>VDMD01000008.1:0-600000 GCA_007026445.1 Schizophyllum amplum | reverse complement strand
GTTCCACGCTAGTCCGTAGCCAGAGCATCAAGAGACTCGCATACCTAACAGCCATCGTCGCTTGCTTCGCATTATCCGGACATGCCCATAGCTTCCAAGCTATCAGCTGGCAGTCATCGAAGACGCGCGCAAGCCAAGAGCGTGCATATACTCCAGCCTTTTCGTTCGCCTCGCGCTCTCGCGCCAGAAGATATGGCCACATATTCGCCATATTCATCGAGGTGTGTTTCGTGTCCCTGTCGAGTCTTCCCCCACGGAAGTATCGCTCAAGTCGTACGCCAGCGGACAGGTAGACTGGCAAACAATCAGTTCAAGGGTTTTGGCAGTAGTGTAGCGAGGCGCACCGGCGTATCGAAACATCCTGGAGACAAGTGCGCAATTCCGCAGTTCCGTTGGCTCGACAGCACTCAGGATGACTGCCCATGAGGGAACGCGCTTCCTGTTTGCCCGAGACGGAGGCATGGATATGGATTGGTGCGTGGTGGGCATGTCGTGATGAACTTCGTCGATATGGTCCAAGCCAGATTTATCTGACGTATTCGCAGGGGTTGGCGCCGAAACAGGGGCCTGCGCATTCAAGCGAAAATGCGTATTTGGGAGGGTGGCAACTGCCTTCGGCAATGGCTCTCGCGTAGCTTTGCTGACAGGTCGAAGGGGGACAAATCTCTTCGGTGCAATTTTGAGTACTGACGTGTCGTGTACAACTGTCTTCGAAGTCTTGAGAGAGGTATCGAGAATCGAGGGCGCTGGACGCTTCGACGGTATGGATGCCGCAGGCAAGAATGAAAGTAGAACAGCAGCCCCGGGTTCTCGACTTCCTTGAGTGCGCAGGGTAGGTGGTTGCGGCGAGCTAGTCTCAGCGATTGTAGATGGTGTAGTTGAGCCGGCAGTCAAAGCTACTTTCTTCTTCTTCGTGGTTCGCGAATCCTTCGACAATGCTGAACCAACACGCTTCTTGGGTACAGCTGGCGCAAGGACGGGAGTGTTCTGCATGAGCAACGCTGTACTAGCAACGGATGAGCAGGTCGTAGATGATTGTCCCAGCGTAGATCTGGCGGATGCAGATAGAGCAGTAGGTAACGGCGTCGTCTTGGCAGTACTTTTGCGTTCAGCGATCGAGGTAGTGGTCCCGCTAGCTTTCTTTCGTTTTATTGACGGCGCGAGAGCGGTAGCGACATCGGAATAGCTTGTCGTTGCTTGATTTGGGGTGGATGAGGGGTTGGCTTTCGACAGCGTGACTGCCTTTGCCGCTACCGTAGGGAGTTCGGGCTGGTGAGGACGGGCGTCATGAGGTGGACCTGCTGGGGTTACATTTGTCGATGGAAGCAATCCTGCAGTCGATGGAGTTTCGGTGGAGGGCTGGACAGACGTCGATTGCAAAGTCGGTGAGATAGAGGGAGTGCGAGCCGGGGGCGCGGAGCTGATGGATGCCTGAGGCGCAGGTGCGGGTTTGTCAAGAAGTTGAGGAGAGTCGTCAGAGGAAGCAGGTTTCGGCGCGTCCGGAGGGACAGGCTGTGCTGTATTCTTCGTTTGCCATTCCAAAAGCTTTGCGACAAGTGGTACTTTGCTGAGTTTGGAGTATGCAGTGACGCCCTTTTCCTTGCAGAGGGCTTTCAGTTGAGGCACGGTGAGTTCTTGAGTTCGTCCTCGGTGAGCATGATGCGAGGACCGACGGTCAGTAGCCAGAGCAATTGGAGTAGCGAGTAAGCAGAACGTCGAGAACCAGGCAAGATGACGGTCAAGAACAAGCAGTGAAGGCGTCACGCATCAGCGATCACCAGCTTGCACCTGTCCTCCTGCCTTCATCTCCGCCACCAAACACAGTTGCCGTCATGGACGCGAAGGAGAGAATCGAGACAGCCAGCAACTTCCTCCTCCAATCTCCTCCAGGAGAGATCAATGATGTTCTTAACGGTGCGCCGCGTCGTCGCGTCGCGCTGCATCCCACCTGAACGTTGCTATACGGTGCAGATGTCAGGAACATCATCTCGGACGATGACTCGCTGCAGGACGGCATCCAGAGCACCCTGAGGGAGTACAACCTCGAACAATTCATCACCGTGGACGTGCCAGGCGCGCAGCATCAGGTTCGCCAGAGTGCAGCGCGTGCGGGTTGACCCATCGATGACCTAGATGCATAGACGCTCATAAGCCGTGCTGCTATTCTGTCCACCGAGGAGGGCTCGAAGGAGCGATTCCTCGACCCGCGATCGAAGACGAGCTTCCTGTTTGACCATTTGGGCTTGGTGCGTGTGTTGCGCTTGACAGACGCTCTCGCTGACATACCGCCCAGGAAGCGTCGGATCCACAACCGTACGAGCCTGATGCCGATTCTGAGGCATTCCGGTGCGCAGGTTCTCGTCCCTACGACAAACACCATTCAACTCATGCTCGTGGGTCCGCAGATCGGCCTTGGAGACCGCCACATCCGCATACCTTTCATCACACTTTGTCGAGGGAGTTGCCGCGGTGTTTGTGACACCAGATGCGCCCAACAAATTCACCGTCCAGATTGTCTCTAACAAGTACAACCCCAACAACTACTGGCGCGTCGCTCTGTTGTTTGCAGTACTCGCGCGACTGACCAACTTCTCATTTCCAGGTCAGGTCGATGGCGATCAGAGTACGCCGTTGACTTGAGTGACAGCACCGTGGTTGGCAAGATCATGCTCAACGTGCACTACTACGAGCAAGGGAACGTACGTCCCCACGCTTCTTGTCTTTGATACCCGCTAATAAAAGCGTATGCAGGTTCAACTGAACACCACGCACAACATAACAATTGCCCTACCTGCCGCAATCGTCACATCGGCGCCAGCTGCTGCCGCATCGAAGATCCTTGCTCTGATCGACTTCGAGGAGACCAAATACCAGACCTCCTTGAATGACACCTATTCCGAGATGGGGGAGAAGACCTTCAAGGCTCTTCGACGCGCATTGCCAATGACGAGACAGAAGCTTGACTGGGACAAGGTGCGTATCTTAGAAATCTGTTCCGCTGCCACGACGCTCATGCATGTCGGTCTTGCAGGTTCTCGGATACAAGATTGGTGCCGAAATTTCGGGGAGCAAGGGGCTTTCACGCAGGCATGAGTTGTAACTATAGTATATCGAACCTGGCAATGAAGGAGTATGTATTTCATTGGGCCCGAAAACGGACTGAAGTGGTTCCAAAGATTGTCATCTATGCCAACCAGCTACAGCGCAGGCGCGCAAACCTACATCCGTTCGCTGTCTACCAATGAAGGCAAACAGCTACTGGTATGCAGATAACTGCGACGACCACGCCGCAGCCACCTGACGCCACGAAGTATGCGTCGCCGCGTCTGCCATCCACCCAAAGATTGACAACATTGTCAGCGACACACAGTTCGGGCAGCGAAGGAACGTGCAACATCTCCGCCGTTACTCGCCGCCCTTTTGTAAGGCCGGCGAATGACACCGAAGACGTCGAGCGCCCCCTCGCAGTAGGCGCACGTCCACCGCCCGCCGCCTCGAAGTTCCAAACAGCCTTCCGCGACGAACCGACGAGGAACGGATCTCGCGATCACTGACTGGACCATTATTCAACAGCCTCGACAGTGACCGCAGTGGCGATCCGCCCACCACATAGCGCCGCCAAGCTATCACCATCAACGGCCAGCAGGAATGCCGACATTGCCACCAAAGGTAGCACGTCGTACAAACCGCCCCTGAACTTACTTGTCATAGCGCTCGTTGTGGCCGTCGGTGGACACTGCGCCCGACGATGAAAGGGTGAGAGCAACGCTCTGCAAGGCCTGTCACAATGGACCGACGGAGTTCCAAAAATTGTCGTCTGTCGGCTGAGCGTAGCGCATGCGCGCAGTCAGATATCCGCTCGCTGAAAGCCTATAGTCGCTTTCAGCTACTGGGAACTGTCTGCGACCATTGCGCCACACTCGGCCGGTGCCACAAAATGCATGCCGCCTCCGCCATCCAGCCGATGAGGATCGATAACGATGGCGACACACAGTCCGGGCAACGAGCAGACGCACTGCACAAGCCACCCATCGACCTCGGGTGAGGATGACAGACAGCAGTGAGCGCTCGCCCGCGATGAACGCGAGCCCACCCCCGTGTCCGTAGCTGCGCGCCAAGGTTCCTACGAGCATCGGACCCTTTTATGGTATTCCGACGCTCGGTTAAAGCAGTCCCCTGATGCACAACTGCCGAACACAATGGGCCCAGCAAAGAGGGGTCTCGCAGTCGCTGGCTAGACTGTCTACCCGACAGCTTCGGCAGCGACTGCAGTGACGACCCCTCTTGCCAACAAAGTCGATGATACACCCTACAACTAGGCCAGTTCCAGTTTCAGAGAGGTATGCCTCTCCTGCAGGTGCGCGTCCGAGCTTCGGCAGTCCTTGGCAGCCAGTTGGGTACCGCGTTCGACGATGAGGATGGGGACCAAGATTCATCGCCTTATAAACCCGGATCGGATCAGCGGGCCGTCTGCCGCCCGGTCCCTTTGTCCTCCCTTTCGGGACGACTCTTTTGTTCGTACCGGCGAAGCCCACGCTATTCGTAATCTGTTTAGACCCTCGGCACAGCTCTACCTGGGTCCGGAGATTCTAGCGCCATTCGTATCTATTGTCAGAAGCTGAAAGTGCTGCGGTATGCTTTGGCCTTGGCCCAAGCACTGTTGGTTGCACGAAACCTCGCACTTCTACGAGGGTGGGACCAGACGTCACTGCACTGGCGGTTGCGAAGAAGCCAGACTCGTGCCTACTGTAATTGTCCTGCTTGTACACCCGTTCTGGAAGGATTGCTCCAGACGCCGCGAATTCACGAGCATTCGGTGCAGTCGTCTTTTGGCCAGCGATATGCCTATAAAAGCTGGACTATGGTGCCCTGAAAAGCAGCATACGTCAACTCCGTCCACTATATTCGAAACACTACATTCATCATGGTCAAGACGAAGACGAACAAGCAAAGGTCCTCTCCTGGCCCTAGTACTCGCCCGTGAGTTTTGATCATCATGTATATTTGAGAACCATCTGCTCACTATATATCCTTGCCGTGTCCAGCAAGCAAAATGCTTCTCCTCGTGGAGGTGCATCGAGCGGTGTAGTCCGCAAGGACGCCCCAGCAGTGGTGCGTTGGATAGAATCACCGCGTCGCGTATGTTTTTATTGATGTATATCTTCAGCGGGAACTTCGTCGTCAGGCCATGACTTCCCTGTTCGAGCCACTACGAAGTTCTTGAAACGTACATCGGAGTTTGCTTCGGGCGACGAAATCATTCTCTGGATCTCCGAGTTTTGCCAACGGGAGGATCGTCCGAACTACGGCGTCGCTGTGTCAGACTTTGACGCATCGACACCAAGAATGAGACCGCCATCCGGATCTGGGAGAGAGCGGTGTACCACGGGCCTGTATTCGCCAGCCGTCTCATCTCGTTCGTTGTTGGCGGCAACAACAGCAAAGCGACCACGCAGACTCAGCTCGCAGATCTCCTTGATGCTATTGAAGCGCCGGACCTCAAAACTGTCGCAATCCTTCGGCCAGGCTTGTCGTCGAAATACTTCGAGAGGGCGGTCTATGACTTTCTATCCGCGTCTACAGCGCTCAAGCACGTCAGCCTGTCCTGGCATTGCTGTTTTCAGGCGGGCTTCTCCGAATACCTCGAGTCAAACGCTGCTAGCCGCCTCATGTCCCTTTCCCTTCAAACCAATGCCGATATCAAGCATAGAGTCCTCTACGCTCTAGTGGAGGGGCACGGGTTCCCTTACCTCCGCAAGCTTTCTTTGCAGAACATTCAGGGACTGACCGCCCAGAGGCTCCTGAGCGCGCTTGAAACGCGCTACGTGCGCGGTCAGCAACGTCGCCTTGCGGTAGAAGTCACCTGCAAGGTGCCAGACGACATCGTCAAGCGTGCGCGAGCCTTGGGCATCACTTTCACGCAAATTGGGCCAGACGATTTGCTGGTGAAGGGCGTGTGAGTAGATTAATCATGCGAATGTGAAGCCTCCATGTACTATGAGGCAGTCCGTACTATAGAAGTCATGTAGTTCTGCTACTTGCAACTGGTATAAAGTCCATGGAAATGTAGTAAGAGTCTTGCGGTGCATCGTCGTCTAAGTCGCAGCGACTTGAGTTATGAAGCCGAAATGAAGATCTCTCTTACCTACTACGGTGAAGGCGAGAGACTTAGGTATATATTCAGCGTGTGCTGTGCAAGACTCAATAAATGGTGTACAAATACAGGATGATGCATGACAAGCTACAGAGTTCAAATTCACAACTTCGCGCCGAACTGTGATTCCGTCACGCCCTTACCCATCGCAGCCGTCGACGAGATACCTCCCGTTACCGTCTTCAACAAGTTGTCGGCGTAGTCCGCACCGCTCCACTGTGAATACACGTCAGCTATCAATGGGCAGGAAAATCAAGCGGGCACGAACCTTCTGATGAGTGAGCACGTCGGTGCCCAGCTCGCGCTCCTTTCGCTGTACAAGCTCGACGTACGCCTTCATGCCGGTCTTGGCGTATTCTTTGGCGAAAAGATCCGAGATGTACGCATTCGAGTGCAGGCCACCAAGCTGAAACCAACACCGTGAGCAACACGCTATCGTGCACGATGCAGAGGTACTTACCGTGATGAACTGCCACACGAAGCCGAGCTTGCCCAGTTCCCAGACGTATGACTTCATGTCATTCTCGCCGAGCCCTGCTGCATCCCAGTTGAACGACGGGCTGAGGTTGTACGCCAGCCAGTGCCCGGGGTGCACAGCATGTACACCAGCGGCGAACTCCTTCGCCTGCGCCATAATCGGCTTCTTCGTCTCCATCCACAGCAAGTCCGCGTACGGCGCGTAGGCGACAGCGCGGTTGATAGCGCACTGCGTCCCGCCCTGGTAGCGATAAAAGCCCTCGCGCGTCCGTGGTGCATCCCAGTCCCAGAACGGCACGGCCTTCAAGCCGAACTCCTTCTGCGCAATCGCGACGGCGTCGGAGTACGATGCGTGCGCGATGCGGCCAAGGAACTTCTCGACGGTGGATGAGGATGCGCCGTCGCGGACGAGGGCGTCGGCGAGTGTTTTAGAGAAAAGCTGGAGGTTCGCTTGCGCGATCCACGTGTCCTCAATGACCTGTAGCTCGTCGCCGAGCTTGCCCGCGCGCTCGGCCTCGATCATGACTTGGCAGAGCGACCCAATGGAGGGGTTGGTGCAGCCCAAGATGAAGGCGTGGTCGCGGGTGTCGATGTTCGAGGTATGAGGGTGGCAGCTTCGGAGTCGGTGCGCGCGATGGCGAGGTTGTCGACGCCGAGAATGTCGTACTGCAGACGGATGGCGACAAGGCGGTTGATGTGCTCCGAGATGGGTACGAGCACCTTGCCAGCCATGTGACCACACTTCTTCGTTCCGGGTGCTTGATCCTATAACTGTGTTGGCTCAATAGCGGGTGTACAGCAGACGCACGAACCTCAATATGAATGCCCGCGGCTCCCCGCTCAACGAAGAGTTTTGTCAACTTCATGACAGCAGTTAGACCTCCGTGTCCGGTGTCCGCATCAGCGACGAGTGGCCGCAAATAGTCGATGTATGGGGTGTTGGCGAGCTCAGCATCACTCAAGTTGCTGCGCGCTTCCCGTTGCTTCCGGTCGTGGAATAGTTGTGCCATGAAGAGGTGCTCCACCTTGTTGGGGACAGTGTTGTAGGGGTAGTCTGCAAGCGAGCTCCGTGAGTAAAAGCTACTACGCCAAGGACGGAAGAGCAGCTGACCAGCCAAGTCCGGGCCAGGTTCATTCGTGCTGGACGCTGTGCTTGATGACTGCCAGCCCGACACGTAGACTGTCTCAAGATACTTGGCCATCTGCGTGACCTGGACGGGATCGAGCCTGTGAGAAGGTAAGAGCCATACATTGCAAACAGGAGAAAGGGGTCACGTACGCGCCGTAGGTGTGCGATGGCGTCCCGCGCTTAGCATGCTCGCCGAGTAGCGTCCACAACTTCTTTCCCTGGACGTTGGACGGGTACTGGATCGGCAATGTCCCTCGCTTGGAGACAACCTCAGCAGCCGTGTAGGGGCGCTTGACGCGCGCGAAACGGGGGCTCTGAACAACGCTGAGTGTCAGCTGCGAATCACGCGCACGATGAAGGCAACGCACCTTCCACCATTCCTCAACCTCGGCGACCTCCTTCGCGAATGCAGCGCGCTCGTTTGACATGACTGCAATGGGATGGGAAGGACGTTAGCAATATGCAGGAGTCCATGATTCTGAGGGTCGATGGTTATATAGGCGCGACTCAAGTGATTCAAGTGATCGAAAGCATGTGATATTGCCCCAAGCCCCCGTGCGGAGCAGATGCGGGGTGCCCCATCTCCTGCGCCCCCCGTGCCCCGTCGGCACGCTCGGACGAGCGCGCTTGCTCATGAGACCGGAGAGCTTGAGCTGACATGACGGAGCTGTGAATAAAGGCGAGCATCACCGTGCTCAGAATATCGTGGACCGAGGGAACACATACGTAGACAATGGCTAGCTACAACAATGGCCACATCCTGCAGTCATTGCGCGCCCGCTCGTATACGCAGCGCCGCTAACGCCGCCCCGAGCGCGGAGGAAACGAGTCGCGGGCAGGGCGCGGAGACCCGCCGACGGGGGCAAGTGCCCCCCGCTCCCGGCCGAGACCCCCGCCGATCGGTTCATAGTGATAACGACGACCTGCCGTCGTGCCGCACCGCCGCCTTCATCACCGTCTGTCTCCATCGTAGACGAGGCCGGCGAGAACGTAGCGCACGACGAAGGCGAGGACGCTGCCGGCGGCCTGGGCTACGTCAGTAAATCACGCGGTACCAGATGGATCCGTGACTCGCCTGAACGGTCATAAGGACTTTCACGAGGGTGTCTTCGCGCAAGGGTCCGAGATGCAGAAGGAAGAAGTTGAGGATGGTCAGGTTGGTCGCATGCGTGATCACACCGGTCTTGGCGTCCACTGTCAGCCGGGTGAGGCGCAAAGTGGCTAGCAGACGCAAAGCCGCGGTTGTAAGCGGCTTGAGAGGCTGCTTGAGCTCGACTCTGGACGGGTAGAGGAGGTTCTCCTCTTGTCTAAACCTGGCACGCCGTCAGAGAATAGATAGTGACAGAGAATGAACAAAGACACACTCCGGGACACGGTGACGGGGACAAGGTACGATGCCAAATAACTGGGGGCACGAGAGCACAAAGTTGAATATCTGGGGAATGAAGAAGAGCAGCAGGGTTTTCGAGAAGTGGGCTTGTATGCCGACGACGGCGAACGCCATGCCAGTCACATAACACAGAGTGTCACCAGGGAATACACGCGCTGGGTACCTTTTCATCTCGTTAGCATAGCGAAGAGAACGGTGTCGCGAGACTACCGACCAGTTGTGATACACAAAGCCAGAACAGACCGCCACTAGTGGAAGCATGAAGTAGAGGCTGAAGAGGTGACGCTCGACGAGCTCTCTGCTTCCATAGGCCATTCCTGCACTCCATACACCGCCTACACCGACCTCCCTGTTGCTTCCCAATAGGTGAATCGGTATGCGTAGGTCCATGGGCCAAGGAAGATACATCAAGTCATTTAGAATGACCGAGAGTGCAATGATTAAAGCTTGCCCCACTTCCGAGCCATTGATCCCGGCTAGAATGTTGATACTGTTGGTGGCGAACGTTGACAGCAGAGACATGTAGACGTAGTATAGCGGCCCTGTGCTTCCAGGTGAGAGGCCATGTAAGGTGTGCATCCATGATTTACTTACCTAGATCGACGAGGGACCCCAGAATACCGCGCAGAGGAAGAGGAACGACAATTTGCGTGTTCCCTCTCTCGGCATAATAGACCGTAAGCAGAGGTATCGACGCTATGATGGGGATGGGCAGTTTGTGGCGCCATCGTATGTCGAACACATCATCCAGAAAACCTAGCATAGTCGCTATAAGGATAGAGAGCAGTGATGACAGATACAAAGAGAGCTATCAGAAAGTTAGCCAAAAATTGAAGCTTTATAAATCAACTTGCCTGATACAACGGGAGCTCCGTAATACTTATGCCTTCGCGTCGCTTGGTAGAGAAGCTACGCATAGACGACGAGAAGGCAAAGGGAATGAACAAAACCATGCACGAGATGTAGACTGCCGCGCATACGAGTCCCAAGCTCTCTGGTCTACTCGACACGTGGTCAGGCGGAATGTGCACTTCGCGGTTCAGGGAACGCACATGGGATCGGCGTAGGGCTTCAGCAGATCGCGCCCATAGAGCTTGACTTTGCTATCCCGAAGGACAGGCCCGAGATTCGGCACGAGGTATAGCGTAGAGACGAACGCAAAGGTGGAGAATCCTAAACAGGTGTACAGCGCGGGGATGGCGGGTACAGGTTCCATGAAGGGTCGACAGAAGAACCAGGCGCCGACAGGAAGTAACCCGATGAGAAGTAGAGTCGGAATCGGCCTGGGCTTGATAGCATTGTTGGACATTGACGGGGACGATGAGCGCGCGCCGGAAGAGCGCACACGCACGCGACGCGACGCGCCAGACACGATCAGAGTGACGTGGCAGATACAGCAGCTGATTTGTCATGTGACATGTTCGTTTTCGCCTACAACGCACCAGTCTTGAAAGTAACTCTTCGCAAGGACTTCAAACAGGTCGTGCTTCACAGCATCAAGTGTGAGTCTAGGCTGCTGCAAATAAAATTGATATACCTGATGTACACTCAGATCTATGATTACACTGACATTGGCCCTCCCTTGTAAATAGCACGCAAGTAAAAAGGGCGAGACCTGTACTCAGACTCTGCACAGGGAGAAGATACACGTCTTCAAACAAAAGCCAAGTCATACAGTTACGATGCGTTACGTGAGTCTCATGCAATGGTCGGGGTTTCCCGTGGGGTTGAGAGCCCAATTCGGGAAGTTGACGACCTTGCCACCGGCGCCGCCGACAGCGAAGGACCAAATGAAGATCATGACCTCTGTTCCACCGTCGAGAGCCGCAGACATCCTGGTCAACGTATGAATACAGTGCGCTCGGGACCGTATGTGAGATGACATACAAGAAGTTATACTTGCGGAACCAACGCGGGTGGTACTTGCGAAGCCAATACTGGCTAACTACTGCAAGATAACGAGTTCATTAGAGTACAACTCTCAAACTTCGATATTGACGGGACTCACAGCACAAAAGGAAGGTCATGAAGGCTGAAGAGGTGATGCCAGTCGAGAGAACGCCGATTTGTACCGCGATCATAGGAGTTATAACTTGATCGAATCCCCACTTGGGGAACTTCCTGTGCATGATCCAAAAGGGTATGGGGATGGCGAGACCAATGAGGATGGACATCGGGATGATCTGCCGCAACTTTCTTTAGTATATGTACTTCTTCGATCATGAGCAACACCTTACCCCGTATCTCGAGGTAGGAGAATAAAGCTCCTTGCCGAGGGCGCCCCACGCCACCGCGTCGCTGGTTGAAAAGGTCAAGCTACCGGGAGACGAGTTCAGATCGAAGACGAACCTATTGTACGACTGATATGTGGCACCAGACCAGACATTGGTACCCTGAACGGACAGCAGGATCTCCCGGTTCTCGCTGACGATTATAGCCATGATGAGGTAGTTGAGCAGTGCACCAATCACGGCGCCCACGGTCTGCCTGCAACCAACTTCAGGATCCCTTGTCTACCCAGTGTAAAAACATCAAAGCTCACATAGTGAAGGTGACCCGCGGAGGAAGCTGCGAAGACAGAAGTCAGTATATTAAGAGGTAATAAGACCGGGCAGCTGCTGACCTTCACATACTGGCCAATCTTCAGGTCGCGCGTGAAAGAACGACCCTGCTCCGTCGAATTATACGCGTACATGGTGAAGTACATGTTCGCGTGCGGGCTTCCGGGAACAAGCGCGCTGCCCAACATCTTGGCAATATCGTCGGTGCTAGGAATAAAGCACAGTACAGCATACAAGAAGGCGATGATAGGGAGAAAGACGGCGGCGAAGATGATAGCTGACAGGCAGTGTTAGGTTCAATCCAGCTATACAGTTGCCAGGACAACTATACGCACCGACGATGAAGGCCCACCATGGCAGCTGCGAGTGGCCGGTGTAGCAAGTGACCAATGACATGACAATCGACGCGACAAGGTACCCGGCATACCACCACCACGGTACTTCTTTATACACCTTCATCTTCATGTAGTGAGCTGGTAGAGGTCGTAAGTGCTAATAGACGAGGTTGTGGGAAGTCTCCAGTACTCACGGTCCTTGATGCTACCGTTCTAGAAGAAGATCAGTACATGTACAAAAAATAAGCCGACGTTCCCACCATGGCCTCCTTGATGGCAGTCCAGATTTGCTTGCCGTTCCAGATCGCCATATGCGTGACTGTGGCGCCTAGGGATAGCGAAGTTGCGATTTTGTATACGACGTACGACCCGGCAAACCAAGGTAAGCCCTGCTGCTCAAGCTTCGTCGCATTCAAGGTGTAGTCGTCGTTCAAGATCAAGGTCTGGTCGTATGTCTCCCCGGTCTCGTTGAACAACAACTGGCCAAGAGGTTCAGCAAGCGAACAAAGATGATAAGGTAGTTGCATGACGAACCTGGCTCAAAAATGGGAACTTCTGCGCATTGAACACATTGTTCGCGTAGCACGCGCTGATAATAATACTGTGAAAAGTCATCAGTACACCGTTATCAAGGACAGGACGATTGCGTACGCGGAGAGAGCCATGCCGAAATACGAGGACAGTTGTGTCTGAAGGGGCTGAAAGAGAGCACCGTATGCAGATCCGCCCGAACCGACGTACTGCCAGTCGAAGCAGAGGGAGAAAAGACCCAGACCTTCATTGCCAGCCGCGCCACCGAAAATGCGGGTGACCCATGGGCTCTTTTGACGCGCCAGACAGAAAATGGAGACACCCGTAAGAGTAGGCGCTATGTATTCCTACGTGTGACCATGAGAACGATCGGACACAGCAGAAACATACATAACACTCACAGGGAACCATTCCCAGATGAAGATGCCCACAAAAAGAACCCAAAAGAACTTGAGGCGCTTCTTCTGCAGAAAGTTGTCTTGGCCACGGTGTAAGACGTCGAACATCTGAATGGTCGGCATGACGTTGGGATAGACGCAACATGTCGGATAGACGAGGAAGCTGCGCATAAGGCCTGAGACGCCCTTCAGCGTCATCTAGACCAGACCTGCGCGCACGTACCTCCCAGACCATAGCCTAGCAGTTGACTGCCTAGCAGCGTGAAGATCGCGTTCGCGTGGTTCAGGTGCCGGTTGTAAAACAGGTCATCGACGACGAAGATTTGGATCGCCAGAGCGCCGTGCACAGCGGCCGCAGACATGATCAGAGACCCAGTGTGCTCCTTGATGTTGAACGGACCATGATTAAGGAAGCGCCAGAACACGTTGTCGGCCGTGCGCATAGACGGGATGGCGTGGTTTGGTCCTGGGATCGCATACTCCAAGACTTTGCCGAGCACATAGCCGAGGGTCTGGAGGAAAAGCTGGCTGACGTAGACGGTCTGGGGGCGGAAAGCCTAGGAAGACGACGGTCACAAACGCTTTACCGACGAGTCAATCTGGAGGAACCTACAAAGATCTGACTTAAGACCGCGCCGAAGCACGACAGACCGACAGAGATGAACCAGAGACGGAACGTCCATACACGCTGCGTCGGGTCATCCTCTGCCAGGTGGACCTTAGTTACTATTCGCAGATGGCAGTCCTTTTGCACGCACCTAGGGAGCAGAGACGAACCGCCCAGTCAAAGTCCGATACTGGGTACAGACTATCAAATCTCGTCGCAGATGTATGCCATGAGCTTGCTCACCGATAGCCCGCTCCTTCCCGTCGGCACCGAGGTCAATCTGACGGACATCTGTTCAAAATCAGTATCTCAAGCCATGCAGACGAGACAGGGCCACGCACCCTCATAGACATCGCCATACTGCGCCAGATCCTCGTCTGACGCGATGCTAGTTTTCGGATGGACCTTCGCGTCGGCCTCCTCCTTATCCTTCACCGAGCTCTTCTCGTCATCGCTGCGGAAGGAGTCCTGGTGACCAGCCTTGGGGAGTACGTTGGCCTCGACCTCCGACATGGCGGATATGGGCAAGAGACGGGCAAGCCAACCACGATAGACGACCGTATGGATAGAAGAATCGACCGTTCAATATCAGGAACGCACCTTATATACCCAGCCCACGCCGCGCGGCGCGCATGCGGGGCTGAAGCCCGCTGCAGCATCACAAGTTGTGGAGGAACCACGGCCTACCGGATACTTTTAGCAGACGTCGATAGAGCATGTGGCTGATCCCGGGCTGGAGGGCGATAAGAAGACTGGCACAGAAGTACGACGCACGGTATGTTCTTCAGCCAAGCCATAGTCACAGATACACAGAGCTTGCAGATACGGATCCTATCATGAAAGGGAGATATCCAAGGATGTTGAGGCATTGGTGTGCGAAACGAGGTACGTGGCCTATCGTATAGAGCCACCGATTGTCCCTCGCGAACTTGGATACCGCCGTCGCCTGCAGAGGCGAAGCATCGGCCATGTACACATGAGCCCGGAAAGTTGCTGTAGGCGGCAGAGGCCCGAGGGGTTTTTGGACCACTGGCAGCAGCTGAATGAGCGGCGAAGTGAGGACTCGAGTCCGTGGGTGCGAGGGAGCTTGCTTGGCACAGAGGCGGGACCGGCAAGCCCTGTCTGCCCAGACAGAGTTGTATATTCGGCGAGAATAATTTAGCAGGTCTACAGTGCGGATGCCACAATAGAGGCGCTTAGACTGGGAGGTCGTTCGGGCGTTCGGAGGGCGCCTCCGAGAGAAAGGTCCCATGCTCAGGATGATTCGGGGCGGACAGCGTAATTCACGATCGTAAATCTACGTACCCGTCACTAGAGAACAACGAAAATAATTGGGCGTTCTGTGGGGAAAACCATAGCGCTTTGCGACTTTGCACACTGGGAGGTTTTCGGGAGTTTCGTGTGCGTGTCATGTTTGGCTGGCGTCTGATCCTTCCGGCCCTTGCCGTATTCACTAATCCTACTTATTTCCACTGTCGACGCGCTCTCAGGAGGATAGTATTCATACTAGAGTTCAACATGTACATCATGACGAGCGGTGCCACGAACATGACCCAAAGCCCAAGTAAGTTCGCCTTCTTTGGGGCACGGTGCTCAAACGGTGCTCCTTTTCAACCTCTTCAAACGAAGCTAGATGTGCATAACTTACTAGGTTGTTATACGTGCAGAATAGCGACCACGAGCAATAACATGACATGCAATTGACAGTGCTTCCTCACAAGTCAATGGAAGCGCGACTGGCACTCGTACGGAGAGCGTTGGCCCATGCAGCGTCCTACCTATTCAGTCAACGAAGCTATACCGCCACCGTTCATCCGCGGCCCAGTCCAGGCGCATACATGCCGACATGTATCTTCACCAGCCGCTCGACCTTGGCCTGCTGTAGCGGAGTATCATTCATCTCTGCGCGCTGTTAAGGTCGCATTAGCAGCTGTGGTGGGTTGGCAGACATGTCAGACATAGAAAAGTGGTATAGGATTCAAGAAAACGAAAAGGAAGGATGATACGCCAAAAAAGCAGCGAGACGATGTTCAACGCAGGCTCGTCAAATGCAGCTGCATGTGGCGCACGGAGATCTGCCATCAACCATCGACCCTCGCCCACACACTCTGAACGCAAAAGATCATCGCAAATGCTTCCAAAAGCGCAAGTTCGCAAACGTGCCGGCGAGAATCACCAACGCTCAAATAAACAGGTATTCATGAAGAGCGACTCACCAAAGCATATGCTGCGCCCCGATATACCCACTGATACAGGTCCTTAAACCCGGGATGCGTCTTTGGTATGGGTGGCGTGGGGCTGGAGTCCGGATCGCCGTAGCCGATACCGCTAGTCAGGACCTGGATGGCGATCTTCTTGACGATCTGAAGGAAAGATGATTGTGAGATGAGTGAAGGTACTTAAGAATAGATTGGAGTCGAAAGGAATGGGGCGTGGAGCAAAGATAATCAACGTACCACCTTGTTTTCCTTCTCAAGCTGACCGTCATCAGTGGGTGGTAGTGCCTGCTGTGGTTGCCCAAAGACATCGTCTGGATCATTCACGGGGTCTTGTAACTGAGGCTCCGTGATTGACCTGCCCTTTCCGTTTATCTGAGAAGAAGCGCGAGGGACAGCAGGAATCTTGAAAGATGATTCGCGGTCCAACCCCAATCTCGGACGCTTCGCCGGGCCTTGCGAGGTGCCATTGGTCTGGAAAGTGCTGAGACTTGCCACGCGTTTTAGGTCTGTACCCTTGGCCGTCAGCACTGGGGGCGGTTTCCGTGGGGTAGGATCATCGGGTCGTGGGAGGCGTAGACTTTTCGTAGGAGGGGGAGCCGCGACGACGCGTCCTACCACAAGCTGCGCGGTTGTCTGTCCGGGCGGTTGCCGTGCGTAGACGATCACGTATGTGGTCTCTGGGCCGTCTGGGGATCGTTGTCAGTCAGTTCGAAGTATAACAGCCTAGACAGGCATACGCACTGCTATCTCCGAGGGCGATCTTCACGCCTATGGTTGATTGGGGAACGGAAGTGGAGGAAGACGGCCACTGCGTCTGGCAGAATGTATTCTCAAAATAGAGGCGAGACAATGCGGCGTCTTTGTGGATGTCACTGAAGCCTCTTCAGTATAACCAGGCCGTGTAGAGAACGTGATACTCACAGTAGTATATCCCCACTGTGGTCGATGTAAATGTCCTTCAAGGGTATGGTGCCCATGAACCTGAGACTCGGTCTGCCACGCATGCTCTCCAAGGCCAAGGCGAGTGGATTTTCAAGGAGATCGTGGCCCGCAGCGGGAGTATCAAGGCAGGCGGAGAAAGTGAGGCCATCGAGGAGCAAGTGCGAGTCCGGCAGAGAAAGCGCGCCGCGATAGAGCAGACGGTACGCGGGCTTGTGTGCCTCCAGGATGTTTGCAGGACGCGGAGGAGTCGGGTTCGTTATCGCAATGGCCGGGACCGCCAACATGGTGGCCGGATGGTGGCAGGGAACAAGCAGCGCGACCGCCAGACGCGGCGATCGCGTCGCGTCACGCATCTACACGCCGTCGCACGCGACGCCACATATTCACGCCTCGTTGTTCTTGACCACCATGTCTAACTCGAGCGCGATGCCGCCGCAAAATGCGGACCTGCTAACGACATGGAAGTACCTCGAGGACGGTGTGGATCATATCATGACCAAACTCCAAACCGGTGTCTCGTACTCAAAGGTACTTGTAGATGCTCTTGTGCATGCGCGTGCGTACTGACATTGACGGGATCGCCCAGTACATGTCCCTCTATACCGTCGCATACAACTACTGCACCTCATCTAAGATCCATCAGGCCATGATGGACAGCAGCAGCGGGCTTGGAAACCGCAGTGCGTCCTGCAATCATTGGTACACTCGCGTTTACTGAGGTGCGCACAGGCGGCGCCAATCTGATGGGATCAGACCTCTACAACCACCTCATCAAGTACTTTGTCGGCCACTTGAAGTCCATACGCGAGGTATGATCCCCCATAAACCCATCACGCGCGTCTAACAGCCACTCAGCGCGCAGAAACGCTGCAGGACGAGGCCCTGCTCAAGTACTACGCGGAGGAATGGGACCGCTACACCACCGGCGCCAACTACATCAACCGTCTGTTCACCTACCTCAACCGACACTGGGTCAAGCGCGAGCGCGACGAGGGTCGCAAAGGCGTTTACCCCGTATACATAGTGCGTCATGCGTCGTCCCCGCCGTCCTCCGTCAAACATCACACCCACTTAGCTTGCGCTGGTTCAATGGAAGAACAACCTTTTCCTCCCCATCCAAGCCAAGCAGACCCGAATAGCCAGCGCCTGCCTCCGGCTCATCGAGCTCCAACGGAATGGCGAGATCATCGACCAGGGCCTCGTCAAGAAGGTCGTCGACTCCTTCGTCTCTCTCGGCCTCGACGAGGCCGACATCACGAAAGTCTGCCTCGACGTCTACCGCGACCACTTTGAGCTCCCCTTCCTCAATGACACGGAAAAGTACTACAAGACTGAGTCCGACGCGTTTCTTGCGCAAAACTCGATCTCTGATTACCTCAAGAAGGCGGAGGAGCGCTTGCGGGAAGAGGAGGATCGCGTCGAGCGCTACCTCAACACGCAAACGCGTAAGCCGCTAGTCGCCAAATGCGAGCACGCGCTCATCCGCGAACACGCTGAGCTCATGTGGGAGAGCTTCCAGCAGCTGCTGGATTATGACAAGGACGAGGACCTACAACGCATGTACGCGCTGCTCTCGCGCATACCAGAAGGGCTCGAACCCTTGCGGAAGCGATTCGAAGATCATGTAAAGCGTGCAGGTACCGGTGCCGTCGAGAAACTCATCGGCGCTGGTGAGGGCGCCGGGCCAGATGCCGTCGAGCCCAAGGCGTATGTAGACGCCCTACTCGCTGTTCACCGCAAGAACTCGGAGACGGTGCAACGGAGCTTCCGCGGCGAGGCAGGCTTCGTCGCCAGCTTGGACAAGGCGTGCAGGGACTTTGTCAACCGGAACGGCGCGACGGGCTCGTCGAGCTCGAAGTCGTCGGAGCTGATCGCGAAGCATGCCGATTTGCTGCTGCGCAAGACGAACAAGATGTCGGAGGAGGACGACTTGGAGACGGCGTTGAATCGGGTGGTATGCACGTTCTGCTGCCCTTTCATTTTATTATGAACTTACCATCGTTCCCAGATGGTCCTGTTTAAGTACATTGAAGACAAGGACGTCTTCCAACAATTCTACACGACGAAGCTCTCCAAGCGGCTCATCCACGGCGTTTCCGCCTCTGATGAGGCAGAGGCGAGCATGATATCTAAGCTCAAGGAGGCCTGCGGGTTCGAGTATACCAACAAGCTGCAGCGCATGTTCACCGGTGAGCGGATTGTCTTTCAGCTGTCACTTGAAGAGCGTACGCGTTGTCGTACGCTACCATCCATAGCGCGTTTCGCGAGCCATGTCCATGCTGAACACGATATACAGACATGAGCCTGAGCAAGGACCTCACCGAGCAGTTTAAGGAGCGGATGACGCAGAACCACGATGACATGGACATCAACTTCGGCATCATGGTCCTCGGCACTAACTTCTGGCCGCTAAGCGCGCCCGGGCATGACTTCCTCATCCCGCAAGCCATCATGCCGGTGTACGACCGCTTCCAGCGGTACTACCAGTCGAAGCACTCTGGGAGGAAGCTCACATGGTGCGTGGAGGAACTGACAGAAGATATCAGTTGCTGCGCATCTCTGGCCACCGAAGCGAATGTGGTGGCCGACGACACCTGTGCTTACGCGATTTTCAGGTTATGGAATTACTCCAAGAACGAGCTGCGGACGAACTACTTGAACCAGAAGTACATCCTGCTCACCAGCTCGTACCAGATGGCGGTGTTGATGCAGTACAACACGCACGACACGCTGTCGCTGGACGAGCTTGTTGCGGCGACGTCGATACCGAAGGAGCTGATGGTGCAGATTCTCGCGTTGCTTGTAAAGGCAAAGATCCTGGTGAGCGAAGAGGCCGAGCAGTATGATTTGAATCCTGGTGCGCATTTTGAACAACCTAATCAAGTATACAGTTGTTGATCAGATATGCACCGCAGGCTTCAAGTCGAAGAAGATTCGCGTAAATTTGAACCAGCCGATCAAGGCAGAGGTCAAGGCGGAGTCGAGCGAGGTCATGAAGACGGTGGACGAGGACAGGAAATATGTTATTCAGGCGACCATCGTACGGTGCGTGTATTCGAAGGGTGGACGTAGTAGACGACTCAGCATGGGTCTCACGCACAAAAAACTCTTTCCTTTCTTCGTTCATTTTTTGCTAACGCTCAGTCGCAGGATAATGAAGGCGCGCAAGACGATGAAGAACCAGCAACTCATCCAGGAGGTCATCTCCCAAATATCGACGCGGTTCGCGCCCAAGATCAGCGATATCAAGAAGGTGAGGTTGTTGCATCCGTAGTGGACTAGGCCGCTGACGCATCTTCCGTAGGCAATCGACACGTTGTTAGAGAAGGACTACATCGAGCGGGTGGAGGGAGCGAAGGATACGTTCGCGTATGTGGCATAGGTCTGCGGCTGCGTCTACGTGCGCGGTATAGTCATGTTTGTGTGGCATCTCCCGGATGTTCTCCTTGTCTTCGTGCTCAATGCATCCTGGAAGACTTCCTGATACTGTTGTTCTATCTCTCTCCCTCTGTAGCATGTTTGTTTGTTTGTATCTATACACTCCTCTGTCCCACGATCTGTCCTACGATGCTGCGTTTCTCCACTGAATATCCTATGCGCGTAATATACAGCCGCGGGCTGCACTGAGTACGGACTGCTCTCGGCTCTCCAGGAGTCTCCGGGTCGTCGGTGGAGGCGCCGTCCGCCACGTGCGCGAGAAGTGACGGTGGCGTCGGCCAGTGATTGACGGTGGATTGACTCAAGGCTCGGTACTTACTCTCACTCACCTCCTTTTGACGTCTCTCGCTCCTTTCCAGCCGCCATGGCTGACATCGAGCGTGGCGAGCGTGAATACAAGGCTTACAACGACGACGAGGCCGGCATGGAGCACGACGCCTTGCTGCCCTCTGATGTTAAGCCAGCAGCGGTACAGGAGCAGCGCACCTCCTCGGCCTCCACCCGGGCCTCTCGGTTCAGCCTCCTGCACCTAGGCGCCGCGTTTGTGGCCGGCATATTTGCCTGCGCCCTCGGGCAGTACGCGCTCCATTGCGGCCAGCAAGCGCCAGGAGTCGCTGCAGGCTCAGGGCAGCCGGGCATGCTTGCCGCGCCTTGGGCAGGCTCGACGGAGGTGCATGGTTTCCCGCCCGTAGAGCCCACGAACGCCGTGCCCTCCATGTTTCCATCCAACGTTGGCTACGCCGGCGGTACCCCTACCGGCGCAGAGCCCGCCGTCCTCGCGACTGCCCCTGCAGGTGCGCTCAATTCTCCTCGGGGCACAAGGTGGAACTGACGAGTTATGCTATGCCAGTTCCGATCCATAAGTCGACGCCCAATCTTGCGCAGCCGTCCGTGCTGAAGGAGGCGAGCAAGTCGTTCAACATGTTCCGCTCGTGGGGGAATCTGTCGCCGTGGTACAGCGTGCCGCGTGGGGCGTTCGGGCTGGACTCGGGACCCGAGGTGCCAGAGACGTGCAGGATCACGGAGGCACATATATTGCACAGGCATGGCGCAAGGTGCGTGTCTGCATAGCTATCGCTTCGCGCGATGACTGACCGGCCGTTATAGATACCCGACGGCTTGGGGTACGCTGCTACATCTTTATCCTATGAACTACCTCTCACATCATGGCCAGCATCCTACGGGGGCCCTGCAAACTTCTCCGGCCGTCTGCACGATGTGGCGGACAAGTGGAACGCGAGCGGCGACCTGGAATTCATGAACGAGTGGACGTACAAGCTTGGCGAGGAGATCCTCACGCCCTTCGGGAGGCAGCAGCTGTGTGCGTGGCGTTCTCCCCTACTTGACTTCCCGACCCCTCAAACGACACCATGCAGACGATCTCGGTGTACAGATGCGTATGCGATATGGCTTCTTGCTGAAGAACTTTACGGAGAGCAACACGATTCCCGTATTCCGTACCGAGTCTCAGTGCGTCTACCTGCCCCTGCATGACATGGTGCCTCTTATGAACTGTGTCTCAGGGACCGCATGCTGGCCTCTGCGATGAACTTTGCCATTGGGTTCTTCGGGTGGCCTACTGACGGACAGTACCAGCAAAGCATCACTATCGAAGCGGATGGGGTGTGTGGCCTTCCTTTTGCTTTCCTTGGAATTCTCGGAACTAACATGTCTTCAGTTCAACAACACCTTGGCTCCGTATAAGACCTGTCCCAATGCTGGCGACCGCTCTAAGTCTGACCGTGGAACGGTATACGTTGAGGAATGGGCAGCTATATATCTGAAGGATGCGCAAGCACGCCTGTCCGCACAACTTCACGGCTACGATCTGACGATCGAGGATACCTACGTCTTGCAACAGATGTGTGCATATGAGGTGAGTTTCGCATTCGCGCTGCTTTCACTACAATCATATGAACCTCTTTGCAGACGGTCGCCCTCGGCTACTCCAAGTTCTGCGAGCTCTTCACGGAGGAAGAGTGGGAGGGCTTCGACTACGCGCTCGACCTGAGCTTCTGGTGAGCTTTAATTTACGTTTACACGACCGCGCCGCTAACGCGTTCCTCCAAGGTACAACTCCGCGTTTGGCTCGCCGGTCGCGCGTGTGCAGGGGTTGGGCTACGTGCAGGAGCTCGTCGCGCGGCTGACGCACACACCGATCGAGACGTACAACTCGTCGACGAATGCAACCCTGAACGAAAGCCCGATCACGTTCCCGCTGCACGACAGTCTCTACGTGGACGCCACCCATGAGGTGGTTGTATTGAACGGTGCGACAGGCCTGCCACCATGCAGTATGATATACAGCTCACTCTGCTTCTAGTGCTGACTGCGCTTAACTTGTCGTCGCTCGCTGCGAACGGGCCCCTGCCGTCGGACCACATCCCCAAGGATAGGACGTTCAGGGTCAGCCAACTCGCACCTTTTGCCACAAATGTGCAATTTCAATGTGCGTTGTTACGCTCACGGCCCACATAACGGTTGCTGACTGACTATTGACTACCTCAGTGCTATCCTGCTCATCCCTACCCGAGCCGCAAATCCGTATCGTCGTCAACGACGGCGCAGTTCCTCTGACCGGCGTTGAGGGCTGCCCGGAGGAGAAGGATGGCATGTGCCCCGTGAGCACATTCGTGGCTGCGCAGAAGAAGATCATCGGGGAGACGGACTGGGAATACGACTGCTACGGGGACTGGTCAGTACCGGCAGGCTCTGCCTGGAACACGACGACTGGGGATGCGCCTAGGTGGTGAACGAGGATATTTGGCACGAGATCGCTTGATACACTGGATGGACCTTTTTGTTTGGGAAAGACGCTCTTCTAAGCGCATCCTGTATACATACCTGACTTGCAATGGAGCGCTCCGTAAGTTCTGGATTGAAAGAATGGAAGAGGCTGATGCGCCTAAAGTCCGGCTGGAGACCGTGACCGTTGGTCACATCAATCCCGCCACCCGATCGTCTACTGATCGAGCGATCTACCCTCACTGACACCAATAGTGAACTGATCTACTTGTCCTTGTCCGTTGTACGAGGGTACCCGACTTTGCACATTCCAGTACTAGTTCTTGGACCCCCCCCCCACCCCCCTGTCTCAACAGACAGGATACCACAATGAACGACTCAACGAAGCAGCCTCAAGCGCCCAATCACTTGAACAGCACGGGGTGTGCTATAAGATGCACTCCAGGGAAGGGAAGAGGCGTCTACGGTGAGTCGCTCCGCCGATAATCACAACCCTGGCAGACGATGAATTGCAGCCCGTTGCCTCTTATGATCCTGTGGAACTCGTAACCTGTCTCTCGACGCGACTCTATACTCTCGATGCGGCTCTGCTCTATACTGTCGACATTCACTCCGCGTGCTACCCCTTTCGTCTCGCGACATCCCTCACACTCTCTGGACCATGAACCCTCCGTACAGCCGCGCGCGACATACCTGCGCAGACAGTGGTCGAAATCAGCCCCGTCCTCCTCTTCGATCAGCAAGAATACGCAGAGCACGGTCGGCACACTCTACTCGACCACTATACCTTCGTTTGGAAGGATGGGCGCATGGCGCTCGCGCTCGGACTTGGTTAGTCTTCCCCAGATCGCCGCGCTTATACTGAACCGAACACTCACTCACCTCTTCCCTACCTACCAGGTTCCCTCTTCAACCACTCCAGCGCGCCAAACGTCTCCTACACCCTGGACACCGCGACCGAGTCGATTTGCTACACCACCAGTCGCAGCATACAGCCCGGCGAGGAGCTCTGTATATTCTACGGGCACAAGCTGTGGTTCGAGCCTGTGGACGTGGGTGCGGCGGTAAGGAACGCGGTATCAAACGAGGAGGACGACAAAGCGCTCGCGGACGACGAAGCGCTCGCGGACGACGGCTTCGGAGGGCTTGCGGGCCTAGCTGTGGAAGAGAATGCTATGGGCGCCAAAGATGAAGATGTGCTCGGTCCGTGCCCTTACGATGAGGGTGACTCCGATGAAGTCTTGGAAGACGAAGACCTGCCATTCACCTGGCTAAAGCCCCCTCCGGAGGAAGAGGAGCCGGGCAGCGTGCGGACAAGTGGGTGCTATCACTATTTCAGAGCAATGGCGTTAACGACCAACCTACCCGCAGTACAAGCCTGGGTAGTCGATATCCCCGATCCCAGAAGGACCGGGCGGGCACTGAAGTACGCAACCTACACCTCTCAACTTCTCTCATTCACTCACGCCCACCCACCCCCTAGATGGCTCAAAGACAGCAAACTCGAAAGCGCCTCCGAAGCCGCCCTCGGCCACCTCAAGCGCATCCGCAAGCACGGCCCCACCAGCGCGCTCCTCCTCACCGCCGGCCCCGTCGCGCCCACAATACCCGCGGACCTCGAGCTCTCCGCGCCCTACACCGTCAGCGTGCCCGCGAGCGCCGCGCTGACCCCACCCTCCCTGGCGCTCAAGACCGCTCTTTGGCCGACGAACTACACCCCGCGCAAGAAGGACGCGCCGGAGAAGTGGACGCGCGGGCGGGCGCGCGGGGCGTGGGAGGCGATGCGGTACGTGGTCAGGGGAGCGAGGGAGGCGAAGGGGGAGGGAGAGGTGAGCTCACTCTAGCAGGAACAAAGTGTGATGTGGGGGGGGCTAAGGTGGTATCTGCAGCTGCCGATTTTCGCGCATATTCCGGCGGTGGAAGGGGAGACGCCGGCGTTCAGTGCGAGGGATACGCGGCATAGGACGTCCCACCCGTTGCGGCACGCGGTCATCGATGTTATTCGCCAGGTCGCCGAGTATCGCGCAGAGGCGCCATCGTCGGCCTCCGCTGGCACTATTGACATACCTGCCACCACCACGGAACTCGAAGCCAAGGATGAACAGACAAGCGCGACCACCGACACGCCGGAAATCAAGAACGGGCAGGACTACCTGCTCACGGGCCTCACGCTGTTCATCACGCACGAGCCGTGCATCATGTGCAGCATGGCGTTGCTGCACTCGCGCGTGAAGGAGGTTATATACTTGTTGCCGATGCACGCGACGGGCGGCTGCGGCGGGGCGGCGTGTCTGCCTTGGCTGCAGGGAGTGAATCACAGATTCAGAATTGGACGGTGGAAGGAGGCAAAAGGAGAGCGAGGGACAGAGGTGTTGAAGTTGAATGAGGGTTTGGACGTGTAGCTTGCATAGATGGGCAGTTTCTAACTGAGGGCACGGGCATTTAGTGAGAATGGGTGACGTGCGATGATTGCATGCAAAACTAGACGGGACATATGCGAGGTAGAATTCAAAGACAAGAGCGCTGCGGTAAATGTAAGCCGGCTGGTCAGTCGCACAACGTGAACTACGCACCCGCTACCAAAACTCGCGTCTCTTGTGGCGTATAGCGACGATCATCTCCCGCCTCTCGCTCCAGCCCTCACGCTGCTTCGCATGCTGCGCGTCCCGATCCCGCACGCGGGCCTTGCGCACAGACTTCTTGCTGATCGCGGCGACCATGCCCACGAAGGCCTCCGTCGTGTTGAACGTGCGCGCGAGCACGCCGCGCGTATACTTCGCCGGGTCCCGGTTGCGCATCTCGCGCATGCGGCGGATGACGTGCGACGAGACCTGCTCCTTCGGGTCGCGGTCGGCGCGCCGGAACACGGGGGGCAGCGCGCGGGCTGGGGTCTCCGGTGCCGCCGCCTCCACGTCTCCCTCCTCCGCCGCGGGCCGTGGGCGGAGGAGCGGAGACGCCGGGAGCGTGGTGTACGAGTTCGGGGAGGGCGCAGAGGGCGGGGGGCGGTGGATGAAGGTGAGCGCGTCGTCGTCGAGCTCGGAGACGGCGGCGGCGGCGGAGTGGGTGAGCGGGTCGGGCGGGCGGGAGGCGGGGCGCTCGGAGGTGCCGGGCTTCGGGCGCGGGTAGCGCGAGGCGTACGTGCGCCGGAACGTGAGCGCGACACTCCCCAGTCGGCGGTGGACGTTCATGGCGGCTGGTGACGAAAATGAGTGGCCGCGGCCCGGGATGCGGAGGCAGCTCATGCACGTGCAGGCGTCCACAACCGTGGGAGAGTGCTATGTTCGACTTTGCACTTACCCCCAGCTGGAGGATATGCTAGCTGCAACGCGGAAACCATCTTGCCAACAAATGAAAAAAGGCGGTGTACAACGGTCTCTGTTGACACGACGCTATAATAACAAGGCGTGAACATCGATGACTGCCCCGTCTTCCTACTCCAACCGTGCTTCTTCTCCCTATTCATGTTTGCCTGCTGCACCCCAGGTGACACGACGCCCGTCCTAGATGCGCCATGGGCGTCGCAGTGCAAAAGACCGTTATCATTACCTCCCATTGTACGCGCTCGGCGAGACAACTGGCAGAGCCTGCGGATGCCCAACACTGCATGCGTCGCCCTCCTCGATTCCCTCCCTCGCGCTCAATGAAATCGACTGCGGCGGAATACGGGTTCCTGGGCGCGCATAATGAAGCCGACGCAGACGGCGGAAGAAGCAGCGCCAAGCCACCTTCCTTTCTGTACGTAGCGCGCCCGGGCCGCCCCCGAGGGCCAGCTGAGCGACGCGCGAGGCCGCCTGCAGGCGCTTGTTGTCGAGGCGATGGACGAGCGGGGGGTCCGAGTGTGATATCAGGCGACCCGGATGTTTCAATTGCGGTTCGAGGCGAGGACGACGCGTGGGGGAGATCTGCTGTTGGTAGCCACGACACATCCAGTACTCTTGATTCCATGATTATATCGCCCGCTGTTGTCCCCTCCCCCCACCGGTCTGCGCGAGAGCCGTGAGCATCGCGCTGAGACTCAGAGCCCCGCCGACGGACTGGATAAGCAGTTGGAAGCGCATCGGGCGTTTGAAATTGACCAAAGCGGGAACAGGCAGCTCGGGTGCGAATTCCCGGAACGTTGGTTGAAGAACAGACACGACCAGGCGACGTCGAACGACCGCGCAACGACGACGACGACGACGAAGAGCGCGTCGGCTCGACAGCCCGTGACGTCCCGCGCCGTGCCCACCCCTGACCGCCACGCGTCGCCGTCGCTCTCCCCCAGCCTCTTTCTCCCGCCCGCCACCATGTCCAACAGCCATGCGCCCGTGGCCGCGCACGCGCACGCGCACGCGCCCCAGTCCCTCCCCTCCTTCGCCCAGACGTTCGGCACGCAGCCGCTCCCCCGCCCGCCACCGAACGGCACCATCAACGCCCTTCCCCCCCTCCACGCCGGCGACCCGTCCTCCCGCCGCCCCTCGAGCGAGGACCGCGCCCCGATCCCCGCCCACAGCAGGAAACGCACCCTGCAAGACCTCGAGAGCGCCAGCGACGACGACGACGACGACGAGCAGTCGGCCAAAGAGTCGGTCCTTTCAACATTCCACGCGTCGCAGAACTCACACACTCTCTCTTCGCTCTAGGGACTCCGCACGTGCCTCGCACGTCAAGATCGAAGACGAGCACGACCAGCTCGAGAGCAGCCCGCCGCCCGACCGGCGCGTCCACGGCGAGGAGCCCGCCGTCGCAGCGCACGGCCGCGATCCCAAGCTGTCAAAAAGACGCCGCACCATCGGTGAGGCCCCGCGCCTGAATACCGACGTGCGTGTCCCCCCGGACCAGAACGGCGGCACCCCCATTTCGCCTGTCGTGATGGGCCTGCCCGCCATGCGCAACCCCGCCGATCTCGACAGAGTCCGATCCATGATCTCCGTCCGCCAGCAGCAGGAGGAGCTGATCGCCCAGCGCCGATCCAGCCTCAGCGGGCCCTCCACCTTGCCACACCCGCTCCCAGGGCCCTCGAGCGAACGCTCGCCCAAGCCGCAGAGCTCGACGCGGGCCTCGCGCCGCAGTCCCCCGCCGCCCATCACGGGCCACCGCCTCCCGCAGGGCGGCGGACACGGGCGCCGGTCGCGTCCCACAAGTCCTACCACGACCACTCTCATCGGGCCAGCGCAGCCGCCAGCGCCGCAGCACATCGGGCCAGGTCAGGGCCACGGCGTCACACCCACGCAGTCCCTCCCGCCACCGCCGATCAGCTTCGCCCGCCGGCGTGCGGCGCAGCTGGGCACGGGAAAGAAGAAGCCTGCCGATCTTAACATCAGCCCGCGCGAGGCCCACACGCCCGAGCAGTTCCAGCCCGCCATCCAGAGCGCGCCTCCCGTCCCCCATGGCGGCCAGTCGTCTTACGGCCGCTTCCCGATGAGCATCCCGCGCCTGCCGTCCGTGCTCGGGCACGACAGCGCGCGCAGCATGGCTATGGGCCAAGTCCCTCCGACGCCTACGCGCTTCTCCTTACACCGCGGCTCGGCCGTGCCCACCATCACTGTCACGCAGCCAATTTCGAACATGCGCAAATCACCCCCAACACCCTCGGTGCCTATATCCACCGGCCTCGTCCCACCAACACCGACAATGCTCAAGCAGCCCGGCGCCACACAGGACAAGGCCGCCTTCCTCGCGCCCTTCGAGCTCTTCTACGACGCCCTCAGCGACTCCCGCCAGCTCAAAGCCTGGCTCGCGGAGCAGCTGCAGCGCTCGCAGGCGCTCGCGCACAACCTCGCCGCGCAGCAGGATAAGCTCGCGGAGACCGTCGACGCCGCGGTGGAGAAGCGCACGGCCGGTATGCGTGCCGAGATTGCGGGCCTGCAGCGGCGCGTGGAGGAGCTCGAGGACGAGCTTCGGTACGACTTAAGGGCGCGCGGGCGGCGGAACGGCGCGGAGCAGCCGTACACCTTCCCACCGCCGCCCCCAGCAGGTGAGTCCTCGCGGCTCCGCCCGGAGCCGCCGCCCAAGGCGCCCTCGATCACCGGATGGTCCTCGGAGACCGACCGGGAGCACCTGCGCGAGAACCAAGGTGCGTTGGCGTGCATCCTCTAAACGATATAGTAAGTTAAGCGTGCGTCATGAGCAGTGTCCGCGACGCGCTTGGAGCCCCCGCCGCCACGGAAGACGCACGCAGGGGAGATGCGCGTGCGAGACGAGTCCCCGCGGACGTACGCGTCGCCGCAGCAGGCTCGCATGGAGCTGCGGCAGTCTCCGCAGCAAGGGATTCGCGAGCTCGCGCTGCCGCCGGCGTCGCCGCCTGCGAAGCGCCCGCGAGCCACGCGCCAACACTCGGGTGGCCCGCGGGGCACGGGGCGGTCGTCGCGGCGGTCGCGCTCGCCGCATCCGCGCGACGTGGACACCGAGGGGAGCTGACCGCGCGTCGCCGTCGTCGCGCCCCTCGGCCAGGAAGTTGGACATGGAATGCGGCCCATGGACCGCGCGTTTTTCCCGCCTGTGACATGTTCATATGTCGCCCCTCTTGGCTTCGGACCTGTACAATCAGGCTGGCTTGTTGGCTCGTTGCTTCGTCCCGGATTTAGTTGGGTTTTCTTCTTCTAGCTTGTTGGCACAACGTATCATTTTTTTCTGTACATGATGACCTCTGCGATGCAATTTCTTCCCCTGCTCGCGCTCACGATTCCTTCACGGCCTCCTTTACTCTTCACGATCTCTTTTACTCTTCACGGTCTACTCTTTTCACGATCGTCCATGATCTTCTTTCCTCTATCGTTCGCCTCCTCTTTGAATTGCTCGCCCTTCGTAGCTCACGTCCGTTGTTTCGCGCACAAGCTGCCTCGTCACCATCGACCGTGTTCTTCCCTATAGTCGTCCGTGTCTTTTCTACCGTTTGTCCAAGCTGTTGTTGTCTCCGTTCTCGATGCCCCTGCCTATATATCTCTTTCCATGTCCTACTAGAAAGCGGATCGTTCGCTATGCTTCACACCATTGTAGATAGTCTGGTTTTCATTGAAAATACTTGCGCAAACAAGAGGAAAGACATCGGGACAGTTCACGCGCCACAAATCGTCAATCTGTGCCACTGTGATTGCGCCACGATCGTCTTGCGTCCAAGACCAGTTCTATAATCATTGTGCTGGGGGAACACGGATACAGACATTCACAGGGTGTGTATGTACAAAGCATCGCAAGATCTACGTGCGGCCCATCATGTAGTTTTCTTCTTCTTCTTTCGTACAGCGAGCACTGTAACCGGTGGCGCTGGCGCAGCGATTTCTTTCACCGCTGCAGGATTGCGGACAGCGATACTCCCGTATATGTGCCCATGATACGTATCCATCGTCGCCACGGGCTCAGCGAACGGGTTGGGCGAGATCTCCGGGAGGGCCGTCTTTCGACGCGGCGGTGTGCTCGGCGGTTCTATGCTGAGAGGTGGCGGCGGGGGCGTCGACGTGCGCTCGATCGGCTCTTCGCGACCTTCCTCCCCCGGCACCTGCAGCAACGGCGCGCGCGGCCTGGGCACAGCCCCCACCCGAGATGTAGGCGCCGACGCCGGCACAAGCCCATCGCACAGCCCGCGAATCGCGCTCTCGATAGCGGTCGTCGCGTGCATGGCGCGCTCGCGCGTCGAGAACTCGACGGTGGTCATGAGCGACGTGATGACGCGCTTGTTGAGGCGCGGCGCGACGTGCCCCGGGAGCGGCTCCAGCGGGGACGCGCCGTCGTCGGGCGGCAGCGCGCTTGTGGGGCAGGAGAACGCGAGGACGAAGAAGCCGGTGATGGCGCCCGCGACGCACTCTTGGCGGAAGGACATGCGCTCCCAGAACTCGCCGGGGGGCACCTTGCGCAGCTCGCGGACGGTGGGGTCGGCGGGCTTGTCTTTGTCTTTGTCGGAGATGGACTCGGAGGAGGGTTGTGCGGTGAGCTGGGAGGTGGAGGGCGGTGCGGTGGTCCGGCCGCGGGATATGGGCTTGTGCGAGCCGTCTGTGGAGGACTCCGTCCGTGGGCGCTTCTTTATGGGCGACTTAACCTCGCCCTCAGTCGTGTACGCGATGTCGTCCATAAAGCGGGATTTTGGATCGTCTTCGAAGGAAGGTATGAAGTGGCCAAGATGGGTTTCGTCGCGAGGACATGGGAGGGGAATATCGGTTTGCTTGTAGGGATGGCCGTATGTCCATGGGTCTGTGTCGCCTCGTACCGCGCCCAACGCGTTCAAAGCCTCCAACTCGTTGTATCCGGGGAGGATGTACCACGCCCGGCTTTTCATGTCCTTCACGCTCCCCATATCCCGCGCCACCTCCCCTAGAACGCGCTTCCACCACGCACATAGCCTGACGTCCGTGAGTGGATTCTTGCCCTCGAAGTCGGCGGAATTGGGGAGGAGGTACTGACTTTGCGCGCGTGCAAAGAGGTGGACCCATAGATGACGCGCTTTCACTGGACGCGTCGCTGGGTCGGCGTAGTAGCGAACTAGCCTGTGCACGATGCGATGGGTAGGGGATGGACGCGTGCCCTGGCCACTAGAGTCCACTTTAGAGACATAGAGTACGGCGCAAGATGTGGTGGGCAGCACGTAGACGTTCGCTTCGACAGCGGTGACGATCAGACGCGGAGAGTCTGGTGTCTCCTGCTCGGAGACGAGGATGAGGATATCCTGCAGGTACGCGCGCGGGCGAGGGTGCGCGAAAGGGTAGAGGCCATTGGACTTTCGGGGCGCCGATACAAGAAGATGCAAGTGGAATTCGCGCGTGCCTGGGATGTCCTTGAGCGCGTCGAGGAGGGAGTCCCGAAGAATGTTGACCGCCATCCTGCCGTGGGAACTCTCATTTCTGTTCAGGAGACAAAGCCTTCGGGACATCGGGCCGAGAAGAACAATGGCGGTCCAATTCCAACTGCTTCTGCTTCGAGCCAAGCCGTATAACGCGAACGTGATACACTCCCAGATGCGCCCAGTATACTCTGATGGCGCACATACTATGTCGCTTCGTCGCAAATGAGGCGAGTGTGAGCAGAGAAAGCCATAAGCAGGACTAAGGTAAGAAGATCTACAAGCTACCAAATACTATGCCACTCATAGCTTGACACCCTTGTGTACTGCCGCGATACCACCCCAGTAGTCTGACCATGCCCCGCCGTCGACAAACTCTCCAGTCGTGAGCCCGGCATCCTTGATCATCCTCGCGAACTCAGGTTGTGGCGGGAATCTCCGGATGGACTCAACAAGATACTGGTAGGAATCCCTGTCGCCGGCAAGAAGAGTGCCTAGCAGGGGGATCATGGAGAAGGAGTACTGATCGTACATGCTGCGGAAAACGTCCTCGTCAGTGGCATTGCGCAAACCAGATGAATAGCGACGTACGTGCTGAGTAGGGGGTTGTTCACTCTGCTGAACTCCAAGCAGGCAAACACGCCTCCTGGCTTCAAAATGCGGTGCGCCTCCCTCAGAACAGCCGGTATGTCCGTGCAGTTGCGGATGCCGAACGCAATGGTGTACATGTCGTACGTGTTATCCGCAAACTTGCTCATCTCCTGCGCGTTCGCCTCATGGAACGCCACCTGGGGGGCTGCAGCACACACGACCTCAGTCAGCACTCTCAACCTGAACACAACCCACTGCACACGCACTGTTGTGGTACATCGTCTTCTTGAACCGCTTGAACCCCTCCTTCAGCATCTCCGCATTGATGTCCGCAATATCCACCGTCGTCTCCCGGTCCGCGTACTTCTCGCGCGCATAGTCCAGAATCCGCAGCGCAATATCGCCGGTCCCGCCCGCGACGTCGATGCACTTCATCGGCCCCTTCCGCCCCGGCTTCAACGAGTCCACAAAGTTGTCTTTCCACAGCCGGTGCACGCCGAACGACGTCGCGTCGTTCATCAGGTCGTAGCTCGACGCGACCGAGTTGAACACATTCTTCACCAGGCTCTCTTTTTCCTCCTCCGGTACGTTCTGGAAGCCGAAGGACGCCGTGCGGCGTGCCGCCTCCTCCTTCTGCTGCTGCGGTGTCTGCGAGCTCGAGTACCGGCACTGCAGTGCGGCGCGGCGGGCCAGGGAGCGGGTGACGGTCGCGCTTCCGGTGCGGCGTGCAAGACCCAGCATGACGGGAGGGAACAAGGGGATGATCGGTAACGCGATCACGTGCGGAAAGGTTATTGACGCGTCTGCTGGGGTCACTGTGGAAGACTCGAATTGCCCGAAGGGCCAGCGATGGTCATCCACAATGAGAGAGCAGGACCTCTTGTGAGACGATTGCTACGTGAACAGGCCCTTCTTAGTATCGTTTAAGGACGATTTTGCAAAGCAACCCCCACACCTTGCGCCACCCACGCCACATCTACCACCATGTCCACAGTCTCCCTTCCCATCCACGTCTTGCAAAACGCAGAGCTCATGATCAGGAGCAAGGACACCAGTATAGACCTAAGCGCGCTGTCCTTCTCCATGCGGTTTACTGTGCCTACAGGTGCGCCTCGCCTAGGACGCAGAATGCCCCGGACTCACGCATGCTGAATGTCGATTCCCTGTACTTACAGCCATCCCACAAATGATTCCTGCGCACGTCAACGTGAAGGTCGGCACCGCGCACGATGCATCCGGCACCTACCTCTCCATATCGTTCGGCGACAACGACAATGGTACGTTACGTGCTCGCTGTGCGCGGCCCAGTACCCATCAGCTGAACTCCTACCTTACAGTCGCCATAGAATACGTGCAGCCAACCTCCGAACCCGCCCCAGAAACCATGGAGTCGTAATTGTATGGCGAGCGGTGCATATACACACGCTATGTATACAGCCTGTGCGCATACCCTGAATCACAACATATCCATGGGGTTGATGTGGGCGAAATGAGACCCCGTCAAGCCAGCCGCAAGCCAGTGAGAAGCGTCCAATCAAGACAGCTTCACACTCTTCACGACCTTCGAGATACCCGACTTCTCGCCCTCGTACCGCCCGCCCGTCGCCGCGAGCCCACCCTGAAGAAAAGCATGAGTGAGATTGCTATGACATGACAAAAGAAGGAACGCACCTTGTACACAGCGCGCTGCGACGCGACCTTCCTCTGCGCCTTCTCGAACTTTTGGCGCTTCTTGACGCGCGGGTTGCGCACGCTCTTCGCGCGGCGCGGCGTGAGGCCCTTGTTTGCCATGATCGCGCGCGTGAGGCCGCGCGGGCCGTCGGCGGAGTCGACGTCCATGCCCTCGAGTTCGGCGCTGGAAGAAAGTGTGTGTAAGCAAGGCACACGCGCGATGAAAGAGTCTCGAATGTAAGGAATAAAAAACGCACCGACGCTCGGCAACCTCCGCATCGTGCGCGGCCTTCTTCTGCGCCTTCTTCGCCCTGGACGCGCGCTTCACAAGATCGTAGTACCCGTCCGCGTCCTCGCCGTCCTCCCCTCCGTCCACATCCATCGCGTCCCCACCCTCCCCGCCTTCGACATCCACCCCATCCAGATCCGCGCCCCCTTGCCCCAGCGCCTTCTTCTGCGCCTCCCTCGCCTCCCGCGATTCCTTGTCCTTCCGCCTCTCCCTGTACGGCAGATCGTCGTCGCCGCCGAGCGCGGCCTGCCGGGCCCCCTCACGCCGCGCGCTCTTGCTTTCGATGCGCGAGGTGTAGAAGCGCAGGGTGCGCTTGCGCGCGCGTTTGTCCTCGAGGTCCGCGTGTGGGAGCAAGGAGGGCTCGCCATGGGCGGACGTCGGGTCTTCCTCCGTTGCTGCGGCCTTGGAGGCGGCGGATTTGGAGGACGAGGGCACGAACTCGGGTTCGACGAGGTCAAAGACGGGCTCGGCGCGGGTTGCGGTCTTGCGCTTCTTTTTGGGCGGTGCGTCCGTGTCGGGGGGCGCGGTGGCTGGTTTCTTTGATGAGGGGACGGGGATCTTGGAGGGTGCGATGGATTTCTTGGGCAGTCTGACGCCCGCTTCCTCCGCCTCCGCGAGCAGGTCGCTGAGCTCAGCAAACCCGACGCGGCCCACGCGCGGCTTGCCGTTCGATACATCATCATCACTGAGCTCCTCGTCCTCATCATCGCTCCCGTATAACAAGCTATCCTCTTCGCCATCGTCCAACTCGTCCTCATCCGAATCCGGCGGCGCAAAGTCGAGCTCGTCGAGTGTCGCGAGCGCCTGCTTCAGTGTGAGGAGGCGGGCGAAGATGGGGTGGGCTTGGAGAAGCTGTGCGTTGCGGGCATACTTGGGGCTGGCGCGCAGGTGGATGTAAAAGGCGAGGGTGGAGGCATAGGTAAGAAGGGTTTCTGGGGATTAGGTAAGGTCAGGAGGGCCTTGCGTCTGTCAAAGAGCACGACGCACGATAGTATAGGTGCATCATCCCAAGACTGAGCATTTCGCTCTCCTCTTCTTCCAGCCTGATGAGCCGCACGTTAGCATGCAGCGAGATGGGCGGTGAAGATACGCACTTTGCGATATTCTGCTTCGCCTTGGCGAGGTTGTACGCTGTGTCTTCCCAGTCTCGGGTGAGCGCGAGTGCCTCCGGATCTGTCTTCTCCAGGTGCTTGACGAGCGCTATTGTGTCCTTTGGCAGCTGCGAGACCTCGGCCACAGTGAGCGCAACATCCTCGCTGTGCAGAGCATAAGTACCACAGCCAGTCAAATCACCGACAAATGGACGCACCTGTCGTTCTCACCCCCCACAGCATCGTCGTCTTCCAAACCAAAGTCCGCGTCTGTCATGACCTCCAGTGCCTTCCCCTGCAACCGGCGCGCCTCTTGCTCTTCCATCTCGTGCGCCTCTTCATCCTCCGAGTCGATTTCGTCTGCGTTGGACGCATAGTACGCCTTCTTGCCGCGGCCCCATGTCTCTTCTTCCGACTCATCTTCTGAAGCTGAGGGTGAGGGTGCGGCGGCTTTCTTCCCCTTCTTCCCCTTCTCTTTCTTGCTGGCTTTGATATTGGGGGAGGGAACATCGTCCGCGAGGTCATCACCTTCGCCTTCCATGTCTTCGTCTTCGTCGTCTTCTTCATCATCGTCATCTTCGGACAAGCCTTGGAGCCCAAACACCTCGTCTTCCTGGCCTAGGCCATCGTCGTCGTCGTCTTCGCCCTCGAGCAGTATCTGATCACGGGAGGTATGGACTACGATCCAAAATGGAATCAGGAAGAAAGGAGAAGCAGAGTCAGCCAGCAATCGTAGACGCGCGACTGAACACGCACATTCATCCTCGTCCTCCATCGGAATGTCGGCGGCCGTGTTCCATTTTGCTACACTGGCATCATCCTTGCGGGGCTTGCCTCCTTTGGCAGCCGGACCCTTCTTCGCTGCGCGTCGGCGAACCATCGTGAGGCGAAAGGGAGCTCAGCGGGGAAGGGAGTGATGTCGAAAAATCAGGACTCCGATCATGCATGCATTCGGAGATCGGGCCGCATGTGCCGGTACTCAACTTCAGACTTTGCTTCCGACATCGAACTTGCTTCATCGACGTTGGCAGCCACCTCTCTTGTATCCTGGATGCTATTCAATGCGCGTTTGGGGTGACTATACAGTGGCGATCTACAGCTCGAGCTTCGGCCACCCAGCCCTGGGTCACGGAGTTGAACACGTTCGACGCCCATGAGGGAACGAAGGAACGTTTATGACCGCCCCCTCGTCACCGGCGCTACCGTGAGCTTGAGCTGGTCACGAGCTCATGCTGACCGCATGATTCTACCAAGTTCCGCGCGCTCTGTCGTGCATAGCTCGTTCGGAAGAAGCAAACACCACGCAGGCAGCCGCTAGAGTCCTAGGCAGCTTGCCACTCCTTGTCCTATACCGCCATCATGTTCTCTGTCCAGCTCTGGGCTGCTCTCCTGGTACTCCAGACGACTCTCAGCGGGACGGTCGCATCTCCGCTGCCTCGCGCCGCTGGTATTCCTATCCTTGTTGGCAACGATGATGGGTGTGAGTACGTGACCACTCCGCATACATAGCAGCATCGGCGATGAACATGGCTGACAGTGTTGTCAAAGGGGCGGAAGCGAACATTCGCGCCTTCTACACCCAGGCGAAAGCGGCTGGCTACAATGTGCGCAACCTCAGACGCTACTGCCGCTCAGTGGCAGATTGACGTACTCCCATCTCAGACCCTCGTATCCGCACCCGCATACGACAAGTCGGGCAGTGGTTCGTCGTCCACCACGCCCGAGCCTCTCACCACGCCGGGCGAATACGACTCCATTCCCTCGGGCTCCCCCGCTGTCGGGCACGATGCTTCTGACGGTACGCCCATTTTCACTCTCACTCACCTTCGCATCAACACTCACCTCCACTCACCTCGCTCTCCCTCGACCAGATCACCTCTGGTACGTGAACGCCTACCCCGCCGACGGCATCACGTATGGGCTCGCCAACCTCTCCGCCACCTACCTCGGCGGACCGCCCGCCCTTGTCGTCACCGGCCCCAACCAGGGCAGCAACCTCGGCATCGCGACGCTCTTCTCCGGCACCGTGGGCGCCGCTGCCGCCGCGGGCATGCCCGCCATCGCGTTCTCCGGCGCCAGCGGCTCACACCGCGCGTACACCGAGCTCGTAGCGGGCGACTACTCGTACGTGTACGCGGACGCGGCGCTGCGCCTCGTCGACGCGCTGCTGGCGGGCGGGGTGCCCTACTTGCCCTCGGGGACCGCGCTGAATGTGAATTTTCCCGAGGCAGGACCAGGTACGGCGTGCGAGAGCGGGGCGGACGTCGTGTTCGTCATGTCGCGCGTGTACTGGGCGCTCGGCCTGCCCATCGACGCGGCGCAGTGCGGCGGGAATACGCTACCGACGGAGAGCAGTGTGGTAGGGACGGAGGGGTGCTATGCGAGCGTGAGCTTGTTCGATACGTCGAATAAGCTAGATGCGGGGAAGGCGGACCAGCAGACGGTGGTGGATGCGCTTGGGGACTTCTTGTCTTGCTTGCCGTGAGTAGGGAGTAATGGTTTGCATATATGGAACTCTCTTCACATGGATGGCCAGACAATACTGTCCTTCTGAGCGTGGTATGTAGTGTAGTACATAGTGACACATATTGAGGTTCACGAGGTTGAGACCCACCGCAAATGGCGTGCCTCTCCGCCCCATCGCGGTTGTTTGAACGACAAACCCGCTTTTGTTGTGGTATAGAGTAGCATCTCTAAACGACGAAGAAACTTTGAGGAAAGGCGAGCTGAGCATCGAATCAGAATGGAATGTGAGAGGAAGGGTAACATACACGTGGTTAATATGTCCCTACGGGCTCGTCCGACACCAGAGATCAACGAGTGTGAGTCTCGACGATTTACTGGGGAGTTCAGCTTTGAAACTTTGAAGCTTTGAAGACAGTGAAGTTGGTTGGCTGGCTCGATTCAAATTCAACATTTACGTCACGTGATTGGCAGCTGACTTGATCGCCAATGTTCGGGCCGCACGATCATGATTCACGCCACTCTTGTTTCCTCCTGCTTTCCTCTCGCTTCCACCATCCACAAATTACAGGTATGTCTCGTCGCCCCCGAGCTGCTAGATCTCATCCATACATGTTGCATTTGTCTTGTTATCAATGTTTCTGACTCGGGAAACAGATCTTTTGCAGCGAACCCAAATCCAGTGACATGCTGCGCTATACTCTGTTGAAGACGTCTGCGAAGCTCGAGGGGAAGAACACCGCTAAGGCCAAGTTATCCTCACTGGACACGGCAGACGACACTCCCCGCGCCACTTGTGACCCAATGGCGTTTCAAACCGCAGTCACTCGATCATTCACCGCGCCGGCGCAACGTCTCCCGCCAGAGCTCCTAGGAGAGATATTCCTTCATCTCCAAAAACATGAACCCAGCATGCTCGAACTCATCGAACTCGACTGCGTCATTGCTCGCGTGTGTACTTCATGGCGCCATATCGCCCTCGGGACGCCCAGGCTATGGAGCTCCATAGATGTGCGGTCTGACACGGTCGACGCAGAGAAATGCCTTCGCCGATACCTGCCCCGGTCGAAGAGCTGCCCTCTGGAAATAACATGCGATACCGCCGGCCAGCCAGGACTTCTGCCCTTGCTCTGCGAGCATGCGTCTCGATGGCAGTCCCTCATTCTCCAGATGTCCTCCGCCGACTATCGCGCGGTGACTCCCATTGACACCCCGCTTCTCCTGCGCGCAAAGATATTCATAAGCGATGTGGTCGACGCCGAACATCCTGGGCTGCTCAGATTCCTGCAGTATACCCCGAGGCTGCATATGTTGCTCATCAGAGGCGGCGGTATAGAGGCGGCTGCTAAGCTCAGCCTGCCCAAGTCTCCTGTACTCACGACGCTCCATCTCGATTTTCTCGATTCTCCGAGCTCGTATTCGCTCGCGTCCGTCTTATCGACTATTCGGCAATACCGCAAGACGCTGGAGATCCTCGAACTCGGCTTCAATAGTGATGCAGCCGCGTTGTCAAGTGAAAAGGCCACAGGCGGAACAATGACATTCCCAGAGCTCGATTTTCTGTGCGTGCTTGGCGTTGGGAACAAGCTGTTGCCACACATCTCCACTCCCAATCTGCGCACGCTGTCTGTCGACACTCGCCAGGCGACCTTGCCATCGGTCCTCCTCGACTTCCTAGAGCGCGGACCTCTGAACATTCACACGCTAGATCTGCTCTATAATTTCAATGGCAGATCTGCCTCCGAGGCGGACATAGCAACGCTTCTACGCTGTATGTCCCGCATGGAGGGTCTGGAGAAGATGCGAGTCAACCGCTGTCCAGTAACAGAAGCGTTTCTTGCAGGGCTGGTGTGGAATATGGGCGTTATACTGTCCGGAAAATCAAAAGATTAGAGCACAGGTGCAACACACGAAAAACATGGTAGCCGGATTCGAATCAAAACTATAGAGCATAGCCGGCTATAGATCAAACAGCATAGGTGATCGGATGACTGTGACGCTGTGTGACGATGACGCATTCTCGTGATCTGATGCGTGACTCGGTCACACGGTTCGACTTTGAGCGGCGAGTGCGGGGGAATGCTCGCAGTGGTTCTCCGGCCCCCCTGTGCGTCAATTTGCATCATCCCTGGGACACCCATTTGATGAGTTGGTTGGATCTGAAAGAGGCGTAGAGGGCAGATCTAGGGGCGGGCCACGCCGCGTCGCCTGGCGGCCTGAAGCCTCCCGCCAACTTACTTAACCGCGCGGAGTGCTGATGAGCGCTCAGATCCGTCCGTTTTGCCTATACGTGAAGGAGGTTCAGAGTGTATGTTATTGAAGAGTCAGGGAAGGGGTGAGCAACCTCGACCGCGCTGAGTGTGGTTGCCGGCAGTTCCACACCTGTCGCTCAAAGTCGAACCGTGTGAGTCCAGCGCGGTAACGGCCAAGTCACGCATCAGATCACGAGAATGCGTCATCGTCACACAGCGTCACAGTCATCCGATCACCTATGCTGTTTGATCTATAGCCGGCTATGCTCTATAGTTTTGATTCGAATCCGGCTACCATGTTTTTCGTGTGTTGCACCTGTGCTCTATCATTTTGATTTTCCGGACAGTATAACGCCCATAGTGGAACGAAGGCGCGCCACGCATTCTTCCCAACTTGCAGGCGGTGGCAATGAAAGTGAAAGGCGTTAAGCGCCTGCCGTCGTCGAGCGCCCTCGTCGAGCTATGCCGCTCGAGACAGATGTCGACAGTCTCTTATAGACCATATGTGATTGCGATGGTGGAGGGAAAGAAAATAGAGCCGGTAGGGGGTATCCTGCGTCTGTGATAGCTGCATGTATAGACATGAATCGAGTCTAGGGCAATGAGGTTATTGATGATGTCTCGTCCACTGTAGAGAAAAGCCCTACGCAATGAGGAACTACTTCGATACAGAGTGGCTCGCAGAGCCATCGAGTACACCGCACGAGCCGAGGCGAGGTGAAGGTCCTGAACATCCCCGCTTAATACCATTTATGGTACACAGTGGGTTTGGGGTGGAAAGTTTCGGGGCCGCATCTTTCGAGCACCACCTTTCCTGCTTCCTGCTCAAGAGCTCTACACTGCATGATGGATTTCCAGGGGCGACACTGAGAGCGATATACATGCTAAATAATCGCTTCTAGCCTCTGCGAGGAAAATTGCGGCTGCCGTTCGGTCGAAGACTTGAAGTCGCTCTTCAAGTTCGGGGCCAAAGGCTAAGTAGGCAGGATCTGAGTATGAAATCAGCACACCTCATACTGGTAGCGGGGCCTTTCCGGTAAGGATTGACCTTGCTGAGTTATGCGAGTAGCATAGTTGAAAATCAACTTGAACTTGTTGGCTAACATCTGACCGTGGGAAGTGATATCGGTCACTTCCGTGCGCTGGCTTTGCCTTGTCTTCGTTCTTGTTATTGTTCTTGTCTCCCCCTGGTACCTGCTGGCGCAAATATACCTACCCTACGCGAGGATTCCCATCGCTCCCGAAACGAGACAAGCCTGCTTTCTGTCCTTCAGAGTCAAAGACGGCCTCCAAAATGATTATCCCAGAATTCCAAGACAGCTCATTCTCCCTTGTTTTGCATGAACAGCTCTCCCTGACCCCTGCGACGGAACCACCCAGGGTGTTTCCAGGAATCACCTGCTCTGCTTCCTGCCGGCTGCTCGCTGTGCGGCGTCCGCCCATTCGCGGGAGCCGCCCCTTCACTCCCCACAGACTTACATAGGATCCGTCACATGTAGCGCCCTGGTTGAACCGTTCAAGCGCGCCGCGGAAACGGTTCATTGAAAAGGGCAGCGCGGCCCCCGACGTCCCTTCCTGCCCTTTCCCCCCCTTCGATCGCTGCGAGTTTTGCGCCGCCTTCCCTCGCCCTCGCCCCTACCGCATCTCAGGACCTCCCCCCTACTCCGCGATCACCACGATGGCCGCTCCCTCCCACAAGATGAACCCCCCGTTCCGCGTCGATCACGTCGGCTCGTTCCTCCGCGCGCCGGCCGTTCTGGCCGCGCGCGAGCAGGCATCCTCCGGGGCCCTCTCGGCCGCGGAACTGCGCGAGGTCGAGAACAAGCACATCGCGGAGCTCGTTCAGCAGGAGCAGGCGGTTGGCATCCGGTCCATCACCGATGGCGAGTTCCGCAGGGCGTACTTTCACATCGGTGCGTGTTGTTCTGGTTTCTGTTGCCTCGTCTTTATATTGTTATGTCGGGCTCTATCCTGTCGCCTCTCATGATTCGATTTGGTGTTGAGATCATTTTGCGGGAGGACTGCAGGAGCTGTTTCTGGTGCATGACGACACGGCGTGCTGAGCTCAGTGGACTGACGCCGCACTAGATTTCCTGAAGAACCTGGCCGGTGTGACGGTTACCGGAAGCATTCACTCGCGCGAGAACGAGCACGGATTCACGCCGCCGAAGCTGAGCGTGACGGGGAAGGTGAGAGTCCGATTCCACGATGCAGTCAGCGATCATGGTTGTTCAACTTGCGGCATCGCTCACTCAATCCCTCCCTCCCGCGCTCGTGAGCCCCGATCGCTAACATCTCCTCCCCCAGCTCGGATGGGTGAAGCCCATCGAGGTCGACAACTTCAAGTATCTGCAGTCCCTCATCGACCCCGCGAGCGGCGCGATACCGAAAATCACGATCCCGTCGCCGACGATGGTGCATTTCCGCGGTGGGGTGAGTAGATATGAATGAGCCCTGCTGATTGTAGTTCAATGCTCATCTCTCATCTAGCGTGCATCAATCGACATCGAGTCCTACCCCGACCTGGACGTCTTCTTCGAGGACCTCGCGGCGGTGTACCGCCAGGAGATCAATGCGCTTTATGAGGCGGGCTGCAGGTGCGTTGGTCCTTCGGCATCCCCCATCCGTTTCCTCGCTCCTTTCGTCCCCTCTCCCCCACCTGTTACCTCTCCCCCATCCGTCCCCTCTCCCCCCCATCCGCTCACCTCCCGCCAGATACATCCAACTCGACGACACAAACCTCGCCTACCTCTGCGACCCCGAGATGCGCAAGGCGGCCGCCGGGCGCGGGGAGGACGTCAACGCGCTCCCGCGGCAGTATGCTGCGCTCATCAACGCGTGCATTGATGGGAGGCCGGCGGATCTGTGCATTGGGATCCATTTGTGCCGGGGGAATTATCGGTCGCAGTGGTGAGTTTTTTTGGCATTTTTTTCTGTTCGGTATGGATTTTGTTCGGTGTGGATTTTGTGTGGACTTGTTTATGGTGCATGCGTTACTATGGCGGGATTGTTTTGGAGCCTTCTTCGCTTACGAGCCTTTATCTCACGCTGTTTATCACAGGTTCGCGCAGGGCGGCTACGAGCCGATCGCGGAGGTGCTGTTCGGCGAGCTGAATGTGGATGCGTATTTCCTGGAGTGGGAGAGTGAGCGCAGTGGAGGCTTTGAGCCATTGAGGTGCGTCAGATTCTGACCTCCTTTACCTTCCCCGACTGGCATTGCATGCGCCTGCCGGGACACTCTTCAAAATGCGCGCACTCCTTCATGTTGCTAACTTGATCCTTCAGGTTCCTTCCCCCTGGAAAGGTCGTCGTCCTCGGCTTGGTCTCCTCCAAGATCGCCGCCTTGGAAGACAAGGCAGATATCGTCGGCCGAGTCCGCGAAGCTGCGAAATTTGCACCGCTCGACCAGCTCGCTCTTAGCCCGCAATGCGGGTTCTCGTCGACGCAGGAAGGCAATGATCTGAGCGTGGAACAGCAGTGGGCGAAGATGCGCCTGGTGCATGAGGTGGTGCAGGAGGTTTGGGGAGATGCATCCGCATGAACTTTGCATATATGATGACTCGGACTGTGTGCATGTATATTATGGAGCACCCCGGCAGTGGGCAGTAGTCGATTCAACTTGACAATGACATGAACGGAAGTTCAACCTGTATTTCGCACACTCACGTGCTGATGATATCGCATTGTTTGTTGTTCGGCGTGGGTTCGTCCGCTCTCTCCGTCGAGAGAACTTCCCGACGCTCGACCGTTCCCAATGAGCGAGGCCCGGGCCCGGGCCTCAGGCAAGATAGGGAAAGCCCGCGGAGGCATCTGCATCCCACAATTTATCGGCGGTTTTGACTTTCCCTATCTGACAATAAAGCGTGATTACGAAACTCGGGCGGAATGCCTCAAGCCGCCTCGCTTTAAAAGGTCTGCAAGTCGGCCCTTCCTCTTCTCTCTCTCTCCTCCCCGTTTTCCCCTCCATCGAGCGCCATGCCTGCCACCGACGCCGTGCTCACCCAGATCCTCGGCCAGCTCGAGGCTCTGCAGATCCAGCAGCAGTCCATCACGGCCAAGGTGCGCGCCATGCATATACCCCCTTGTTACACGCGGCTGACCGCGTCTTTCAGCTCGATGACCTGACCTCCAGCCGCCCCACGCCCGGGAAGCCGCAGAGCTCCTCGGACCTCGTCCACACCCTCACCGGTGGCGCGATGCAGCCGAGCATCGGCTCGCCCGTCAGCGTCAGCCACCTCTCGCTCGACGACAAGGAGCGCGAGAGGATCCTCTACCCGGGACGCGTCCTCCTCTCCAGTGCGTGTTCTTCTCCATTCCCCGATGTGCCATCACTCATCCCCCTCGCAGCCTACCCTGATCAGCACGGCATCGCCCCGCATACGATGGCCTGGGGCGCCGCCAACCCGACCGCCCGCGGACCCGTCGTCTGCTCCCGTGTCCCGTCCTCCCTCAAGCACCGCAATGCCATCGGCGCGCACTCCGGCTCCTACTCCATCTACCGCGCGCTTTCCATCGCCATGGGCTCGCTCTCGCCTACGCACAAGCCGGACTACAGCATGACGGAGCCGCCCGTGGACATCCCCTTCAACCCTGCCTGGGCAGACCCGAAGAAGATCGTGTCGATGGACCCCTGGGGCCATCTCATCCCGTCGGTGTACAAGAAGGAGATCGACGGCGGTCTGGACGTGCGCCCGAGCATCTCCGTTACGAAGGCCCACATCAAGCTCAGCGAGATTGACGAGACGGCACGCAAGGGCGATATCGAGGTTGACGGCAAGATCGTGCTCAAGAGTCGCCCCCTCATGAACGAGGATGGCACGGAGAGCGACGCGTACAGTGGTATCGAGGTCAACGTCAGCAAGGCGGCGGTCGAGCCCGTGTGGTACTTGCCCGGTGTTGCTGAGCGTTTCGGGATGTGCGTCCTTCGACTTGTATCCTTGTCCGCGTCACGTTACTGACGTTCTTCGCAGCTCGGAGGCTCTTCTCCGTCGCGCCCTCTTCGAGGAGACCGGCGGTATGTACCCGGAGCTCATCACCCGCCCCGACGTCAAGGTCTTCCTCCCTCCCATCGGCGGCATGACTGTCTACATCTGTGCGTAATCTTCGACTTTTCGTGCCTTGTACCGTATCTGATCTTGACACAGTTGGCCCGCCCGAGTACATGCGCGACGAGACGAAGGAGCTCACGCTCCGCGTCCACGACGAGTGCAACGGCTCCGACGTCTTCGGCTCGGACATCTGCACGTGCAAGCCCTACCTCATCTACGCCATCGAGGAGTGCATCCGCGGCGCGCAGCGCGGCGGTGTCGGTGTAGTCGTCTACTTCCGCAAGGAGGGCCGTGCGCTCGGCGAGGTCACCAAGTCTGTCGAACTTCCCTTCCAGATCCTTTCCGCCTTGTGCTGACTCCCATCCCCAGGTACCTGGTGTACAACCTGCGCAAGCGCGGCGGCGACTCGGCCGACAAGTACTTCAAGTCGACCGAGCTCATCGCCGGTGTCAAGGACATGCGCTTCCAGGCTTTGATGCCCGACGTACTCCACTGGCTCGGCATAAAGAAGATCGACCGCATGGTGTCCATGAGCGACATGAAGTACGACGCCATCGTCGGCAGCGGAATCCCCATCGGCGTTCGCTACGATATCCCTGGTGAGTCTTCCAAGACTGCGCGCCTTGTCTGCTGTGATCTGACGTTGTTTTGCAGACCACCTCATCCCGCCCGACTCGCGCGTCGAGATCGACGCCAAGATCGCTGCTGGTTACTTCTCCAGCAACAAGAAGATCACGGAGGCGGACCTTGTCAAGACGGTTGGCCGCACTTGGGAGGAGACGGACCACTAAGCGCGCATGCTAGTGGGAGGGACTCTGCTCGTACGCATAGTTAGCTGGACGGGTATAATGAGATTTTTGGTTTAGTTCGTCGGTCTATATATCGCAATGAAGTTTATCTCAACGCAACTACGAGTGACTCATGGGAGAAGACTTGTCCTTGCGACATCGGTGACGGGGGAAATGCGCTGTCGTGCAGACAGTTGGCGTCTGACACCGGCTCATCTTGAGTCTCCACCGCGCAATAAACGATGAATAAAAGGTACTCAGTACACACGCTTGGGGAGAAAAAGGTGCCTGTCGACTCTGCTGGCAACCAAAGACTTAGTACTTAGGTATTATACTTTATAGGTATCATACTTTATAGCAATGTTAGAGTATTTTGCCACAAATGAAGATATCGAGTCGCATCTGCCACAGCCCTTTTTCACTCCGTCCACATCCACATCCACGTCCTGGAGTTATGAGCGATCTCATCTAGACTAGCCTTGAGGGACACCTTGCTTACATTGCGCGACAGCCTCGCCGCGCCCAGCTGCCGGACATTGTGAGATATCATCTCCTCCTAGCGTGGCTAGCGCAATCTCTTCTGGCATATCGCTCTGCGCCGTAGCTATTCCTTGTCGCCCAGAAGTCATGCCTCCGCGCGACACAAAGCGCAACGAGCCCAAGAAGCTGCTTTGGCCTCCGAGCATCGACTGGGCGGTGGAGTGCTGGTACAGCGTCACAACTACTACCAGAAATGTCGGATAGATGCCCTGTAAAGGTGGTCAGCAGGTCGTCACGCATTCGGCCTCAAGACGAACGCACCGCCATCAGCGCGAATATGTTGTCCAGCGGTGTCGGAAAGAAGAGGGAGATATACCGGGCTTCCCAGAGGAAGAGACTCATCGGCTTTCGGAACTCTGCGGCCAAGACGATTATCGCCTCGAAGACCTGCGTTGAGAATAATCAGCGGGTCATTCTCCAATATAATTAGCGGGCTGCGTGCTTGTGGCGCACCGACCAAGCTCGACAGGGGTGAGGCTGACGCACCCAGAGTGCAGTGTAGACGCCGCCGGACTCGAGAAGAAGCATCAAGACGCCTGCCACCCCGCTGCCGGTCGAAAAGGGGCCAATCAACAAGGTGACATCCCGTCTGTAAATCCTGTCCACCGCCGTTATCAGCGGACGGGCCCAGAGCAGATAATCAACGCACCAAACGCGGATTCCGACGAGAATCGTGGCGACAAAGTTGGTGAGGAAGAGAGATACCGCCATTACGATCGGTGCGGGTAGGGATGGCGCGCCCAAGCTGATCAGTTCAGAGTACTCCAGCCCGAGCCAGAGACCGTCGAAGAGGGATGCTCCTGTGAGGTTTGTACCATCAATCAATAGTATCCAACAATGCAGGCTTCATGCGACGCACCAAGGCTGCCCAGGAGAAACACCAGAAGTATTCCTCGAGCAATACGACTATCGGGCCACAAAACCCATGCCCTCCATATGACCAAGCCATCGCTGAGAACGTACTGCATAAGTCAGAACAAAGTCCCCGAACACGAAGGCAAGGGCTACACACGTTGATCCGGCAAGCCATAACGAAAGCGAAATGGATGCGCCGCAAAGTTCGGAAGTGCGCTTCGAAGTCGTAGGACGGATGACCGCCCAAGGCCCTAAGCTCTAGCTGAACGGACACATGGACCCACTCAATCATATATTGAACGACCGATGCTGCCGCCATCGTCGACGCTACGAAGAGCACGAAGACGGTGCCCATGAGAATCCATGCTCTGCCCTCCTTGCGACTGGAAGATAGCCAATCAGATGGCTGCGTACCGTGCGCCACAGAGCGCATTGGAGCAGGCTTACACCAGTACAGGAACAGCAGCGATGAGCAGTGCGACCTGTACGCCTGCCATGATATGTCAGATTGCGCGAGGGCACAGAGAAGAATGTTCTGCGTACCGTAAAGCCCGAAAGTCAGGGCGACTTGTATGAGCGTTTGCTGCCACAGCTGAACATCGGTGGATACAATGGGATCTCTTGGGAGCAGATAGGACATGCTTCAGACAGAACGACAGTTCAATTTCCTCGTTATGTAGGTGAAGTGGAGAGGCGGGACCTCAGCGTGCTAGTCGCCTCAGCCAGTGTATCGAGAATATACGCCAACCTTATATAGTGTTGCGTGAGTGCCAAATGTCGGCTAGAAGGCGGCGTCTTCAGCTAGAAACTGATAGCTGTCTTGTCTCCCAAGTGCACACGCTGCCAGTGTGTGACTCAGGCCATGATGCCAGAGGAAGGAATCCTATGCAAAGCAGAATTCCGATCGCCCCATGTACATGTTGTATCTCCTGTTGCACTTCGTGTAGACAGACACAAATTACTGAGCTGTGAGCATTTGAAATGCAGGCGAAGATGAGAGCCAGATGAGAGCAGGAAGCAAAGAGGATCGGTTTCTCGGCTCGAACCGCCGCGTGGCGCTGTCAAGAGTCCTTGTGTCCGAACAAAGTTGTTCGAACTGCCAACCTACAGAATGATCTGCCTCGGGGAACTTGGCGCGCCTTTCCTTCGTGCACTAAGGATTCACTATGTAATGCATAACGCGCACTGCCGGTGAGCTTACGGCGCGGCCGCCATACCGGTACAGTATAAGTATATCTGGCAGCACACACAGCCGCGCGGCCACTCTATAAACATCATCCTTTCCCTAGCACTGATCCTGATTCCTGCCCCTCTCCCACCCCTCCTCTTTTCTTCGTAGGATCTTACTACCCACCTTCATACGCATGCGTATCAACATCCATCGCCCCGCCTCCCGGCCCTTGTCCCGCTACTCCGGGCACACCACCCACGGCATTCGATCGCACGCCTCCTCCTGCCGCCGTCGATCCGGACTGCATGCCTGCAACAGTCTCTCCCGCAGGACGCAGGCCCCTCGCCGCGCCCTGCATCCACCGAAGCCCGCGCCCGCCGGTCGGAAACCCGCGCGCGTGCGGGTGAAGAGGGAAGCCCTGCGCGGCGAGGAGAGACTGGAGAGGGTCTGCTGGAGCAGAGTCGACACCCTGCATAGAATACGCCGCTGCAGATGAAGGTGGGAGGGATTGGTTTGGGTAGCTGGAGGACGCGCTCGGATACGCGGAGGCCGAAGATGGGTATGCGCCGGAAGGACCGGCGAAGGCGCTCGATTGTTCGGCCGGCGTAGACGAGCTGCGAGCGTAGCTCGTTTGCGCGTACGGCGTCGACGAAGGAACCACGCCATGCGAGGACGGCACGACGCCGTGCGAGGATGGGCCTGCACCGTAACTCGAAGGACCCGCAGCGCCTTGCCCATTTGGCGACATGTCCCGATGCTGTGGCGAGAGACTGCGCGCGTGGGACTGCGCGTAGCCCTGGCCGTTCGCGCCGTAGCCGTACTCCTGACTTGGGAAATACTGCTCATTGTAAGCCTGCGCGCTCGAGTACGTCCGGCCATGTGAAAGTCCCTGGCCGTTTGATTGTCCCTGTCCGTTGGGATATCTCTGACCGTTCCCATAGGCTTGCCGATAGGCGCTGTTGCCGTTCGCCTGCATGTCCTGGAGAGGCTGTTAGTAGACGATAGGAGGGCAGTCATAGAGGTCTGATCGACCGTCTCAAAAGCCGAAGGTCACAGCTTCGGACACTCACCGAGTGCCCACTCACCACCCCCTCGTACACGGCCCTAAGGGCCTCCGCTTGCTCGCCCGCCTCGCTATACGCGTGCGCGTATTGCTCAAGTCCTTCAATGCAATGCTGGACTTCGGGCCTGAGGTGAGTGTCAGCCGACCCAGCCGAAACTCTTTACTCCTCGAGCCTAAAACCCATTCCTCCTCGAGCCGAAAACCCATTCCCCCTTCACACACGAATAATTTGCCACAAACTCACCTCCCGAGCCTCGCCAACAGCCCGCCCGCGTGGATGCAGCTGACGTGCATGACCGCGGGATCGAGCCGGAGGTAGCCGTTTTGCGTGAGGACGGCGGCCTGGGAGGAGGGATGTTAGCGGATGGTTTATGGTGAGCGCATAATTCATGGCGAGCGCTTGAGGCAGAAGAACGGAATGCCTCATGGTGAGCAGATGATCTGTTGGAGCTCTGCTTTCCCTCCGCGGCGAGCCGGAACACGACCGCTAGCGAGCCTGGGTACGATTGCTAGCCAGCTTCACTCACCAATCCCGCGATCCTCAACGCTCCATGCAGCGCCTCGTCGGCGATGTTCCGGCACACTTCGTCATCCTCGATTGCCGCGGTGGGGTCCGGGGAGTTGGCGAATTCCTGCGAGGGGGTGGGGTGGTCAGCGAAGAAGTAGGGTTAGTTGGCGAAGAAGCAGTGAGATCATGAAGAGCGACCTGTAGGCAATAACGAACTCACCTTCACCCCAAACTCGTCCACGGCGCCGAATAGTATGACCCACATGACATGGAACGTGGCATCGCTGGCGCAGGTAGAGACGGCCTGGAGAGTGGAGGGTCAGCAAAGGGCGCGAGGGATGAGGTGTTAGCGATTCGGCAGGCGAGAGAGTCATTGGTGATACGGGGAGGCAAGGATAAGGAGACGAGAACAAGGAGTATTGGTGGGATAAGGTGTCAACGTGGCAAGAATGTCAAAGGGTAGGGGTAGCCTGGGAGAGCCAAATTCTAAAGGGTAAGGGCCCACTCACCTCCACAAACCCCCAGCCCCTGCCAAAATCCCTGGGCACGCCAACAGCCGAGTAGTGCGCCGCGCGCCATCCGCCGAGCGCCTGCACCAAGAGTAGAAGCGTGGGACGGGGGATGCCTGGGAGAATGGTGTCAGTGAGCAAGGTTGGAAGGGTTGAAGAATGGGTGTGAAAAATAAATAAATAAATAAATAAACACAAAAGAACATCCAAAAGCGCGAAAAAAAAACCCTTCAAGCTTCAAGCTTCATGTCCCGAAAGACCCTAATGCACGACAGAACATCCAAGCCACGAAAGCGAAGAAATTCTTGAAAGTAAACAGCTCAATTGACAGTGAAGAACCCATCAACGGCAGCAAAGAACCCATCATCGGTGGCAAAAAAAAAACTCTTCATCGATAGAGAGAAAAAGCTCACCTCCTGCCTCAGCTGCCGGCGTCCAGAGGCGCCTGCTCATGGTGCGAGCGACGCGTGCGAGGGCGTGCGCGGCGCGGTAGTAGCCCTGAGAAGGATGTTAGCGAAACGCGTGTAATGTAGATAAGGAGATGACACGTACCAGGACCTCTAGTTGGTCGCGGGGGGACGCTTGCTGATCTGGACAGCGTGAGCACTACAGGGGTAACATCGAAGAAGATGCTCTCACCGTCGCTATCCGATGCAGCGTTCTCGCTATCCTGGCCCAATCCTTTTGTGAGGCCGGCGGTGTGCGAGGTATAAAAGTCTATATCGTAGTCATCGTCGTCGAGGAGGGGTTTCCTCCTGTAGTACGCGCTGCCGTATGCGTCAGCCAGGCAAGCCATCCACCAGGCGAAGAGCATGGTGCCGCGCATGTCGTCGACAGTGATGGCCAGGATGGTGGCCTTGTGATTGACGCGCAGCTCGAGGAGGTGGTGGATCGCCGCGCGGAGCCAGAAGCCGTGGAATGCGGTGGGGTCGCGCGGGTCCTGGGACTGCAGGGGCTCGAGGAGTAGACTGGCGAGGATGTGGTCTGGGGTGGGAATGCGATGGACGGCGAGGGCCTCTGCGAGCATGCGGGTGCGGTCGATTAGGTCGGCAGCGAGGGCAGAGTGCACGTGCGCGTCGCGGTCTGCGAGCATGAGGGGGTGCTCTGAGAACTTGGCGCCCCAGGAGAGCACGGCGGCGAGGAGGGCGGGGTGCGGGGGCGTCGGGCCGGACATGGCGAGCTGGGAGCGGAGGCGGGTCGGATTAAGGAGTGGCATGCGCGGGTGGACAATCTGCAGGAAGACCTCGGCCAGGTCTGCCGCGAACGTGAGCCGGAATCTGGGATCGGCGAGCTGGGCGGCGGGGGCGCCCCACGCCACTGCGTAGCCACCGTCGGGCTCGGCGAGCAGCTGGGCGAGCACATGGGGCACGGGGGACTCTGCGGTGATGGGAGGGGGATCAGAGGGGGGAGCGGACGGGGGGATGGCAGACGCGGATGGGGGCGCCGATAGGGCCGTGTTGTTGTTGTTGCTTTCTGGCCTGGTGCGTTTCTTGTTTGCGGTGGCGTGCTGCTGGTAGTGGGTGCAGTCGAGGTTCTTTTGTGCACAGTGCACGCAGCGGTCGGCGCCTGCAGGCTTGTTGCACTTTACTTTCCGCGACCGGCACGCGTCGCACGCCGTGTTCTGCTTGCGGCTCTCCATCGCCCTCGGTACCGAGCAACACGCGTAAAGGTCACTGTCACAAGACCACTCTCCCGCTGTCACGCTACGCGTCACCGCAGTTTTCCGGTCTCCCAGGCTCGACCGACGTCCACCGACCACCACACCCTCCTCCCCTCCGCCGCCGCCGCCGCCACCGCCCACAATGGTCCAAGTCGAGATTGTTGACGAAAAAGACGTCCCCTACGCCGACGCAGAGACGGAGTCCTCTGCCGCCGACTCTGACGACGACCTCGAGTCCGTCCTCTCCGATGACGGTGACCAGGAGGAGACCCTGCTCGACCGCATTGCCGCGCTCAAGGACATCGTCCCGCCGAGCACCCGGCTCGCACTCTCAACAAACGTCGCAAAGGCAGGCTCCATAGTCAAGGGCACGGGCAAGGGTGAGCACACGCAAAACCACCCGTAGCCTCGCGCTCATGTCTTCCAGTTGTCGGCAACATTGTTTGGGTCCTTACCACCTCCGCCCTCCTCATTGCCCTCCCGCTCGGCCTCGCGCTCGAGGATGAGGCCAAGGTCGTCGCCCAGGAGAAGGAGATGTACGAGCAGCAGCAGGGCACGCAGGGGGTGAGTGATGGTCTTGCTTTCCGTGACACTCCGCTCACCTTTACCAACAGATGATGCCCACCATGTACCCGCAAGCAGAGCAACCGAAGGGGATTGTGCCGCCAGGATTCTAGGCGGGTCATGACGCCCGACGTGTCTATTTCTTCCGGACGTGTCTGTCTCCCTTCATCCCTTCGTGCGTGTTTGTATTTACGAAGCTCTTCATCTCAGTCTTACGCCTCCCACAGCTGCATGCCCCTGTCGACGGTCTCTCGCAGCCACATGTCCCTGTCGACGTCGTACGACCCTCACCATACTTTACGTGCCATGTAATATACGCCCACCGCTCCACGCTGCTCACCACGAATCTACGTGTAGATTCATCAAAAGCGAAAATGCTACGCAGAATATGCTCGGCAACATGCAAGGTGTGCTCGTCAAAGAAGGCATTATTCCTCCCTCGCACGAACTGTTCTATATACGCTTCCTCCGGCTATGACCTTTGCGCTCTTTCAGTCGCTTTCCCCTCAGTACTACGCTTTTCCTGCGCTTTCTCAGTCGCCTCGCCTTTACTGCACTCCTTCAGTCGCTTTTCCCGTGCTCCCGCAATCGCTTTTTTGCGCTCCCTCCCATGACCACCTCTTCGTATCCCTGATCGTTCCACTTCCATTCCCATGTTGCTTTCCCTTTTTGCAAGGCAAGGGAGCAGCAGGCAAGAACAAGCCTGGATGAGACTGCTGAGACCAAACTACCAAAATCGTTGTGATGTGAAGGGACGCCAGAAGGCGACGATGAAGCAGGGCAACCTTAACAATGAAAGAACGGCAGAGGGAGACGACTATCCCAGAGTCAATGTTACTTCAAGTCGTATGCCACCCCCCTAGTACGCATACGAACGCCGGCGCTGGAGATCCACCATTCAGATATTCCATTTCCAACCACCATGGCCCTCTTGCTGCCCAATCATTTACCCAATAAATAGATTAATAAATATGGCATCGCCCTTGCCCGGCAACCCCTTGTTTTCTCGCGAGAGCTTCGAGACAACCGCTTGGAGTCACCGCCCATCCAACGATAGCATCCCGCCACCACTCAACCCTGTCGACCAGCCCGCTCAGTGCTGCCTCCCAAAGTGGCGCTTCTTGTACTGCAGCACCAGCTGCCCATCGCGGCACACGTACGGGTACGCCAGCTGGCCATTGTACTGCCAATACCCCGAGCCGCAGATCTCCCACGAGTTCTCGTTCGGGCAGCGGATCGCGCCCTCCGTGCTGCAGTACTCCATCGTGCTCCCCGGAGTCGTCGCCGGGGGCGCGGCGGTCGTGGTGGCCGGCGGGGCCGTGGTAGCGGGCGGCTGCGTCGGCGCCAGGACACCGGAGGAGACGCCGGTGAGCCAGTCCCAGGTAATTTGAACGTGGCCGGGGCCGAGGTCGCTGAGCTGGGCGAAGGCGCTGCGGGAGAAGTCGAGGTCGAAGCCGGTGCAACCGCCGCAGCGGTCGACGACGGTGACGTCGACGGATTTGTCGCCGTCTGTGGGGGGTTGGGAAGTGAGCAAAGAGAGGGAGGAGAACGGACAGGAAAATAAACGCACAATACGCGCGGATCTGCTGGCCACAGATGGGGTTCCTGGGATGAGGGGGGTGGAGTGTCAGCGCTCTCATTTGCTGTACACAAGTACACCAGATGGAGCGTACAGGTTCGGGTTCGCCGTCGCGCCACTGGAGGGAGATGGTCAGTCAACATTTCGCAGTGTGCTGAGCAAACGAGGAGAACGTACGGGTAGCCGCTGTACATGGTGTCCGGCACAGCAACGACCATCTGGTCGGCGCTACTGACGATACCGCATGCGCCCAGACCGACGTCGTAGTAGGTTGCTGCGTGAAAGACAGTGAGTCGATTGTAGAAGACAATGAGTGGGTGTGGTACGAACCTTTACCGGCGTGGCTGCCAGTGGTCGCAATGACGGACGACGCGAGAGCTGCCGCGACGAGGAGAGCGCGCGAGAACATATTTGTTGTAAGGAGTGGTGAAGGGAAGGAAAGAGTGCGGATGAAGAGAGGATGCGCGGAAGGAGTGGGAGCGCGGGGGGAGGGTGCGGGTGAAGAGCGTTAGCTGCAAAACCCGGAGGAGGAGGAGGAGGAGGGAACGGAGGATGGGAGGACTCAGTAGCCCAAAGCCGCGCATTATATATGAGAGGACGCCCGCTCCCCAACTGTTTGAATCACTCAAGTCTGGACTGATCCTGTTTCCTGGGCTGAAGCACATACTGTTTCCTAGGCTGAATCACGCCACGCGCCACGGTGCCCGCTGGGCGGCTGCATGCGCCTCACGCTCCCGTCCCTGCGCAATTTCGAGATGCGCAGGGGGAGTTGACTTTGAGGGACCTTGTTGGTGGTCAGCGTCGCAGGTGAAAGGCGCGAGGATGCCATTAGACGAGTGTGCCATTAAATTTGTAACAAAATGTCATTGGAGGAGACTTGCACTCGTCGCTGTCTTCTATGTGCTTGAGTTTGAGCAGTCTGGACAGCCGCTTGTACTTGCTAGTCGTCAACAGTTCCGAGATTCGAGCAGTGAATCGAGCAAAGCAAGAGTCATCCGTTGAGATCCTCTCGAGCTCGAGAAGCTAAGCCCCGGCTCCCGAGGGTCGAACAATGGGAAACCAGTACCTGTCGCCGGTCAACAGATTTGCGCGGGCGCTAGGTGCGGCCGTGTGCCGCATATTATTCCTCTGTGGCCATCGGCTCCTACCCGACCTCGGTGCCTGGGTGAATTTGCAGACTTCCGCACACGTTTTTGTGCGCACACGCTTCCAGGCGGCGCGAGAGAAAAGACGAGCGGAGGGAAGGGAAGGTGGCGTGGGAATCACGTCTCAGCACGTGCGGAAGCTCGGGATTTGCCGCGAAAGCACCCACAACTCGAACGTTGGCCGTGGTCAATGCAGTCCGCCATGTCTGGCAGCCATTCAGAATTCAGATATCTGCGGTTCCAGGATATGCCAGTGTCTGCACTCTGACAGATCGCCTGTGATTGACCTCGGGCGGTGGATAGGATGACGACAGGAGTACCTCTATCCGGAGTCCGACTTGGCCTGAGCTGAACACCTTTATCCGACCTCAGTATGTTGATACCTCTACCCTCTACCCAACCATGCTAGAAACCTCCCAATGCTGTTTATTATACATACGCAGCATTCCCCTCCCGCGTAGTTCCTCGTGTCCGCGCAAAAGCGACTCCTCCCTTCGCCGTTCGCTTGCTCGCAGGCCACCAGCGCCTCATGATAGAGCAAGCACAAGGTAGAGGTAGAGCAAGGAAAGGTATCCCTATATGCTCTTCCATCGAGGGCAGACGGCGGGGTGACGATGTAGCGGCGTCGAATGCGTACGGCGCGTGCATGATCCTGGATGTCGCACTCAAGATTTGACAGATGTGATCTTTTTGGATGGACCCTTCTTCGATGTTGAGCTGCAGAGGAAATGATGTCAATAGAGCGCGGTGAAGAGAAGATGAAGGGGGACGCACCCTTCGGGCTGCGCGATGCCCTTCATGATCGTCAACTTTCCGGCCGAGGCGGCGTTGACCATCTGCTGCTCGATCGACTTGTTGATCTTGGCAGACAGGTTCTGGTGGAAGAGGTCAGTAGGGGGAAGAACAGAGTCGACGAGGAGCTGACCTTATGCAACTGAGCCTGCTTGATGAGCACCTGCTTCTTGGGGGGAACAGCACGTTGGCCTTTTTTTGTGTTCGAAGCAGCCTTCTGGGCGTGTCTCGCACTGGCGACCTTGGCCTGCATGCCCTTGATCTTTCCTTGTGCCATTGCGAGGATATAGAGATTCGTCAAGTCGCGATCAGCGAAGACAGGAAAAAGCGCCGGATGCGGCGTGACGGACGGATGAGGCTGTGACGCGTGACTGCCGCCTGCATATCCCGAGTTGACTATTGGCGGCCATTGTCGACGATGCTGGCGGCGTCGTCTAGAGCTGCAAGCCTTTCGGGCGCACTCAGGGCGCCCTCACAAGTAAGAAAACAAAAGATCACTAATTTACTGACCGAAGCTGACGATTTTCCTTTGCAGCGCACCTACCACTCCCTGACCACCCTTCCCTCCCGCAAGCCCGTCATCGCCCAGGGCACGCCCGGCTACAGCGCCGTCTCCGGCCACCGGGTGACCGTGTTTGGCTCGACGGGCTTCCTCGGACGCTACCTTGTCTCAAAGCTTGGTGAGCAGGAGTACTACCTGCCCGACGCGCTCGCCCGCTCACCCGCGACGCAGGCAAGATCGGCACCCAGGTCACTGTCCCGTACCGTGATGAGGACATGAAGCGCCACCTCAAGCTGATGGGCGACCTCGGCCAGATTGTGCCTCTGGTGCGTCCGCCAGCAACCTGTCGCGTATCCAGGCTCACAGCGCGCAGGAATGGGACATTCGCAGCGAGCAGCAAATCGCCGAGTGCTTGCGCCACTCCGACATCGTGTACAACCTCGTCGGACGTGACTACGAGACGAAGTGCGTGGCTCGCATGCACAAGTCTCTTCCCAGTTGACCCTCGCTCCAGGAACTTCAGCTACAGCGCCGTGCACGCGGACGGCGCGGCGCGCATTGCGCGCATCGCGAAGGAGTGCGGCGTCGAGCGTCTGGTGCACGTATCCCACCTCAACGCCAGCCCCGACTCCACGTCCGCCTTCTACCGCGCCAAGTTCGAGGGCGAGGAGCGCGTCAAGGAGATTTTCCCCGAGGCGACCATCATCCGCCCCTCGATCATGTACGGCTACGAGGACAAGCTGCTGAACAACATGGCTAGTGCGTGCCGCTCTCCTTGCACATATCTTTATCACTGACCGTTCTACCCAGTCTGGCCCATTTACTGGCGCCTGAACCAGTCGCAGACGCAGTGCCGTCCCGTTCACGTTAGTCTTCACCTTCCATATCCCACTCTTACCCTCTGACTCCCCCCTCCCCAGGTCTTTGACGTTGCCCAAGCGCTCGCCAACCTCATGGAGATGTCGCGCATCGAGCGCACGCTCAACCTGCCCGGGCCCTCCACGCTCAGCTACGAGTTCCTCCTCGACCTCGTCGCCTCCGTCTCCCTCCGCCCCGTCTCCTCCGCGCCCGTCCTGCCCAAGGGCCTCGCGAAGTGGGCCGCGAACCTCGTCGGCAAGTCCGTGTGGTGGCCGACGCTGTCGCCGGACGAGGTCGAGCGCCGGTTCATCGACGACGCGAAGACGCCGGGCGACTGGGACGTCGTGGGGGTGACGCCGAGCGAGATCGAGAACCACGCGATCACGTACCTGAGGCGGTACCGCTCTGCGTGAGTATTTTGATTCTTTGCGGGTTCTTCTGATTTTTCGTTTCCTTGAATCCCGTCTAATTCTTTATTCTGCGGCTGCTATATGCGCTATGACTATGTACTGACGCGTATTCACAGGGACAACTTCATCCGGCCCGTCACTCTCCCGCCGCGCCCGACGATCATTGAGCCCCAGTTGTGAGGCAGGCCGCTGGTTTCGCGCGGAGCCCAGCCCTAGTTCACTTTGTGAGGGGAGCTATTCTAGATTAGGGCGAAAATGAAACTGCCTTGACCTCCAATTCTGCCCAAGCACGCATGAGTACCCCCGTTAACGCTGTGCTTCTGATGGTTTTTCTGGCAAGGCTATGTTCTTGAATACGCTATTCTTCTCGCCAGGGAGTGATATCGAGTGATATCGGTAACCTTAGGCAGGTGACGTAGACTGTATCTGCCCTACCTACTCACGCTTGCAGGAGCTCGACCTGTAAGGCTGTGGCGGGCCGGTCCAGCACGCTCACCTGACTGGTGCGAGAGCTTCTTATACCAACATGCAGGTTGTTGCGCTCACTCGAAGCCTTCCGCAGGGCCCCGCGTGGACCTCAACAGGACCCCAAGCTGAAGTCGTATCTCAAATTTGCTAATACCAGAATGCGCACCGCGAGCGTCTTTAGCAGTTTGACGCACATTCTGCTTTCCATTCCAACAATCATTCTGCTGTCCATTCCGACAATCATTCTGCTTCCCATCCCAACAATCATTCTGCTGTCCATCCCAACAACAACTGCTTTGGACTCGCCCTGGGCCTTAGGACCCGTAGTCGACCTCGGCTACGCCGCTTTTGCGGGAAATACAACGTCGCCCGCGGGGGAGGAGGACAGCGCGGTCACGTTCTTTGGCGGGATACGGTATGCGCAGCCGCCGGTTGGGGAGTTGCGCTTTCGCGCGCCGCGGCCGATGGACGAGGATGGGCTAGCAAGCGAAGATGGACTCATCAGAGAGGGTGGTGATAGCGCCCAGATCATAGACGCCCGCGGCTGGGGCCCGCCGTGCTACCAGCGTCCTGCGATGGTTGGCATCGGCTCGGAGGACTGCTTGACGCTTAACATCTGGAAGCCCACAGACGCGGAGGCGGGTGACAATCTGCCGGTTGCGGTGTATATTCATGTAGGTGTTCTCGCCTCGACGATGCTGGCCTTGGCTGAATTGCCCTTTTTCCTGTGAAGGGTGGGGGCTTCTACGCCGGAGTGAGTATGTGGTCCGTGGCACGGACCTCACCCGTGACTGACACCGCTGACCTACTCAGAGCCCGCAAGGTTTCCCCCTTTACGAATGGGTGGCGCAGTCGAACGGCAGCATCATCGGGGTATCGATGGCCTACCGCCTCGGTCTCCTGGGCTTCCTCGGTGGCGCGGCCGTAGCCGCAGACGGCGAGCTCAACGCGGGCCTCCTCGACCAGCGCGCGGCGCTTGAATGGGTGCAGCGGCATATACGGGCGTTTGGCGGGGACCCGAAAAAGGTGACAATATACGGCGAGAGTGCGGGAGGTGGGTGAATGGGTGTGATCAGCTTGAAGTGTAGAGGTTGACCAAGACATCTCTAGCTGCGAGCGTTGTTATGCATATGACAGCTTATGGCGGTGAGGGCGCCGCCTATCGTTAGGGTGGCGGCCTGTTGACGAGCCTTGACAGGGGTGCAAGACCCGCCTTTCATACGTGCTGTGGCCCAGTCTATTGGGTATGGGACGACGCATACGAGGGAGGAAGCTGAGGAATATCTCGGTACGTGTTGAGGTAGCGATGTCCTTGTCTCCCGAGGCTTATGGTAGCAAAGCGAACGTTACTTCCATCGCCGGCTGCGCAAATGACGAATCACAGATGGTTTGCCTTCGTAACGCTTCCATAGGTATGGCTGTTTGCTCTCGTTCGGCCCTGTGACAACCACTCATCTGTCCCACCTACCAGCATCTATCGTCAGCGCCACAAATCGTATCGTTAACGGCGCCTTCACACCGCTCGTAGACGCGCCCGAGGGGTACAATTCACTTCCGGGTGCTACTGGCTTCATGCCAGACCTCCCATCCCGCCTCATCAGAACGGGAGACTTCGCAGCCGTGGATTTCATTGGTGGCCACACAACGGGCGACGGGAAGACGTTTGCAGGCGGTAGCCCGGATGACTTCCAAAGCGATCAAGATATCAGGGACATCACTTTCAAAAGGTGGCCTGCGGTGGTGCGCTGATCATCTCTCGCCTCGCAGTCGATTTTCATAGAGCGCTGATTGGGACCTATATATATGGCAGACGGATGCCACTTTTGCAAAGATACTATGCTTCACCTAGTGTTTACCTGAATCGCTGAATTCGCGTAAACACTGTTTCTCGGGCTTGCGAAGTCGGAATTGAGCGCGGAAAAAACGTAGACATATGTAGTCATAAGCAACGAACACGTTGGTGAAGACCGCTTGAGCCCAAAGTCCGTCGTTGGCTGTCTGCTGCGAAACGAGGCACTGATGGGATCAACAAAATTTGATGCCTTTCCAGCGCCTTTTCACGTTCCATATCATCAACGCCTCACTCTACACTCAAGCAGTCTTCACCATCGTTTCCGCTGCCTATGAATACGTATGTCTGAGTTTTTTCCTCGTCCAAATCCGACTTCCCAAGTCCAAGAAACAGTGTTTACGCGAAAACGGCGATTCAGGTAAACACTGGGTGGAGCATAGTACTGGAGCTGTATCCGTCTCCACAAGAGACGGGTAGCCCGTTCGCGACGCAATGGGATCGTGTGTGGACGCTAGCAGGAGATCCTGTCTTCACTTGCATGTCAGTGGAAGAGGTCTGCACTGTTGTTGGCGTCGGCTAAGAGTCTGGCCGGCCACACTTAGCAGCTACGCTAAGCTCAGCGCTGAGCGTTGAATTCTAAATAAAAGCTGAATCGGCCCCACCGGAAGCCGACGGAAGGTGATGCGCGTGATGCGGCGTGATGTAGTGTGATGTTCGTCACGTCGGTTGAACTTGTGTGACATAGGCACACGTCCTGCGCGTGAAAGCTATGAGACTGCATGTCTTCCCCCAGGTCGTCTCCAGACTGCGATTATGCTCGGGCTAGGAAGACTCTCGCTAGCACATTGCGGTGGCAGATCAGGCAGTGATCTTTTGACCTATATAAGTCATTGTCTTAACACGCCGTGCCACACCGGCCTGCGCTTCTAAAGTTCGACTGGAAACGGAGAAAAATACTTAAGAGTCTCATTCCAGGCTCATTGGGGCGCTCATGGACAGATACATGGACCTGGGGGGGCGCCAGTGAACGCTGATGTGGTGAGACTGATCGTAATACCACTGATGCTGGATGTACAGAGCTGTAATAACTGCCAGAGCATGTATGATCCAAGCAAATATTACGGCAGGTAGAAATTTGGGGCTGCCTGGCGATTGTGCAGCAAGGAACGAGCACAATATAGGCGCGGGACGTGTGTAACACGCCCGTGTCACACAAGTTCAACCGGCGTGACGAACATCACACTAGCATCACGCCGCATCACGCGCATCACCTTCCGTCGGCTTCCGGTGGGGCCGATTCAGCTTTTATTTAGAATTCAACGCTCAGCGCTGAGCTTAGCGTAGCTGCTAAGTGTGGCCGGCCAGACTCTAACGAACCTAGGGATACATTCATCGCGAACGCCACGTTGAAGAAGAATGTCACAAATGTGTACACCTACAGGTATGCATCCGCTGTCGGTAGCTCTTCAATGCACCGATGGTGACACCGCTCAGCTGGGACGTCCCGGATACGGTGTTGTACGAGGAGCAGCCGTGGAAAGGCGCGATGCACACGTCGGATCTCTATTTCCTCTTCGAGGGTGTGTTCGCTTCCGATATGCATCTTTTGTGGCTCAGCTCATGGGTCTGTCTCCCAGGTACCAAGTGAGGACTTTGTCTCGTCCTTCTATCCGTCCTTCTATCCGTCCTTCTAATTTAGGTTGTGCCCTCAGCACAATCGCAAATGCCGGCAACACGTTCACTGCTTTCAACGAAGTCGGTCCATCCAAGTTTGCCCTTCGGAGTCCGAAGGTAATTGATGTTATCATTGCAGTCGGAAGCCGTGGTCTCCCAGGAAGCTGTCGGGTACTGGACGTCCTTCGCTAGGACGGGTGATCCATCCGAAGCGAAGATCACAACTGCTCCGGCGTGGCCGAAATTCGGAACTCCGAGTTCATATGACTGGACGCCGCAGAGGCTCCTGGTGCAAGAAGGAACGAGCGAGATGACACGCTCGGGAGTGGAAGCCGTTTCTGACTACGAATTGGTGCGTTGTGCATTCTGGATGAGCGAGGAAGTCACGGCGGAGACTCGTGTATGAAGCGGCGGCGCAGGAATTCTACGGGGAGCCACTGTCTCGCACCATGAAGGACATCTCGCTACGGGCCACGGGCTGTCTTGAAGCAGATTAACATTCGATGTAAACTGCCAGCGACTCCAGTCATGTCGGACTCAAAGGGTTGGATACCGTGGCCGTGAATTACCGTGACGCGGACGGACGACTACCGTGTCCGTACCGCTGTACCGTCCAGTCCTTGAGCTCGACGGTCAACGGCACGGTGACGGCCACGCAATTGGCGACGGCTGAATCGCGAATACATCTACAGGTAAGTACGCCCCAGCGTATGGATTCCGCTGCATGCAGGAATCCCCCTTTTGTTCGCTCGTCCCCAGCAGTCAATTCGACCTTTTCACGTGGCCACGTGCAGTCATCGTGCGCGACGCTTGCGGAAGCCTCCCGGCCCACTTCCTGCGACTCTCTTGACGCGTCAGCATTCTTCACGGCTATGATATAGAGTACACACGAGCATGACGACAACACATGCCTGATGCGTCCCAACCCTCACAAGCTGCCTTCGTACCGTTCGTCGAGCCGTGTCGACCCCTGTGTCAATGAGGCAGCCACACGGGCCGCGGACCATCGCCGTGGGTCATTGTGGCTACGAACGTCTGGCCGTGGGTACCGTGGCCGTGGCGCGGGCGGTCGCCGGTGCTCAGCGCTCAGCCATATTTACGTTGGAGGCTTGGGTCATTGGTGAGGCATACTTGACGCATTCGGAGTGGGATTTGGAATCCGCTGACCTACCTGATACCTTGGAGCCAGCCCGCGGTAGGATGATGTCGATGAGAATGTTGCCCACCCGCTGGCTCGCCATCACTTTCTATTGTGTCCACCTCGGTCCTCCAGTCTGAAAGTACAAGGGAAACTTATGGGTCCGCCGGTAAATGCCGAGACCTAGACCGTCCGTGGGAAAAGAAGTGAGTCGAACGGTCTCCAGACTTCAACTTGGCTATTCCGCTGATGATGGACCTACAACCCTGCAAGCTGGCTATATATGCTGTCTTCTGCATCTCTCGGAGCGCTGGGTAGTTGCAGCGGCTATCCCTTACGCCGCCAGCGCCAAAACGGGAGTATGGATAGCTCCGTTGTTAGCGGTCGGTGAGACTCGGACAAATTCGGGGACTCGCGGGATAGGCAGTGGGCGCGCGGTATAAAGGCCACAGCGTGCGGGGCAGGCCCTCCCCAGTTTCAGCGCTCCCTTTCAATACCCCTCAATATGATTAGGCCACAAATTTTGTCCTCCACCACCGCTCTTCGTGTGGTCCCTATGGCCTGCACCATGGGCTCACGTACCTTCGCCACCACGGCTGCCTTCCGCGCAGCGGCCAACATTCAGCAGCGTACGACGGCGCAACGTACGTCCCTTTATTTCTCCTTCTCATCTTCTCATACTGAACACTGAAAAAGACGCCGCCGCCGCCTCGTCCAGTGGCCAGACGCGCTCTGAATCTTCTGCAGCCGGCTCGCCATTGACGAAGCAGGACGCCGTCAGCACCGTGCCACAGCAGCCACCTACCTTCACAGGCGACTGGCTGCTGTTTCACCCCGTTTACAAGGCTGACGAGGTCAAGGCTGTTGAGGTGAGTATTGTGAAACGCCTCGCTAGGCGCCAGCTAAGTTATGAGCCTACCCGCACAGGTCGTACACCAGGTCCCTACCAAGCTCTCCGATAGGGTCGCCTACCGCCTAGTTAAGCTGTGCCGGTAAGTCGTCTATTTGTGGAAAAGTGACCGCAACTGACGGCAGGTAGATGGGGCTTTGATGTCGTGTCCGGCTACAAGGCCAAGCCTCTTCCCGCCGATGCGCACAAGATGACTCTCCAGAAGCTCAGGGAGGACGGCTACGTGCTGGGCCCCGATGCATGGCTGAACGTGAGTGACACCCCGCAGAGTGAAAGAAAATTGACAAACGTGATGCAGCGCTTTTTGTTCCTTGAGAGCATTGCCGGTGTTCCGGGCATGGTTGCGGCGACCCTGCGGCATCTGCAGAGCCTCCGTCTCATGGTACGATTGTCGACGTCAGTCCACGCGTCTGCAACCACTCACTCGCTTATTTCATGCAGCGTCGGGACAACGGATGGATTCATACATGCCTCGAAGAGGCGGAGAACGAGCGCATGCACCTCATGTAAGCCACGATCTGTTTCTGCCCTATGAGTAGAAACTGACTTCATACCCAGGACATTCATGACTCTGCGCAAACACTCGATCTTCTTCCGTGCCCTCATCCTCGGAGCTCAGGGCGTCTTCTATAACATGTTTTGTACGCTTCTTTCTCTCATGGCGGAAGACTTCTGCTGATTGTCGCTTCTTACGCAGTCCTGACGTACCTCTTCATGCCTGCGGCTGCGCACCGCTTCGTTGGCTACCTCGAGGAGGAGGCAGTCCGCACCTACAGTCACTGCATCCAGGACATAGAGAACAACCTTGTTCCCGAGTGGTTCGTTCATCTTGCTATATGTGCTATCGCCACGAGCTGATCACCAAATCAGGCGCACAGCTCCGGCTCCTCAGATTGCTATCGATTACTGGCGGCTCTCCCAGGATGCCTCCATCCTGGACGTGGTCTACGCCGTCCGGGCTGACGAAAGGTGCGTCATGCGCGATTTGTAGCCTGATCCCCATCATTCTTACCATTTCTAAGCACGCACCGCTTCGTCAATCATAGCCTGGCGAACCTCAACCAGAAGACTGATGTCAACCCCTTCGCTATCCGTGAGCCGGATATGCACACCAAGGGGCACAAGATCTCGTAAGACCTTCGCGGGCAGAAGCACGAGCAACGCTGACTCCCTTCTCAGGTTCAATCGTGACGAAGCCGCTACCTATGTCGAAGAGTCGCGCCAGCTTCTAGAAAGGCAGTCCAAGACCGGTACCGAGGCGTGAGCCTGCGCCGCTGATGCCGTTCTGACATATATCGCCTGAATTTCGTCCTATCTATTCGCTTTCCATCGACTGTTTTGGAATCTGTCGCGGATTATTCGCGGATTTTGTACAGTATACCGTCCCGGCTCCCCCACTCTCTAGAACTACTGTATTCGTCTCTCACCATTTGCTCCAGCAGCACTAGTGCATACCTTACATCGCACATATTTCGCGTACTAGTGCGCAGAATATATATACCGTCAGGATTACACAGGAACAGACTGTCGAATGTCGAAGCTGAGCCACGAAAACACAGTATCAGAGTCGTACAGTATTCATACGCAAGTAGAGCCCGACAATATGTCTCCTTCATACCCCAATTTCTCACTGGATGCAAAGCGCGCCTCGGCTGCTGCGCCCATCTGCCTTGTATGTGCCCAGCGCCCATTGCGCTTCAGCCATTGTACGGCTTTGGAGTCGAGCTCAGCCTCCTTCGCCCTGATGTCCTGCATCTCCCTCTCCTCTAGCGATCGTGGCCTCGACTGTCCCTTTGGCGCACTCATCCTGTGCCGGACTCTGTAAAGAAAGGACGCGAGCGGCGTGCGATAGGGGGCCTGCGGATTGAAGCACTGCACGATTGTTGTTGTGAAGTGCATGAGTAGGACGACGAGACAGAGCCCAAGCACAATGAAGGCGATGAAGCGCGCGAGGCCCCAGAGGAAGCCGACGAGGCCCACTGCGAAGCAGACAAGGGAGTAGTATATCAGCAGCGGAATGGCGTCCAGGATGTACGGCAGCAGGAATTTTTGAAGGCCTTCGTGGCGCTGTGAGAGGTTCAGAAAACGCGCACCGAGCTCGCACCGGAATCGCTGCGTACGTATTGGCGCAGACGACTCGCTTGTTGTATGCTCTCTGCCCGTTCAGTAGCGCCCCTGAATAGCCCTTCTGCCTGCGAAAGGAAGTTAGATATGAAAACAACGCGGGACACACGCGTATGCATACCTTGTAGCCTTCCAGCCAGTGCTTGCAATGGAGGCACAAAGTGGCAGACGTAACGCTGAGGATGGTACCGACCGCGAGCGCGGTGTTCGTCACGTATGCCGCCCGGGTGGGCTCGTCGACTTTCAGCAGATTCGACGTTTCCGTCAGCAGTGGCACGGTGACGGCAACGTATAGCCCGTTCTAAAAGCACACGGGAGGTTAGTAGGGCGTGATAGGCTCGACAGGCGCGCGCGACGCACGAAGAGCAACTGCACGTCGAGCCGCTGGCTCCACCGGGTGAAGCGCTCCTGGTCGAAAGCGCTCGCCTCCTGGACGTAGGCAGCCCACACAGCAGTCATGTCCACCTTCACCGAGCATGAGTTCGGCCAAAAAAGCATCTGTACGTAAGGTGTAGCGCTCACATCATCGCCCTCGACGGGGTCCGGGAAAGCGCCGAAGCGGTCTTCGGGGTGGCCACGATCTGCAAACTCGTAGGCGCCGGGCTGGGGAGATCGTATCAATCCAACAGTGTCTGCTGTATTCGAGGGATCGGGACCGAGACGTACAGCAGCTGTCGACGGTCGCGTCCTCGCAGAGTATAGTTGGTCGGTGTCGTCGGTCCTGCCCATGTTGGGTTGTGGATGGGTGTAGAGGTAGAGTACGTGTGAGCCACGGGGCGCAGCGAGTCGCACGCATGACTGTGCTCGGATCGAAGCTACCTGCGTAAATTGCACGATACTTACCTTTGAATGGGGGACAGCCTCCGCAGAAAGAGTAAAAGGAAGGCTGATGTGATCATCGTTCGTCCCAGAATGCGCGGGCAAATCACTCAATGTCTTCGTCAAGTTCTGCAAGACTTGGCTGGGCTGTACTGTACATGTCAATAGCAAAGAGTAGGATATGAAGCAAGAATGGCAATCTCGCACAACACAGGAAATTCACCCGTATCGTAACCGAGGACAAGAATGGACGAGGGCTCGATGGCGAGACTTGCGATCACTCGATAACTTCATCCACATCCTCGTCTGCTCGCTCCGCCGCGCGCTTCTGCCTGCGCTGCCACAGCTTGACCCGACGCTCCAAAGCCTTGTCTTGTACCACATCTGATGCGACAAGCTTCTCGCTGCACCCGGCGGCAGGGCATTCCATGCGTTTGTTGCCCGCCCCGAAGTAGTCCTTGATCGCCGCACCGCTGTACGAATGCTTGCAGACTTTCCTGTATGGATGTTAGTGCCGCATTCGCGCCCCATACCACGATGCTCACGAAGTATGAGGGTCCGTCAATACACCTAGCGTGAGCGGACAGGTGAAGTTCTGTGAAACGCCACCGATCTCCATGTCGTCGTCGTCGCTTTCGTCGCCGTCCTCTGCAAAAGGATATAAGAGGCCAGATAGCCTCGAGATAGGCCGTGCTCACCCTTCGGTATGAACTCTGACATGGGAGGCATAGGGTCTTCGGGGTGTTCGACTTGCTAGGGGAGGCTCAATATATGGCGCACCGTAATCGAGGAGCGACGTACGAAGATTTGCTCTCTGAATGAGATGTAATCCTTGACTTTCGAATACTTTTGACGGCTTGTTTTGGCCTGGTACTCGTTCATGCGCTCGACGACGGAAGCCTTGTAGCGATCTCGGATACTGGCCTAATGCACGTCAAAGCCAGATAAAAGGAGAATAAAGGATACGCACTATCTCCTGTCCCTCTTTCAATTCTTCGTGAAGAAGCAACAGAGTCTGCTCGTGGGCGTTCATGTCGGCGGCCACATCAATGAGCTCCTTCATGACCTTGTCCAGGTCGTTGATACCCTAGCAGGTGAGACGCGCTTGTCAGCGCGTCGAATCTGTTCAAAAATGATTGCACGCACCTTATCCTTCTCGTCCCCCTCTGCAGCGTCTGCTGTTGCTTCACCCACTTCGATGATAGTCTTCGCACTTTGCATGATTCTCTCCTGGATTCTAGTCCAATCCGTGTGGTATCCTTTGAGAGTGACTGCCTTGTCCATTGTGATAGGCGCGTCTGCGAGGTTGTCGACGTCTATGGGTGCCTCTTCATCTTCGCTATCGTCACTGTCCTCGGGGGCAGTCTGCGCGCGCTTGGGCGGTTGCCTGGCAGAGGCCTTCCGCGAGGGCTGACTTTGAGACGCCCCCTGGCTAGGCTGGGCGTCCTCAATGTCTTCGTCGACGACGCGACGCGTGCTGGTGCGCTTTCTGGATGTAGACATGTCGTGGTTCAGGTCAAGAGCAGGCAGACGCCAATTAGACGCGTTATTTTCGTGTGTTTATTTTGTCGCGTCAATTATGTAAAAAATGAAATGCTGAATTTCCTCCTGCTTCCGACGACCATGCTCCCTGCGCTGCGAGCGTTTGCGGCACCAGCCTTCCGGGCGCAGTCCCTCTACCGACCAGCGCTCTCAGCCCGCGGACCCCTGGCCAGTTCCATCCTGGCTCAGTCCCGCGCTTTCCATGCCTCTCCCATAGCCTCTATGACGCTGAACCAGGCGATGCGCCGGAAGCGTCCCAGAAATTCCGTGCGCAACAAGTCCCGTTTGCTGGAGGGCGCTCCCCAGCGCAAGGGCGTCATTACGCAGATCGTCATTGGCAAGCCCAAGAAGCCCAACTCTGCGAAGCGAAAGGTCGCGCGTATCAAGCTTTCGACGGGCAAGCCTCTGCAGGCGTATATCCCCGGTGAAGGCCACAACTTGCAGGAGCACAGTGTGGTTCTGGTCAGAGGGGGTGCTGCGCAGGATTTGCCAGGTGTCCGGTGCGTGTATACCTACATTAACTGAAGCCTTCCTAATATCTCTTCGCAGTTATCGGCTGGTTCGTGGTGCACTAGACCTGGGAGGTGTCGTCAACCGTGTCACTGCAAGGAGTAAATACGGGTGCGTATACAAAGTCTTTTGCTGCTGCATTGTCTAAACCGAATTCTCTAGAGCCAAGAAGCCCAAGAAGTAATCCTGCGTCTTGCTACCGCCACCTACATATCACAATGCATCTCATACATCACGCTGTGCATCCGTTCAAACACATCTCCCCTCTTGCAAGTAAATTGTGAGCGCAAATATGCAGTGTGGTCCGTGGTATAGAACAAATCAGGGTATCGTCCATCAAGTCAATAGATTAATGTTTCACGTCGACTTGAGGCTCCCCGTATTCCTCAGCCTCTCCTCTCTCTCCTTCTGCTCCCTCACAATCTTCTCCATCTCGCAATTGATGGACCAACACCACGCATCCCGCTCCAGCTTGCTGCGCGTGCGAAATACAGCCACCGTCGCCTTCGCAGACAGCGCAGGAATGTTCGCGGGTACCGCAACCGCTGGAGGCTCAATCACGCCCTCTTCGCTGATATTTGCGGGCCCAAGGGATGGCTGTTGCTTCCGGTACCACACCATGAACAAAAGATCGTCCTCTGGGTCGTCCGATTCGAGGCCGTCTTGGTAACGCCTTGGGAGGCTCTCGTCGCCGGGGCTGAACTGTCCTCGAGGCAGAGAGAGCGCGGCGAAGTAGCCAGAGACGACATACGCGTCCACGAGGTTGAGCTTTCGCTTCATGGCACGATGGACGAGGGTGCCTCTGCGCATGCGGAAGGAGACGAGGTGGCCCGCGATGAGGAACAGTCGGACTTCTCTATTGAGGACATGTCAGAGTTTGACGCTGCGCAACTACAATGACTATGGACTCACTTGTACGGCCCATTCAACCCGCGGCGCATGAACACACGCCCTGCGCGAATGACTGGCTTGCAGCCGTCGATGACGCACCAGTTGAAGAGGGATCCTAGTGCCGGCAGGGGTGCAGAGGCGTCCGGTGGTGGCTCAGGCGCGCGGTCAGTTTCGTCGTGGTGGTATGGGTGCAGGTGTGGCGTGATGAGCGGACGCCGTGCTCTGGCAAGCTCCATCTCCTCCTGCGCGTCGTTCCGCTTGCGCATCCTCCAATAGAGCAACAGCGCCCGGAGCCTCGTCACCCACTCGATCGCATTCTTGCACGAGTGTGTCTACAAAGAATAGGCTCAGTCTCTGACTACACACGCAAGGTCATAAAAAGACTGACCTCAAACCGCATAACATGCCCATTCTCCAGCAGCAGTTCGAACGAGCGCCGCATCTTCATATGTGGTCTGTCTCCCGTCTGGTCGATCGCCTCGTCTCCGCCCAAATCCGCGTGATCCGCCTCCTCCACCGGCTCCTCATGCGGACCCCCTACATCATCTTCGCCCACGTTGCGCACGTCGTGCGCCTGGGCCGGGACCACCTGAAAGGCCCGCCGCACCGCTACGACAGAGCGCAGGTCGCACACCGCATGCGCGGCCATGACCTGGCGAGCGCCGCGCCGCACCTCCGACCGACGGAGAATGGACGCATAGGCCTCAAGAGACGGTGGCGTAGCCGGGTCGTCGTCGTCATCTCCTCCGACGTCCTGAGGCGGTAGTTGGACGTAGCCCGGGGGCTGCGGCGGTTGCGCGACGTTCTGGTTGACGAAGAAGAGGAACCCGTCGTGCGTGCTGAGGTACACTGGGTGTTTGAGCTGGGTGTTGGGCCGGATGCGGTCGACATAGCCCTCAATTGAGAGCGGCTCGTCGATTCGTCGGCCGTCGGCCGTGCGCAGGTGTTCTGGATAGTGTCGTCCTAGACGAATCTCGAGGTGGCTGGCCGTCTTGCCCTGAATATGACCGTCATGGTGAGCGAGCTGTACGTGTCGCTGAAAGGAATACGACTCGCCTGCTTCAGAGCAAGGCCACATAGAACAGCCCAGTATCTCGGATCGCCGCGGACATCCTCGTCCAGCCATATCCAATCAAGGTTGGTGTCCATTCGCCAGGCCAATTCAAGACGGTCCCCTTTATCCAGCTAATATAAGGTCAGTATACTATAGACGTGCTGACAGGCGCTAAGCGTACTGCGCGCTCAACGACACTCTTGAAGTCATCAGCATTCCTCAGCGACTTCATGCACAACGCAATGAGATTGTCTCTGCTGACGATTGTAGCAGCTCGTTCAATGGGCATGATACTGAGGTCTGGCAACTCGACTTTCAAGCGCGTGTCGAGTATTGGGTTGCGTATCTCCACCAGAAGGGGTAATTCTCCGCCGAGTTTGCGCCTTTGGACTGTAAGCTGGAGTCAAGAAAAGTGTTTGTAGCACGTACCAAAGCGCCCAATACCAATCCATCGCCCGCGAGCGTGTCTTTACCTTGAAGACGAACACGTTGGTCCCGTTCTTGTCGAGGTGCAGGACTTGCCGCGAGCGGGACGACGGATCATTCGCGTACGACAAACAAAACGTCATATCGACAAACGAGTACACCGTCACATTCAGCTTGTTCCGCCGTATCGGGATGATGAAGGACAGTTGTTTGTGCCCCGTCAGCCACTCTTTGCCGGGCGTGCTCTAGATATCGACAACGATATTGGAGGAAAAGGAAAAGACGGGGATGTGATGATGAGATTCGGCGTCGGCGCGAGCGGTTGTTAGCTCTCACATAGTCCTCATGCAGCTCGATGTGATTACGCCGCCACACGACCATGTACTCCTTCCAGTCGTTGTGCAACATGTTGCGCGTCGTGCGGTTCTCGGCCTCGTCGAAGTGCGCGCTCAACGCGGCGTCGCGCAGGAAGCTGGGCCGCACGAGCATTCTATCTGCGCAGATTTGTGTGATCAATGACGCGAATGAGGAACATGGTTCGCGAGCAACGTAACACGAGGGGCGTTCATCACTGACCTCGCAAGACGATACCGTTGTAGTCCGTGGGGATCGCCTGGACGTCAGGCGTAGCGCCGGCGCTCGTGTCCTCGACGTCACTTCCGTTGCGGCCAAGAACTTCTGATGGCGAGACTGGCGAGACATCGTAGTCCGGCATACCACTGACGGCGGTGCCTATTCTCTTCGGCGGTGCTCTAGGTTCGATGACGGGGGAGTCAGCGTAGTGCACAAGGCGCTGCCGGCCGGGCGTCCTGACGTTGCTGTCGGTATTGACAAGTACAGACGGCATGCTTGGATGTGGCTGCATCTCGAAGCGTGCGACGGTGTGCGCAGGTGTGGTGCGTGATCGCGGAAGAAGACCGTTGCGTGACTGAGCAAGAAGAGCGGTACTGGAGGAGGCACTTTCGTCGACGGCGGGGGCGACTTCGTCGTGGTTGTCTGATGAGGAAGGGACGTCCACAGACGGATGCGACGCGAGAGCGAAAGGTCCCCCCTCCAAGTCGCGACGTGGGGGATTGGTGAAGGGGAAGTAGGAATTTTGCATGGTGATGGGAGTCGCTGGTTCCTCGGGGATGGGTGGGGATGCAAAGCTCGGTCTAGCGTGTGTCGAGCCTGAGAGTAGACTTCGTGTGCTCCTGCTGTACATTGTTTCCTTCAGAATGTTACTCCCAAGGAAGTTCCCGACCTCGAAGCTCGTGCCGACCCATCTCCGCGCCTGCCGCTGTCCATTGCGTCCGTTGAGCGCCGTCGCCCACTCGCTTTCACGCCAGCGTCGCAGGAGGTCCTCCACCGTGCTGTCTTCCCTGTCCTCTCCCCAGTGCTCTTCCTTGCCGCCTGCACGGATGTATATGTTAAATGCTTGATCTCTCACAAGCTCTTTCACTGCGCCACCGTCATAGTCTGACGGCCCTGGGAGGCGGAGAAGGCTCCTGAATCTGGATCTTTCTAGTCGACTCTCTGTGTCGGAGACGATTTTGTCTGGGAGGGGTCCAATAAAGTAGCGCAAATGTGCATGTGTGCCATTCTGTCGCCCGTTGTGTGATTTGTATGTGTTCTGTGAGCTGAGCGATGGCGGCCCGCGAGGTCCATCCATGGGTTCAGAAGCGTCAGTTATTGGAATCGAAAGGACATGAGGACGAGCAGGAGATAGACGACAACCGGTCAAGATGCAGGTGGCAGACGGAAACGAGAAGCAGCTGCCTCCTGCCGGCGTTTGATGGAGAGTCGCCGGCCGGCCCGCACTTCCGCTCTATTACTGCGGTATTACTGCATGATACTTACTTGCAGGCTGCACTGTCGTGGAAGGACACCGAGAAAACGCCAATGAAGTTAACTTAGTCACATCTCAGTCTGCATTTTCCGTACCTTACCATCCCTGGGTAAGTAATGATTAAAGAGCCACTCGACATAACATTGGAACGCCAAAACCTTAGGATGTATCCATTGCCTTAGGTTGTCTCCCAAGCCTTAAAATCACAGGCTGTTCATGAACGTTCAAGCTCGCAAGACACCTTGGGACGTCAGGCGGCACATATATAGCAAGGGCAGACCATCCCAATGGGCTGGACCCGTTGAGGAATGACAGCGTGAGCACCGAATACAAGGACTTCCGAAGGCGGTAATTCCATTGTCTGCACGCGCACGTGACAAACATCGCAACGCGTCCATCGCCAGCCTGCTGTAGCGTCACGGACGTCTTGCCGTCGACTCGCTTGTTCCAAGACATCGGATAGCCTGCAGCTTGTAGGGACGCTCCCGAGAACCTGCCGACAGTTAGCTTATGTGAAGCATTCGGACGACCTAGCAAAGTGTGATACAACAAGTCATCATAGCGGTATACAGAAGCACAGTATGAGTGCCAGCATGTGGCGACATCCAGCTATTAGCGCCTCTTTGCCATCTGCTTCGTCAAGTTATCGATATACATCTGGAGGGTCTCGTTGCCTGTGGACAACTTTTCGACTTCCTTTTGCAATGTCTGGACGCGCGAGAGTAGCACTGAAGCCAGTATCAGACATAGATATGTCGCGGATTATGGCATGACAAACATCGCAGGTCGTCCTGGGAGGCAGCAATTTCCCTACGACGAAGTTACAGCTTCGTACAACAGATTTTGAAAAGGTCACATACTTCAGCACGGCCTCCTTCTTGATAGCGGAGGTTACAATATCATCGCCGTTGGGTTCTGGCGCCCACGCGGGTGAATCGTCAAAGGCAGCAAAGGACATAAACGAGAGTGAACGGAAGCGTGCAGGTGGAAGAAGGAAGACAGAAAGTCGAACGTCAATTCCACGTTCAAGTCGAGCAAAGCGTGGGATCTGCGCCCGATGGGGAAAGTCTCATGACGCGTCGCGTCTTGACCGCGCGTCTCTTGAGCTCGACCGCATCTCACCGCGAGCATGGCTTCAGAAATTCTTCTCGCATTCAAGGCTGGCCGCGCTGTCAGAAGGGAGAGCTCGAACTTTGTCGATGCGAGCGCTACGAAGGGCGCAGTGATGCTGTGCAAGGGCGAGGACGAGCTGCTGCACTTCATGTGGAAGAATCGCGTCACAAACGATGTGGAGGAAGATCTTATCCTCTTCCCCGGCGATGCATCGTTTGTCAAGGTCTCTCAGACTCCCGGAAGAGTCTATGTTCTCAAGTTCTCGTCCTCGGACCAGAGGCATTTCGTGCGTTTGCCATCCATCTATGGTAGAGCGTCACTAACACATCCATGCAGTTCTGGATGCAGGTGATGCGCCCAACTTGCCTTCGGGTCCATCATTTTGTTTATCCTGATGATAGGATGCGTCTCCTGCCCGAGATGAAGAATTCGTGACCAACCTCAATGGACTACTCGAAGATCCCGATTTCCAGCCCACCTGGCCCGAAGATGCTGCCTCTACATCCACTGGCCCAGGAACTTCGTAAGTCCATTTGCAGCTACCCTCAATCTTTTCCCAACTCGCGTACAGAAATGCGCCTAGCGCCTCTGACTTCCAGGCTACACCCGAGCAGCTCGCGCAGTTGCAACAAATCTTGTCTCGTGGAGGCTCTGGCGCCGCAGCTGAGGCTGCTTCTGGTAGGTCTATTGAATCCTACTATCGTTCTCTTTCTGACCTGCCTCTGTCGCAGACGTATCGCTCACGGACATCCTCACACCTGCGAACCTGAACCCATTATTCACCTCGCATCCGGAGCTCATTAGCACGCTATTTCCACACCTTCCGCCGGACCTTCCCATGCCGCCGTCGACGCAAGTGCTGCGGCAGATCATCAAGTGAGTCTAGCTTCGTTACTGTACGCGCTGCTCGGCATAGTACACGCCGTGCGGGGACTTGCTCGACGCAACACGCTATGTGCTCATACTTATACTATTGTCCAGCTCCCCCCAATTCCGCTCAGCTGTCGGCAACTTCGACCAGGCTCTGCGAACTGGGCTGCTAGGCAACCTGGTGCGGGCTTTTGGTTTGCCAGAAGAGGCCGGAACGGGCATTGCCCCCTTCCTGCGCGCTATCCAGGAGCAGGCGGATAGGCAGGGCGACGCGGAGGATAGCATGGAGACCGATTGAGCGCCGATCTCAGGGAGACCGATTCCGCTTGAGGATCGTAGAGCAAGTCTGTAGGCCAGTTGTACACCATTGACGCTGTGACGGTTGACAACAACTCCTCATCAACTGCCGAGATGTGGTCCTTCATCACACTCTCCGATCGCACGACCGGGCTCGGCGTGACCGTTTCCGGGAGCTCAAAGCACCCTTTCTTCCTCTGAATCGACCTCTTGCTGACAACCCGCCGTTCTCTAGTAACTGAAGTGGATCATTCTGTGCGTGTAACAAGTCGTAAGCATGTTCGACAGATCCTGCAGGTTGATAATCAAAGGCCGGTGTTTACGGTTCATGTTTCTGCGTATCGTATGTACGGGCCCCTGCACGCGACACGCTCACCGCCCACTTCAGCAAGAGTCGGAGTCTGGCGTTTGCGCTGCGCGCCTACGGCCGTCTCATGAAAGCCGTCAGGCTGTTCGGAGTATCTGTACGGTGGAACGCCCGGTGATGCTGTCGGTGAGGCTCATCGTCCGACCTGCGTATTCAACCAACGTTCGACACTCTTCTTCACTTACCTTCTCAAGCTTCAAGCTCACAATCTGCATCGTATTGACCTGGCTTGAGACTGGCCTGAAGCAGATTCGCCAACGCTTTTGCAGCTCCCGAGTCGCTGCTTTGCGGTGCTCAGGTATCGCTTTATGGCATTCGGTGAGTGCGTATTCTTCTTACACTTATTCTGACTACATAAATGGGAAGCAACAATTTCAAGACTTCGAGGACTACGGAGTCATTATTTCCACGAAGGGTCGATTGAGGCTACAGTCTTGCCACTGAAAATACCAACGGCCAGAAACCTTAGCTGTCCTTCCGCATACCTGCTACCCACCCAATCCCCATGAGCCGTATTGCGTGTGGACTCTGACAAGCAACCGCCATACGGCGCCGTGACCTTGCATGACACACTGATCATCGCAACCAAGGCTTGGCGGCTGGCTATAAAGGCAGGCGCTGGCACTTGTGAGCAATCGTCCCTTGTTTCCCTGTTCGACCTTCACGTTCCTTCTCCCGACTGCATCTTTTCATGTCCGGCAAGCGGTTTTTAGGTGGTGCCCTCGCGCTCCTCGCAGGGAGCGCGTCCGCGCAGGATAACAAGTGAGTGCTTAACACCTTCCGTCCGCCTCCTCAAAGGCTAACGCTCCAGCAGCTCTACTCTCCCTGTCAACTTCGGCATGGTGCTATTCCCCTCCTTTCAAGCCTTTGACGTCTTCGGGCCTCTCGATGCGCTGAACGTGCTCAGTATGTCCTACCCCATCAACCTTTACCTTATCTCCAGTACGCTCGACCCCGTGTCGACTGCGCCGCGCAGCGCCGGCATGAACCCGCACAATTCCAACTTCTCCCAGGCGCTCGTGCCCACGCACACCTTCGAGGACGCCCCCGCGCTCGACGTGCTTATGGTGCCCGGCGGCCTCGGCACGCGCGCGGGCGATCTCGACCCCACCATCGCGTACATCGCCGACGCAGCAGGGGAGGCGGAGTACGTGCTCACCGTGTGCACGGGCTCGTGGCTAGCCGCGCGTGCGGGTGTGCTGGACGGCAAGAACGCGACGTCGAACAAGGCGTCGTGGGCGGGGCGCGAGGGGCTCGGCAACGGTACGAACTGGATCGCGCACGCGCGGTGGGTCGAGGACGGGAACGTATGGACATCGTCTGGCATCAGTGCGGGCATCGACATGACGCTGACGTGGATGGAGAGTGTGTTTGGCAACGACACGGCGACGTCTATCGCGAACAAGTTGGAGTAGTACGAGCGCCATATGAATTCAAGCTGGGACCCGTACGCGGATCTTTACAACTTGTAAGCTGTTGGGAATGCAGCGATAACGTGTTTCTGAGGCGCTGGCAAGGCGCTGACATTTACGAGTTACTTTTTGGCAAAGCCACTCGAAAGCTGCTCCGTGTGTCTCTTCCCGCTACGCCGGTCTCCAAACGACTACGGGTTGGTGCAAGAATGGTGAGTTCGAAGTGGCGGAGAGTCACTAGTGCCACTGTTTTGCCCGGGCATTGCCTGGGCAAAACAACGTGACGCGCTCACGTGCCCGCATGTCGTCGCGAATCGATTATCATTCAACCTTAACTTCAAAGTTCAAACAAGCTTCAAGCTTTGGGTCTTTGCCAATTCGAAACCACTGAAAGCTCCGTCTACTTTTGTCAACCTTGCTTGACATACTTTGCATGTAGGCCAGATGGCGGCGAGTTCTAAGTATTTTCGCGTGCCCGCGCGTGGAGGGGTTGATCTTAGCCTAGGTTCGGTGCCCACTGCCAGTGGCGAGTTCGAGCCGTGGTTGAGTTCATCTCAATCGACTTCTGTTGCTCCTAGTGACAGTTTTGATGGCTCCAATACGGGTATCGAAAGACCCTGCAAGCTTGAAGCAAGGAGCTTGGCTGCCACTGCCAGGCTGTGAGTCCTCCACCGACACGTGAGCCCAAGTGTGTCACACGTCACGGTTTTTGCCCGGGCAACGCCCGGGCAAAAAAAAGTAGTGTTGACCACGACCTCAAGGCCTCACGCGCACGACTTGCTCCTGTATTATAATGAAGAGGCGGGCGACGACTGGTGAGCCATTGGGCACAACACTACGGTAGCATTGGCAATTGCTCGAAGCATCTATCACTTGATGAGCAGCATAATGAGCAACATAACGAGAAAAAGAGAGGAGGATTCCCAGAAGATACAGTGCATATCGCCACCTCTCCGACACCTGTTTTTCTCCATAAAGGAATTTTGTGAGATTTGTTTCCGATTTTCTAGGGCGTGAAACCTGCCAAAAGAATGCGTTCTATGCAGAGAAAAATAAATGCCCCCAAAAATCGAATATTTTTCACTTTTTCGAGCTCGAAGATGCAACATGGGGGCATTTGTTGGTGGGCTCAGGGCCTCTGTGGGGTGCCCAAACCTTGTAACTATACCCCTTACACCTGCCAACAGTCCTCCCGATCTATAAACAGTCACAAAAGTCGCATTAGACGCGGGCTGGACGCGGGTCGCATACCTTAACGGCTTTTGCCGACAATACCGGCAAGTGCCGGGACAAAATGATGTCACGAGCACCGCTCCCCGCGAAACATTGTGTTCGCTGCTAACCCGGAAACACTGATTTCTGAGAGACTGCGGTAGATATAAGCCATCTGTAACCGTTTGGCATCAAGAATAACCAAAATCAGACGAAAAAGGTCCTTAAATGAATATTTTATTCGAATTTCTTGTGAATTTTCAGCCCCTTTTTCATTTTTCTTGAGACTGAAAAGTCGAAAGTTGTCCTATGGCTTAGATATTTTATGGGGAGATGCCCTACGACTCTACTAGCCTAATGGTAACGTTTCCAGCACTTACGGAAGTATTGGCATAATGTCTTGTGCGATTTGGTCGAAAATGATGCTCCCGCCCAAAAAGGCAGTCGAGAAGTGGCGATATGCACTGTATGAACAAAGAGCGATCTCCCCGACCAAAAGTATGAACAACCTAGGATATACATACGTACGTGCGCGCAACGCGGATGTCCTGACATCTGACCGTCGTGCGCCAGTGACCACCAATTCTCCGAGTGACACCTATTACTCCCCACCATTCTCGAGTCCGTCAATTTCCTGCAAGTGATCATTCCCCGCCAGCCACCTTGACACCGGGCGCCTCTCCTCCTGGCCCGGGTACGTCTTCGCCCTCCGTCTCCTCCTCGGACCCCGTCGCCTCCGCTTCTTCGTCCTCCATCCGCCGCCCGGACGAGCTCGCGCCGATCCCGCCGCCCTGCCTCTGCCGCTCGCGCTCCTCCTCGACCGTCTCCCGATCGATCTCCTCGCGCATCGTCTGCACATCGTCGTCCACGCGGCTCGCGACACGGTCGATGGCGGCCTCCGCGAGGCTGACGTGCGCGCGGTGCTTCGCGAGATGCGCCTGCCGCTTGGGCGGGCGCTTGAGGCGGCGGCGGGCGACCATGACGGGCACGGAGCACTTCTGGATGAGGTAGTGCGAGGTGGAGCCGAGGAGGATGCCCTTGATCTGCCCGAGGCCGCGCGAGCCGACGATGAGCATCGCGGGCTCGTTGTAGTCGACGATGTCTGGAGGGTTTGATTAGCGGGGGATGACAAGGGGAGAGCGCGGCGCACCGAGCAGCATGTGGCGCATGTTCTTTGCATGCCATGCCTGGCAGATGACACGCACGTTCAGCTTCGTGCGCTGCAGGAGCGACGTAGCCTGTCGTGCAAGGATATACGCCAGCCCTTGCCGCTAATCGTGTATTCTGTCAGTACCGGCCTGTCTATCGTAGCGCACATGCACACCTCTTGCTGCGAGCGCAGCTTGTTCGCTCTGTCCGCCGCGTTCGGGATCGCTGGGTCCACTACACAAGTCAGTGTAAGCTCGGTACTGAGCGCCACCGCGCACCTTTCGCCTCGTTCTCTACCACGGTGACGATCATCATCTCGTCTCCGTCGCGGACGACGGTGCCGATTCCCCACTCGACGGCATAGCGCGACTCTTGGCTGAGATCGCTCGCGACCACGTATCGACGCTGCCTGCGGCCGATTTCGGCGAGCTTGGCGTCCGGGTCGCCCTGGGTAAGCGTGATGGTGCACCGATCGCGCTGGAAGACGGGACGCGAGGTGTCGAGTGGCAGGGGCTCGACCGGCTTGAGCGAGCGCCTGCGGCGCGGGTTGCGCTTGCCGCGCACGGAGGCCGAGGAGGAGAGGTTGGACGAGTACGAGTTGAGCGTGCTCGGGAAGTAGGGCTCGGGCGGCACGACGACGTTCACGCCCTCGCCCAGGGGGTCGGGCTCCTGCTCGAGCTCGGCGTCCGCGGGGTGCACGTCCGCGATCTGGGCGTTGCGCTCCGTGTTGGCTTCCGTGACGGGGTCGAATACATCTTCCTCGTCCTCCGGCCACTCGTCTTCCGAATCGTCGTCCGGGCCCGTCTCTGTCTCGTCGCCCGAGTCGTCGTCCTGAAAGGCGGTCCGTGGGCGCACGGAGGCAGTGTCCGAGACGTCAAGTTCGGACTGGCTGAGGGGGATGGCCTGGGGCTGGGGCGAGGACTCGCGGCGCTTGCGGCGGAAGGTGAAGGGGGACATGGAGCGCGCGCGAGATGTGCTGCGGGATGGAGGCTCGCTGTCCGGGGCCGGTGCCTGCGACGCTGAGCGGCCCCTGCTCTTGTTCATGGACCGGCCGCGCTCTTCGTCCTTGTCTTTCTTCTTCTCTCGATCTTGCTTCCCGCCATCTGCCAGATTGATTGAGCTGCCGGTGCGCGATAGCGATAGACTGGAGATCATCGAGCTCAGTGACATCTTGCCAAAGGAATTCCTGGGAGTACCGCCACTGGTGGTGTTGTCCGGCGAGCGCACGGATGGCAGCTGCGCGGACTGCGCTCGGGCGAGCGGCTGGAATCCATCGTCGGTCTTGGCTTCATCGCCCTGTTTGTGTGATGTTAGCACGATCGCGGAGAGTCGGCGTGGTGTGCTGGGGCGCGAGACTGGGGGCGAGTCATAGGTATCCGAGCGCGTGAAGGGGACGCGCGGGGTGGCCTCAGACACCGGCGTCGCTGGGCGCGAGAGATCGAGCGGCTGCCCTTCGGCCGGCGTTGGCAACGAAGTCGACCAGCCCGCGACGCTGCCCCCGCTCCCGCCGCTGCTACTGCCGGGCCGCGAGCGCCCTCCGCCACTTCCGCTGCTGCTGCTCGGCCGGCCGCTGCTGCTGCTCGGGCGCGAGGGGAACCAGGAGCGCCGCTTGCTCGGCGCGTCTGTCATCGTCGTCGTTGTCTCGCGCGCGTCAACGTCACTGATAGCGACCTCGTTCGTGGTGGTAGCTGCCAAACCTGAATGAATAAAACCGACCTTTGGCAGCTTGGTGCCCCTCGAAATCGAATCAAAGGAGATCTTTGATGCACAGCATTGAGCTTTGGGCTTGGCAGCGTCTCGCGGGGTATTGCTTACGTTGTTCATGTCAAGCTTGGCGTCCAGACCCTGGCTTGAGCTCGTCTCTGAGACTCTGAAGCCGTCTGCGGGGCAGTCGACGGGGCCGGGGCGCGGGCGGGAAACGTGTGATGAGTGCGGGATTCAGAATAGGCACGGCATGGCACAGCCATCGTCGGCGTTCTTGCCGGCGCGCCGCTATCATTGCTCCCCTGAGGCTCTGAGCACCCTCTGGACGTACGCGTACGGGGGGGGGAGGAGGGGCCGTACACGTCTCGTATGTGCGACAATGAGCTGCCTGAGTGCTCCCACATGTCCGGTAGGCAAAGCCCTGGGAGACGTCCTAAAGCTTGGAAGAGATCCTAAGTCCGGGAGGAGAGGTTGGGACCATAGTATCCTAACGTTGTGTACACATCCTAAGACTGGGAATAGACCCTAATCCTTGAGTCCCATCCTAAGATTACAACAAGGATAAGCCGACGGAAGGGAGATAGGCTACTCATAGTGCCAGGTGTTCCCGGCTCTATAGTACAGCAGTACAAGTGGCAAACGAGCATAAGAAATACCCTGATAGATGATCGCTATAGCGTAGCCTTAGCGCGGGCCTCAACGAGGTCGGCAAAGAACGAGCGGACGTCGGTCTCCGCCACCACCTTACCCTCTTGCGCAAAGGGACGTAAGTAGTTGACGAGATGATCCCTGAAATAGTGTCGTGGTCAGCGCAACATAACATTCCACATCAGCGACATCGGCGTACCGCAGCTTATTGTAGTGCGTAATGCCGTCGATGGCCTGGTCGCGCGGCACCTTATTCAGCGCACGCAAGCCTAGCTCCTCCAAGGACAACCCTTTTATAAATGAGTTCCAGTCCGAATGAGCTCAGGTCATCGCACGCACCCGAGTCCTCGTCTTCTGGCGGCTCCCAGGTCTCCTCCTCCTCCAGCAGAAACTTGTTCATCTCGAGGGAGGGCAGACACTACAGGCTTTGAGCATGAGGACGAACAGAGAAAAACCGAGGTTCACACCTGGCCACAACGACACCACCGCTCGCGGAAGTTCTCCCTGGTCAGAAACACATCCCCCGTGCCCACAGAATGATCCCCACGCGCAACCGCGTCCAGAACGCGCTCCGCTGCAGGGCCCCGCGCGGGGGCCTGACACGGACCTGTTATCTGGGGCTGCTCAGAGGCATGGCTCTCTGGCTGCTCGGAAACGCGCCGCCGTTTGGCATCCGGCGCCGTCGGGTCCTCTTGTGGTCGCTTCATCCCAGCAGTGACGTCGGCCTCAGCAGCGGCGCCCACCATGTCTTCAGTGACTTCCTTTTCGTCCCCCCTGCCCACAACATCCACATCGCCCTCCTCGCCGTCAAGCTTGACCCATCCACAGGCCCCACGCCCTACCATTACCGCCTCCGAGGACCCCGCATAACGCTTCAGGACCGGGATGCGCTGCACGCACGCGCCGCACACAAACGTCTCGTAGTCATCCGAGGAGATGAGCGCGGGCGGGAGCTCGTCATCGGAAGCGTCGGTGCGTGCATCAGTGTCCGCGTTCTCGTTGATGGCGACGGCGGTGGTGGCACCTGTGTCGGTCGATGCTCTGGCAGCTTCGGAGGTCTGCACAGAATCATCCAGTGATCGAATTTGTGCGCCGGGTTGCGTGGATTGTTCTGCTTGAGCTTCGGGCGGTGGTGTGGATCCTCTGGGTGGCGGACGCTCCCGAAGATTGCAGCAGGACTCGTGGAACCAGTCCTGCTCAACGTATCAGCACTGGTCAAGTAAGATAGCCCGGACGGCAAATCGTAACTGAGGTCTAAATGTCACGCACCTCGCACGCCAGACACTGGATCATAGCCTCCTTCTCCGTCGCCGCGTCGTATGTTCTGTGACAGCGACAGAACAGGCCTACACACTTATGCTTAGTCGGAGGACAACCACAGACGAGAATGACGCCGGGGAGATGGAGACAAGGCCAACGCCGCACGTACCATTGAAATTCTGCCCGTACGTGTTCTCTGTGTTCTCCAGCTCGGGACGCTTGTGCAGGGTGCATGGATGCGCGAGGCTCGTGGTCGGGCAGTCGCAGCGGAAGTGACGCTTGGGGAATCTGGGCGGGCATGCCAGGGAAAGACAGGCGCGTCAGAAGGACGCGTTTACTGCGATGACGGGAGAGACTCACAGCTCTATCTGCTCGTGATCGGCGTGACAGGCGATACTGCAGGATGCACATATTCCCTTAGCTTCGGGACATGTCTGGCAGAGGTACACGGGCTGCCTGCGGGTCGGAGAGACGGAGGGACCGGATGTTGTCGCGTCGCGTTTGAACGCAGTTTGGTGGTAAATCGAGATGGGTTCATGAGGAATTAATGCAAGGACGATATATGACAAAAGGTCCGTAGTTAAGCGTGCTGCCTGGCGTGAGGATGACCTGAGCACGCACCGTATGTAGCCCAGACTGTGCGAGCACTGGGAAAAGGAGTGGGGAAGCGCCAATGACGCCTCCTTGACGAGATCCTGCTGCGTCCGCAGGTATTCCTCCAGGCTCGTCGTAGCGCTCTGTACTTCGGCATTGTCTGGCGCCGTCATCGTTCTATACGGTCTACAGAGATGAGAGCTCTGAGTCTCTGCTGGCTGAATGTTGAGTTCAGCAATAGATCAACAAGCCCGGACCGGCGATCCGGGCTACGCATATGTTTGTTGATAGTGTTGGGCTGTTTGCGCGTGTACCATGTTCGTCGTCGTCGACGCCCACGGTTCTGAACATGAACAGTGAATATATTCGCCCCGCAAGATGTCCGAATCTCCACAACGCCGCCCGAATTCCTATCTCGATCCTTAGATCCCGCTCTCAGGTGTCAGAGACTCAAATCAGCCGGTTATATGCCGACCTCGTCTTCTGCCAGGGCAGGCATCATGTCCGCTTCGGCCCCCTTCATTGAACTGCATGACCCCGCCCTCACATTCTCCTACATCGACAGCGGGGCTCCGAGCGGCCAGGAGAGCTACACGACCTTCATCCTGCTGCACGGTCATACATTCTATCGCGGTGCGTTCATCCTGACCTTAACTTCCGGGTGCGTGCTGAAACTCCCTGTTTCCTCGGCTAGATGTGTGGCGGCCTATGTTTGCGCTCGCCCCCGCGCACAAAGCACGCCTGATCGCGGTGGATCGCCGTGGCTACGGCGCGTCCACGCCCTACACGTCGGAAGAGCGGGATGTCATCGCGTCCGGGACCACGAATGCACGCCTCGCCTTCATGGAGCGCGAGGGCGAGGCCCTCCTCAAATTTGTCGACGCTGTCATCGCGCGCGGTACGCTGCCTCCGCGAGTTGTGCTCGTCGCGTGGTCGGCAGCTGTCGCCTACACGTACCCGCTCCTCGGCGCGCTTCCAAGGCTGCCTCCGGCGTCTCAGCAGCGCGTGCGCCAGTGCGTCACTGGCGTCGTCTTCTTCGGTGCGTCACCAATCGCTGTACCTCCCCTCTTCCTCCCTGCCTATCTGGCGAGCTCCCTTGGAATTTCGTGGTGCTTACTTCCTGGCCCGCAGACCCGCCTGTGCACGCGTGGGGCATGGACTGTCCGCTTCTCTACTGGCCTATCACGGACGAAAGGATTCCGCCCGGCAAGACGCGGTTCGACGCGTTCAACCGCTGGTTCTCTGTGTACTGGCGCCACAGGAGCGTCGACAGTCACGACCCAAGCACGCTCTGCGCGTCGGAAGACGAAAACGGTGCGTGCCGGGCGCTCCACGAATCAGATAGCGGTGTATCTTCATCTCGAATCCCAGATGCCCCTTCCAATTCGTCCTCTGTCGCGCCTCGGCAGGCCACGCTGGACGCCATGTCGGCCGCCCAGCAGGACGCAATCTCCAACCTGGACGCCGCCAACGTGTGCGACAGCTTTGCGGTCTCTCCTCTCCATTTCGGCCCCGCGCTTACCGAGCTGCGTGAGCGGATTCTTTTTAATGAGGCCGCCATGGCGCCATGGGCCGGCGCGCGGCTATCGTACTTGTTGTGCGAGTGTACGACGTGGAATATTGTTATGGGTAAATGGAAGCTTGAGGAGGAAATACGGGACCGCGCAGGACGCAGTTACGCTCCGCCCATCGAGTTCAAACTGCTGCCAAGCTGCAACCATTTCGTTCGTCATCCTTTTCATCTGCGTAAGACTGTCGGCTGACGACGCACCACCACCACCACAAGGCGGCCTGGGACGACCCGGAGAAGACGATGCTGGCGCTGGTCGAGCTGGCCGCACCCAAATGAGGAGACTGACTGCGAATAAGGGGCCGGGGCCAGTATCATCTTAGGATAATCTGGTCTCTGGGGATGTATGTAATGTATACAATGGCGATGACCGGATCGACAATGTCGGAGGCCCGCGACTTGCTGGCTGTTCCGGCCCTTCCTTTCCATCTGCTCTTGTGACCCTTCATCTCTGGTCCCTATTCTCCTCTCGTGGCCGCACAAAGAAGCTTCCCGCAAGAGCCGGCCACTATAGTATCACAAGCTCTTAAGTACCGAAGAGTATGGTTTGTTGACCGAGTGGGCATACGTCACAGGCTCGCATAATTGCAACTCAGCGACAGTTCCAACTCAGCGTGATTGCGCATTGTGCGCGCTTTTGGCCTCGGATCAGATGAACAATGATCAATCGGATGGCTTGCTTTCACTGCCAACTGCTTTCACCTCCGATGGGACTATGCCTGTAGCGTGAAGGTGTAGTGCCTCTGCCGCGCATATCACCTCGTACCCAACCCCCTCTTCGCTTGCCCTGCCATACCATGCAAGAGTTCGCGTCTGTAAAATATGCAGCGCGCTATTATCTCTAAGTAAGCTTGAAGTTGTACTATGGCTCACCCAGCAGCATCATGCTCTAATTTGGGTGATTTTCGCCTTTTCCCGAGTCGTTGATCCATAGGTGACATGTCACGTGAGTGTCACGACCCCCGTCGAAGTTCCGATTCGGGGCAATTGAACTTGGCTTGCACTTGACGCTGCTATTCATCTTGCCGCCGACGCTTGACTGCGTTTCTCTCATGTTTCCTTCGTTGTGGACTCTCCGCCCACATCTATTTGCAAACAGCTAAGCTCTAGTACTCGCGCCTCCTCATCTCAGACCTTCGCCTTGGCCTCAAATTTGAAGGACCCGCAATTGCGGCGATGGCTCGCAAGTTGGAGTGAAGAACACCTGTCCCAAACGTCCATGCCGAATCTTTCGAGGACTCAACGGACCCACTGTCTCCACCTGCGTGCAGTACCTGCTGAAGACTAGTTGGAAGCCGGTCGGATGGCGCCTAAGCGTAGTGAACGAAGTCATCGATGGTTTCATTGGCCTTCCGACCTCAATACTATCATCTGCGTGCGCGTCGGCCAGAAACATCTCATCCGTCGGCTCTCTGACTGACGTACAGGAATTTTGATACACGTGTTATGCGCGTGTCTGGTTCTGGGAACAGCGCACGCCAGTCCCCTCATCTAGGTCCTACTTGCCTAATGCACCTCTGCTATCAACGCCGGATCCACTACACGCCTACGTCGCCGTCGTTCCGCTGCGCTCGTGGTTCAGGGAACAGACGCGTCTTCCCGGCGACTGCCGGGGTGCACGTCTTCAGTCCCCTCGCTCTCCTAGGGCGACGTACGGCGCATGCTTTCCACCTTGATCATCGGGTAATCTCAGATGCTCAAATGACCCCGGATGGTACACTCTTCCACCTTCGACACGTTGAGCCCGCGCACCACGTTTCGATCTCTTTCAACGGCCTTTCGGATCCATCATGAAAGCCCACCTTTGCCAACGTTGTTGCCAACATGCGCGGGATTTTAAAAGCAGGGAAGCTCGCATTTGCACTTCTCAGCCACCGCACCCCTCTCTCCCCACATCCCAGGCTTCTCAGCACCAGTTATGGCCACCGCCTCTAACGACATCTTTTCTTGGACGAACAAGGACCCGCGCGAGAGTCAGCTCTTTAGCGCATTCGGCGTCGCGTATCGCTTCCAGGTACTTACACTCGTTGCCCGCGCAGACAAAGGGGATTGACAACGCCCGCAGACGAACGTGAGCGCCAACAGCAACAGCGTCACCGTTTTATGGCGCACTATACGCGCGAACAAAGAAGATCGCGTCGCGAAGCTCGAGTGGTCTGCCACAGGCGGTCTAGGGCGCTGCATCATAGGCAAGGTCGGTCTTTGTCTCGCACTCTCGTCGAGAAGTGGCTGACGATGGTGCAGAACACGCTTCCAATGGCCGATCTCGTCCGCCCCGACGCGCGCGTGCCACGAGCACGCATCTTCAACGGTCCTGACGGTAATCTGTACCGCTGGCGACCAGCCGCAAACAATACCGACATCGTTGTATGTTGTCCTGCGCGTGTTCATTGTCGGCTCTCGCTCACAGCGCCTTCAGCTACAAGACAACAATCAGAACGTGATCGCGTTTTGGCACCCGCACAGCCCGCCGTCGCTGTACCAGGCCGGCGAAGTTCACGGCGAGTTGCACTTCGTCCGCACCGCGGGCTCTGGCACCGTGGTATGTCTGCTTCTTCACGAACCGCCCCGCGTCAGTACTCATGTCGCCACCGCAGACGCACCCGCCGATGATGGACCATGTCATCGTGACCGCGATGCTCTACCGCTTCTGTGAGATGTGGGGCATCTGACCCCCTCGCTGAGCGCGCGCGCGACCTCCTTACGTTTCTTTCTGTCATTCTATTCTCGTGGATCTGTACCATCTATACCCCCTCCTCGTCTACTGTACATACTGTAAATGCGATTTCTAAACTCTCATAACAAATCCGCACGCCACCTGCCCTTCGGATCGATGCCTTTGTCCTGAGGTAGTCAACGTGAAGAGAAGGAAGATCGATAAGTGCTTGCCGTGATGTCAGAACATTCAAGTTGACGGGAATTGCTGCCGCTATAATCTTGAGCAGGGCGCAAGGCTTCCCGGGCTTTGCCTGCGCAAGTCGTGTGGCCAGTGGTCTCGCGCCCACTCGCGCGATGTGCTTCGGACCTAGCTGACGTGCAGACAGGCAGCTTCTGCCTGCCGCGGCCGGCAGACGAGACAGTAGTTAGACCTGGTGACAGTTGAGCAACTAGCAAATTTCCGACATAATCCTCGAAGAGCCCCGAAGGCGTGGAGCTCACTTCAAGGCTTTCCAAAGGAAGCCTTCGACCGGCCATCGAAAGGGAGTCGGTCTAGCGGGTTCCGTGGATTATTGCACTTCAATTCTCGTGCGCATGAGTTTGCCCAGTGAATACAAAATGATCTGATAGCGACACGCACGCAGATCGACAAGAGACAACGAGGTGGGCGCGTGTCCGGAGGAGATAACGTCGGGTCTCGGCGAAGCTGGTGACTTTGAAGCCTCCGGAGTGCGAGTCGTGCGTTGGCGTGGGGCGGCTTCGTACGACACGCATCTGTTCCGACGTGCTTAATGATTATCATATAATTGAGGGCACCGCTAGAGCCATGTTCGTTCCTGGGGCTGAAGATGCGAGATCGGCACGTAATGCTTACGAAAACGTTGCATGCCGGCAGGGAGCAGCCATAAGAGGGCGACAAGGCATGTACCCAGGACTGGAGATCGGGACGATGGTGTACACATCGTCGTTGACACGACCTTGACGTGTCATTCCACTTGGGGTTTTAGACTGTAGAGACCACCTAAGCGGAGTAGAAAGGAAGAGATGTATGGGCGGGACAGACGCACTATATCAACAGCTCTACTGCGGAATTCTTTCAACGGGAGGATGCCCTTGACTTTCCGATTTCACTGTCAGATTAACCCTTACATAAATCGACGAACCTTATAAAGGCTCTGGTAGACCAACGAGATCCCGGTAGCGCGTGGTGATGGTCGAGTCCAACTTCGACGCGTAATGGCACGTGAGTGCACAGCGTAGAGCGGTCCGGCTACCGGGAAAATCCGCGTCTGTATCTCGACCGCTACATCGCTGTCATCTGGGAACCGCTACCGTTCATTCCGCTCCCATTGCTCTCCTCATGCTGTACTTAGAGCTTAGTCCTTCACTATCTTGCCTAGTCGTCGGGCCGGTTTCTTACCTCTGGGAAATGAAGATTCTGTCCAAGTCGATTCTGACGATCACCGCTCAATTCACTCGAGAGTCGAGGCCTGCTGCTCGCTAGCGTCTACTACGATTGAACCTCTTCCTGATAAATGCAACCCCGTGATTTATTACAGCGAGTCCGACGTACGAATGTTCTCATCGAAGAACGTTCTCCTTTCCCCGACTTCCTCGTGAGTACACGCGCCTAATCAACCTTGAAGAACATAAGCCTAATTTCCCGCCCAGCGATCATTGAACAGACGAACTAGCACGAGCAAGTTCGGCACTGCGAGCGTGTGCGTACATATGCGCGCGCGCTGTACGTGTGCGAGTAGTCGGCTGCGAACAGCGGAATGATCCCAGCCGGTGGGATGGCCTTGAACTCAACTTGAACTGACGTCCTGACTTCCGTCAGACGGTCAGACGGCGCCTTCCGGGATACTGGGTCCGAAGGCGGGGCGATAAGCATGACACAGGAACATCAATGCCATCCGCGGCAACCGACGACGCCCTCTTGAATATAAGGAAGACCAGGGTGCTCGTGCGCTTTCCTCTCTGCGTCACTTCTTCTCTGCCCCATTATAGACCTTTACGACGGTCGGCGTTCGCAGCAGAGATAGGCGCCTGGCACCTTGGCCCGACATATCTCCTTCTAGCATCCACGATCGACTCTATGCAGACCCTAACCATCAGCACGGGACTGCGGTATGCTTACACCGATTCTGGGCCGCCAGGGAATTCCACGAATTATTCAACGTTGTTCTTCATCCATGGCTACGCCTTCTACTCTACTGGTGCGGTCACTTGATTTTCCTTTTTTCTGCAAGACATCTGACGCGCTCTTCTTTGTGTCTTCTATATCGCACGCGGCGATGCTTCTCTACTCTCACGCACAGGCATCTGTAAGCGTCTTGTCGCCGCCGCACCTGCGCAGGATGTGCGTCTAATCTGCATCAATCGGAGAGCATACCCCGGATCGACGCCGTTCTCTGAAGACGAGCAGCGCGTATTCCGCTCAGGTGCAGACGACGAGCGTCTGGGTCTCTTGCACGAGGAGGGAAAAAATCTCGCGCTTTTGGTTGACGCCCTCATCGTCGACCTAGACCTTCCGCCGCGCGTTACCATCCTCGCTTGGTCGATGGGAAACATATATCTTCTTGCCCTCCTCGCGTCCATCAATTACCTCCCCCATGATGTGGCCAGCCGGCTCATATCACACACAACGTCTTTCATCCTCTGGGGTATGCCTCCAGTTTCCGCTATCTCTTTGCTTAAAGACCTGACCACCCATCCCAGATCCCCCCGACGAAGCGCTCGGCTACGACCGGCCCTGCCTCTACACGCCCTTCACCGACGATACTATCCCCCCAGACCAGCGCGGCCCCGCCTTCATCCGCTGGCTCGGCAAGTACTGGACGCACGACCCCGCCCCGCGCGACCCTCACCGGCTCAACGCGCACCTCCCGAACCTCTACCCCCGCCCGACGACGGATAGCATGCCGCCCGAGGAGCTGAAGATCCTGACCGACTTCGCCGCCGCGTCGACGTGCGATAACTGGGTCGTGCACCCGACACTGATGCATATCGTAGCAACGCTGAGGGAAGAGGTGCTGTGCGCGCCGGAGGTGGTGGAGGCGTGGCGGAATCCTGACATTCATTATTTATGGACGGAGCATGGGCCGTGGATGATGTTTTGGGCAAAGTGGTGTTTGGAGGACGATCTGGCGCGCAGGTACAAGGACGCTCTGCCCAGGGAGAAAGACGGTCTTCTATGCGGGAAGGAGGACCTCCCGCGCAGGAAAGCGGACGTCCCGCATATCAAGTTCAGCATAATGGAAGGATGTAATCATTTCGTGCGTTGTCCTTCGTTTCTGGTCTGGCCTTCGCTAACCGCCTTGTAGTCACAATGGGACGCACCGGAGGTTACCCTAAACGCTTTTCGACGGTGCATGCGATGATTTCGAGTGTATTGTTATACAATAATTGTATCGGTATCGTCATAGTAGTATACAGATCCTATGGTGCGCGGCGTCGTGAATATACCCGTGGATAGAAGTCATGGACATGCGGGTCGTGGAGAGGAAGGGAAGAGGGAAGCAGAAAGCGAAGTGCATCAATGGCTCCTCCCTGCCAACCATTGCAGGACAATGTCGAGGTTGTGCTGGCTCTTCATGGAGCACTAGAATGCTGTGAGAGACGTCACTAAGAGGGGTGTATTCTGGCTTACTGAGTAACACTGTAGAAGTCACCGAAGGGTCAGTCAAGTCGAAAAAGGACAAGTCCATGCACGCACAGATACAGGTCTGTCGGATATCTTATCGAGTTGACTTGTCATGAAAGTCAGCATGCGCTCAGAGCGCGACCGAACGGAAGTACGTACAGTGCTTTGATGAGCTCTTTCACCCCCGCGTGTCCGTCAACATCGTTTTTATTGCCCAGCTTCGGTAATGCCATTAGCGGCATAACACGAAGTGACGAGAGTCGGTCTCACCACTAGCAATGGGACGCCCACGAGCGTCTGCTGGTGTAGAAGTTGATGTAGCTCGAATCTCGCCGTGTTGAACTTCTCGCGCTACCGTCTGCGGTTTAGTGCGTCCAGGTGCAATGGCGGTCCGTACTCACATCAGCAGAGTCCACAACGAAACTAGTCACCGTTAAGAAGATGGGCAGAAGGAAGGGAGGATAAGCGCTCACAGGACAGCGTCAACGCCTGAGCAATAGCGCTCCCACATCGAGCGGAACTTGGGTTGACCTGGAGGCTCGTTCATATATTGTGGCCGCAGTAGAAACGAGAACGCACCAGCAACATCCCATATCTTCAGAGAGACATTGCCCTTCCGGACCTTCCTGAAGTTGAATGCAATGGTCGGGACGACTTCCTCGCTCCACTAAGGCTATTGAGTCCCAGCGCCTGCCGCACAATGCCCGTACAGACCTGCCCCGAGCCTATCACATTCACAAACGAGGTCTTCCCGGAAGCCTACAGGGCGATCGATCAGTATGGAAATATATCCCTCTCGCACTGCGTACGCACCTGTAGCCCCACAACAGCGATCTCGGCAGTCTTGGAGAAGAAAAGGCTGAGCAAAGGGTTTAGCCGGATTCCAAGAGCGAGTAAAGAGCGGTATTACCCACTGAACCACTGGAAGAAGTTGACGAAGATTCCCGCCATGGCGGACGTGTGCAAGGATGGACGGCGCCTGTGCGGTGTCGCCACCGACGCCACCGCACCCCCGAGTATCAACCGGCCCGAACGCCGGACAGGCTGGGCGCTCTTTTGATTCTGAAGTTGACAACGTTGAAGCTTGAAGTCGAGGACTGAAGTCGATCAACAGTGACGCTCAGGCTCTTACTCTTTATTGTCTTGTTCGCTCGTCGAACGGCCGGTCGCAGTACTCATCATGTTTCTGAGGCGACTCCCCCAACTTCACCGCTCCGTGAGGGCGCCACAGGCTCTATGTCTCTGTGCCCAGCAGACGCTATCCAGTCGCGCGGGGTCTTCGCAGGGCCTGCAGGTCAGACTACGGAAACGCATTCCCTGTCATGCTACTGTACTTACAATGCATTATCTAGCACGGCGCTCCCCGTTCAGCCATACACACAGAGGCAGCAGAGGGTAGCAGTGACGGTCATCTGACATCCGTGACTATAGACGGTGCCCTGCCGGAAGACAGTGGCGCGTCCCAGGACAATCTGGCAGAACAGAGAAAACAGGCGAATAAGAAGGCAAAACGGGAAAGGGCAAAAGCGCGTAAACGTGCTGCGCGCGACGCGACCTCGGATCTGCAGGAGGAGGATTGGGGAGTTGATGGTGCGTGCGCTGTGCGTTATCTCGCGGCGTTGTGCTAACTGCTTGAAAGTCCTTCAATATGCCGGGAAGAACGTGCCAGCTGGAGAAGCGCCCTCCACGAGTGATGAGAACGCACGGCGGATAGCAAAGCTGAAGAGCATACTCGATCCAACAAGCCAAGCCCCGAAGTCAAGAAATAAAGCCAAGCCAGCGCGCTCGAAGCCGTCCACATCACTGCGACAGCTTGCCTACAAGCGCCGCATAGAGGGCCTGCTTGAGCCCTCCGCAGAGAGCGACATCGTACTAGAAGGTCATCTCCCTCCTACATAGTTCTGACGCGGTATTCATTGAACACCGTACAGATGTTGCGCCCCGCACAGAGCACAAACCTATCGCACGGCTGGCGCACGGGCTTGACCGCGTTCTCTTCAAGTCGGTCTTACCTGTGACTTCACTATTCGTCCATCCTTAACCGCATAACTAGCCCTGGCGTGCACTGGATGCGCGACCCGCGTTCGCATGTGTACAACTTCAGCCCCGCGCTCGAGCACTTGCCGAAGGTCACCGACTTTGCGTTCGACCGCATCGAAGGCTTCGTGAAGAGCTCTCGGGACGATGTATGACCTTTTCTATGTGCAGACCTCATTTCGCTGACACATGTCCTGTATTCAGGAACTTCGCAGTTTGGCACAGCGAGAGAAGAAGCCCTTCGCGGGGTCCACATCCTCCTTGACAGGAATGCTCAGCCATGTATACTTCCTCATATCTCAAGACAGAGAGGTGGACATATCGCCGTTGAGTCGTGCTTTCAAAGACGAGGTTAGTCGATGGACCGGTTCTGCATCTGAACCTTACTAAGTTATCGATATCTCCAGCCCGTCAACTTCACCCCCGGACAGCGCACGCCCACATCTACCGTGTTCAACTACAAGGACGGAGTTTACATGATCGACTCGGATGAAGACAAACCGGGCGTGAGGAGTGAGCAGAATATCCTGACATGGATGGTGCGTCGATGTCTACTTCGTGGCGCTTGACATACCTGAGAAATATGTGTCACTTCAGGGCACATTATTAGAGAAGTACTTCACCATGGAACCGGAGGAGTTCACGCGATACCTGCGCGCCCATGACCGCCCCGAAGCTGAAGGCGAGGGTGAACCTATGCGCGAAGCGTACAGATACTCCAAGGTATGGTTGACGTCTCTGTTTGACGATGTTCTCTTGCTGTAACAGTGCCATCTAACGACACATTCGCAGTCGGACAACTTCCTCATGAGGTCTCAGCTCGACTGTGTGGACCCGCGATTGCCAGGGACAGGCGTCTTCGACATGAAGACGCGCGCCTGTATGGCCATTCGCATGGATCTGCTTAATTTTGAAGTGTGTTCATTTTTATCCATCACCACGTCAACCTTCTAAACGCCAGCAGGAAAACTCCGGCTACCTCATCCGCAAGCAACACGGCTTGCTGGAGAGCTTTGAGCGCGAATACTACGACCTCATCCGCTCCGCGTTCCTCAAATACAAGTGCGGTTGACCCAAAATGATACCCTTGTACTGTATTCTGATATCTCCCCAGCTTCCAAGCCCGCATTGGCAACATGGACGGCATATTCTGCGCATACCATAACGTCGCGCGCGTATTTGGCTTCCAGTACTTCGGCCTCGAGGAGATCGATGCGCGCCTCTTCGGCACGGAGCCAGGCGCGGGTGCGCGCGTCTTCCGCAAGTGTGTCGCGATGCTGGAGCTGGTGGCGCAGGAGGTTGCGGATTGCTTCCCCAAACAGGTACGCAGTAGCGTTTTTGGAAGGTCATAACACTGTTGACGCGCGCGTGGCAGTCGGTGAAGTGCACCTGGGAGACGCTGGAGGGGTCGAACACGCTGCGTGTGTGGGTACAGCCGGCCCTGTGGGACGGGCTGGCACACGACGAGCCCATCGTCGAGCTTGATGTGACGAGCTCGAGCTATCTCGGGAATGGGCCTGTGAAGGGCTATGTCGCTGTGGCGGAAGCCGCCCAACCATGTGCGTGTTCACTTCGATAATCGTCCTTTGGCCTGACCCTGCCCCAAGGGACCATCCATTACACCATCTCGCGCTCCTCCGAAGATTATTCTGCCATTCGCGACCGCCTCGCAGGCGCGCGCGAGCGGCAGACCTTCGCCTACAACCTCCCCACCGGCATCTCGGGCGAGCAAATCACCGAGTTCCTCGAGAACCTCAATTTCGGTGGCGTCGAGGACAAGGTCGCGGGAGAGCTCATGAAGGCGTACGCGCCGGACCTCTTCCGCAAGGCGAGCCGCACGACCTCGCGGCTGCGCGCGCTGGCGCGGGAAGGGAGGGAGGAGACACTGACGAGAGAGAAGGAGGAGAGAGGGAAGCCGAAGATTGTGCTGGGGCTGCCATATCCGCCGGAGGGGTATGAGCTGGTGGGGTCAGAGTCCGCTTGAGAGATGTCTAAGGGAAAGTATAGAGCTGCAGCGCGTCGAGTCACCACTCCTTACCTTATTTACTAATTACTATAAGTACTACCTACTCCGTTGTGGATTATATTTATGGATTGAACTGACCGATGTCTGTCGGCGCTTGATTGTCATGAAAAGTAGCGCATAGGCCAATTGCAAGTTGCGGCGCAAGACCTCAAGATAGTAGCAAAGTATACCTACTCGCTATGATACGCCATCGCTAGCCCCTTCGCACGCTCGCTTGTTGGGACAATGTTGCACAGAACCGTCTCAGGGTGACTGCCAATTGTTCGTTAGCTCAGCGGCCCTACAGCCAGCCAGAGCACGTACCTTGTCAGTCCCGTCGTGTACTTCGCAGTCTCTGGATCGACAGTGATCTCGTTCCCTGCAGCGTCTTTCGCCTTTTCGATAGCGAGGACATGCAGCATCGTCGCGATCGCGATGAAAATATTGGTCTCGCCGACGACGCGGCCTGGGCAGACGCTGGAGTGGCTTGTCAGAGGTAGGACTGTGCGCCGCAGCGGATACTACTCACCGCCTGCCGAAGCCAAACTGCGTCGCAGGCAGGGGCTCGCCGCGCCCGCCTTCCTCGCGCGGCAGGTATCGGTCCGGGTCGAAACGCCATGGGTCTGCGTAAACCGACTCGTCGTGCGTCATGGCGAAGGCGTTGAACAGGACGAGGGAGCCCTGAACCGCGATGTCAGTAGGGCATGGGGTAACCGTGACCGGCGAGCGCTTACCTTCGGAATGAACATCCCATTATACATGTCGTCTTCCGTGGACTTATGTGGCGGGCCTGGAGCACAGTTATCGTATGTTATGATGCGGTGCGAACGATGCGTCCATACCCAGCGGTGTGACTGGCCAGAACCTAAGGGAGACGGGAGATAAGTATTCAGGCGCGGATAGAAGAAGGCTTAAGGGTGAATGCACCGTACCTGAAGCTCTCGTACATCACGCGTTCGACGTACGGCAAATTGTCCCGGTCTGCAAAGTCGGGCATGCGGTCGGGGCCGACCACCCTGTCCAGTTCCGCTCGCGCGCGCGCTTGCACGTCTGGATAGTTGACGATGCCGAAGACGAAGGTGGTAAGAGTGTCGAAAGTCTTGCGCGTCCGTGTCAGCCATCCCCGCAAGCAAGTACACGACAGTACTCGCCGTATCCGCGCCACCTAGACGGGCGGTTGAGCATCAGATAAACGATCCATGAAATTTGCGCAAGTAAGATGAGCGCACGGGAATAAGCGCAAGGTGAATTTGCGCAGGAAGAATATGCACAGCGAGGATAGACTCACCTGCCCATGATGTGGCACACAACCCCTTGATCCTCTCCTCCGTCAACGTATCCACGCCCTCCTCCTGCGCGTCCATCTCCTGCATCGCGGCGAGCATCAGCGACGGCTGCGCCGTGCCGGCTTTCACGTCCGCCTGAACGCGCTCGTAGGGGACGTCGTACATGTTGCGTATTGCGTGGCGCCACTTGCGCACAAAGCCCGTCGACCCAGACGGGTCGCACCAGCTCGGGAGGTAGCGCACTGCGGGATGCTCGAGTCAGTAAATCATAACCCGACATACGGCCACGTACGGAGGGGGAACAGGTCAACGCCAGTCGCCCCGGCCGTGCCTCCGCTGTTCATCGTCATGCACACGTCGTTGGCGATCTGCAGGTGGACGTCGTCGAGCGTCTTGATTTCGTGCCCCGTGATGAGCTGCATTATGATTCCCGTGCTGTACCTATGCGCAAGGCGTGATGAGGTTTCTGATTGCGCACAGACAGGTCGCTGTCCACGTACATGTTCAAGCATTCCTGCCACCGCTCCGGGTGCTCGACGATCCCTTTGGCAAGCTTGCGTGCTTCGTGGGTCTGTAGCGCGGCGAAGCGTGGCGCATCGGCCTTGGCGAAGTAATTTTGCATGAGTCGCCGATGAATGGAGAAGGACGGCTGTTGGGACCCAATCATGAGTAGGCACTCGTACCACCCAAGCCTGTTAGACAAGTCAGTGCCATGGTAATAAGATATCCAATCCAAAGATTCACGCACATATCGAAAAATGCGAATTGCGGCCGGCCACTGTAGATCGCACCACGCTTGTCCAAGAGGTCCACAGTGGCTTGCAAGCTGTTGAGAACGATGATGGGCTGACCGAGTACGCTGACATGGATTACGTCGGAGTCTACGAAGGCACATTGGCGTTGGCGTGAGTTTTTATATAAGAATAACGACGAGACGCACCGTATTCCCTTCCCCATTGGAGATACAACCGCTCGGCGCCTATCGAGGGAATTTTGCGTAAATGACCGAACAGAGGATCAGCAGGAGGGCCCGGGGGAAGGGGGAGACTTTGCTGAGATCGCTTCAAGAGTAGGTGCAGTGCATAGAGCAGCACACAAATGGCAATATCCTGTACGGTGGGGGCGAACATGGAGGGCAACGAAAAAACGCCTGGATACTGGATTCTGACGCCTTACCTACTTATAGCCGTTCAGACGCCGCACGCATTGACACCACACCACAACGTCGGTGCAAGTGGTCGACCGAACCGAGAAGGCCGTCGGGCCGAGGTGAATGGTGGACAGGCGGGCTTGTGACCCACACCATATTCCTGTATTCAGGGATACAAGGGTAGACACAAGAGTGTGCATGGCCTTCGCAGGCCATGTCTTCCACTCTTCCACTCAAAATGAGAAAAGTGCGCAGCCATCTGCCGAGTGGCGCCGATTGAAGAGGGGAGGGGGAACGAAGATACAGGTGACGTTTTGCGACAGGTGCGCGCGCGGATTCGCCTTCGTTCACAATGCCGGGGTAGTATCTCCCGACGTCGTTCCCGTCAGTTAGCACCATTGTGATCGTGTCTATCATCGAGTGGTATCGGCTTAGTGTGCGATACCCGCGTGGACATGTCGTAGGAGAAAGGTTATGAAGGACATGGGATGGGGTAAACTCACCTACCTAATGACATATTGTCGGAGTGGCTCAGTTGAACGAGCCCCGCCTGACGCCGCTTGCTCTGCCATTGTAGAAGGGTTGTCAAGTTTTCCCGTTCCAACTAATTGCAGAACGATAGGCGGGTCTCAAAAAGGTGCTGTGGAGCGACGTCGTGGCATCCACGCGCCGACGCGTCCGACGGCGCCGACACTGCTCATTTTCTGTCAGCTCACTCCTCCTTGACCTTCGTGGCATGGCAGCAGACATGTGTACATGCATATCAACATTCCCAGGTGTATTGAACACTTACACAATTTGGGCCATGAACAAGCTGCAGCGCGTGAGCCACACGAGCGTCGGAGCTGTGCTGCCAGCGCGCTGCCGACGATGCCGGCGCATGTGAGGTGGGGCGGAGACGGAATATACGATAAATATCGAGGATGATGTAGCGACATCTGTTGTTCAAGCGTTCTAGCTTCAAGCTTCAAGGCCGGGCTGTATCACAAAATTTTGGACGCTCAGATAAGTACTAGTGGGTACCTACTCGACATGATACGCCATCGCTAGCCGCTTCGCACGCTCGCTCGTTGGCACAATGTTGCACAAAACTGTCTCAGGGTGACTGGCAATAATGCATCAGTCCAGCGAACCTGGAACCAGCCAGAACACGCACCTTGTCAGTCCCGTCGTGTACTTCGCGGTCTCCGGATCGACAGTGATCTCGTTCCCCGCAGCGTCCTTCGCCTTATTGATAGTGAGGACATGGAGCATCGTCGCGATCGCGATGAAAATATTGGTCTCGCCGACGACGCGGCCTGGGCAGACGCTGGATTGACTTGTAAGAAGTAGCACCGTGCGTCGCAGCGGATACTACTCACCGCCTGCCGAAGCCAAACTGCACCGTAGGCAGGGGCTCGCCGCGCCCGCCCTCCTCGCGCGGCAGGTATCGGTCCGGGTCGAACCGCCATGGGTCCGCGTAAACCGACTCGTCATGCGTCATGGCGAAGGCGTTGAACAGGACGAGGGACCCCTGCCCGGCGATGTCAGTATCGAAGGCATGGGGCTGTCATGAACGGCGAAGCGCTCACCTTCGGGATGAACATCCCATTATACACGTCGTCTTCCGTGGATTTATGCGGCGGGCCTGGGGAGATAGTCATCGTATGTTATGGTGCGTTGGAGCGCATCTGCTCATACCCAGCGGCGTGACAGGCCAGAACCTAGAGGAGACGAAAGCCATGTATTTAGACACGGGTAGAAGAAAAAAACGCTGTGTGCAGCGCACCTAAAGCTCTCGTACATCACGCGTTCGACGTACGGCAAATATTCACGGTCTGCAAAGTCAGGCATGCGGTCGGGGCCGACCACCCTGTCCAGTTCCTCTCGCGCACGCTCTTGCACATCTGGGTAATTGACGATGCCGAAGACGAATGTGGTAAGAGTGTCGAAAGTCTTGCATGTCCGGGTCAGCCGTCATCCCAAGCCAATGAACGGCAGAACTCGCCGTGTCTGCCCCGCCTGTATGGGAAGATTGAGCATCAGATAGACGTTTCACAGAAATTGCGCAGAGACGAGCGTATTAGTTGGGCCCATGGAAAATTGGCATAGGGAGAATATACATAGCAAGAGAGTATGCTCACCTGCAAACGCTGTCGCACACAAGCCTTTGATCCTCTCCTCCGTCAATGTATCCGCGCCCTCTTCTTGCGCGTCCATTTCCTGCATCGCGGAGAGCATCAATGACGGCTGCGCGACACCGGCTTTGACGTCCGCCTGGACGCGCTCGAAGGGGACGTTGTAGATATTCCAAATCGCATGTCGCCACTTGCGCACAAAGCTTGTCGACCCGGACAGGTCACACCAGCTTGGGAGGAAGCGCACTGCAAAGGCGTTAAAGTTAGATTAGCATCTCAACACGCCCATAGCAATGACTTCTATACGGCAACGAGAGCACGTACGCAAGGGAATTAGGTCGACGCCGGTTGCACCGGCCGTGCCTCCACTGTTCATAGTTGTGCGCACGTCGCTGGCGATCTGCAAGTAGACATCATCCAGCGTCTTGATTTCATGCCCCGTGATGAGTTGGATGATGATACCCGTGCTGTACCTACACGCGAATGAGACACTTCTTCAAGCAGGCCGGCATACGTACTTGTTCAGGTAATCCTGCCACCGCTCCGGGTGCTCAGTGATCCCTTTGACGAGGTTGCGTGCTTCGCGGGTTTGTACTGTGTCGAAGCGCGATGCGTTAGACTTCGCAAAGTAGTTCTGCATGAGCCGCCGGTGGACAGGAAAGGAGCGGTGGTTATATCCGGTCAGGAGCAGGCACTCATACCACCCAAGCCTGTTGGAGGGCCTATTACCACGATGATAGGGCAGCCACAAACAAACTACACGCACATGTCGAAAAATGCGAATTGTGGCCGGTCACTATAGATAGCACCCCGTTTCTCCAAAAGGTCGACAGTGGCTTGCAAGCTGTTGAGAACGATGATGGGCTGGCCGAGTACGCTGACATGGATTATGTCGGAATCTACGAACAGAAATTTAGTGACGTTGTATACCTGTAACAAACGCACCAAAGACGCACTGTATTCCTTGCCCCATCGGTAAAAGGCGTTTTCGGCACCCGTCGAGGGCATAATGCGCATATGACCAAGCAGCGGGTCGGCAGGAGGGCCCGGCGGCAGCGGAAGGATTTTCTTGGAGCGCTTTAGGCCCAGGTGCAGCACATAGAGTAGCACGCAGACGGCGATGTCCTGTATGGTGAGCACAAACATGGTGGTAGTCGTAGTGGTCGTGGTGGGGTGGGGTGGGGGCAGGGTGAACATGAATCTGAGGTGGCTTCCCTACTTATAAATGTCCCACGGCCGCAGTTAACATAGCGAAGAAGCAAGCTGTCAATCCGGCTGAGCAGTGATCATGATACGGTGGGCCAACGGTGGGCCTTACTTATGATTTTTGAGATGGGGGGAGACGCACGTTACACATTCGATGTCATGGAAGGTCCTCGTCTCGCGTTTTGAACGGGAGATGATGAGTGCATGAGTATCTGGTAAGCGGTGTAGGTTGAAATGTTGAAGAGGGAGGCAAGTAGAGAGCGATACACCTTCGTCCCACGCTGTCGCGCGGGCATATGGTCTTGTGAGTTCGTCAGCAGGACGACGTGCCTATCATTGGTATCAGTTCGTCCTTCACTCTGACGAGCCATTTACCGAACAGGGAACAAGGTCGGTCGCTCTGTCCGATCTTATACGGAGGTCAAAGTACTGTCAAAGATTAAGTATCGAACTTGCAAGGAAATAGGCAAACTCACCTGAGCAGGGAGCGCTTGAGCGGGCGGCAAAGTCCTGTTCTCACCTTGTTGGTATGAACCGCGAATTATGAGAGCAGCGTAGTTCTAGAAGTCTAGCGCGCGTTGGGATCAACAAAATCGCTGATTTCCTCCACAAACCTGAACTTGAAAAGTCAAGAGGTCATAGAAGAACTGGCAGTCTATTCGGAAGCACTGGAACGCCCATTCAAGATATCGAGCTTGACCGTCGTCATCTATCAGACGTAGCAAACGTGAACCAGCGTACGAGGGCGCCGCCTTCCCTGTCAATTTTATCCAATCGTCAAGGGGTTCAACGTGAAAGTTCTGGTCAAGTTCTGAGTGCCAAGAACGTTTAGAGAGCCGGTCCGATTGCACCGATCATTTGCTGACGTAACGCGTCAGCGCGGTGCCCCTTCGCACTCGACCACTACCACGAAATGGCACGTCCTCCCTCTATCCCCCTCCCCCGCCTACTAACCTAGCCGCACAGGCTCGCAATGAGGAGAAAGCGCAATCCATGCTGTACCGCTTCCGCGAGGCGCAGGCGGCCGAGCTGGGCCTCGGGACGCGCGGGGACCGCCGTCCACGGATGGCGAGCGCGTGCAAGAGCATGCGCGAGTGCGAGCGCTGGCGAGGAGAGATTCTGAGGGAGATCAGCAGGAAGGTGTCAAAGATTCAGGACGGTGCGTGTGCTGCGGCCTACCTTCCCTCCTTTCGATCATTGTCTTCAGCCTTACCGTCAATGTCATACATACCTCTTCACGCCATCGTCCTCGTCCTTGCACCATCTTCATCCCATTCACTCTGCCACATACGCGCTGGTTTGTAGTTCCATGCACGCACTGACGCTCGCTTTGCAGCCGGTCTAACCGAGTACGAGGTGCGCGACTTGAACGACGAGATCAACAAGCTCCTGCGCGAGAAGCGGCACTGGGAGAACCAGATCATCGCGCTCGGCGGCGCCAACTACAGGCGCAATGTTGCCATGCTGGACGCGGACGGGAAGGAGGTCCCGGGCACCAAGGGATACAAGTGCGTTTCTGTGTTTGATCGGCTGCTTATTTCCCCCCGCTATCTTCCCCCGTGCTGTGTTCCCCCGTGCTGTGTTCCCCCGTACCATGTTCTCCCCCGCTGAAACTCCCGTCACAGATACTTTGGCCGCGCCAAGGACCTCCCAGGCGTGCGCGAGCTGTTCCAGAGCAAGAAGAACGAGGAGGAGGAGGAGAACCAGGCGCTCGCCTTTTACAAAAAGTTCATGGGCCAGGGGCCGGCGTACTATGGCGATGTGGACGAGGCGGATGAGGCGTTGTTGGAGTATGAGCGGAATGCGGAAGAGGAAGGTACGTGCTGGTCAACTTTATGGCCAAGATTCTGTGGCATTGAACCCTGACTCCTGCAGAATGGGCCGATGCGTTCACCGTCGTGCGGGAAGCCCTGGGATTGCCGGAGACGACCAAACCTCCACCCGTACCCCCGAGCACGGTGCGCGCAGTCAGTGGGCAAGCAGACGACGCGCGCTCGTCAACCAAGCGCAAAGCGGACGCGGACGGCGACACAGACATGGCTGCCGCCGAGGACGATCCGAAGCGCTCAAAAACTGAGAGCGGCGCTGCTGCTGCGACGACGACGACCCTCACGCCCGCGGACCCCGCCTATCAGCACGCGCAGGCGGCTGCGTCCTATATTCCCTTCCTCACGACCGAGAGTTTGCTGCCGCCGACATTGCCGTCGCGGACGGATATGGAGGAGCTGTTGTTGGACTTGAGGAAGAAGGCGTTGGTGGAGGAGTACTTTGGACAATAGGGTCGTGGCTGTGGCTTGAACGCACAAACGTATGTCCGCTGGTGCCGGAGCTTCATGTGATGGCCTGTGTATTTTCTATCAACTTGTTGGCCAGTGCTGGGCTGACGCTGGACATTACTGAGGAAGGTCGAGTTCTGTGATACGCTGAATCAATCAAGCGTGTGAATCTGCAAGTACATAACACAAGTAGAAGTGCAGTCTGGTCGTCTCTGTGCCATAGCCTCCACCATCTTGCCTCATCTTGTCGCACGCACATGTTGATGGTGTGGTGGCGGCGATGATGACATTTCTCCCTCCAGCTCAAGTATTCGCAGAGTTTGCGGCATCGTTGTCATTGAGAACGGGCGGGGATATGTCCAAATGGGCCATATGTGACGAGAATTGTGACTGCGCAAGCGCGGCACGAGGCTCACGTCTTTTTACCGAAATCTCAAGCGGGCAGCCCATGATCCAGCGTACGAGCTGACGGCTGTGGCCAGCGAGCTCGAGCACTTTGGGATAAGACGAGACCGTCGACGACGACGGCCGGCACTCGGTAGCATAGCGCACCCCGACGACGAGCGAAACAGCGCCCCTTGCAGCGCACGACATCGTCATCTGCGCTCATTATCGGGCATCCGCACGCGCGCGCCTCTCGAGCGCGCCACAGGACATGTCGAGCACACGGGTCGAGGGATCGTCCGGCCATCAGCAGGAGGACTACGAGATGGCGAGCGCGGATCATCCCGCTTTCCTCGATGTCGGCGCCCCCGCCGCCCGCGATGCCCTCCCCTCCCCACGCAGCGCGGACAGCAGCAGCGCGCCCCCGCAGCGCTGGGACGCGTATCCACCCGACAGCGCGCACGGCACGGGCAGCCTGAGCCCGAGCGCGGCCGCGTACGGCAACGGCAACGGCCAGGGCGCGGGCACGGGCAACTACTTTGGCAGCAGCTACGGAACTCTGCAGCTCCCGATGCCCCCAGACATGCTCGCCCCGCCAGCGCCACCGTCACCCAACGACGCGCAGCGCGCGCCCAGCAGCGGCCCGGACCGGCGCAGGCACCGCTCGTCGCCCGTCGCATACGCGTCCACATCCGCCTACCACGCCCGCCACGGCAGCGAGGGCGCCGACTCGAGCGCCACCTTTTCCAGCAACAGCTCCGGCTCCCACCCGCGGCCATACTCCGACGGCACCGGCACCTCCCAGCCGTACCCCAACGGCAGCGCCGGCCCCGACTCCCGCCGCTTCGCCCTGCCCCCCATCCTCGGCGAACCCGGGCCCGTCCCCACCCACAATCTGCCCCCCATATACGATCGCCCGTCTGACAAGGGCGCCGCATCCTGGCGGGCCGCTCCACAACCCCCTCATGGCTACTCCGATCTGGCCCCGCCGCCCTCACACCCCCAGCAGCCGCCCCCCACTCCGCCGTTGCCGCCCCAGTCCGCCCTCAATGACGCTTCCGGCGCCCCCAAGTCGCGCCCGCGCCATGCCCGCGCACAGTCCGACACCACCGATGCCGGCCACATCCCCCGTATGAAGACAAAGACGAAGCTGACGACGATGGACCGCAAGAAGATCTGCATCTACGCGGCCGACCACCCCTCCAAGCGCCAGGAGGATATTGCCCTCCACTTCCACATCGAGCGCAGCACGGTCAGCAAGATCCTCAAGAACCGCAAGGAGTGGCTTGCGCGGCCGGACGAGGAGAGCGATCGGGCGAAGAACAGGTGCCTGTCGCTATTCCCCTTCAATGCCTACTCGCGCTCATCTGAAACTCACGCAGGCCGATAAAGTATCCGTTCATTGAGCAGCATCTGGAAGACTACCTGGACGGCCTTCGCACGAAGCAGATACTCATCACAGACAACATCATTCGGGAACGCGCCCTTGAGATTGCGCGAGAGGTGCGCGTGAGGACTATACGCAAACCTGCAGCGATTGACTCGATACATGCAGCTTAACTATCCCGACCTTCGTGACTTCAAGGCCAGCGCAGGCTGGGTCGAAGCCTTCAAGTCGCGTGCAGGTATCAGGTCTGCATCAAGTCTGCTATCCCTCGTCAATTCTTTTTGCATTCTGGCCCGTTACAATCCACTTCATATTGTACCTTCGCTCCCTTACCAGCCACCTCTCTTCCTACCTGCTGAGCCCTTTCCCCCTTTGTCTGTCACGTACTGACTTGGCATCAAGGCTTGGCTGCTTTCCCGGCGTCGACGCCCTTCGTGAGACGCGCCGCAATCTGCCTCCCCCGCCATCCTCCAACAACCAGGGCTTCGTGCGGCCTCCGGATCATTTCCCCGACCAGGACCCGTTTTCGAAGAGATTTGAGGACCTGCGCGTATACGCGCAATACGGTCCCTCTGGGAAACCGCGGTCTCCGCCGAATCCTACGTCGGCGTCGAATCACGCATCGACGTCCACCTCTTACGCTTATGAGCCGCCTCCGCATCAGACCTCGCGCCGCCAGCCGGCCATGCGCGATCTGTACGTCAGGGAGGCCGACCAGGCATGGCGGGTGTCCCAAGGGCTGAGGGACTCAGACCGGCCACCGTCGCCGTCGATGCAAGCGGCCCGGAGGCCCCCATCGTCGAGGGAGCTCAGCCCGGATAGGGACTACGGGGTGGAGAGGGACCATGACGCAGAGCGAGACTACCGCTCGGGAAGGGAGTACGGTAGAGACTACGATGACAGAAGGCAATACGTGCCAAGGCATCTCGATGTGGGCAGGGGCTATACCCACCGCCTGGGGTCCTTCCCCTACAATCGGGAGGTCGTGTACGACCGGCCGCGAAGCGAGAGCAGTAGCGAGAGCCCGCCAAACGGCGAGCAGACGACGCCGCACCAGCCCAAGAAGCCCGAGCTACCGTTGATGGTCATCGACGCGGAGTTCCAGGCGCGCTCTGTACGGGGCCTTCCTGTTATGCCGCGGCATGTGGATGCGTGAGTGTTGCACATCTCTTGGATTGTCTCCTTCTCTTGCTTCCTGTTTCCTTTCTCTTTCTCTTGCTCCCTCGGTCTTCTGTTTCCCGCTTGTCACCTGCTTCACCGCGCTGCCACATCGCCGATGCTGATGGGTATTGGTGCACAGATACATCAAGGACATCATCTTTTTCTGCCGGGCGAGAAAGGATGAGGGCGATCCAGTGTGCTCGGTCGTAGAGCTAGACATGCTCGAGCTGCTTGCGCAGCGCTTCTGGAAGCTTGCTAGCGGGGTGGAGCTCAGCGACCGCGATTTGCGGTTAGGCTATTAGGAGATCTATCACCGCGCTAGGATGGACGGTGCCGCCGGGCCAGGAGGGGCCTGCTGCCGGGCAGAAGAGAGACCCAAACCCAAGGCCGTGATGTAAGGAGGTGTAACTTCTTGCTGTTTCCTCCGTCCCTTACACACGCCCATTTCGATTTTCTTTCCTTCCGCTCTGGTAGTCCCTTTACTCCCACTACGGCAATCCCTTTTCTCGAGTATTCTTTCCTCTGCGCCGCGCGCATCGGTTTGATCCCATTCACGTTACCCGGCTCGTATCTCTCCTGCATCTTCCCCTCCCATATCGGTGCGCGTGCTGCGCCCAGAGCGTGGCACGTAGTCTACCTTTCTACGTTCCATCTCCCGCCACATTCCGTCTCCCGTCATATCTCTCGGTTCCCGTTCGCTGGACTGGGATATTCTTTCTACTCGTACTGTCCGTCAAAAACTCATCCTTTTCTAATTCGTATAATGCATCGCACTCACGATTCCTCGCCGCACGCACGATATCCCATCGTACGCACGCCCGATATTCCATCGTACGCACGCACGATATGCCATCGCCCGCACAACGAGTTCCCATTGCATCCTTGTACTATTACTTATAGATACGTATAGTATCGTGACGTGTACCTATTTCTCTCTGTTAGTACCCATGATATCGTCTGGTAATGGCAACTCTGCGCACTTCCTGACTGACCTTCAGCGCTTGAGTCTGAGGACGACCTGACCGTGCTCAGCTTCTGCTATCGCGGGCCAGTCTAACCATCTCTGCCGTGGGATCTGGATCTGAGAGGTCAGGTTCTGCGCTTCTCGATGCGAAACTTGCTTCAGCCCGAACTCCAGCCTCGCTCGAGTGTCGCTATGGGCGTGCATGGGCGCCTCGGATTTAAGTCACGTGCCAACCAAACGCTGATGGCGGAAATTTCCCGTCGCATCCAACTCCAAACAGCCATCTAAAGGTCACAACGAGCGTCATGCAAAGCCTCTGCTTTTCATTGTCCGATGTACACAAGACGACTGCAAACAACACACATAGACAAATCATCTGCGACGCACGCTACTTAAGAAGCTCCAGGAACTGGGAACGGGCGTCCTCGACTGCCTTTTCTTTCTCTGACCTCTGACGACCCTTGTACGCCGCAGTGTCCCTAATCCCTCGCCATTCCGTCTTCTCCAGGGACTCCCACCATACGGCAGCAAACTTGTGGCCTGGCGCACCCGCGTAACCCCACGGCTTGGCGGTGTATGGCTGCACCCACGGGTTCAAAACGGCCACGAGAGGTGGGTGGACGGGGCCGGTGAAGTGTACGATGACAGGATCAGACATACTGGCCAAGTCCAGGATGCTCCTCTCCTCAGTGATGATGTCGGCGTAAGTCCCTTCACGAAATGTCAGCGAAGACGGCCTGACTAAGTGCAGCACTAGGATCTCACCGACACCCTGGGCGTTGTACTTGAGCGACAACTCCGTCCAGTCGTCCGCGAAATGCGCGTTGAGACAATCTTGATCCTTGTAGGAAGAGGACAGCGACGACCGCGCGAGGCGCAGCAGGTCGTCGATACTGCCGCGCATCTTCGCCAAATCCATCAGAAGGACTCCGGCATTGAAGTACCTCGAAACCTGCTCGTCGAGGCTTGCGTGACCCTTCGGGTGTCCGACGTCTGCCGCCGCTCCCAGCGCCTTCCCTTTCAGATCTGTCGTCCAGAGCGGCACCAAATCGCCCATGACGAGCACGTCTGCATCGAGATACAGCACGCGCTCCGCCGGAATGCGTCGCACCATGTCAATCTTCGCCCATGTAGCCCCATATGCGCAGCAGAGGTCGTCCTCAGAGGGCTGCAAGAAGACGAAGCTGACGCGCTCACTCGCCGGTGCGGGTAGGGCGACAATCTTTTCCCTGTCTTCGCCCGACAACCCGCAATCCATCACGTACACCGTGCAGCGCGTCGTCAGAGCCTGAACGGCGCTGTGAATGGCAACCGTGGCAGGCATCGCGTAGTCGCTGTTGACCGCGAGCCCAAGGTTGACGCCGTAGTCAAGGGCGGTCTGAACGGCAGCACCCCCGGCATCTTTATGCGCCCATCCAATACGCATGTCGACGTGCTTTTGGATGACCATCTGATATTCTCCCGGCTGCGACAGTCGCTCGTACTCTTCAGCGTGCAGCTGTAGGAACGCATCTATGCCGCGACGCGGATGCAGCATGCTGCCGTCGCTCTCTGCCGGCCAGCAGTAGTCGTCGAAGATGATGATCGCGCCAGCTCTCGCCAGGCGCCACACGAGCTCGCCGTCCAACAGAGTATCGTCGGCGCGATGCGACCCGTCGACATAGATCCAGTCGAAGCCGGGTGCGGCGGACGTGGTCTCTTCGCCCAAGACGCTCATCAAGCCGGGGACGCTGAAGGCTTCGATGACGCGGGAAGCTCCGCCCGCGATGCCCAGGTTGTGGCCTACTCGGGCGCGCCGCTTGCGTCCTTCCTCCGTCTGCAGCAAGTCGTAATGGTCGATGGTCACCAGCTCGCCAGTGTCCTTGCACAACTCTTGCAGAAGGAAGACTGACGAACGGCCTTCCCATGTACCAATTTCAAGCGCGCGGGGTGCCCTAGCGGTGACACGGGAGAACAGCGCTCTCCATGAGGCCACGTTCCCGCTAAACCAGTCCTGGGTGAGCGTGAACTCGTAACCGCCGCTGTCCGATGCTACCGTCGAATCGTTCATTGGCACGGGGGATTTGAAGGTCGTAGGAATGGCTATGGTCAAAGCTGGGAGGCTGCGGACTGCGCTGAGCTTGTCTTAACCTCGGAAGATGTTGGTGCTAATGCGGTGCTGTCTGGTACGTCTTCGATGAGTCGCTGCTCGCGTCCAACTAACCTCAAAATCAAGCGCCCGTATAGGCGCCTAGAGCTTGCCGTCGCTATCAAGCTTCCTAGTACGCATAAACTTCGAGGGTGGCTCCTGATCCGTGGGTCACACCAGCTTCTCTGTATAGAATTTCTTCGCTGACTACGGATTCCCTTCCTAGGATTACGACGTTCCACAGCGCTTCATGCTTGTGGACTCATTCCATGCGCTGTCTTTAGCGCAATTCGCGCCTTGGATGAGACTTCACTCGTAGGCGCCCGAACTCACAAGGCGCCTATGATGATGGTCTCGTTCTTTAGGATGCTTCTGGGCGCCTAACTCAATCTGCAGCTCGTTTATACCGGAGCCCGTCGAACGTCCTGTCTCCCATCGCTCGACCTTCCTCCCGGCACCCATGTTACATCTCACGAAAGGCGCCAGAATCCTTGTGACCGGCGGCGCCGGCTTCATCGTAAGCAGTCCTTTTCCATCGTCGCAGGGTACACATCGACCAATATGGGCAGGGTTCTCACGTCGCCAAACGTCTTGTTGCGGACTCGAACGTCTTCGTCCGCATCGCCGACAAGCAAGACCTGCAATACGACGAAAAGTCCACCGTATGCGACGAGATCTTCAAGGGAGACCTTAGAGATGCTGCATTCTGCAGCAGGGTCGTGGAAGGCATGACGCACGTCCTCCACTTCGCGTCGAACATGGGTGGTATGGGCGCAATTCACGACGACAACGACTTCGTCGTGTATCGCGATAACCACAACATGACCATCAACGTCCTCGACGCTGCTATAAAACACGGTGTAACCCGCTTCCTTTTCGCCTCCTCCGCTTGTGTTTACCCAGACGGGCTTCAACGACTAGACTCCGACGTGCGCTTGAGCGAGGACCAGCTGTGGGCCCAACTCCCTCCGCAGCCCCAGGGCCTATATGGCGAGGAAAAGCTGGCATCTGAGCTGCTTCTCCTTCTATGCTCGCGCAAGATTGAGATCCGTGTGGCACGCTTCCACAATGTCTATGGTCCTCGCGGCGAGTGGCGCAACGGTCGCGAGAAGGCCCCTGCGGCTCTTCTCCGCAAGGCCCTAGTCGCCGGCGCGCTTACGGGAGCGATCTCCCACTGCCATACCATCGTTTGAGATTTGGGGGGACGGACGTGCCCGCCGCTCGTTCCTCTATATCGACGATTGCGTGGACGCCGTCTTGAAGCTGCTTGCCTCTGATCACCAGGAGCCTCTCAACATCGGGACCGAAGACGCCGTCTCCATCAAGGATCTGGCGGACCTCGCTTTGGACGTGTCCGGGCTCCAGCCGTCGGACATCGAGTTCACGTACGACCTTACTAGACCAGTCGGTGTCGCCTCACGCAACTCTCACAATGAGCGTGTACGAGAGGTGCTGGGATGGGAACCGCAGACAAGTCTACGCGTCGGAATGAAGAAGACGGCTGAATGGATGTCCTCGGAGCTCGATCGTGTCGCCCGACGGGACGACTCGCTCGCGTCCATGCAGCATAGCGTATTGGTGCAGATGGACCAAGCGACTACCCGCTTTGCCATCCTATTGCCCGTGACTTCGCGCAGTGCGAACGGCGTACACTCGAAGGATCCGGTAGAACACAACTTGCGTCGCTTCGCGCGCTCGCTGCTCGACAGCATGCACGGTGATCTCTTGGGTGGTACCACGCCAGCATTCTCGTACCGGATCTACATCCTTGTCGATCACGACGATATGGTCCTCGCCGACGGGAAGGTCGAACAGATTTTGGTCGACGCTGGTGTGCCCGGCGATAATATCGTTACCCTTCCTGCGTCTTACGTCGCGTCCGGGCGAGTGTGCACACTGTGGCGCAACTGCGCTCGTCGCGCGTATCTAGATCACTGCGATTACTACATTCTGCTCGGCGACGATGTTGAGATCCACTCCCCCGGCTGGATGTCTGCTATCCACTGTGCCTTCGCGGAGATATCCTCCCAGCGTCAGGTTCCCCAAGGCTTCGGCTGCGTAGCGTTCACCGATATGTCGTTCCCCGGTATGCCCACATTCCCGGTGGTGCACCGTACGCATATGGACATGTTCAACGGCGAGGTCGTGCCCGACATCTTCGTCAATCAGGACGGTGACCCGTATCTCTTCGCCCTTTACCGCAAGTTTGGGTGCTCGCGTATGCTTGAGCACTGCCAGCTCACGAATGCAATCGGTGGTTCGGCGCAAGCCCGCTACGCGAAGGAGAGTGCACTATCGTGGTCTTTCGAGCCCCTTCGACTTGGCGTCGCCCGCCTTCGTGACGAGCTTGCCAAGCGCTGCGGCGACGTGGCACTGGAGAAGATCACCATCGATGTCGTCGTTCCCTCATTCCGCGTCCAGATGCCATATTTGGACGCGATGCTATCGTTGCGACCATCGCAGAACTGCGAGACAATGTATATTGTCATCATCGACGACCCTTGCTCTCCTGCCATCGACGGGCTTCTCGCGAAGTACGGCCACCGAGTCGATGTGCGCATTCGTGTGAACGACGTCAACATGGGAGCATCTGCCTCCCGCAACCGTGGTATGGCAGAGTCGTCGGCGGAGTGGATCCTTTTCTTGGATGACGACGTGAGCCCGGAGCCAGATTTGCTTCTCCGGGTTGAACGATATGCTCGCGACCGTCCGCTGGCAGCAGGCTTCGTCGGGCACTGCAAATTTCCTGTCGCCGACACCGTGTTCAAGGCGGCAGTGCATCTAGCCGGGGTCACGTACTTCTGGTCTATTGCTACCCAAATCCCGGATGACCTGCCTTGGGGCGTGACCGCCAACCTCGTTGCTCGTAGGAGCCAGGATGGAGTGGCTTACAGTCTTGACTTTCCGAAGACCGGTAAGTTATCAATATCTGCCGTGCTGTCATGTGCTTCGTGCTCACTACGTTGCAGGCGGAGGTGAGGATATCGATTTCTGCCGCAAGAAGACGGTCTACTCTGTCGAGAACGGTGGCGAAGCGTTCTACGCGGCCCCGGATGCGATTGTCACGCATCCTTGGTGGAAAGATGGCCAGCGCTCCTACTGGCGCTTTTACATGTGGTCTATAGGTGACGGCGCCCTCATCCGTATGTACCCGCAACACTCGTACCGCGACTTTAGCCCCAACGCCGCAGAGTCCCTCCTCCTCGTCGCCATCACTTTCGTTGCAGGAACGCTTCTATCCCGCGTATGGATGATTGTCTTCTCGCTGAAGGTTCTTGGCGGTCTTCTGCTTTCCAATGTCATCGTCGACATGTATCGCCACATGTACCGCGACGAAGGGTCCAACATCGGTAACCCTTCTCGACCTATCGCATTGCCGGATACGTACAAGCTCGTCGCCGTGCTGGAGAGCACCTTCATCAGGATCTTCAGCGAGATGGGGAGGACTATGGGCATCCTGCAGCGACAGGAGTATGGTCAGCTCGGCATGCGCTTTGATTGGTTCACAGGGCGTTTCAACGACGGGCCGAAAATCAACGAAAGGAAGAACAATGCCCTCAGGACCGTTCTGGCTGTCTTCCTCACTGTGATCCTGTATTCGATTTAACTAAGTACACCTCTTACTAATGATGACTGTAGTACATAGAGTCGTTCACTTGTTCGCCGATTATGCACTGCGTTTTTGTGTTCTTGCGTTGCCGACGACTTACTGACGTGCTTTGAACAAGTCAGCCAAAACAAAACAAACCGAAAACTAGCGTTGTGATATCCAACTAGTTCCTACTGATACATCCGTGATCCCTAATTATCCACACAATCCATCGAAAGAGGAAAACTCAAGCACTCGTCGCAGCATGGCACTGGGTGTTCTGCGCATCGCAGTCTCCGACAGAGAACCCGCCGCCGGAGTTGGCTGCGTTGGCACACTTGTTGTGCTGAACATCGCACGAGCGGCCAAGCGCAGCAGCGACGTTGAGGAAGTCGTCGTTGTCTACCGAAAAACATCAGCCTTAAATGAATGCGTCATCGACGGAAACCATGTACCTTCAACCTGGAATCCACGACCACCAGGAGTAACGGCGGGAGCCGCAGCACCAACTGAAGGGGGTCAATCAGTCAAAGTCTCAAGCTAGCGTGAAAGGAGGCTACTTACGATCACCCGTGAATGTCTGAAGGTTGCCGCTCGACGAGCTGGAGCTCGCGCTGGAGGAGCTGGAGCTCGCGCTGGAGGAGCTGGAGCTGGCACTCGAGGTAGCAGAGGCGACGGCACTGGAGCTACAAAATGAGCATGATCGAAAAAACTTTGAAGATGCACACTTGCCTCGACGAAGCGACCGCAGCAGCACTGGATAATGGCGGGCAGGACCCTGAAGAGCCCGACGAAGACGTGGCAGACGAAGACACGGCTGAAGATGAGCTAGACGCGGAGGACGAGCCGGACGCAGAGGAGCCCGACGAGCTGTCCGTCCCAGCAACTGCTGCAGCAATCTCATCCGCCGTCGCGTCCTCTACGAGAAGGTTCTGCGTGAAGATGCAGCCCTCCGTGTCATTCGCGTCGTCGCACGTGTTGCCCGCGGCAGTAGGGTCGCCAAGCTGGCCCGGTGCAAAGGTACCGGACTCAAGAGCCTGCTGCGGGTCACCGCCAACCGACGCAATCTGCTTCGCGAGCTCGAGCGTGATGGCTTTGTTCGTGGCCGCAGCACCGTCAGAGGCAGGGTCCTGCCCGGCTGTCAGACCAGTAACATATGCATACTAGAATTGGCTTACCTGGTGCTGCGACAGCGCAGCGATCTCGGGGTTCGTTGCGGTCACGCTCGTGCAAGCTGCCGAAGCCGCACCAACGGACCCCGAGTTGCGCTCGAGAGCACGGTAGACAAGAGCGCCAACCATGCTGTCAACATCGTTGGCAGCCTTTGCGTTCGTAAATGCCTGATCAGCAATAGCCTGCTGAAGACAGTCGGGGTCCTAGATGCAGCGTCAGGACCAGCGATTTCACCGCAACCTGAACAGACTGACCGTGGAGTCACCCAGGCCCTGCTGAGCAGCAGCGTTGCCAAGAAGAGCGAAAACGGGATCACCTGGAGATACAATTCAGGTCCTGACGAGACGTGTGCAGTAGACAAGAGTGCTCACCCAGGTTCTGGGGATTGTCGAGAGCCAAGCTCGACCGAACCAGCGTGAGGTATTTCTCGTGAGAGTGCTCTGCAACATCGTCAGCCAGACACCCAGATATCACATGAAGTTTGCCTACCCTGGGGCACCTCTCGTGGAATGGGCGCCGCCCTCGTGAGGGTGAGCGACAGATACGTGATCGCGAAGATGGCAACTTTGGCAAACATGTTGACGAAGAACAAAGGTCGATGAAAAGTGAGTGGATGAATCAGGGAATTAGAACAAGAGATGTGCAGATGGAAGAAGAGGATACGCCAGCGAACTGTAAAGGCAACAAGTCAGTGATTTAAACCCCTTCGAAAACAGTGAAGGCGCGCTCTTACAGAAGGTGAAGGTAGATGAAAACGAAGGGAAATAGAAGCCAAGACCGGTCTTGAACTTCAGTTAAAAGTGACGGGGATGAAGAAGAGCAGGAGGGTGCATGCGCGTCTTTAAGTACGGCGGACCTAACGACGACCCGAAGCAGCGGCTGGTGGCATCAGATGTAAGGTCCGATGGTCTCTTAGCGACAAAATGACAATCATGGACAGAATCCTCCGAGAGATTGCCGAGAGCAGCCTCAAGGCACTGTGACTTTACTGACTTTGTACTGACCAGATGCAAGTGCTGCTCAGAGACAGACGCTATTGAAGAAGGTCAACGATAGAGTCTGTACTGGTCTTGGCGTCTTGCTCACAGCCATGAATGTAATCACAGCTTCAGCGCGAGATCAACAGGGCCGAGTGATAATTTAGGGACGCGTTCCTTATTCTGGCCCACGCGTGTCGCCATGGCGTCGGGTCGCGCCCACGTGACCCAGCTAGATTACCGGAATAGGTTGACTGACCACGCGTCGTCGCGTCCTCATGAGGAAGTGAAAGGCTCGGTGCGGCACGCAGACATCTTACACGAGCACGCGCGTACGACGCAAGCGGCAACGAGGTAGCGGCTAGAATCAGAGTAAGTAATCAGTACTTATTGAGATCCCCAACCCAGCCGACTCTTAACAAAGACTGATCTTGCCCACGCTAGGGTCATGGTCACTAATCCGCGCTTTGTACGTCGGAGACCAGTTGTTCACATGAACATGCTCAACCTCCACGCCCCGCGCCGCAATCGCCTCCGAGACGAACGCATGGTCGAGCTGCTGCGTGTTCTGGTCGTACACATACGTGTACCGCTCGACCTCCTCAAGCCCCGCCGCCTCGTCGATCTCGGTAGTGATGTCGTCAAGAGCTTGCAGCACGGACCGCGTTTGCGTGTACTCGTTGAAGTCGCCTGATACGATGACGTTGGCGTCTGGGTCGATGTCGAGGATGGATTGCACAAAAGCAGCGGCGAGCTCGACCTGGCTAGTGCGCTGCTCGACGCCGAGGTTGACAGGGCTGCGCCCGTTTGCGTGGGTAGTGGAGCTGCCTCCCTTGGACACGAGGTGAAGGTTGACGGTAAAGAGCTGAGTACCATCGGTTGTCTCCCATTGGGCGACAAGCGGCTTGCGCGAGTCTTCCCAGGCGGCGTTCTCCGGCTCAATACGTCCAGGGTTCAAGCTGACGTCGCTTAAAATCAGCATACAGCAGCTACTTAGGGAACGTGGGCGCTGCTCACCTGAGCGTTGGCATACCGCCAGATGACTCCTGAACCTCGACGCTGTCTAGAGCGGTTCCCGCAGGCGATCCCGAGACAAGCTGCAGCTTGTCCGACCGGTACCTGTCAGGACCGATGTCAGTCCAGAACGGATGCCCGATGCCATGACGGGAAGAGCTCTCACAGGTAAGCCTGCCTGATGTTGCCGCCTGGTTGACCACCATCCATACCATCCTCCGGCGCGATCTCAATGAAGGAGTACGTGACGCCGCTAACATTGGCGATAGCGTTTGCCAAGGTGGTCAAGGTAACATTCGCAGTTACTGTGCCGTCGTCGGTCGGCCCAGAGTTATCCTGAATCTCTTGCAAGAACATAATGTCGGGCGTCAAGAGGTACGTCGCAATATGGTCTGCCACCGTCGGAAGGTGCCCGGATGTCGGCGCCATGTTTTCGACCTGTATGTGTTGATCAGATCATAGGGACCTTCTTGAGATATGAAGCTTGAACGGCGACGTACATTATAATCGCCAAAGGTAAGGCTGCACGACCCACCGTCCGGCTGGATACTAGTAGGCTGAGCCGTTTCTGAGGGCGCGGATAGAACGCTAGGAGCCGTCAAGGGGAGAATGTAGTAATAGCCGAATTCGTAGTGCACGACGCCGGTGATGTCGCTGAGCGTAACGCCCATGGCGACTTTGGGATTATCCGTGCCATCGAGCGGGCTACCAATCATTACGGTCTAGTGAGAATGTCAGACTAATTTTGGCAGCATATATGCGCGCATATACCTCAGGATTTGCGTCGGGGACGCCGTCAGGACCTGCACAACATCAGTATTGGTCATTGCTATAATCAATATACATGACAACGCACCGAAAGTGAGCGACAGACCACCACGCGCATTCTTCCCCGTCACCGGCCAGTCACCGTACACCCAGAACTCGCCGTAACTGTTCTCGAAATTCAGGGCCACGGGGCTCGGGATCATGACGAGCTGCCCCTCCAAGCTTTCCCAGAAGTCGAGACCGTAAGCATCGGGGACGAGCGTAGCGTTGACCTCTTCAATGCGGGTAACGTTGTTTGGCACACTTAGCCATCCGTCCTCGCCAATGTCAAGGCCCGACAGCTTCTGCGTAGGAGGCGACCTGTCGACGCCTAGGATGATTGGCGTGACAGTGTTGTTGGAAGAGAGCACCGAGATCGCAGACGGGGATGCGAGTTCAGTGAGGAAGAGATAGTCGGGGGACGAGCTGGACCGGTATTCGGACACGGTGCCGGATAGGGAGATCTCGTCACCGACAGCCACAGCATCCAGCACGGTTGACGAGCTCGAGTAGACGTAGAGACCCGTCGAGACACGCACGTCGTCCACCGGTTCTCCCATAAGATAAAACCCGCTGTCCGCCTGGCATTGCGATTTCAGTAGCTTTCCAGATATCACAGTTGGCACGACGTACCTTCGCTGTCACCAACCCGGTGACATTGCTCACTTTCTGACCTGCAAGAGGCGACTGGTAGGACGAGCCCTGATCTCCGCAATGCTGGTCGAGACGGACGTCTCAAAGAGCGCTGAAAGAACAGCGGCCGTGCGTAGGAGATGGGGGCCATGTCGAGAACAGAGGCGAACACGTCGGGCATGGCACTGCAACTGCGATTTATATGGGACCGCAAGAACAGGGGAGGCTAGGCACCTTAGAACGCGTTTGCATGTGGACAGAGATAGAGATATGTTGAAATCCATGTCGAACACGGCAGGTCGCACATGGTAGGAAAGAAGGATGTCATCAGGCAACGCGACAAGACAGTCAGAACAAAGAAATGACCAAATGGAGAAGCCTGATAAACGTGCCCAGAACTTCAACATTCACGTGCGCTGTGACCCTCTTCGCTATGTCCGACTCCTCACAATGGTAGAACAGGATGCCCAGCAACGGCACGATACATTCAACATAGACGCCCAAAGGTATACATACAATTTTACAGGATCGTGCATCCCCAATCACCGTATACAAGTCAGTGCCTCCTTGGCGCGAACGTTGGCCCCCTCACATCGTGTATATCGTCTAATTCAGTCCCTCGTGAGCCACGACCGCCTGACCATATGTCATGCGACGGTACTCACCACCCCTCCATGGACGCCTTTTCGTCGATGGTATCGAGGACGTCGCCCTTGTCGGTATGAACGTGCTTGTCGTGACTTGGAATCCTTGGGGGACGCTCGACATGGAGTCGCGCCATTGAAGCCGGTTGGAATCCATCGTCAGCGTGTCCATCACGGTCGTGTCAAGGGAGGTCGCATGCATAGACTCGCGCGAGTTGAGGCTGCAAGAACATTGTCAAATCCCTATGCAGACAAGCGCGACTTGCTTGCTCACAGGTAGAAGAAGCAGTTTATGTGCGCTAGATAACTTTTAGCAAGCGACTTCAGTAAGTATGACAGTGGAAGCGCGTACACTTTGCGGAAGTGAAGAGCAGAGCGAGCCAATACTTTTCCCATGGCATGGCGAGCAGCTTGAAGGCATTCAGCGAAATTTACTACAAGGCTGCCACGACGCACCAGTACAAAGCAAGCAAGCTGGAACACAGCAGGCATCACGCCTCGTCGCAAAACCAGCATGTTGATCTTGTCAATCAGCCCTCGTGTACTGCGTTGAATAGTCAGCCTTGCAGCTCGACATTCGAAAATCACCACACGCACCTGGAAGCGGCAGAGCAGTCCGTGCACGTAAATCGGAAATCACTGAACTGGAAGTAGACAATCGCCATGCCCGCCAAGGCAGAGGATCCCAGCGCTGCAGCAGTTATTGCCTGAGAATCATGTTCGACCAAAAACGAAGGTGTACGGTAGGTCGCTAACGTACCTTGACCTTGGTCTGTTCGAGTACGCCGAAGTCTCGTGCTTCAAACCTGCGTGTTCCTTGTCAGCAACAATGAACATGCGAACAGGGAGCATTGACGTACAGATACACTGACATGGCTGTAAGCATCGCGGGTCAGAGATGAGAATGGCCTGAGTTCCGCGACGGACCTGTCCCAAGAGCTTGACGGCGGTCAGCATTCCAGAGATAGCTAGAAGGAGAAATCGCGGTAGACGTACCCAAAGTGGCAGCACCTAAGAACCCAATAGCCGCGGATGTTGTAGGATGGCCCTCTTTGCATCGCTTCAGTACGTAGAAACCTGGCTGAATTGAATGTTACTAACCTTGCCATGCACGGATACAGTGGTACATCTCGACGATGAAGAAGCAAACGATCTTTGCGAGGACAAAAGATCAGCTTCTGTGACCAACTATCATCGGATGCAGACTCACTGAGAGAAGGAGCGTAGCCTGTAACTGTGGTAAGAGATGAACTTGAAAAGAGGCACGTGAAGGTAACTCACGCATAGTGGTCTGGAGGACAAACTGGGTTAGCGCGCAAGCCAAGCGAGCATAGTCAGCCTACCACGCACTTCGTGATCACATCCATGTCCGTCCCCTCCATGTAGGTGATGATCAAATAGTAGTACATCCTGCAGGGATCAGTTCACGATCAGCCTCATGCTTCCTTCTCTCTCTCTCGATCGTCGACATACGCATGGCTGACTGAGAGTAGCGTCAGTCTTCACTGGTCCTGCACTATGCGATGTGAAAGACACTCACACATTCCCGAAGACGCTGTATCGAGGACAGCTAACGTGCCAACCTGTTGACTTTCATCTCAACCCGCCCAAGTCAGCAGATCAAAACACAAGACGTACGACCGCTCGGAGCACCCAGCCATCCGTAGACTTCGAGCACTTCGAGTAGTAAAAGTACGTTTCTGTGTCGAAGCAAGAACCAGCAAGATTGCGAACGTTCAAGCGTTGAAAAGATTAGTCAAAGACCTGGCAGCTATGATGTCCTCCACACGTACGGAAGACGGTGAACCCGTAGGCCATCATCACGAATATGTACGCGATGAACATCGTCCCAAGGTCGCGCTCAGATTGCTCCTCTTCTGTGAGCGCCATGACGGCAGCGCAGGCTCGTGGGATCGCTGGACGTGGTCGCCGAGTCTATGGACGCGAAAGCTGAGTCGCCTGGGGCAGTACAGGTCGACGCGCTTGACGCGGTCGGGGTATCAAAAGGCAAGATGAGGGCAAGAGGCAAGAGAGGCGACTACCCGGCGCAAGCCTCACCGCCGGCTACCTATCAGCGCGCGACCATTCTATGCATACGCGGCATCTCTTTCATCACGATGTGGGCGGGTGCGGACGTCGTGCAGGGGCCTCGAGGGCTGCATGGGCTGCACTCGGCGCCGCGACATGACGGTTGTTCTCACGAGACCTGCACGGGATACACACATCGGCTAATTGCGTGCAGCGGTTCAGATGCTGTCCGCATGGGCCACCCGCGGGAACGACCTCGGCCCTCGGGCAAACTTCTGGCAGTCAGAGCGTGGAACAGTGACGCTGATGAAAAGCGATATGAGAGGTGATTCAGAGTCCACACAGCCTGACAGAGAACACGATGAACGACCGAGATGGAAGATGCGAGCATGCACTGTCTAGCAGCCCGGTCCTCCCAGTCCTTTCCACGCCGTCAAAAGAACCTGGTTTCTCCCAATTCGCAAGCGGTGAAAGCGTCCTCCGCCAGCCCCGCCGCCGCACATTCCTCCTTCAGCTTTTCCGGTGGTTCCAAGACCGGCTCTTCAGAGAGTATCCAAGTGCTGCGATAGCTTTAGTTGATCGCCCGCAAAACGGCGCGTGAGGCTCACCCCCAGTGCATCGCGACAGCACGCTTCGCGCGTATATCTTGGAAAATCTGAACGCTGTCACGAGGCGAAGAATGTAGAGGCGACATGAAGCGGTGAGGTAGGTAGCACCTATACACCACACCACGTCAGTCGACCGTCTTGCGACATGGCACGACACTCACCCAATGGGTAGCATGGCGGCGTCAAACCCGCCAAAGCGTTCGCCTATTTCTTTGAATGCGGGGCATGAGGGACAGTCCGTTTCCTTTTTCCCGTCTAGCAGAGCGCGATATGCCGTATCACCGGAGAAGTATGCCTTCTTGCCCACGGAACCTGCATCGTCGGGGACGTCCTCAACTACCCAGCTCCCCCAAAGCGTTCTTGGAGCGAGGACCTTGTCCATGGCAGTTCGCCCGCAGTTATGCTGAGCTGGCGTGCAAGTGATGTCGACGAAAAGCGAAGAACCAACGGTCTTGTCGTCGGACGACGGTAGGTCGAGAGAAAGGCGTCGACTCTCCCACCAATCCAGCGTATGACGGTGACTCTCTGGGATGCCGAACGACTTGAGGGTGCCATCGTTGCCTCTGGGAGCAAAGAAGTGTGGCATATGCGATCGACAGGTGAGGGCGAGTATTGTCTTGAAATCAAGACTGAGGCGATGTGAGCACGTGGTAAAAGCAGAGATAAACGGGTTCGCGTACTGGTCGTAATGATCATGCTTTGGAATTCGAGGTGAGTTGCACTCATTGCTTGGACGCCACCGTACGCACTGATATCACGACAGCATCCACATCGGGCAGGTCAGCCACTGTGCTGGCAGGAGCTGCAACCCGAGTCAGAACATAAATAAAGATGTGCCTGGTAGCTCACGAGTGATGCGCTTGAAGCGAGCAATATCAACTGGGGAGCAATAGTCGCTGAGGGCAGGGTCGAACAGGATACGGATGCCGCGTTCGGCCCCCGCCCGGTGGGGCATTTCGACGAGGAAAGCTGCATGGCCCAGCCAGGTCGCCTTGATGTTATCCTTGCGCGCTTCGCCGTGGTCCCATACCGGCTTTCGCACAGGCATTCGTTGGCTGATGTCCGCTGGGATTGCTGTCAATGTACGCCCAAGCAAGGTCTGCGCAATCTGCAAGGGCTTGCGTTTGGTATCATTGTCAATAGCCAGAGTATGGCACGCACCCAGAGCTTGTCCTTCCAGTCAAACTCGCGAGAGCTGCTCCAAGGGTTCTTGAACGCGGTGCCCTCGGCATCTAGCCAGTGCGCGGGCCGTGTCTCTCGGGACACGACGCCCTTCGCCAGGTCAAGAACTTTCAAACTCATACAGTTGAAGGGTGGTATTCGAGGGAGGGGTCGGAGAGGTGGCTTCAAGAATCCGTTGGTTTCACTTCGTCCGTCGTCAATTCGGCGGGCGATCATGAGGGGCTTCGGCAAATCCAACGTTCGATCGAACCATCACTCAAGCGACCAGCAGCACAGCAGAGGTGACTTGCATATCGAGATCGAAACTGTGAGCAAGCCTGATTCAGAACCGACGTGACAAGCAGAAGACGAAGAGCAATGACGAGCTCAGAGAATACCACGGTGCACGCGCGCCGGGACTCACCAACATCTTCCAAGGAATTCGACAGTCTGCCACTCCTTGGAGAATGTCGGACGGAGAGCAGCAAAGAGTGCTGGAAAGCCGCTGGTATACCACGTCGTAGATTACGCGTCAAACACAGTACGCCCAATAAGTAATCACTAGAGTCCAAAGGAGACCGTCGGTAACAAAAGAGAGGTAGGTTTATTTACTGAGTCCGTGCGAGGCTGGTTGGCTTCTCGTTGAATGATTTACGAGAAGTGGAGCCAGTCGTTGAAGCTGCCGTAGGGCAGCTCATCGCCGGAGGCAGCCCACTTCAATATGGGCTCCCAGCCGGACGAGATGAGAGTGTCAACACTGCTACGGGGTTAGAATCCGACAAACTAGCAAAGACGAGTTCGAAAAACGCACGCAGGGTAGCCGGACGAGCCGATCTCGCTGAGAGTGCTGTAGATGAAGTCGATGAAGTTCTGCTCGGTGACGGAGCAGCCACCGTCAGCCCAGGCGCAGTCGCCAGCGATGCTGGCGTAGATCTGTTGGTGCACAAAGTGAGCGGGTGACTCACGAAGTACAAACGCGAGATACTGACGTCATAGTTCAGACTGGGCTGCGCGTCGAGCTGAGCCTCCTCGCTGTTCTTGCACGCCGCGAGGCCACGGACAGTGGACGGCTGAATATAATGAGCTCTCTGGTCTTGGCGTGCCACGAAGCGCATCACTTACCCAAATGTTGCGGAAGCTGGCAGCAGCCGCAACACAGGCCTTGTTGCCCCAGAGGTTGCTGCCCGTGACAGCGGCCTCGTCCGCCAGGCATGCGTCCATGAGGTCGCGCTGGTACTGCTCCTTGTCCGGGTACGAGAACCCGTGGGTAGCGACGTAGCAGTCATCGTCATTGTCGCGCGCCTTGAGGGTAGAGGGCGCCGCAAGCGCGGCGGCGACAGAAGCGCAGGGACGAAGAGAGAAAACTCATGATTAGTTGTGAAGGTAAGTGAAGGGCAAACTGGGAAGAGAGGGTGCGGGAGATGCTGGATCGCTTGGGAGAATGGAACCACACCTTCCTCGCCAGCGCTTTTATAGTGGCATGCACTACCCACTTGCTGTCCGACCAGCCCAACGCAGGTGCTGAATCCCGACTTCATCAGATGAAAAAGCGACAGCGAGCGTCAATCGGGCGTCGGTCACGGCGAACACTCACCGTGCGCCTCGAGTGCCCCGGTGTTTTCGACCTGACGGACGACTTCGGTCCTTCCTCGCAGTACGACCACGGATAATCGCCAGGAAGTTCGACCGACAACCAAGCTTGACGGGCCCATGAAGCCGCGTCCTCTACGTCTCGAGGCACATTGTCGACTCTGCTTTCCACCCTGACATGCATGAACCTCGGAGGCCCTGTGGCTCATCATTCGTCAATCAGGACAGCTCACACGGTTCGACTTCTGAGATCGTCGCACGTGACGGGCGTTGAAGCATCTGAACGCTGAGTGACAGTGAAATAAACTTGGCTTGCCAGTGCATCTTACCTACGCAGCACTCAAACCTTGCTGTGCCATTGAGACTCAGATAGAGGTGCAGGACGGTCGGACGCGCGAAACTTGACGTTAGGCAGGCTTGAACAAGTCGTGCACCATGCAGCTTTATGCGATTGACCGATACATTCATCGAATAGGTTGCGTCAGTTTCGATATTCTTCACGGCGACTACACACCGGCCTATGAATGTGAAATGTGAGCTGTATCCTACAGGTGGGATGGTGCCACTTCGCCGAAGAGCTCCTTCAAGAACGCGTCGCTGTTTGACGGGCGGCCCAGGAACTCCTGCACCGGTGTCAGCACTCCCGAGTGAGGGTCGATTAGCCAAGCGCAACGCACCTTCAGCGAATCAGTCTCCTCACGGCTACCGCCAGGCTTCAATATGCAATCACGGTACTTCTTCCCTCGCGCCGGGTCGAGCGGGTCAGCCTTGAAGATCGTTGCTGATAGAGTGGCATGAGCCTACGAAGCTAACCGGCCACCACCATCCATCACTCACCGTACATATCAGCCGCGAAGACGAGCGAGTACGTGTACCCGTAGTAGCCCGCATCGTACCCGCCGGTTATGTGGCCAAACGTACCCTGCCCGGGACATGGTTTGCCCGACTTGACCAGGGAAATGGACTCGCGCAGGTTATTCCACATTGCAGTGTGATCCTCCGACTCTGAGGGGAGCGATGAGATGCCAGCGAGACATGTTTTCGTGAAATATACGAACCCTTGGCCATGTGCACCTTGATGTCAAAGTTGGCGAAGAATAGTTGACGAAGGTAGAAGAGGCCAACGTTGACGTAACGGCTGTAAGTGTAGTTAGCAAGTGAGGCTGAGGTACGATGCTCAGCAAATTACCTCTTAATGATCTTCTCGATGAGCTCGGGTGAGAGTGGCTTCTTGGTCTCATAGTGGCTGGACATCTTCTCCAGCACGCGAGGCTCCCAGCACCTCCATGCAATGGGTGAGCTGCCTGTGAGAGGCAATGAAAATCACGAACCAGTTCTCCAACATCTGAGAGGGCGCCTCGACGAAGTCGCGTGCGACGCTGGTGCCATGGAACCGCGCGTATTTCGTCCGCGACAGAAGACCGTGGAATACATGACCCATCTCATGGAAGAAGGTCACAACGTCTATGAATCCGTCAGACTCATCCAGCACCTCGAAAGCAAGTCCAACATACCGTCGTGACGCATCAATGCGGGCTTGTCTGGCGTCGGCTTCGCAAGGTTCGCCACCATGGCAGCTAGAGGGTAGCTGCGCTTGCCGTCCGCTTTCTCAAAGCCGCTGAGCAGTGGCCACACAGCCGCGTGCGAGTACTTGGAGTCGCGAGGGAAGAGGTCGAGGTAGCAATATCCGATGAAGCCCGACTCGTCGGTAGCGTCCTTCTCCCAGACGGAGAATTGCTGCACCTCTGGAGAAGACTGTAAGCCACGTCTTCTGGTTACAATCGTTGAATAACGCACCGGGATGCCATGTCTCGTTCTTCGTCTCGACGAAGCGCACGCCCAGAAGGTCCTGGTAGATTTGGAGAATGGTGGGCACCACGACAGAGACGGGGAAGTACTCCTTGACGAGCATGTCGTCAAGGTCCAGGGTTTCTTCAATATATTTGCGGTCGTAGTACCTGCATTCGCGTTGATAAACAGTCGAAAGCAATACTAAGCGGCTTGCGCACCTGTAGTCCCAGATGTAGAATTCGCCGTCGAAGTCCAGGTTCTTTGCCTTGTGCTCCTTCAACTTCATGGCCAGCAGCGTCTCGCGCTCCTTCAGAGCGACGGGGCGTAGCTTCTGCTCAAGGTCTGCAAGGAACTGCAGGCGTCATATGAGCAAGCTATGAGGATCAGAGACACGGAGACGGACATCGACGACACCGCGGGCATTCTTGATCATCTTCTCCTCGGTGATGTAGTCCGCCCAAGTGGGATACCCAAGGAGATCAGCAATCTTCCGACGGAGCTCAAGCGCCTTGTCGAGAAGGGGCACGTTGACCGCCAGACGAGACTCGTGCCCTTCCTGAGCTCGCTGTCGAGTAGTCGGGTTCTCCGCAAACTTGAACACGGGGAAGATGTCCGGGGTCTTGAACGTCACGTCGTAGACCGTCTTGTCCCCCTCTGTGCGCTTCTTGTAGCCGGAGACAATATCTTTCGGTACGCCCTTGAGCTCTTCTTCCGTAACGCAATGACCTCGTTCTCCTCGTTGAAGTTTTTCTACATCGAGGGTAAGCCTCGCGATTAGGCGCCCAAGATGTACACGCACGCTGAACTGCAGGCAAGTCTGCGACAGCTCCTTTTTGAGGGCCATAGAGAATTGCGTTTGTCATCCGGGAGTGCTAGACCAGCGCGCTTGCCATCGAGGATCATCTTGTCGACGAGGCGCTTGTCTTCCGAGGAGAGCTTGTCGTATTCGCCGGACGCTTTCATGTTCTTCTCCGCGGCCACCTTGGCCTTGAAGACGTCCAGGCGCATAGATGATTCCACGCCGAACTCGCGAACGAGACCTTCAGCATCGTTGGAGCGTCGCGTAGCTCCTTGCTCGTAGAGACATTCTGATAGAAGCAGAGGGGTTCTGTAACGGCGTCGAACTTGGTGTCCGCATCTGCCAATGCGCGAAACACCTGAGCGTATGCCGGTCAGACATTGGATGGCCTCCATGCAGCACCTCTACGCACCGAGTCGAAGTTACAGTCCGCCTCCGCCAGGGCGGCGACCTTGTCCTGGTGCGTCCGATCGGCTTCGATGGCCTCCTTCGTGAGGCGCATGATGTCCTCCGCGGAGTGCGTCCATGTCGGCGCGGGTTGAGGCGGGGTAAGGCTAGCCATCGTCGTGTGCAGTGAAGGAGAGAAGATAGTCGAAAATGACGAAGCCCTAGAATGGCGAAGGAGCGTGACTTTCACGCCTGCTGACCGCCATGCTGCAGCTGTCAGACCGCGGCGACTGCGCCCCCAAAGAGCCAGCCCTTTGGTGCAGGAGTGTCCGCTTCACTGATGCCGCAACCAGCATCCAACCTTGACGCCTTCGCGGTCTAAGTCAAGAAGAATTTTGGTCGCGTCGTGCGCGTTGATGGAAACCCGAACGCGCCCCGGTCAACTCCGGACCATTCGTCTTCAACGCGTCGCAGCTTGCAGTCTGGTCAATATCTTCAAAATGCGTACTATTTGAGAATCGTTTGGAACAGTAAACTCAGAGGAGAGGAAAGGAGAGGAACCGTGAACGACAGGTTCGGCCCGGCGCCTCACAACAAAACCTTCCCAATGCGGAACTCCCCTTGTTCACCCAAGACGTCAAGGCCAAGCTTGCCAAAGACTTGCAAGGTATCGCTTGTATTGTGGTATCGCAGGACGCACATCTCCGTAGTCACTCCCCTGCCTCTTCCTCCTCCTCATCATCATCATCAAACATCGACACAAACTCCTCAAACGCCTTCATCCTCCCACCCGTCTTCCGCCTCACCTGCGGGTCGCGCATCCCCACCCTACCACATTGTCAGTTCATCAACCACACATTCCTTGTAAAACTCACCTCACGACATCTCCTTTCTGCTGCAACTCCACCCACTCCTCGTCCACGTCGATATCCATCGTCGCCCCGTCCAAGTACATAATCCTGAACCGGCCCCTTGCGACACCCGGGACCCATACCGGATGCACCACCCCACGTCGGGCAGAAAACGCGTCGCGATCCCGGGCACAGCGAGCGCCGTCCACTCGAAGTTCTTAGAAAGAAAGCCACCGTTCCTCGTCGAGTCATCGACGTGCTTGGTCGAGTCGCCTAAGCGCTTGATGGTTTCGTCTGGCGGCAGGGCTCTATGGTCTGGCAGCAAAGCTCATGGTCCGGCCAAAGATATAGCGTCGAAGTCCTTCCGCAGCGTCGTTTCCTGCCGTAGAGAGGTCGACGCCGTGCTCCACAGTTTTCCGGGCCGCTGAGTAACGCTGAGACCGAGGAAACCGTCGCTGCGGCTCGTAGACATCAAGGTCCTCCTTCCTCCACGGGGCAGGTCGCCAGATCAGGAGAGCGAAGAGCAGTCGTCGAAGGCTTTATGGGAGCAGATCTAGCGCCAAGCATCGACCCCGAGTCCACATCGAGCAACGAATCAGAACCCGCAAGTGCCTCCATCCGCTCGCAGACCCGCACAAAGTGAGAAAGAGCGTCAAAAGCACGACTTCCCATATCTCTTGACGCGTCGCTGCTGTCGAAGCTGTCGCCCAGATACGTGTAAGTCTTCCTAGTCCACTCTGCACCAGAGCCAGTGCTTGCATCACGAATGAGTTCCACCGTTCGAGTCTTCCGCGATAGTCGTATACGCATCGTAGCCTCGGGCTTCCCTGCGCCCCCAGAGGTCTGCGCAGAGGCGGAGTCACTAGAAAAGAAATCAAGCTCGATGTCGCCAGGAGTGCGATCGGCCATGAGACTGCATTTGACGCCCTCTTCGTACATGACGAGCTGGACAGAGGTCAGCAAGGACATGCGGTGAACAAATGTGCTTACTCGAGGAGTCCGCTGCTTGATCTTCTCCACTAGCGCCGCGGCATCGTTGTACACCTTCCAATAGGCGCTCGGCAGCGCGTCAAGCGAATACTCCGCAATAGGTTCGGTCAGGCAGCAGGGAGTGCTCAGATGCGGAGCACTGTACACCTTAACCTATACAAAGTCAGATATAACACACATGCGGTCATGCAGAACGCTGCACGCACGTCAAGACCATCGGGACTGACGAGCAATACGGTGTTGCCTTTCAGGTTGCGGCGGCGCTCCGCTTCACGGAAATCGACAAGCAGCGAACGAGAGGGCAGTACAGTCACATGGCCATGCAGAGCCTTGTGAGATTTCGGGGCCATGAGATGCGTCGTCGACGGAGAAGGTCGAACGGTGCCGATAGGAATGGCCTCGGTGGTCGGTACAGCCGCCGCAACGGGTCGCACGGTCGCTTTCGCCAGGCTGGGTTTATCGAAGGCCGTCGAGGATACCAAAGTACGGTGCTTGGAAAGCGTATCGGACACTACCGAGCCCAGAGCCGGCGGAGACAAAGCGCTTGAGAGGGTTGATCAGAGGGTCGCAGGGAACGTAGCGGTGTCTGTTGATTGCCAAAGGTTCAGGTTCGGGCGAAGATGGCGGGCTTGAGTTAGTATCGACCAGAGACGGAGTCGTCCCGGTCCGCAGAGGCTGAGAGACGATTGATAGCGCTCCCCGACCCGGCCAAGGGCTCAGAACGATTCGTCGCCCAGATTTTAAGCCAGAGACTTCATCGGAGAGCAGTCTACGGAGATCGCTGTTGCCGGTATCGCTTAGGACAGAGCGCTGCTGGAGAGGGCGCCGGAGCTGAAACGCTGAAGCCTTGACGGAGATAAAGGTATCCGTAGTTGCTGGCGCTAAATTTTCTTCCGTCGATGAGCTGCAAAAGAAAGGGTGGTGGATGAGTTCGTGGCACGAAATGCGATCCGCTGCCTATGTCAAGGGTTTGATCAACCGCGATTACATGAAGGACATAAACCACATACTGTTTGGAATATGTCGCTATACAAATCTCGCAAGTCATCACTCGTCTGGCGAGGGACACTGTACGATAGACGGCAGATGTTATCTGCTGTCATTTGTGGCACGCGCGCCTGAGAAATCATTCCGTTAACCTCAACAAGTGTGGATGCTTGATTCGCGCACCTGGAATGGATGAAAGCCTGCAGCACATAGAAAGACGACACATCCAAAGGCCCACGCGTCTGCAGCAAATTGTATGGGGAGTCGGAGACGATTTCCGGCGCTCTGTTCTCGAACGCGCCATACGAGCCGGAAGCTCGATCTGAGCGCGAGGACAGTCGGACGGCAGATGAAAAGTTGCACAGCTTCTGTAGAAAAGTCAGATGTCATCGCTGGAGGTATAGTCTTTGGCCTGAACATACCGGCCTATTGCTCGAAGTAAGGAGTATGTTGTCAGGCTGGATATCCCTATGGACCACCAACGCTTTTCGAGAAAGACCAATGCGTCTGCGATGCCTTTCAGAAGGGCTACGACATCTGGCTCCGCCATGCAATCAGACTTGAGGACACTCAGATAGGCGGTCAACGTTCCAGCCTCGCAATGCTCCAGGATGTGGACGTAGGATGGGAGAGACGCGACGAAGGCGACAATGGACGGATGGCAGAGGTCGCTGTGTATGGACTGTTCTTCTTGGCACGATTCGTCGTCTTGGAGGTCGATGATCTTCATTCCGGTTAGCGGAGGCTCACAGAGAGATGTACCAGCAACGCACCTTCCTCATGACGAAGAGGCGGCTCTTGAGCCGACCGCGGCAGCAGCGCACAAGCTTTCTTGTGTAGCTGCCGTCGGGTGACAGTGATTCGACGAGTTCGAAATCCTACAAGGTGTAGGATGAGATGCAGCTTCTGCAGGTCTGCCGTTTGCGTACATCAATAGTCAGGGTATCGCTAGACTCCGGACGGGCATTGTATCTGAGGGCCATGGCCTGAGGTGCCAGGGCGTTTCGTTCGCGGAGAGTTGTTGTTTGTCGCGGCGGGGTGGTGATGGTCGGGTGAGAGAAGGCGTCCGCGCCACATCGAACGCGACCCCCGATGGTTCCCACGGATCACACCTCTCTCCCTCTCCCCCACCGCGTCCTCGGGCTATCTCACAACGATGGAGTACAACTTCCGGAAGATCGACATTGACGCCTACGACGAGGATATCATCCAGGAATCCGAACTCTACGAACCTGATCCGCGCGATCCCGCCGCCGTCCTGGACGAGGCGAAGCAGCGCCAGGTCGCGGTCCGGAGCGCGCTCTCAAAGTCAGCCTCGCGAACGCCTCCTGAACAATTGTCTGACTGCGCGTCCTAGGAACGATGCAACGGGCGCGCTCACTATTGCTCTCGAGAACGCGCCATACGGACCGAACGTGGAGGAGGCGAAAGTGCGTGTCTTTGCACAGCGAGCGGACTACTGAACTCACATTGCTGGTCATCAGATGATCACCTTGCACACCATCCTTCCATCCTGAACGCGACCCGCTCTACTGAGATTCCAGGGGTCGTGAGGGCGCTGCCGCAAGACGCGCAAGACACGTTGATGAAGTACCTCTACAAGGGGATGGCGACGACAGGCATGGAGGACACCAGTGGGAACGTCCTTCTTGGATGGCACGAGAAGGTGTGTTATGTCCAATATGCGCATGAAGCCTGCACTCACGATTGTCCAGTTGACGGAAGCTGCTGGCACTGGCTGCATTGTGCGCACCATGACAGACCGAAGGGCCGTATAGTAGTATGCCAACGAATAGCATCATTGTAACACCATGACTGTCTGCATGTGCGGCTCGCTGCAGACGACCATGCGGCACTTGACCGTAGTCTCATTTCTCAAAGTCACAAGAACTGCGGTTGCTGGACCGACAAGATTATCAGTCTACCCCTCTAATAACTCCAAACGAGCACCACGGCACAGCCTGCTATTTCTGTCCTTCACCTTAACAAACAGCATTCTCGAAGATAACCTAGAATCAAAGTCAGTCATCGATTCTACACCTGGGATTAAGACCTCACCTCTGCCTCTGCTCCTCCAACACCAAAAACATGGTCAATTCACTGCCCCGATGGCGAACCCCTCGCCTCTCGCGAGCGAGAAATTCCCAGTCGTCACGTACCCCATAATATCTTCTTCCTTAGCGCGCACATTGGCCAGCTGCACAAACACCGTCAGCGCCTCAATCACAAACAGCACCTCCGCCTGGGCGCGTTCGGGTTTCCATCAACGCGCACGACGCGAACAAAAACACCCCAACCACAGAAATAACAACAAAAGACACTCACCTCCATCTCCTTCGGCGACATCCCCCCTTCCCCCTCCTCCTCCCCCACCACGGGCTGCCTCGGCTTCTGACTCAGCGCACGCTGCCAATTCACCACCTCCGCATCATCCACCGCATAGATCGCAGCAACATCCCCCGGACATCCGCGCCGGCACATATGCACGCGCACTTGTACCAGGGCCATCTTATCAAGCCCTCCGCGGTCGCTCCCTCGAGAGGCGGCAACATGCGCCGAGCCCGCAGCCGGGTGATCTCGCTCTGGAGCGCTTCGGCGGCCAACAGCTTCTGCAGATCGCCTGGACCACCTGGCGCACTCCGGACCGCGCAGCAGCCACGGTGGGACTCCATCCGGACAGTCTTCCGAGTCGAATGCGCCTAGCACGGGCTCGACGCCTGGAATTTGCATCTCCGCCTCCTCGTCTGCCCCTCCGCGTCGTCCGCCGCATCCTCCGCATCGTCCGCGCCCCCTCCCCTCCTCCCGCATCTCTCCTCCTCCTGCACCACCTCCTCCCTTGCGCACTAACCAACTCATCACCCCCCCGCGCACCATCCCCAACGCCCGATACCAATCCGGCATCCACGGACTCGGCGTCCCCAACGCCACATAATTCGGCCTCTTCGCAGGCGGCGTCCGCAACCACCGCTCGTACTCCTCCACCTGCCGGGCGCCCCAATGGTTCCCATGCGCGCCCCAGTCCCTTCCAGGCGCATTAGTCCACGTGCCAGGGTAGTCCTGCGGGAAAACAGGCGACGCCGGCCTCGAACGCTTGCGCCGCGCGCTCGCGCTGGCCGCCACACGGGTGCCCGTGTGCACGAGCGAGGCGAGGAAGCCATGCCCCAGCCGGCGGGGAAGATGAGCGTCCAGCCGTTATGGCTGGGGCGGAAGTGGTGGAGGGGAAGGAGGTGTTGAAGGAGGAGGCGGAGGAGGAGGAGGACGAGGTCGCTTCGACGGATTTCTGCACGAGGAGCACGGGGACGCGGTCGTCCTGGCGCAGCGCGTTTAGGGGCGTGCCGGGGATGAGGTTCTGTGGATGACGGGGGTGAGAATCGGCATTGGAATCGTAATTAGGGTTATGATCGGAGCAATTGACCACACATACCTTCGCCCGTCTCTCATCTATCTGCTTCTGTGTATACTTCGGGACCGACAGCCGCTTGCGCACGTCCACATCCCAAATCGCACAGCCGCAAGGCCGGCGAAGGGAACGTCGGCGTCTGCGATAACGCCGCGGCGTCGTCCGATTTGGCTCGTTTGGGAGGGAATCTGGGCAGGAGAAGTTTAGTCGTTTTTGGAGGGTGTTCGTTGTGGAGTCGTGGTGATTTGCGCAGTTGTGAGGAAGTCGCGGGAAAGGATATTGAACGAGGCAAGAGGAAATGCCGAAATAAGAGACGATCAGGCAAAAATGACCCAAGAAAACAACAAAAACGCAAAAACACCCACCTCAACCTCGGATCATCCACCTCAAACCCAACCACCATCCCACGCGGCACCGCAGCCGATGTCTGCAGATTCTGCAGCGACGCCCAGAACTGTGGCAAGAGTCAGCAAGACTTTCTTCTCTTCCTTTCGGTTTCCCCAAATTGAAAATCCCCTTGCCCGTTCCAAAGGCCCTCATCCCCTTTCGCACAACCAATTCACAGACATCACCCTTACCTTCCCAAACTCCCCCTCCCCTTCCTCCCCCGCTTCTCACCGACCGGCATCTCCCGCCCCCCTTGCTCACCGCACCCCCCGGCACCGCCCTCAACCCCCCGGCACCGCCCTCAACGCCCCCCTCAACACCTGATTCGCCTGCGGGCCCATAATCTCAAACACGTTGACCTCCCCTCTCAGATCCGCGATTTCTACATCCTCCGGCTCCGTCCTCGCGTGCTTCGAATAAGCAGAGCCGGCATGCGTCGAATAAGCAGAGCCGGCATGCGTCGGATGAGCAGAATCGGGATTCGCCTTATTATACTCATCCTGCGCAAAGACAATGGCGCGATGCAGCGTGCGGAAGACGGCGTCGAAGCCGTCGGCGTGGCAGCGGAGCCAGAGGGTGCGGTGTTGGGGGGTGGTGGTGGTGGTGTTTTTCTGGGTGATGCCTTTCTTTGGTGGAGGGTTGGTAGCAGCGGTTGAGGTGGTAGCAGCGGTTGAGGTGGTAGCAGCGGGGGGGGCAGCGGTTGAGGTTGTAGCAGCGGTTGAGGTGGTAGCAGCGGTTGAGGTGGTAGCAGCGGTCGAGGTGTAGCAGGTTGATGGTAGCAGCGGTCGAGGCAGTCATGGGGTTCTCGGCCGCCTTCCCCTTCCCTTTCCCTTTCCCTTTTTGCCGTCTTTCGATATGACAGGCGCGGCTGGTTGCCATATAATCGACGCAGGCGAGATAAGACCCAGAGGATACGCCTGGAACTCGTATATGTGCGTGAGAAGGCGCGCGAGCCGTCGGCGAATCTGTCACGGGGTTAGCTGGGAGACGGGAAGCATGGTAGGATGAAGAAGAAGGATGAGACGTGAAAAAAACAAAATCCAAACAAACGATACTCTAAAAAACGATATCTTAAACAATGAATAATGCATGCACATGGGCGAAAGCAAGGAAGCATTGGAAGCAAGCACATGAAGCCTCGAGAGCTCGACAGCAAACGAAGTCTTCACATGAGATTGGAAACCAAACCCTCACCTCGCCGTCGCCGGGCTGGGCCCCTGGCAGTCGCAGCACTGTTCTAATGCGCGCTTCAGGATGTCTATCCGCCCGCGGATTTCTATCGGCCCCTCGTACGATGCATCGTGCAGATGGAGCCGTGCATGCGGCGCGGTGGGAGGGGCGGAAGGATTTTTCGGTGGGTTTGACGGCCTGGGGGGGTGGGTGGGGGAATAGAGGAGACGAGGGAGCAGATGTTCAGCTTCGGTGTACACATATCGCCATCCGGCGTACGCACCAGCTTATACCCCCACATCGTCTTCATGATCATGCGCTTCGCGTGCCAACGTGCGTCTCTAGCCATGTTTTGTCGCCTGGCGAAGAGTGAGATGCTGTTTTATTTCATTGGTATCGGAATACGCACGCTGCCGCTTGGCGAACACATTCGCCGTGTTCGTCCCTTCTTCACCTTGTGGCGGCGCTTGCGATGGGTCCGTCGATCTGTGGCGCGTGTGAAGGAGTCCGGAGGAGTGAATAGGTCCAGACGGACTTCAGCTTTGGCACGTTCTCGTAGACGCGTAGGAACGCGGCGTGGATCATGACTTGCGGCACGACGACGGAGGTGACGCGGAAGCGCCTGCCAGGCGCGTTGCGCCGAGTGCTCACTGCAGAAGATGAGCGGGGGACCAAAGAAGATGATTCGCTGCCGCACGATGAGTTTTCCATCGCGGTATGCATCGCGTTGATCTCGAAAGCGCGCGCCTTGAAATCATTTAAGCGCCGAGAGATCGTGTCTGCAAGTCATAACACTCACCTCGGCAAACTTTTCGACTTGGATGGCTCCTGGAAGTTTCTTCATGCCTGGCGAAGGGTGTCAGGCGAGAGCCTCGTCTGCGGGCAAGTATTCCTCACTGTCCAGGGTAACGGTCGAGGGGCCGGCTTGAGCAGACGGCTCCTGTATCCTGATGGTGCGCGCCGCAGACGTCTTTGCCCTCTTCCGCGCGGTCGAAGACTCTTCGTTCGCTGCTGGTCTCTTGGGTGCCATTGTTCTGTGATTATTGTGTTGGCGAAGGAGAAGAGAACAATGCGGGATGCCGGCCCGCGTGCATTGTTCTCAGTCACGCGTTGGGTGACGGTAGTCACGATTCCTCCCGAACCTCAACGATGTCGGCCGTGCTGAGCGCCCGAAGCGCGCTATGTCGGCGGACCCTCCCCATTTACGTCGCCAGGACGTTCTCGACGTCACACCTCCTTCGCAATGAGGTCATCCCGCCCGTCGCAGGCAACGCTACTGTCGTGCAGCAGGTCCAGAGACCGGTCGGAGGCATTCGCGGCGGGTGAGCACACACGCGCGAGGGCGCGCCCACTCTCACTCATGCATGACAAAGCATCATTGGCTTCCTCTTTGGCTTCTCCCTTGCCGCGTCATTTGCCGCGTACAACTTGCTAGACGAGTACAAGCAGGCTTCTGCTGCATTGCAGGCAAGCGTGGAGGAGCTCAAGCTCAGCACGGAAAAGGTGCGTGGCGCGTCACAAAAGCTACACTCATGCTCATACTGCATCAGGTCACCGAGCACGTCCGGCGCATCGAGGCTGTCGAGAAGGATCTCAAGGTGTTGGAAAAGTCCTCTGCTAGCAAAGAGGACATCCACAAGGTCCGGGCCGAGATGAAGAAGCTCGTAGATGGCCTGCATGTTGGTGTGTTGGATGTTACCCTGCCCTCAAACCGTAATTAACAGTCCTCAGAGTTCTTGGACCTCCGGGCACACGTTTGGGGCATGCGTATGTCCTGTCCGCCCTCCTTCTCCCGTCTGAATGCTCAATCCGCGTGCAGAGCAGGACCTTCACTCTTTATCGAAGAAAGACGCCACTACTGTCCGTATTTAGACTGCGTAATGCATCTGCTTCGACCAAGTGCGATATCACTCTATACTTGAAGACACGCAGTGTGTTCTCGAGTCTGCCACAAGGATTTTGTGGACAACCCGACGCACAATCTCTAATATGGTCTTTATACCAAGCTAACTCACCATGACCACACCACGTGGTTCATCTAGTACTGCCGTCACGTCTTCCATTCTCACCCCACATATAAACTCCTCTCAAGCCGCGCATCGGTCCACCTTGCCTCCTGCCCTCATCAGCACCTCCTCTGAAACAAGCGAAAGCGATATCTCGCCGTTGCCCTCACCATCGAAATGGCCAAAAAGTACGTCCTCGCCGAACTTCCGCATCATTTCCCTTGCTTATCTGCCCGGTCCAGGCAGCGTCACCCGAACGGGCAACATGAGATCACCATTGACGATGTACAGGGCGTGTACAATCACCAGTACCCCATCCCCCTGCGCTGCTATTCCTTCAAGAAACCCCGGCCGCAGTCCTTGGTCACACCCAAGCAAGTGACGAAGGCATACAAGAAGTGGGAGGCAGAACGCAACGCGGACGCAACGCCGTCCCAACCACAACACCCGCTGCAGCAGATTGTACGGCTCCACCCGAATGGGCGGCGCCTGGCCGCGATCCGCGACGTCAACAAGGTTTACGCCCATCAGCGGCCAATTCCCATGACCTGCTATCCCGTCACGAACCCCGCGCCCGATACCATGGTCACACCCGAGCAAGTGACGGAGGCAGTCGCTCGATACGACGCGCAGCTATCCACCCAACCCGATGTCGATCGTGTTGCAGACGTCCTCCGCGACAAGACCTCTCAAGTACTGCAGGTCCCACCGCTGCAGACTCAGCCGCAGCAGGCCTCCCCGCCACTGGCACGAGCCTCATCGCCGCGGACCGAGCGGCTGCACCCTAACGGGCAACGACTGATCGCCATCCGCGACGTGGTGCAGGTCTACGACCATGAGCGCGCCATTCCCGTGTCTTGTTATCCCTTCGACGAACCGCGGCCCGAAACCATGGTTGCCCCTGAGCAGGTTGTGGCAGCGTCCGACCAGTTCGCTGCAGAGATGTTCGACCAATACAATGCAGACCGTACAGCAGATGCTACCGACGCCACTTCTCCTCAGTCGCCGCCACAGGCTCAGCGCTCGGCCGCCGCTTCAGAATCAGCCGATGCTGTAGAATCAGCCGCCGTTGCAGAACCAGCCACCGCTGCAGAACCAGCCGCCGCTTCAGAACCAGCCGTGCTGGAGAGTCAAGCGCTACAAATCCAACAGGTCCACCCAAACGGCCAGCAGTTGATCGCCATCCGTGACGTACAACAAGTATACGAACTTCAGCAGCCAATCCCAATGTCCTACTACCCCTTCAAGGAACCGCAGCCCCATACCATGGTTACGCCCGCGCAAGTGCTGGCAGCGTCCGCCCGGTACGACCCAGAACCGACTCCAACCGGTTCGACTCCGCCGCAGGAGACCCAACAACCGCAACCGCCGCCGATTCAGCCACTACGGCTGCATCCCAATGGCCAGCGGACGATCGCCATCCGCGACGTCGACGAGGTATACGACTTCGACCGATGGGACCACATCGACATGGAGTTCTTTCCGAGGTGGTCCCGGCCGCAGACCCAGATCACGCCCGAGCAGCTTGCGAAGGCGGCCAGGGCGGCCGATCTACACGAACGCGCACTTCAAGCCGTACACAACATCGACACCGCGTTCGGGCTCATACCGGAGGGTGGATTGTGGGAGAATATGTATGACGACTGATTCAGTCTGCTAATACGTGAAACGCGGAGCAGAGAATAATGGTATGTTCCCCATGCATGGTCTACCGTCGAAACCTGACCAAAGACTACAGCTTGACTCATCCGAGGTGCTTCAGACTATCTGCCAACCTGTACACTATTCGTTCGAAATATATCATCAACCAACCACCAAAAAAGCCACGTACTTGACCGTCCCGCCCGACCAATTTCTTATGAAGTGGTACCATAACGGACTACACGGTGTGGCGAGCGACTTATAATCCGCGAAGTCGTTCGCTCGTACCGGTCGAAACTCATCCCGTGCACCCGTGCTTGACCCGAGGCTCGAGTGCTCATCTCCCCCAATCATGACCCCGCCTCATGGTCCATTCAGTGGCCATAACGGCATCGTCACGTCTTCCTCGTCTTCTGTTCCCACTCCAGGGACGTACAACTCCAGGCCACGCATCGATCCGCCTTACCTCTCGCCCTCATCTACATACACATCGTTCGAGGCGAGCGTAGTCGACCGACGCCCTTGCTTTGCCCGTCTTCCCGCATCAACGTCGTGTTCGTGCCTGCCCAACCCTCCAAATGGCAACAAAGTACGTGGTGAATCGTCGCTCGTACACATGACCCCAGTCGCTCATCCCCTTCGACCAGGCAATTGCACCCAAACGGACAACGTGCGATCACAATCCGCGAAGTGCAGAGCGTATACAACCATCAGCCTCCCATTCCGGTGGCATGCTATCCCTTCAAAAAGCCCCGGCCTCAGGCCATGGTCACTCCCGCGCAAGTGGCTGCGGCGCAAAAGCAGCACAAGGCGACGCGTCCTGTAAATGTAACCGCCACGACTTCGGCCCAACCGCTGCAGACCCAACCGGTGCAGACCCAACCGGCGCTGCAGCCCCAACAACCGCGACAAGCCAAGCAGCTGCACCCGAACGGCCGACGATTGATTGCCATCCGCGACGTGAAGAGGGTATACAAGCACCCGCGCGCCATTCCCGTGCGCTGCTACCCCTTCAAAACACCCGGGCCGCAATCCAAGGTCACGCCCGAACAAGTGGTGGCGGCGTCTACCCAGCACGATGCAGAGCCGCCGTCCGACCCGTCCGACTCATCCGATTCGGAGTCCGGGCCAGGGTGGTCTAACCAGTTCGACGCAGAGGCGTCCGACGAGTACGATGAAGGATTGCGCGAACTCGTCCGTGAGATCGACACGGCGTTCGGGTGCGTACCGCAGGGAGGACTCTGGGATCAGTACGATTCCGACTGAGAGCTGGTATCTGGCGAATGGTTGATCGTTCGTGCGCATCGCCGTACGACCAAAAGTCAACCAGAATATTGTAACCTGACGAGTCATAGCTTTACTACTGCACTCCCTGACATGGACAGACTACTTAGTTCCGCGTCATGTACAGGATAGGAAGGCGACAGTATCCGTCCAATGTACATACTGATTGACACCACCGTGCCGCACGGCGACGCTTATGAAGAGGCCAGTTTTGCAACCTCAAACTAAAACCTGGCGAGCACGACCGCCCCTCAAGCGCTCAAGCCTCACCCTACGTCCCGCGTCACGATTAAATTACCAGACGTTACAACATACGTAGTACACAGATTACATATGTACACTGGCATCGCGTGTAAGTCTTTGAAGATCGATAGGAAGTTGGAGCCACATACCACTATATGCACTATATTTTCAAGTAGTCGCCCCTTAGCCTCGGATCTCTCCAGCTTTCGTCCAAGGCATCCTCAATGAGAAACTGATACCAGACGATGGCTATTGGCACTGTGGCAAGATGCCAGAGCGCATGCGCGTCGATGACAAGCGCCCACGGGGGGAAGTCAAACAACTCCAGAGCAGTTGCTGCGGTCGTCAACGCGACGAAGAGCGCGACCTTGGTGACAAATGCCGGGCGGTACGATTTCGGTCTATGCGGATACCGCCGGAAGAGCGACCAGCGGGCGGGAAGGGCGAACAATAGCCAGAGTAAGTTATGCGCCATGCCGATTATGGTGTTAAAGATGATGTTGTACGCATAGTCGAAGCGCGGAAGGACGCAGAGGTACGTGACGTGACCGACGTACGCTGTGGCGCAGACGACGGTCCACATGTTACGCGTGGTCGCTCGCTTTGGGTCCGGCGGATGCTGTGGGTAGAGATGGAAGAGACGGATGACAGTGTACTGTAGCGCCGACATTATAGTGAGTGCCGCGGAGAAATAGTCCAGCTTCTCAGTGAGGGGGAAGTCTGGACGGACGCGTCAGTGTAATATTCATGAGCATGAAGAGGGAAGCTACGCACCTCGCGTATGAAAGACCGCCGACCATATCCACGTATTCGCGCTAATCCAGGACCATGCAGCATAATATCTTTTCATTGGATGTCCTTGGGGGACGCGTCGCTGGAGAGCGCGCGACCCACGGATATGCGCCCAGAGGTTCACCAGAGAGAAGAACACTGAGGCGGGTTCCTGCATGCCAAGGAGGCGTAGGAACGGCCACTTCCCAAAGTACTGCTTCGGTGGGTGCCCTTTCACCGTTGCGCGCGCGGTAATGGTGTGCATGCAGGTGTACCTGCAGTCATCGAGACACGTCCACCCCGTCAACCGCAGCGCCAGCGGGAGCGGCTCCTTGCAAGACGCATAGCATCGGTCGACGCAATATCTGAAATCTTTTGCTCGGTCGCCGGACGAGGCTGCGACTACCGCGATGAAGAAGACCAAGGGGAAGTAAAACAAGCGCATCAGGAGCGAGAACGGCGGCGGAGAATTCGGTCCGCTAAAGGGCCAAATATTTGTGCAACATAAATGTTCCCACGGTTCGTATTTCCTTTCCCTCCTCCTCCTTCGGTGATGTCTGCGGGCCGGACAGGCTTCTATTCTCATGCAGCGCCGGCGCCAGTGCTGTTGCGTGACTGCACACCTTCTGACTCCTTGAACTTGACAGAATAGTCCAGGTATGGCCTTGTTCGAGATCCTGGCGATCGCTGCTGATCACCTAGTCAAGCGCTTGTCGTCGAAAGAGCACGCAGCCCTAAAGTCTCGGGAAGGTTTATGGCCCAGATCTAACCACAGCTAAGACGAAGTATACACACTGCGCGCTGCGCATGTGCCGAGATGCGCCAACACACCTGGTCTCCCGTCGGATGGAACGATGCCACACCACCTCTGGATATGAGATCTGTCTCGCCGTACGATTCAGGAAACTTCTCCGAGCGCGCCTCTGTATCGCCGTCGCCTACGCATCTCTCGAATACGCCCATACCTCCGTGCAAGTCACCCTCCCCACGGCCGGCGTGGTCATCGCGCCCCATAGTTCCCATGGCCTCCTCCTATGTGTTGAATTGGCGTCGGTTGACGGAACCGCTAAGGCAACTTACGCGAAACAACGATCCACCGTTGGTCTCCCAGGAGCACTTGGCCCGAGAGCTTTACCATAAAGCCTTGGAACACCAGCAAGCCCTCCTCGACAATAACGTCATGGCTTGCTTGCAGATATACGACCACATCTCTTTCTGCCTTAAAGCATGCCATCTCACCCTGGCGCCAATTCGCAGACTTCCCGTAGAAGTCCTCCAAATCTGTTTCGAATTGTACATCGACATGACGCTGCCCGTTCGCCCTAACGAAGAGCTAATCAGGCTCCATACGGCCTTGATCCCAGTTTGGCATGGCCCTTGGCTTCCCCTCCGTGTATGTTCCAAGTGGCGCAACATCTGCTTGTCTTCACCCCGTATCTGCGCGCACTACATGCACATCCTCATGGGCGTCATCGGCGTCCCCTGGAGGAACCAGGGCCGGATGCTCAACGCCCGCCTCCGCTACTACCTACGTCAAAGTCCCTCGAGCCCGCTCTACATGCGTATCGTGGCCGAGGACGGCCTTTGTCCTGGTGCATTCGCAGAGGATCCGCGCCTGTTCGCTTATTGCGCACAGCGTTGTACCGAGCTCGCTTTCACTGGCGTCACGCTCGCTGCCGCCATGCGTAATCTGGAACCCATTTATGGCAGACTGTACCGCCTCGACACCCTTGAAATTTTCTACGACCTCGATGACCCCGAGTTGGACAGAGAGCTGACTCATGACTGTCCATTGTTCTTGGATGCGCCGAAACTTCGGAAACTCCGACTCCTCAAGATGAGCGTCGCTGTGCCGCTTCCCCTCCCCTGGGAACAGATAGAGGACTTCCAGTGTCATTATGACCAGCCGACAGAGTGCCTCGCCGCCCTTGGTCGCCTGTCCTCCGTTGAGACCGTACGTTTACTCCGTTATATCACACACAGAGTCTATGCTCTGCCACGTCCGGAGGAGAAACAAGATCTTCGACTGCCGCACATGATATCCCTCGATTTATTTCATAAATTTCCGGACACGGAGGAAGCAGAGGAGCGTCAGACCTGGTTCATGCGCCACTACCCGAGCGAGATCTTGGACTCACTCAGCGCACCCGCACTCGAACACTTGCGCATCAGCCTACCAGGCCCTAAACTTGGAGATCTACCGGAATACTACCCGCAAGATCACCTGGCACAGGGCGCTGGAGTCCTCCGCGGCGCCACTAGAGAGCCCGTCGTCAGCATCAGCGTAGTCACCTCCTTTCTCCTCCGCTCCGAGTGCGGCCTCGTCAGCCTCTTCCTGGCCATGCACAAAGAGGAGAGCGAGAAAGACCTTCTCGAGCTATTTCGTATGGTTCCCGCCCTATCCAGGCTTACTCTCTGCATGTGTGGCGTCGCTGAGCTATCGCCAGCCGTCCTTAACGCCATCACCATCTATCCAGGGCAACGAAACCTGCTTCCTCACCTCCAGCACCTCACATTCATCACGGATGCCTCACCGGAGACGGAGCTCGAGTTCGAGTCGAATTCGCTCGCGGACTTCATCGAATCCCGCGTCAGCGCGCGCCAACTCATGACGAAGGCCGAGGCGGGGGGCGGGGGCCAATTGGTGGAAAACCTAAAGATCTTTCGGCTCGCCTGCCAGGAGGACCACCTGTTCTGCTGGTGCAAGAAGATGCGGAAGCGGAGGGCACGCTGGTTGAAGCAGGGCCTGAAGATGGCGATGGCGGTGGTGGATATACCCACGCAGTTTATCGACCTGACGGATCACGGAGAGTTTACTGGCGACTGGGAATGGCTGGTTTGAGCTATACGATGATATCTGTACATATGTAGCCTTTTTCACGGTCATGAAGTCGCATGGCCTTTACTTATATGTCAGTCTCGCCGATTAGCGAGACTACTAAGTATTGCGCCAGATTATACGCTTTCCCTGTTTTCATAATCATACATATCAATGCTTTGTATCTACTTATTCGCTTGTATCTGTTCGCGGATCGATATTGAATGGCTAGTACCCAACTGCGAGATCAGCCACTGCACGATGGCGTCGAATTCTTCACCGAGATCATCCTCCGCATCGACGGCGTAGTCGAATGAGTGCTCCTTTCCTGGGAACACGCGAAGCTCAGCGGAACCGCCTATTTCCTGGATCACATCACGTAGGTGCACGCTCTCTGCAACAGGGACGGCCGTGTCGCATTCGCCATGGCAGATGAGCGTCGGTGGCCAAGTGGTGTTGACGTTCAATTGCGGGAACAAACAGCGATGTACCACCGGAATAGTGTCACTGTCATCAGTTTCAGTGTGTCCCGACTGGCAGTTCTTGCGTAGAGTCTGGCTCAGGCTCGGCTCGTGCTGACCCGTGTAGTAGTCGAGGAAGACGCCAAGTTGAAGGTACAGACGTGCAAGCTGCATGCGCGGATTCGCAGGATATCCAGGTGTCGGAGAGTCCTGAGAATGGTAGGCAAGGGGCGATCCAGATATGGGCGGCAGCGTCTGGGATTGTGGAGCCAGATATGAGGCAAAGGTGACAGGGTCGAGCAGCTCGCGGCCTCGAAAGAAAGGCTCGGTTTTGGGCGCCAGATAATGCGAAGTCTAGCAGTGATGAGATTAGACAAGTTAAGCGAAGCACAGTCCGAGGCATATTCAGAAGAACAGATGGGCTGCTGCGACGGGGAAAGGCAATGCCTGGGACCTTGACAGAACGCCAAAAGGTATGGTGAAAACGACTGAGGCCGTTGATCTTTTGGGACATCGTGTCATTCACGAGAAGAAGAAGACGCACCAAGAAGTTCCCTCCCATGCCATACATCGACAACAGAGCCTTGGGTGCAGGTGAAGCATGCGCAGCAGCGAGGTAGGCGCATAGCCCTCCTGAGCTTGTTCCCGCCACAGCAAGTGCATCACAGTCAATCCTGTATGTCGTGCCTTCCGCTTCGAGAGCCGAGTTCAATTTGCCAGTCGCAATGAAGGCGAGCGCGTCGCACACGTCCGCTGAGATCTCGTGCCCGGTCGCTGGAGGCAGCAAGCGGTAGTCGACCGATATCAAAGCGATACCTGCTGCGGATAGACGTTCTGAGCCAGCATGTATGAGAAGGGCGAGAATCTTCTGAATGGCAGGCATACATACTGTGTAACCAAGTAGGAAACCACGACATGCGGTCACCAACGGTTAGTCCCCCTCCATGGAAGTAGATTACAGCAGGAATGGATGCTGATACTAGTTTCTCCGGCTTATGAACGTCGAGCGCAAGCGCTAGGCCATCGACGTTTTTGTAGGTGACCGTCAGCGTCATGTTGCATGCTCATTGTTTTCCGAATCCGGTATGTAGCCTTTCCTCGTATGACTCACCCAATGGTCCGTGCGTCATGCTCATGTTCGCTCAAAATCCCAGCAGTACTCAAAGCTGAGCGTCAAGCAGGCCTGAGGCCTGAGACACGAATCATACAGCGTGCATTTGAAGATCCTATGCAAGCGACCACATCAGCAAGGAGCTGTACACTAGCAGTGCATACATGAAGGTATAGATTCGTCGTGAAGTCGTGAATAAATGCGAGAATACAACAAAGACCAGCGACGAATGTTATGGTTCGACCTGCGGAACGTGACACAAGACAAACAGATGGAAAAGGGCGGACAGACAGACACAGTGTAGACATCGAAGGACCAAAACGTGTAGGCATGAACAAGATGAAGAAGACGGTAGCCGTGGGATGGTACAGATGCTCGTGATGGGCTTGTTGCGTGGCGTTCACGACTCTACGGTCGGGGACGCACGCAGACGCGCTTATGCTCCTCCCAATCCATCTTCTGGTGCTCAGCGCAGCAGTACCGCACCAGCTTGCACTTGCTGCAGACCTGGGCCGCGACGCGCTCGCCTGCCTCGCTCCCATCGCTGCTGCTCGTCTCGCTAGTGCTGCTAGTGCTGCTGCTCTCGCTTGGCGGTACGGATTCCTCATCGAAGCACACGTCGCAGTCGACCCAGTTGCACATAGACCGCGCGCGCACGCGCTTGCCAAACTTCCCGCCGCGGCGGACGGCGAGGATACTGGCCGCATCGATTCCACGCCGTGGGAAGCGTATCATCTCGCAATCCTCCGTGCAGCAGGGATTCGGGCAACCGGTTGGGTAGTCGTAGAAGATCGTCTCGTCGGGGACGAAGGAATCGTGTGTGAAGAAGATCTGGGAATAGGATGTGGTCTGATGCGAGAAGAGCACGATGAAGCGAGGGCGTTTCTCGTAGAGGATGGCGCGGAGGGTGAGGTCGATCTGGGGGAAGCATGGCGTGCGTCGCTGCTTCAGAAGCGTATGCGATAAGCGGATATCTAATCGGAAATTAAGGAGATGGATCATGGGAAAGCGGTGTGACATACGCTCCAGCTGTATCCTTTGTTCCATAGATGGCTTGCATGTCCGCCCGTACGAATGTCTGCAGACGAGTTTAAAGTACTCGGTCACGTCGTCCATCTCCTGTCTCTTCAGATCGGTGACGATAATGAAGATCTCGTCGCAGCCGATATCGTGCATCCCACGCAGTATCATCAGTTCAGGAAGCTGTATAAGTATCAGCTCCTGCTCGTAGATTCGGGCAAATCACGCACCATGGTGAATACTACAGGCATCATGGAAAGTTTGCGCTCCTGCATCGAGCGATGGTAATATACGTGCGTCGTCCACGTCCGATCTAGCGGGATCAAGCGCCCCGTATCAACTGTGCGGCAGAAGATGTTCTCTGGCATGAAGTCGCCCTTTGTCCAGAACAGCGCCTGCCCCCGCGCGCTGGCCGCGTGCTTGCGCTCGCGAACGTCCAAGAACCACTCGTGATAGGCATCGTGTGCGCCGCCGCGGTGTTCCAGCCACTTGTCAATCAACATGTCCGTCGAATCGTGGTCGAGCGTCGTGTGGACCAGCTCGGACATCTCCAAGCTAGGGATCGTCAAGGGGGAGTATCGGCGGGAGCGTTTGGTCATCGTGGGCAGCGATACGAGATGGGGATGGCAATAGCGGCGGTGACTGTAGAAGAAGGGGGTTTAGATGCCGAGACAAATCCGAGTCGCCAATTGCCCGGCCCTCAAGTGCACATTTTCAATCGCGTCAACAACCTCAACCTGAACAAGGTCAGGTCGAATCTGGGCCGTACTTATCGCGACTGATGAGCTGAAGCCTGACTGGAAAGCAACTAGAACAGAATGCATTTTGAGGGTATACATGCAAAGATGAAGATGATGTCCGGGAAACAGTATAAGGAGTGTAAGCTAAGTAACCCAGTCCTAGCAATTTGTGGTCCGTGTACAGAAAAGTCCAGCAATGAAACAGATTAACAGTGCCCATGGGCACAGTGGCAGTGAGCAGGCTTGATAGCAGGAGCAGTGTGGTGCTTTGGGGACTCGGGGACGCAGCAGGCGGCTGCCCGGTTGTCTGAAGTATGCCCTTCAATAACAAGCCATATGCTGAACTGACAGACACTTACCAACGACAAGCTGCATCGCCTTCTCCTCGCTCAAACCCTCGCCCCACTTCAACAGGTCCTCGACCGCGGCGTGCTCCTCAATGCGACGCCCGCAGATACCCTGCCAATGCACGAAAGGGCGCAAGCTGGCCGGCAGGAAGCCCTCGGCGAACACGAAGTTCGTGACATGGGCGAGACGACGAAGGTGCGGAACATCCGAAAGGCGGACCCGCTGCGTTACAGACTTGGCGCCCGCGGGGTGCAGGTAGTGGTAGCGGAACCAGAGCGCAGTTGGGGCATCGTCTGCGAAAGTGCCAGTCAGGACATGTCTGGACAAGGAGGGGTGGAACACGAACCAACGACGAGCTTCAAAGCGGTCTCCGCGCACATGCCAACACCGGCGTTGATGACCTCCTCAATGGACTGGCTGGCCTTGACAGGTGTGCCGTCTGCGCGCTCCCAGTACGTGTTGGAGCGATACTTGGGCTCGATGTAGCCCTCACGGAAGACTGCGCGCGCAGTTAGCTCGAGGAGGTATGTGATGGACACGTAGGCGAACGCACCATGCTCGAGCACATCCTCCAGGTCATGCATCTTGTGCGCCGTAAGCGCCAAGTCGATGAGCTGCGTCGTCGGTGGCAGGTGCGTGCGCGACGCCAGCTGGTAGGTCAACCAGAGCTCCGTAGCGTTGCACATTTTTGCGAGTATGCGGTGTAGTGTGAAAGAGCGGCGTCGGGGTAGGGTGGACGCGTCGAGGTGCGTCACGGAGGGGCCGGTAGAAGGGAAGACGACGAGGATGAGCGCGTCGAGGAGAAGTCGGTGAGCGATACGCACAAAGAGGTGCGAGAGCAGGATAAGGCTCAGGAGGGAAACGATGCTAGCGCGCATTTATACGGCCGGCGACATGGACCCTGCAATGCCCGGTTGTGTACGCGGTGTGATCGCGCGTGGGGCGATCATTGAATCGGCTAGCGCCACGACTTTCCGGGTCAATTAGGTGCGAGGGGCAATGCGCCTGGCGTGTAGAATGTTCTCTACGGATGGACTGACAGGTTGCGCGGTTTCGAGGCACTTTGTCTGTCAATTGGACCTTGAACTTGATGATTATACGGACATTATACCTCTTTCACCCCTACTCCGACTTGGCCTTGGTTCTTGGATGTGCCCCTTCTGCAACTTGATAATGTATGCGCGTCTGGCCTGAGATAAGCGGACGGCCAATGGGCCTCCACCTCAGCCGCGTAAGTAGCTCAATAATGTTGAAGGGAGCTTGGCAATGGAAGGTCACACCACAGCGCATTGAGTCACACCAGGTGACCGCGTCGATCACCACCCCGTGGGAGTCACAGTGGGACAGCAAAGTGGACCGACAAATTACAATGGCAAGCTGACCAGTTCACATTGTCGGGAAGCAACACTGCTCCCCCTCCCCGTCCGCTATGCAAATATTGACTGTGTATACTTGAAGGATGAGAGAGACTGAGGAATGAAGGAAGGAAGGTGAGTGCGTGCGGCCGGAAGTCCGTACCAAGTCCGTACTAGCAACGTTCGCGTTGGCTCCCATTTCTCAGAGACCTCTGCCCTGAGTAGAGCCGCACTTGCTATTCAGATAAGGCCGGCAGGTCGTAGGACAGAAGCGAGCTCGCAAGAAACGCATGGGGCAACGTGTGCACGAAAGGGTCTGCTACGTAGACGCCGATCGCAGAGGGTAGCCACGTTGGATTCTGGAACCTTGTTAGAACCTGCAAACATGACTTGGAGGTGCGCTCCAAGCTCGAATACCCTGCGTTGACGATGAAGATATGGAGAGCGAGAACTCACCAGTCGCAGAGCGTCGCAACCGCAAAACGTCCGTCATTTGTGTCTCGCCGTAATACGATTCGGCGAGTCCGCCCATGTGCCCATCCATGTCATCATCAAGCCTGAGGCCTGAGGGTAGACCCGCTGTGCGAGAGATGAAAATACGCGAAGATTTAGATCGGCATGACATTCAAAGTCCTGGTCAGTGGTCACTGCTCGCTTTGCGAGTGGTTCGCCTCTTCTCCTCGTTGTTATTGACAGCCTGGACTTGTTCGTTCGCCCGTCGCAAGACCTGGGACCATCGCGCTGAGTTCGTCCGAGCGAATGTTGATAGCCGGTCTCATCCTGGTCTCATCCTGGCGCCGCCGCTTGCGACTTGGCGCGCTGACGAACGCTTGACGAACGCTGCCCGTGACTTGCAGGTGCGAATGACATATTAATAATCCGCGGGAATTGCAGGAACGTCCCGGGCCGGCCGTATAAATACGTCGAGATGCGCGAGCGGTGGCGCACATACGCCTTTACCACCAACAACCATGACTACCTCACTCGATCTCCTCAAACAGACCGGCACCGTCGTCGTCTCCGACAGCGGTGACTTCGAGTGTGAGTCCGCCCCAAAGAAAGAGGGAAAAGTGAAATGCTGACGTAGCAACAGCGATCGATGTCTACAAGCCGCAAGATGCGACGACGAACCCGTCGCTCATTCTCGCGGCAGCGAACAAGGAGGGCTACGCACGCCTGATTGACGCCGCCGTTGAGTACGGCAAGTCGAAGGGCGGCGATCTCGAGTCGCAGACGGGCGCGGCGATGGACCGCTTGGTACGTCTAGCCGCCCGATGACGGAGGCGATCTCGCTGACTGTCGCGCAGCTCGTCGAGTTCGGCAAGGAGATCTTGGCGATCATTCCCGGCCGTGTGTCGACTGAAGTCGACGCGCGCCTGTCGTTCGACAAGGAGGGCACGAAGGCGAAGGTGCGTTCCTTCATATCCTGCCTCCTGATGCAGTTTGATGACCGAGTTTGCAGGCGAAGGAGCTCATTGCCCTCTACGAGAGCCTCGGCATCAAGAAGGAGCGCATTCTCATCAAGATCGCGTCGACCTGGGAGGGCATCCAGGCCGCCCGCGAGCTTGAGAGGGACGACGGCATCCACTGCAACCTTACCCTGCTCTTCGGTTTCGCACAGGCTGTTGCTTGCGCAGAGGCTGGCGTCACCCTCATCTCGCCCTTCGTCGGCCGCATCCTTGACTGGTACAAGAAGAACAAGCCAGGCCCGAAGTACGAGGGCGAGGAGGACCCCGGTGTCGTCTCCGTCCAGAAGATCTTCAACTACTACAAGCAGCACGGCTACAAGACGATCGTCATGGGTGCCTCTTTCCGTAACATCGGCGAGATCAAGGCCCTCGCAGGCGTTGACTTCTTGACGATCTCTCCCTCCTTGCTCGAGGAGTTGAAGAAGTCCACCGACCCGGTCCCGAAGAAGCTCGACTCTCACTCCGGTAAGTCAACACGTCAGCATGTTAGGCTATATCGCTGAACACCGTACAGCCAAGTCGGGTGACCCCATAGACAAGGTCTCCTACGTCGACAACGAGCCCGAGTTCCGCTGGGAGCTCCTGCAGGACTCCATGGCCTTCGACAAGCTCCACGAGGGTATCAAGAAGTTCGCCGAGGACGGTGAGACCCTCAAGAGCCTGCTCCGCAAGAAGCTCTCCGCGTAAGCGGTCTTCGGGTGGCTTGACGGGCTACATGAGGAGTGTATCAGTAGAGAAGTAACCAATGATGTATCTTGTGTACGCAAAACTACGCTGTCAAATCAGACGAACATGTTCGCTTGGAACGGCACCAGAGGAAATGCGGAATGGACCGGACTGAACACTAAATGAAAGTTGTGCTTTGAGTTGATGAGGTATATCATTAGGGACTTTCACAGTAAGGGTTTGGTGAGGGTTTCATGCGAGTTCCATGAAAAGTTCCATGCGAGTTGGGTGGGGGTTTTCGACCCGAGTTGCGCGCGACCCAGCTTTGATCGCAGGGGTTTCGCAACCGTGACGCCATGAAACCGTCGAGATTCGAACTCGCCACAAAATGGCGCCCGGCATCCCGCGGCATCCGGCAACAGCCGTACGTCGAAGGACCGGCCAGAGGACGCAGAGGTGTGGTACTTATCTGTATTTTTGGCCCAGTCGCCTTCTATGAGTGCCCTCTATGTATATGCTGTGAGCTCCTAACGCATACTAGCATAATCAACAATCAAGGGCTGGACAAACAGAAGGATGGTTTCCGTACACAAACACGGTTTTGAAACTCCGACGCGTGGCGCCAACGAAACCGATGCGCTCCTTCGTTGAGTTCCGTTCCAGAGGACAACCGAACTCGATCCACGAAACCAGCTTCGATTTTTCACCAAACCTACCACGAAACTCGCATGAAACCCTCACCAAACCCTTACTGTGAAAGTCCCTACTAGCGTACCTTCTGAATCAGTCGTGGGCAGCTCTGCTGTTGTTCCGTAGACTGCGGGAACGCAATGGCTGTCGGCCTGCGGCTACGCAGCCAGATCACTAGCTATTCTGCTTCCCACAAGACAGAAGTGGATATCATAGACGAATAACATTGTCACATTTGACTTATTAGGCTGAGGACAGTTCCAGCCATCCAGTATCGCAGCACTTAGCTAACAGGTATTACTGCGATCAAGTATGGATAGTAGGTATAGGCTGGGAGGATGGCATGCTATGGGTGTTAGTAGAATAAGTCACTTGCAAAGAAGTCGTGTGCGATGGTCGTGTGTAAGCGTATGCGTGAATTTCTTGACCTTCCTTGTATCTAGAGGAATAATATCCGTTCAGTATGCCGCTGCCCGTCATGCGATGTCGAAACCTCCTGCAATCTTATAGCCCCGTTGATCACGAAGTCCACGCACCCGCTCGCTGTCGACGCCGCTCGCAAACAGCTCTGAGGTAAACACAGCGAGCGCGTTCTCCAGCCGCGTTCCCCTAATCTTGAGAGTCTGCAAGAAGCGGCACATGCGCTGCCGATACATCTTGTCGTGCGTTCGCACGTACCGCAAGATCTCCGACCTCTCCTCGCTGCCCAACCTGCGCGAGCGAGTGTAGCGCACTTCCAGGTGAGCCAGCACCGGTGCGTCGAGTGCACCGAGCAGCCGCGTGATGTCGCAGCGCACGTCGAGCAGGCGAAGGACCTCAAGCATGTGCGCACGGGCGTGGAATGCGGTGTGGAAACGCTGCGATAGTACAAGGTACTCCAGGGGCGCGATTTCCGGCGCATCCGCACGCACATGCTCGAAGGTAGCCGCGCGGAGGTGCGGCGCATTAGCAAGAATTCGCGCGCAATCGCTGAGGAATACTGGATTGTCGAGGCGGATGTTGACGATGCCAGTCCAGGGGATGCAGAGATCCCGTGCACGATAGGACGCGGGGGCGGAGAGGTGGACCGCACCGGGAGGCGCAACTCGATGAGTTCGTGGCAAGAGAGCCGGTGTGGCGGCGGGTGTGATGATAATTGGGGGCGCCGGCGGTCGGGAACTGCGATGAGAGGGACGGACCGAAGCAGGAGAAGCTAGCGGCCTCTGGTGCTGGGAACGAGGCGTATGCGTGTGGTTGCTCCTACGGTCCTGCGCCGCATGCTTCAGCCGCTCAGCGCTTCTGCTTGGGTAGGGCCGATGCTCTTTGCGGCGTTGGGATCGCGGGATTATTTGTGGCACGGATCGCTGTCTTCGCAGTACAGGATGTACGGCATGAGTTGCAGGCGGCTGCTTCGTCCGACGTCCGAAAAGCCTATCCAAACACTGCGACTATCATCAGAAAATCTGTGCCCGGACCACCGCATGTAATCATGGCAAGTACCTTCATCGTCTGTTGCGTATTGAGGAGGTCAGATTTTGCTGGTCAACAGAGATCTCGCTGAGAAGAGGGGGAGTTGTATGTAGAGCGACAGTATATATACACACAAAGCCACGTACCGGTCAAAAAGCGCGTGCCGAGCTGCGGTTGGTCCCCCGAGTCCTAAAGCACAGGTTCTGATAGTTCGTGGCAAGATGCATGTCCTACGCTGTTGTCAGTTATATGAACAATTCATGCATTGTTCTAACTGGAACAAGCGAGCTTCCGGACATGCAGTCACAAACAAAAGGGGACCTGGGCCCTTTGACGAGGAACAATGACCACCGCCACGTTGTTACCTAAGAAGAATCCTTTGTGTGGTCCAAAAAGGGTAATTTCAGCTTTTACGGCGCACATCACACGCACAAGGATGGGTATTGCCACCGCGACGTCCGCCGCGCGGCGAGCGGAATTCATACGCGGCAGAGCGGGAGAGCCCTCGAATCCCTGTTCATTTGTGGCACGCATGCGTCTGGCGTATCGAGAGCACGCCGTATCGCCGGCCGGACGTACAGTACTTACATACACCGGGCTCAAAGACGATCCCGTTCGACAATCCTCGCCTCGCTTGCCACGGCGGCGATGAGAGTCATTTATCCCTTCATGGAGTGGCGCTTGCTCTTTCCTGGGCGCTGCGGCTTGAAGCCCTGCTTGCCGCCCCGACCACCTGCGCCACCCCGACCACCAGCGCCGCCGCGGCCTCCACGACCGCCACGACCGCCTGCGCCGCCACGACCACCTACGCCGCCACGACCACCTGCGCCGCCTCTTCCAGAGCGCCCCCTTCCCCCGCCGTCATCGAAGTCGTCCGTGGACTCTTTTGTGTTCTGCTTCGCGCGCCGACCGGCACCTCCGAAGCCGAACTTCTTGTCGCGCGCGTCGCGAGGCAGCTTGCTCCCGCTCGGCTTCGAGCGCTTGGATGGGCGGTCTGCGATCGCATCCTCGACGGCGACGTCGAAATCGTCGTCCACGGGCTTGTCGAGGACGTCTTTGTGTTCTGTGAGACAGATTAGCAACGTGCACGATTGAGGAAGAGGTAACGCGGATGGTAAGAAAAGCAAGATGAACGTACTCCGCTTCAGCCCCTTCAGGCGTTCCTCCATGTCCTTCTTGCTCTGCTCGCGCTCCTTGAGCTTCTCGACCTGTACCTGCTTCCCGAACTTCTTGCCCTCGCGCTCGCGCCGCTTGTCCTCGCTCTTCTTAATGCCCGCTTTTTCGTCGAGCAGGCGCTGGCGGATGCGTTCCATGTGCGCGTCAGACTTTACCATCTCGGCAAAGTAGTCGGCTGGTCGGGTGAATGGGAAGTTGTGCTTCGCGGCAAGGGCGCGAGCCGCGTTGGCACCGTGAAGAGCTTGCTTATAGCTAAGGAATCAAGTTAGTGAATGAGTCACAGCGTTGGACATGAGAAATACTGACAAAGCAAGCTCGCGGTTGAGATCATCGTCAACGTCGACTTCGATGGATTCGGGGTAGGTGACAGCGAGGGTCTCGGTCCATGGTAGTGACGGGTCAAGTTGTATGGTATCACGTATACGCTCGAGTGCAACCTGTAGAACGCAAATGAGAAGGGGACCGTAGCAAATGGGCAGAGAACGCACCTTGTTGTCGATCTCGAGTTTCTGACGCGGTACCGTGTCTGCGTCAACGATATCATCTACTTCATCCAGAGGTATTGCGTCGTCTTCCTCCTCTTCCTCGTCACCATCCTTGTCCGCCTCGTCCTCAGCGCCAACAGCGGAAGAGGCCGCATCGCCGTCTTCGTCCGAGTCCGATGCATCGTCCAATACTTCTCCACCCTCGTCGTTCTCCGAGTTGTCCTCGTCGCCCTCAAGCATCGTGTTGAGCTGCGCCTGATCGAACTCGTCCAGAGCATCATCGCCCAGCGCGTTCATGAGCCGGGCCATGCCCTCCTCGTCCACTCCCTCATCGTCGCTGTCCGTTTCTTCGTCGTCCTCGCCCAAATCGCTGTCAAGTTCCTCCTCACTTAGCTCTGCGGCGCCCTCCAGGTCGACGTAGTCCTCGTCATTCTCGCTGTCGTCGTCGTCGTCCTCCACCACGGCCTTCGGGAACGGAGGCGCTTTTGAGGTCAACGCCTGTTTTGAAGTCGATGCACGCTTCTGCGCGCCCTTCTTCGTCGTTGTAGATGCGGTAGAGGGGGACTTGGGCGCCTTCGCGGCCGATGCTTTCGCCGCCTTCGCCATTGTGCAGGTGCTAATTCGTGGGTGTAATGATCGGTGATCGAAATTGTTGGGAGACACCGTGCGTGCAAATAGTGGCAAACATAGAGCGCCTTTGTTCTCTTCTTCACGCGCCTAATCTCTTGTCAGTGTCACTCTCTCGTACAGCTTCAACTTCAGTCGCACATCTGCGCACTCTTCTGCAGAGATATTTATCTCCCGAGCTATGCGATAGCTTTGTCCTGCTATATTTTAAGTCGATAGCATTAGACTTTACTCCCTCGCAGCCTGTTCTGCCTTCAACAAAGAAGTGGATCCACTGATGCGGTGGTAGCCATATGACGAGGCAGGTGAACCGTCCTAACGTACAACAGTGAACTTCTACCTGTCAGCCTCTACCTAAATCATAGGGCTCGGTAATGGCGTGAGATGACGCCGTCGAGTCGTTACAGCAGGGTTTCCTTCTCTGCGTAAACATAGGCATGCAAACGATATTTTAATGGTTTCATTACGGCGACTGCAGTCCACAGAAAGTCATAGGAAGGACACAGGGCAAGAGAGAAGGGGCCTGGAAGTGGCCCGACGGAGTTGTGGGCGCCGAGCACGTGTTCGGAGATGCCGATATTGGCAAATGCCGAACGGATCCTCGTCTCTTCCTCCGCTCACTGGCTGTCAGTGTCATTGTCCGATCCGCCTATCGGAGACGTGTGCCTGCTTACCAATTGCTTACGCGCTTATAATGGCGTCCCGCGCGTCGAGCTTCTGGGCGGACGACAGCATGCCTTCTTACCTCCAGGACGACGATATCGAGGAGCAGGAGCGCCTCGTTGGCGACGGCGCGCTCGACGATGGGCGGACAGCGGTGCGTATGGCGCACACTGGAGTCTTCACGGAGATCTGATGCACCGTGCAGCTGGACAGAACAATAGATCGGATAGGCATGGGATCATACCAGTGGACGCTCCTTTCGCTCTGCGGTTTCGGTGCGCATATATGCACTTTTTCTCTAGGATTATTGTCTGACAAGTCCATATGCTTAGGTTGGATGGCAGATAATGTATTTCTTTGCTCCCCCGACGTCGCATGAAGCCGAGTTGGCGGCTTGAGACTGACGTCTGCCCGCCGGTGCTAACCGCGCGCGCAGATGTGGATAGAGGCGGTAGCGATTATCCTTCCAAGAGTCCAAAGACATTATGACGGTGCGTAGCGCGCATACATCCTCGTCCTGGTACTTATGCTCTTCGTAGTTCCCGACAACTACATCGGCACTGTGTCGTCGACCATGTTTGTGCGTTTAAGACGTCGTCCACCCTCAACTGCTCCACTAATATCGCTGCAGGCTGGCATGATGTTCGGCGCGATCGGTTGGGGCAGCTGTGCGTTGGGCGGTAGATGCTTTGGCCGTTATTCATCACCGCTCAGGCTCCGACTTGCTTGGCCGCAGTGCTGCATTCAACGCTACTCTCTTCTTCACGGCCGTTTTTGGTATCTTCGCTTCATTAGCCGGCTCATTTGGCTCGCTATGCGTCATCCTATTCTTCCTCGGGTCTGCAGTCGGGGTGCGTGATTCCACCACCTGCTCACCGAAGACTGACGCCGCTTTGTAGGGGTCTATGCCCACGGATGGTACACTGTTGCTCGAGCACATGCCTGATGGCAAGCAGTATCTCGTCACGGCCTTATCCGTCTTCTTCTCCTTTGGTGCTGTCTTCTCGGCAGTCATTGGTCTCCTCGTCCTGCCGCAGAATTCGTGCTTCGAAGCGGAATGTGATGTCGAGGCGGAGAACAGAGGATGGAAATACATGCTGGCAGTACTCGGAGTCATCGTGCGTACTCCGACCGCAGTATCATATCCAAGTGACTGACTGTACACGCGCATATATGCAGACTTTGAGCATGTTCTTCGCTCGCATAGTCTTCTTTCGATTACACGAGTCACCGCGGTATCTTGTGCATGCAGGGAGGCACCAGGAAGCGCTCGAGAGCCTTCAGATGATCTCTCGCTTCAATGGCTCCGTCTTGTCCCTCAACCTCGCAGATGTACAGGACGTACCACATTTTGAGCCTGGGGATCTGGAAGGCGATCCGAAGACGCACGACACGAGTTCTGGTGACGAACCTCCTCGGTCGACCACCATCTTCGATGCCGGCGGAGATCTTGAAGGGCAAGAGACTGAGCCGCCACAACACCCACGACACACCTCAAGTACTGGGTTCGCTAGTCTGGATGCGGACGAGCTTCCTCACTACCACTCGACGAGCGAACCTTCCACTCCAGAGTCAGGCCTCGTCCGCGCGGAGTCGCCTAAATCGCCGCCTCTTCAACCTCCCGTGCGCCCATCCCTCTCCGTCCGGCCGCGACCTCGAACGCAAGCATCGCGTATGTCGCGAGCAAGCATGATGTCGCGGCGGCAATCATCTATGTATGAGTATGAGCAACGGGTATGCAGCGCCTTGCCGCATGCCATCCGACGTCCGTTGTGGGCATGGTGGGATAGGATTATGTTGACGTTGTCGCCCGAGTGGGCGAAGACGACGGTCGTTGTCTGGGCGGTGTGGTGCGCGATGAGTGCAGGTGAGGCGGTTCAATTGATGTGCAACTTGCCATGGCTGACGTCCTCGATTTAGCGTTCACGATGTTCAACATGTACTTGCCGAAGCTGCTGGAATCCAAGGGGCAACCGACGTCCTCTATGGCGAATCCCAGCTCGCTGTCGGCGAGTTTGTGGGACATGGTGATATTCACGATCGGCGGGTGTCCTGGCTCCATAGTCAGTATCTCCTTCTCGTTGCAGCCAATCCCTCACAATATACTTGCAGTTAGGAGCGTATATGGTCGAATCTCGGCTCGGTCGAAGATGGTCGCTCGCAGGTAGTACCTTTGCTACAGGCGCGTTCTGCATTCTCTTTGTGGTGGTGGAGAATGCGTGGGCGGTGACCGCGACGACTGTAGGGCTGAGCCTGAATGCAACGGTGCGCCAGACAATCATTTATCCGTCGTCCGTCTGACTTTTGACATAAGATTATGTGGGCCGTGTTGTATGGCTGGACGCCGGAGATTTTCAGCACTGCAGGTGCGTGGCAATTTCAATGAAGCGCTGCTCAGCGCTTACACTGGCTGTCAGTGCGCGGCACAGCGTGCGGGATCGCGTCGGCGTTGTCGAGGATGTACGTTGGCACATCACCTGGACAAACCGTCTATCTGATCATTTTGAAGAGGCGGCATGGTCTCGCCTGTGCTTGGCGGCATTTTGCTCATGATAAGCAAATCACTGCCATTGTACGTCTCTGCGACGATGTTCACGGTGGCGGGCTTTTGCATACTGCTGCTGAGGGAGGACGAGGGCGAGGGTGGTCGTACCAAGGGGAAGCGGGCAGTCATTGCGCACTAGGCCCGAGGGGATGCTTGACTAATGTATCTTGCGCTGTATCTTGGACTTTGACACAAGGACGATGTACATGATTTACGGGATTCTCGCTACAGATTGAAGGTTAGTCCTTGCCTTGTGGCATACATAGTGGTACATCTGGCTGATCGGTCGTGTCCTTACAGGCTATGCCCATCCTACTCAAAACTTCTTGAGCAATTGCAGTATCCTCACGTCGGGTGGGTTTGGTTTGGTTTTCGCCGTGATCTTGGCCGCCCAGTCTGTGCTGTTGGCGGCCTTCATCTCGTCCGTCTCGACGTAGTTGGGGTTGTCCCACTCATAGTAAGCCATGTAGGCCGGTAGGTTTGTGGGTGTCGTGGCACCAGGCGCTACGTCGTTCACGGCGTTGAGCTTCAAGCGTCTTGCGCGCAGGTATCTAAGATCATCAGATTTATGTGTGGGGTTATTGCGACGTGCCGCGGGGAAAGTAGTGGGGTACATACCCTGGCACCTTGGCGAGAAGCGGGAAGTGCTCTTCATCGTACCTATCGAAATGGTCAGGCGTACGAAGATAGCAAGCAGTCCTCATGACTGACCACTTGTTGAACTCCACCTCGTCCTCGGGCTCGGGTTCCCAAAATGCAAGCAGTGCGTACTTGCCCGGTAGTGCCTCGGGTTTGTCCGCTGTGTCTGGGTGCTGCAACGTCGACACGAGGGTGTATACGCGCCGTTGAAGGGAAGCTAAGCGCGAGATGATGTCCTTTTCGTTGGCGGATGCCCCAGGAAAGAGGCTCTTATAGTCGTCCGAGTCCAGCACAGCGGGAGAGTTGACGTCGTACACGCTGGCGAACTTGGGCTCCTTCCCGTCCGCTGCGATATAGCGGAGCGCGGTGTTTATGCCAGGGATAGTGAGCCGCGCGGGGACATGTTCGTTGTCTAGCCAATCTGGAAGGCATTGAGTCAATGATCTTCGGATTATACAAATGCGGTTGGACGCGCACCACTGAACTCGTCCTCCGAGACGTTCGCTCCGAGTTCGCCAAAGACGAGCAAGAGCCCTGCAGGAAGATCGACAGTCATCGTGATGGTGTATCGCAAGATGTGTGAATGATCAGCTGGGAAATCTGGAGGTAGAGAGGGCGTCTCGCTTAGCGGCACAGTCAGTTATGACGTGGGTTTGAAGTTGAACATGTGGCGGACCTTCTTTACGACAGTATAACCCTTATAGTCACTGTCAATAACGAACTCTGGGCGCAGCGGCGCAATCAGACTGACGCCACGCCCCAGGGAGCAAGCAAGGTCTGCGCGGCAAGACGATGCGCAGGACCCTTGGCGCAGTGGCTAGCGCGTGTGATTCCAGCTAACGTTTCCACAAGGTCGTCCGTTCAATCCGGGCAGGGTTCAGGACCTCTCTTTTTGTCTCTAATAAGCGAACAACAGGGATGGAAAGCAGTTCGAATCGCATGGCGAAGGGCGAGTGTCGTAGGCGGGAAGTGACTGGATCGATTTCGCGTTTCGGGCACCCGTCTTCGGCTGATCGGGAGTTCCAATCCGGCCGACCGCATTTTTGGCGATCCTCTCCTCCACCCTCCACCGTGCCATTGAGCACCACAAAGCAGTTTTAGGCTGAAATATAGCATATCAATGTATGTTATGCGCCCTATAATGATGCGAAAATGCGATTTTGAGGGAAAAAGTAATATTCGGCAAATGCCGGTTGATCGGCATATGCCGACCACGCGGCCTATACCAGGCCAGTGCCGTGCTTTGGCCATGTTAATGTTACGCACGTGTGCTTGGCCTTGTCCCTCAGCGCCTCCTCCAGCTTTTGTCTGGTCTTGACTAGATCTCATAAAGCAGGCTGAGAAGTGACAATATGGATGTCATGAAAAGGCTCGGACTGATGTGACTTGTTCAGAACTTGACCGCATTTGTGGTACCACCAGATCTGGGATTCAGTATTCCCCGGAGATTACTGTAAGCTCACTGTGAGCATATTCTGAATCAGCAAAGGATAAAAACGGCGGGCTGATTGAAAGAGCATACCGTGGCCCAGCCAATCGGAGGCCGTCCCGGCCAATATGCCACCCAAAAGACCACAATCAACCCGCCGTCTTTATGCATCGCTTATTTGGAATAAGCTCACAATATGCTTGCAGCATGCGCCGGGGCATATTGAATGCCACTTCTGGTGTACGTTCCCCTCACAGTTGTTTTATGTATGTGTAGCAGTCAGACTTCTATGTTGCTGCTTAAAAACTCAAGTGTTTGAAGTTGTTCCACTCTCATAGCGTATGTAGTGGTGGTCACAATCGTCAGGGAAACGTTCAGAAAGCGTGTGAAGTGTCCGGCGATCGCCGGGAAGTTGTAAATCCGTCCTTGTGGGTCCATTCTGTTGCACATGACACCACGGGCGACCCCGATTTCGGCGGCGGTCAAAGTGATGGGCGAATATGTAGAGTTTGATTATCTATCCCTTTGGGATTTTTTATTGTATAACGCTTGCTGAAGATGATATTTAGCAGCGGATAAAAGTCTAATTTACCGCTTGCCATATATTATGAACGCCCGCCAGGAAACAAAACGGCCTGTGAAAGGCCGGACGAAGGACGAACATCGCCCGAACGCAGGCCGAACATAGGCCGGACACGGGCCTAACACAGGTGTTACACCCGTAACGCAACCGGCTCAACGTTCTCTGGCGAATTGCGCGCTTTGCAATGCTTTCCTGGGGCTCATCTTGGAATACAACATGCTGATAAACTCCCCCATGGTGCTGGAGGTAGTTTTCTGGCTGTTTGTGACCTGGAAGGTGCACAATTCGCCAGAGAACGTTGAGCCGGTTGCGTTACGGGTGTAACACCTGTGTTAGGCCCGTGTCCGGCCTATGTTCGGCCTGCGTTCGGGCGATGTTCGTCCTTCGTCCGGCCTTTCACAGGCCGTTTTGGTTCCTGGCGGGCGTTCATAATATATGGCAAGCGGTAAATTAGACTTTTATCCGCTGCTAAATATCATCTTCAGCAAGCGTTATACAATAAAAAATCCCAAAGGGATAGATAATCAAACTCTACATATTCGCCCATCACTTTGACCGCCGCCGAAATCGGGGTCGCCCGTGGTGTGATGATGAGTGACTCATGGCGCACTCACAGGACTTCCAGCCATGTGCAAAATGGTAGACCTGCTCGACGCGACGTTCATTCGCTGACGTCAGCCTCCCACGGCGCTCCGAGCGCGGGCCATGCGCCGGGACGACGCTGCCTACTTACCATTTGTGACCGAGTCGACGTGCGGAAGGCGGTTACTACTGACCACAAATATCGGACTTTTCACCTCATGCAGACGTATGCGAGGCCAAGGTATGCTGAGGCAAGACAAAGGCAGATACCAGGTCCCCCAGCAGCGATGCCGGAGCGCTGCCGAGTGGCGTGGGACGCTTACATCAGCGAATGAGCAACTCGCCGAACAGGTCTACGATTTTGCACATGGCTGTCATAATCAAGTCCACCATGAGTATCTGGGCGCTTCAAACTTCAGTACCTCGTTGGGCAGACACGAAGTTTTGAATTTCTGTAAGTATCACGAGGTGCGGCATATGCCGAGAAGTGCCTCGGCATCTGCCGAATTTCTTTCAAGCCCGGATTCTGCATTTTTGGGCCACTATGGACCTGGGAAAAAGTGAGATACTCTATATACTCCCATCATATACGTCGAAATTGCCTCAGAGTAGCGGACACGAGCAGGAGAGAAATCCCAAAAATGCGGTCCGCCGGATTGGAACTCCCGATCAGCCGGAGACCGGTGCCCGAAACGCGAAATCGAACCAGTCACTTCCCGCCGACGCCAGGGCGAGCAGCAGGGAGCTATTCCTGCGATCCACAAAATGGGTCCACTTCGATCATCGTGCAGTTCTGCAGTGAGAATATCAGTAATAAGAAGCAGTGGTATGAGTGTGCGTAGAGCCACTTTCCCCACCACAAGCGTGATAGGCTCACCTCGTGCATGGTCAGGAGCTCGCATATACTCCAAAGACGAACTGTAGGCCCACTGCTTATCGTCATATGCTCCACCAGCTGTTGCATATATCGTCGAGGTCGAGGTGTGCAGGAGATAGCGTCCATCCATTCGAGCCTCCTTGCACGCAGCCAGCGGCTTTCCAGCTCTAATGTCTACAGCGTCATCAATTACTGTCGTCGCCGAAGATGCGCCCGCACAAGCAACCAACGCGACCATTGATAGGCCGGATGCGCAGAGCCAGCGTGTCGAGCCGGCCGCTGGTCGCTTCAAGCGCCGCCGCATGAGCACCAATTGCGAGTGTAAGCCGTCCATCGGATACAAGCAACGTGGTAGGTAGCAGATTATATGCCGAGCAAGCTGAATTTTTTATCGTTGTGCGCAGACGATATAAAGACGACGTCCGGAGAAAGATACGAGGTAGCCAGGCGCGGAGGGTATGTGACGGATGAATTCATCTTCATCCCTGCTGACGGTCGGTCTAGGAGCGAGTGAAAAAGTGATTGAGCCTATGGAGAAGAACGTTGAAGCTGTATTAATACCCCCATGTTTTTCGTGAGGGAACAATGCCGTCACATAACGCCAAAGTAGTGTCTTGAAGCTTGAGAGCTTTGAAGCATCTTGTAACAGGTTCTCTTCCAGTTCTCTTCAACCCAGTCTTCGACGTTCGTATTTTGCCCCCGCGCTGCCGCTGCGGGACCTGCAATGACATCAGGTGCCACGTGCACAGCCGAGCTTTGAAAAGGAATAATGACGCACCCTAACAATAGCCACCTACGCCCCCAGGACAGCGATCGCCCTTAGACACCAATGTATCTTTAGCTGCATACTGGGTATATATGGTGAGCGTCCGGCAAATGTTCCTTCCTTCACCCTCCACCCCGCAACCAGGCATCGGACTCATCGTCAACCGCCGCCATGCAGTCCGTAATTGCTCAACCCGCGCCCGTGAAGACTGCGCCAGTGCAGGCCCAGCCTCAGGCAGCCCTTGAGATGAGTGAGTACTCGCTCGCAGGTGTTCTTATATGACGCACTTACCGAGCTTCAGACATAACCGGGAGCCCTACGGCCCGCCAACAAGAGCAGCCGCAGCAAGAATGCACGCACCACCGCCATGGCGCCTCGCGCATTCGCGGAGGCGGCGCGGGCAAAGTACGCTCTACTCTTGAGGTCCGTCGCTGCTGCTAAAGTATCATCTGCAGGATTGCTTCCTTGGCTGTCTGGGATGTTTCCTGTGCTGTGGTGCGTTACACTTACCTGGCTATTCATATTTGCCGCTGACTGGCATCTTCGGACAGAATGTTGCGAGGTACGTTCAAGTTTCCGCCGGTTGGCACCATATTCACCGTACGTTAGGGCATATGCGATTGCGTCGCCGACATCATCTGTAAGTTGTCATCTCCGTCACCGTCCTCGAAGCTGGCAGTTGACTGTCTTACCAGGTTGCCCGTGCGAGATGTGCTGTTAAGGAGACTGAATAGCCAGGAAGAGCGTAGGGAAGGACCACGGACCAGTAGTAGACTTGCGCTAGCTAAGAGCCAGCAAGCCGCCGAATCATGTACGCCATATACACCATATTGTGATATCGTTGAGCCTCTGCAGTCATTGGTGGCGAGCAGGTCAAGGACGTACCATATCCCTATCGCGCAAGCTGCGAGATAACGGCAAGTAGCGTAGAGCGAGCCTATCGCAGGTTGCTGCGAACGAGGCCTAACACTGGCCGGCCTCTTACTGTTCGTGAGTCTTCCACGTCGTGTACGGTTGAGGAGAGTCACTCACACCGAGCTTCGGGGTCTCGACACCACGTGTAGCAACCGACCAGCGACTCCGAGCGAGCGATTCGGAATGAGGTTCGACACGAGGGGGGACAGCCCCCGGCATCCCTCTTCGTCCGACTTCGGGGCCCGCTGCGGTCACGGCAATTGGATGTCAGCTGTGCCATGCCGCGCCAATTATGCTCTGCCCTGCACTGCAATGTGGCCACCAGGCTGACATGCGGTAGCGGTTCGGGTGACGTTATAACCATCGTCCACTTTCTCTCACCCCTCCTTCCATCCATCCAGCACAACTCGCGCGCCACATCTGTAACTCACCCTCCCCACTCGCCGTCCAACATCATGCAACCCATTGATGAACTCCTTGCACCCGCCCCCGCGAAGACGGCTCCTGTACATATGCAGGTGCAGCCGGTCGCGCAGATGCAGATGCAGCCCGCGATGGAAATGAGTGCGTCCGTGGATCCTCCGTCTTCGCACGAGCTCACGACGTCTAGGCGTCGCTGGTAAAGATCCTGGTGGCAGTCAGCAACAGCATCCCGCCGCTCGCGTTCGCGGAGGGGGTGCAGGGAAGGTGAGAGCAGTCTCTGCCCGATCACCAAATCCATGGTACCCAACCCAGCCCCACCCCCCATGATATGCGGTCCCGCCCGAGCGGCTTTCGACCATATTCTGCCAAACACACCGCGTTCACCCCGCAGCTCACGCTGACCCGCTCCGCTTCTGTGTAGGGTTGTCTCCTCGGCTGTCTTGGCTGCTGTATCTGCTGTGGTACGTACTCGCATGGTGACATTCCGACTAACGTGCTGATAACCCTCCCATTGTCCAGAATGCTGCGAAGTAAGTTGTAGAGCGCAAGATGTGCTACCGTCCACTGACCGCGACAACCTCTCCCTCAGGGCATATGCGAGTGCTTCGCAGATATCATTTGTGAGTCAACTTATCCCCGCGCCGCCGTGCATACTGAGGACTGCGTGCAGGCTGCCCGTGCGAGATGTTCTGCTGAGGAGGCCGAATCATACGATCCGACGCCGTCACCGAATCAAGCGCGCACAAGGCGTTGTAGCATCACATTCTATTCGTGTTAGTATCTATGCACTCAATATCAGTTCGGATGCCCAGCGGACCATAGCCACTAACCGTGAGGAGCCAAAACTCTATTTCTTGGAGATGCTGTCTAGATCGTGGTGCCAAGATGACCGATATTCTGAACAATTATGCCGCAACTTAACTTCGTAAACGTCAATCCATGTGCGTCGCCTTCCGCGGCACCATCGCCCACAGCAACATCATAAGCCCCATCATCGACACCAAGCTTCGAGTTGCCGTCAGCTTCGCCAGTGCTTATAACGAAGATGAGTGGACTCACAAGGGCTGCAGGCTCCCGATACCCGTGCTCTGAGCAAGCGCGCCCGTGATGAATGGGAGCACCGCACTCCCCGCCTGCCCAAAGCCAGCAATCCAGCCAATCGAGGGAGTCAAAAGCCACGCGGGAAGAATACGCGCGGCCTGATTCATGGCGATTGGATAGAACGGACCGAGGATGACGCCGACAAGGGATACGGCGACACCACCTCCGATGAGCGAGGGTACGAGCCATACGACAAGCTCGAGTCTGGTCAGGGATGTAAGGCAGGAGTACAGAACATGTATGAATGACGCACCCGATGGCGAGGAGAGAATAGATGAAGATGACAAGCCACTCGCCGACCTGAGACCGTTAGCGCTCAATTGTCTCGCGTTCAGGACAGGACCCACCTTTTCGTTCACCCATAGTAGGAGCAAGCGGCCAATCATCAGACCTATGGACTAATCAATCTTCAAGTAGAGATCAAGCTCCAGTCGCTCACCCGCGAAAAATCCAGACGAAATGTAGCCAGAGTCGGGGCCACCGCCACGCTCGTCAATCACGTACGACACAATCCAGCCGCCGACAGTCACTTCCACACCGACATAGATGAGTATGAACGCCGCGAGGATATGCATGTTCTTCAGCCGGAAGATTTGCTTGAAGTTGCTTTCGGTGCTGACTCCCTTCTCCTGCGGTGGCTGGCCGATGCGCACCATGCATTCTGTAAGTGCAAGGGTCAGCACAGCGAGCGCACGGCACACCAAACTGACATACCATCGTGAGTCTTGAAGCGAAACACGGCGATCTGTACGACGACACTAGACAGTCCTAGCCCCATGGATGCGAGATAGTGAAAAGACCAGCGAGTCATCTGGGAGAATTGCGTTGAGACAAGAGGAGCGACTAGCGCGCCAAAGCCTGTTGGCCACAATCAGTCCGTAAGAATCAGGGAACAGACAATGAGCATACCGTAGGCAGCATGGAGCAAACCCATCTTCGTCTCGGAATTGTCCTTGAGGGAAGCCACGTAGCCGTTGGCTTGAGCGTCCTGAGAGAGGAAGAACGCATAACATGAGTATATGCGCGTAAACGGTGCATATATGCGCGTCGCTGATGGAGGTCTGGGACATGACTTACCTGGACAGCCATTCCAACGCCGTTGATGGCATATCCGACGCAAAGAACGGGGAAGGGAAAGGCTGGCGCGTCAATAGCGTACGCGATTGTCTGAAGAGCGGAGCCTGTGATGCATCTTTAGTCTTTCCGCTTGTGGGCGACACAGTACAGTACTTTCCGAGGGCCATAAGCTGAAAACGACCATGAGTAGGTAAACACGGGCGGAAATGATCACGCACCTTCCCAAAACCAAGTCGCTCCGACAGCGGGACGTTGATGAGGGCACCAGTGACGAAGCCCTGGGATCATCAGTAACAGTCTGAAGACTCGTAGTGATTCGCTCACTATGCAAGCACAGACGAATAGCAGAGAGACGATCGCGTAGTCGACCTGAGGTTGATATGTTCAGGTTGTGAGCTTCCGAGATCTCTGTGTAAGCACGCACATCATAGACCTGCTGTATACGTGGAAGAAGAGGACCTGTCGTCCCGTCGTTCCATCCCGCAAGGACCATTGACCAGCACACGGCAACGAACTGTATATTCTCCGTCATAATCTGCTTGCGCGTTTGCTCCGGCGGCGCGGTTTCGCCACCTCTGTCGCTCGGCACAACTGCTTGAGTGACCTCGACTTCCCCATCATGTAAAGAGCCTTTCGAAGACGCGTAGTTCGCGCGAGGAGTGGGACGCGTTATTGTCTCGAGTTCCATAGACATGCCGAGCAGTTGTCGACTTCAAGTGGTCGTCGTCGCTGAGTTCCCTGTGCAGCCAAGGTCTTATAGACCAGTCGAAGATGGCCGACGGCGTTGTATGAGTCAGGGATCCGCACAGCGAAGGCTCAGCAAGGGGACCATGGGGGTCACGAAAGAGACGTATCGGGGAAATGTCGGCGCCGCCGAACGCGGGGTCGTCAGTGGCGTGGGAAATCCACAATGATCGGTCCCACACCTGGAAACACGTGACAGCTGATATAACTCAGCAAGGCCGGTCGTTACCGGCAAGGCCCGCTACCAATATGAGCTGCGGCAGCTGCGCTGCTTTTATTATATAATTTATACATCTACTTCAGCCCTTTGGTCTTGGACTTTGTAGAGACGATTTGGTTCAAGGTTGAAGTTGACAGCTGCACTTTTGCTTACAAGAGGCCATAAGCGAGTCTTCAGCGGCATGTGTAGCATCTTTCTGTCTCGCACCTGAAAGGCCATCATCCCATGAAAGCCTGTGGGCAGGAAGCAGGACTGCGCAAGGTGGCGGTAAAATGCGGCTGCCGAGAGTCGAAACTCTGACGTGGCAGCTGGTCATGTGCTGGTCATGTGATGCCTTGAGACGAGGCGAAAGGTGATTTTCTGCTTCCACCCCAAAACCCACTACCATAAATGGTAGCGGGAACTTTACCAGGTCCACGAACAGTGTCGGAACGGTTTACAGTGAGGCTCAGTACAATGTGACGCACACACCGACGTGGAAGCCGTCTCTTGGAGTTGCAGATGCGATGCGTAAAGACACTCGTTTCTATATTGGGGTGTATCTAGCATCGTTCGTCGCCTGTATACATGATTTCCGTCGTGTTCTTCAATCTGCTTTTAGACCGTTCACCTTCCATTCCACAGTCGCGCCTTCCACGGATCAGTCTCTATGGATCGCTTTCCTCGGACCATTGCCCAGAGCAACATCATGAGCCCCATCATCGCCATTAAGCTGTAGACTGAGATCAGGGCCAAACATACTCGAAGATGCTCTTCCGCTCACAATGGTTGCAGACTCCCTATACCCGTACTCTGCGCAAGCGCACCCGTGATGAAAGGAAGCACAGCGCTGCCCGCCTGCCCAAACCCGATATCCATCCGATTGCTGGCGTCAACAGCCAAGCGGGGAGGATTCGCGCCGCCTGGTTCATCGCTATCGGAAAGAAGGGCCCGAGGACGACGCCGACGATGGAAATAGCGACAGCGTTTCCGATGAGCGATGGCACGAGCCAAACGACGAGCTCAAGTCTGACAATAGAAATAAGTGATGTGCAAAAGAGTGCTCCGCGACGTACTTACCCGATAGCAAGCAACGAGTATATGAAGATGACAAGCCATTCACCAACCTGGAATTATGAAATATGTTTTGTACCACAGTGCATGCGCGTTCCGGCTCACTTTCTCGTTCACCCATAGCAGCAGAAGTCGACCAATCATCAGGCCTGTGATAAATAAGTATGAGGGTCCCAGACGATGGCGTCCGTCCCTGCTCACCCCAAAGAAACCGGACGAGATATACCCAGAGCTCGGGCCACCGTTGCGCTCGTCTATTATGTAGGACACGATCCAACCGCCCATGGTGACTTCAACGCCGACGTAGATGAGGACGAAGACCGAGAGAACGTGCACAGCCCTGATCCGGAATATTTGCTTAAGGTTGCTGTCCGTGCTAGGACCCTTCTGCTGTATCGGTCGTCCGATTCGCGTCATGCACTCTGCGAGACCTCAGCACGTGTGCGAGTGGTGTCAGACTGACATACCGTCAAAGGTCTTGAAGCGTAGGATCACGATCTGGAGGACGAGGCAGATCACGGCAAGTCCCAGCGATACGAGGTAGTGAAAGGACCAGCGGTTCATCTGGGCAAATTGTGTCGAGACGAGTGGCGCCACGAGTGCACCAAGGCCTGTATCATTCAAGTGAGTACTCTGACAAATTGTATGGCCATCCGTTACCGTAGACAGCGTTAAGGATTCCCATTCTGGCTTTGTCCTTGAGGAAAGCTACGTATCCAATCGATTGCGCGACCTATAGCGGCGAGAGCATCAGAATAAGTCAGCAGGAGATGGAGTGCGTGCGTACCAGAACAGCCATGCCAACACCATTTATGGCGTATCCGATGCATAGAACGGGGAAGGGCAATGCGGCTGCGTCGATAGCATATGCGATGGCTTGAAACGCCGAGCCTGCAATTCTTCTTGAATCCGAGACTAACCAGGACGAATTCAGGCAGCTTACCAAGAGCCATGAGCTATCAAGGTACGCTATAAGCCTGAGCTTCAGGTGCGACAATGGGCGGCGACACGAACCTTGCCGTATCCAAGTCGCTCTGACAGCGGGACGTTCAGGAGCGCTCCCACCACGAATCCCTGTGGCACTTAAGGGCCAATTAATCGAGCTGAGACTGTCACTCACAACGCAAGCGCAAACGAATAGCAGGGAGACGATGGTATAAGAGACCTACGGACCGAATCCGATTAGCTCGCTGACATCCATATGTAAGGAGCAACGCACATCGTAAACCTGCTGTATGCGAGGCAGCAGGGGACCCGTTGAGCCATCGTTCCAACCCGCAAGCACGATAGCCCAGCATGCAGCGATGAACTGCAGATGGTCCAAGATGACCTGTTTGCGTGTTTGCTCCGGCACTATCGGTTCTGGCGCTGAGATATTGACAGTATGGGAGGAGCCGGCAGGTGCGGCCGAAGGAGCGCCCTCTGAATCTCCCTTGTCGACGGACGTCTTCGTAGATACATGGTTCGGGCGTAAATCGAGAGGAGGAAGCGGTATCGCCTCGAGCTCCATGGCCATGGTGTCAATGGAAAGCCGGAAGGGGTGCCACTGCAGTTGTTGGTGATGGACGATGAGAGCAAACCTTGCTACGGCCACAGATGAGGCCTAGGGTTCAGGGGCTACATACGGTTTGCCAGAATTTGTAGGAATCAGAGTCAAGAGATCCAAACCGTTTGCAAGACATGGACCAAGAGGTCACGAATGAGGGGAAGCGGGGGAATGTCGGTCAAACGCGGGGATTTGTTCACGTGAGCGATGCGCCCAAATGGGCGCTGGTATGTTCATGCTTACATATATTTGTCGGCAGTGTGGCTTGCTACATAAATCATTCGTAAGTCTTCTTTTACTGTCTGAACTTTGATATCAGTCCCTGTGGCTCGCTTTTCTCGGCACCATCGCCCACAGCAGCATCATGAGCCCCATCATGGACACCAGGCTGTCCGAATGAAATTAGAATCAGACCCAGCAGAAGACGAATCAGCTCACAAAGGCTGTAGGCTGCCGATGCCCGTGGTTTGAGCGAGCGCACCAGTGATAAAGGGAAGGACTGCGCTTCCCGCCTGCCCGACGCTGGCAATCCACCCGATGGACGGCGTGAGCAGCCAGGCGGGGAAGATGCGCGCGGCCTGGTTCATCGCGATCGGGAAGAAAGGCCCAAGAACGATGCCGACGATGGATACGGCGATGGCGTTACCGATGAGCGAAGGCACGAGCCAGACGACGAGCTCAAGGCTGATTAAAGTAAGTGAGGGTCGAAGCGGCAAGCAAGGTCACGGACGACGTACCCGATGGCGAGAGAGGAGTACAAGAATATGACAAACCATTCGCCGACCTGGGGGTACATAGTTGGGTTTCGTCCTGTAGCGCATGCACGTCCGATAGACGCACCTTCTCGTTGACCCAAAGCAGCAAGAGGCGGCCAATCATAAGGCCTGCGGGAACCAAACGTCAGGAATCCCTAAAAGCCAGCCATCTCCCCACTCACCTGCAAAGAATCCAGACGAGATATAGCCCGAGTTCGCTCCTCCGCCCCGCTCATCAATGATGTACGATACGATCCAGCCTCCCAACGTCGCCTCCACGCCGGTGTAAATGAGGGCGAATGCGGCAAGGGTGTGCATGTTCTTCAACCGGAAGATCTGCTTGAGGTTACTTTCCGTACTGGCGCCTTTCTCTGGTATCGGTCGGCCGACCCTTTCCATGCACTCTGCGGCGATCTAAACAACTACAGTAAGTTGGTGTCAGAAATGCGTACCATCGAAGGTCCTGAAGCGGAGGACTGCGATCTGGAGCACGACGCAGGATAGAGCAAGTCCCATGGATGTGAGGTAATGGAATGACCAGCGATTCACTTGAGAGAACTGCGTCGAGACGAGCGGTGCCACGAGCGCACCGAAGCCTGAGCGATGAAGTTCAGCGCAGCAGAACACTTATAAGTGTCTGTCGTACGGACCATAAGCAGCGTGGAGCATGCCCATCTTCGCCTCGTCCTTGAGCGACGCCACGTAACCGTTAGATTGGGCGCTCTAAGGCAGGAGCATCGATCAGGATGCGCATGCCTTACTTCTTACTTCGTGGCTGCTTACCAGAATGGCCATTCCACTGCCGTTGATGGCATATCCGATGCAGAGGACAGGGAAGGGCAATGCGGCGGCGTCGATGGCATATGCGATTGCTTGTATACCGGAGCCTGCAGATGTTCAAACGAGTGCGAGGGCATGCACGCAAATTGCTTGCCAAGGACCATGAGCTGAAAGAGGGATTTTAGATCAACGATTGCATTTTTAGATAATTACGCACTTTCCCGAATCCCAGTCGCTCTGAGAGCGGCACATTGATGAGAGCGCCCACAACAAACCCCTGCAGTACGGGTCAGAGGTCGCCCGTGCTCGAAACAGTCACTCACAATGCTGGCACAGACGAACAACATAGAAACAATCGTGTAGTTGACCTGTGATCAAGAGTCCTGTCAGCTGTCTCCCGTATGCGTGGCTGTCGAGCGACTCACATCGTAAACCTGCTGGATGCGGGGCAGCAGGGGACCGGTCGTGCCGTCGTTCCAACCGGCGAGCACTACAGCCCAGCACGCAGCGAATAACTGCATGTGGTCCATCATCACCTGTCCGCGCGTTCGCTCTGGAGTTGATTCTGGTTCTGGTACCGGCCCACTGGCATGACTACTCTCAGGCTCCCGTGTCCGACGCTCATGGAGTGAGGCGCCGTTGACCGCGTTTGATGGGCCTGCTACAGGCTCCTCGTCGCGGACGAGCACCTTCGAGAGGAAATCGCGTGGATTCATCGGGCGGAAACTCAGAGTGGGAAGGGTCATCGTCTCGTTGGAAGGTAGCATGATCGTCTCGAGCGGTATGGGAGGCTGGTCCATGGTGGTTGAAACTTTGAGCGATGGGGTCAGAGGACAAGGTCTGCGTGGGCTGCCGCATCGTATTTAAAGGTCCAGGGCAGGTCTTCTTCATGGCGCTTACTTATCTACCGAGGCCGTCGCGGAGCCGTCTCGTAAGTAAAAGGCGGGGAACCGTGAGAAGACTTACTCGCGTGCCACGGGATCACTGATCACGTCACCGGGGCGCTTGTTTGCTGCCTCAACGCGCTGTCGACGCGTCTCGGGAACATGAGTGATCTCGACAGGTCGGTGGAAGCCGGTACTTTTGATTCGCCTGCTCAAGTCTTTCAGACAAATAGCCCAGCTTCAGCGATGCGAGCCCATTACAGAGGCCGAGGTTCAGCGCCTCTGTCTCAAGGCGCGCGAGATTCTCATCGAGGAGGGGAACGTCCAGCATGTTGACTCCCCCGTCACAGTGCGTGCATAAAAGTGCACCAATACTGTCTCTAATTATCTCAGATATGTGGGGATATACACGGTCAATTCTTCGATCTACTGGAGCTCTTCAAACTGGGAGGCTTCTGTCCGGAGACGAACTACCTGTTCATGGGTGCGTCGTTATACCCTTGCCGGTAACCCCCCTTCTGACTTTCCTTGCAGGAGACTTTGTGGACCGCGGCTTCTACAGCGTCGAAACCTTCCTTCTTCTCCTCGCACTCAAAGTTCGGTATCCCGATCGCATCACCCTCATCCGCGGCAACCACGAGAGCCGACAGATCACCCAAGTGTGTGGTTACGCACTCCTCCAACTCGTTCCCCCTCATATGATGCCACAGGTATACGGCTTCTACGATGAGTGTCAACGGAAGTACGGCTCCTCGAACGTCTGGCGATGGTGTTGCGAGGTCTTCGACTACCTCGCCCTCGCCGCCATGGTCGACGGACGCGTGTTCTGCGTACATGGCGGGCTGAGTCCTAATCTAAGAACCATTGACCAGGTACGTTTTCTGCTCTGCTATGCCCCCTGGTTTCAGTCCGCGACGCTGCGCTCCATGATAGCTCACTCACATAATAGATCCGAGCAATAGATAGAAAGCAGGAGGTCCCGCACGACGGCACGATGTGTGACCTGCTATGGTCAGATCCAGACGGTAAGCTCACCGGCCCAAAGCGCTCCCCCCTCTCACCCGCTCCCAAGATATCCAAGGTTGGGGCCTCTCACCTCGCGGCGCGGGTTACCTCTTCGGCCCAAACATCACGAAAGCCTTTATACACGACAACAACATCGATCTCGTCGCGCGCGCGCATCAGCTCGCCATGGAAGGTACGTCAAGGTCTTGTGCCGGTCTGGCGGTCGTTTGACCGAAGTACAGGCTACAAGTTGATGTTCGACCGGACAATTGTGACAGTGTGGAGTGCCCCGAATTATTGCTACCGGTGAGTGCTGCTACTCTATAGAGGATTCATCTTCTCTTCTCGAGCATTGTAATAATATGGTCTCCAGTTGTGGCAACGTCGCGTCTATATTGGAGCTCGACGAGCATCTCACGCAGGAATACAAAGTGTTCCAACACGCGCCGATCGTGAGTCCTATTTTCGCCATCGCATAACCTAGGCGTCGCTTTCTCCCTCTCCCGCCAACGCCATGCCCTGTGTTTCTCCACGTTGACTAACCATCTCTCCAGGATGTACGCTCAGTACCCGCAAAACGACCACCGCCGGACTACTTTTTGTGATCTCGATAACATATTAGACGATCAGGGACGTCTGCACCGCGGGAGACATCGTGAGCCCTCGCAGCGTCCCGTCCCTTGTTCCATCTGTATTACTTACGCTTACCGTGTCGTTGGTCTTGTTGTACAGTATGTGTTTCTCTTGCGCTATGTATCGGAGACTGTAGGGGCTGCCTGCCAAGACCTGCATGAATCAGTACCATGCCCTGCTTGAAGCGTGTTTCACCGCGCCTCACTTCACCGACGACCTTGGACTGTCGTCTCTTTGAGTCAAACGAAAGCAGGTGGCAAAGGACAAGAATGGACGCGATTGTTGCATGAAGCGGATAATTACAGCGATGTGCGGGGTGTGGTATGTGCTATGTTACATGGGTGTATGGAATGTGCGGGAGAGGCAGGATAGCACAGCGTGATAGTGATAAGTATGCATACAGATGCGCAAGGACCTGAAGCAATGCGAAGGGAGCCATACAGGAACAGCGAAAAAGCATAAGAGCAGATATAGTCGACGAAGAGAAAATCATCTCCAGTCCAAAAGTGTGTATCGCCAGAGCGCAGCTCGTGGACGCGTCGCAGTGCCACCGCACCACAACTTCTATCCGTTCGGTCCGTCGCTCCAGATCCGCCGACGCCACCCCAGGCGGCGCGCGCGCGGCAGGGAGCGATACCGCACCCTACAAGTCGAAGTGGTGTGGCAGGTGCTTCAGAGTGTCCATCCGTGCCTTCCGAAGCGCAGCGAACGCCGCCTCGCGGCACGCGTCGTTCATCACCCGCGCCAGGCGTGCGTCGCGGCGCAGGATTGCCTGCGCCGTAGCGAGCCGGTTGATGACGTCCACGTTCATGTCGCCAGCGACTGCGTGCCAGGCGCGCCCCCACACGCGCTCGCACTTCCAGTGCTCCTCTTCGGTGCATTCCTCGGCGCGAGGATAGGGCGGTGGCGCGGCGCGCAGACGCGCCGCTACGACGCTCAGGGACTTGTACCCAGCGAGCACGTGTCGCTGCAGGATCCCGTTGAGCGGAGGCTTGGGGCGGATGGCGCGGGCTTTGACGTCCGCGGCTATCGTAGGGAGGTCGCGTATCATATACGCGTAAGAGGCGGCCGCTTGCAGCATGAGCTGACTCGTATGCTCGCCGTATACGATAGCGTCCTCTGGAGGGAGAGCGTGCGGGGACTGGGGCAGGAGCAGGCGGTTGATCCAGTGGTCCGTGATGAGGTCGAGGAGGGGAGGCTCGTAATACGCCAGTGCGGCTCGGGACAGGTAGGCCATCGCATCGACGGGGCAGGTCCGGAGTACCGTGCTAGGCGGGCGGGTGATGATGTGTATAGCGTCCATAGCCCAGTGCTGGAGAGGCTTGATCCCATAGTGAAAGGTTTGCTCAGCAATAGAGCCCAGCATAGCGGGATACGTGAATCTGGCGTCGACAAGTGGGCTAGAGGGGAGACAGATGATGAGCACTTTATAAGTAAGGATGGGAAGGAACGCACTGCGTGCAGATCGCCCATAGCAAGCATCTGGATTCGTCCGCCGTCTTGTTATAAAATCGCAGATTTTCGTCGTCGCGAGGTACGAGGAACAGCAGTCTGTACACCTCTCGCAAGGGCATAGAATGCTCCTGCGTCCCGCGTCAGAAGGTCGGCTCTAGCCAAGTCTGCGACCACGCACTTTGTAAATCAAGTCCTCTATCCCTGCCCTCTTCGCACAGTTCGTGATAGCGTCGGGCGGTTGCGGATTGAAGCACGGACAGCCTTTGCGACTCTTCGTGGCGTGCGCCATTCTGGCTCGTTTAGTGGCCGACGACCGGCGCTCGACCATGGTCTGCGCTGACATGGATTTATATGGCGCTGGCATAAAGAGAAAGTGGCTCCGGTTGTGGCGGGTATTTGACTCGAGGACCCCGCTGGATGTTATAAAGCAGGCGATGGTTGCGAAGGCTTCGGGCGGCTGATGGAATACAAAGGCACGCGCACCTGCATATAGCACTGGACTATTGTAGAACGGGCGCCAAACAAAAGGATCTTCCCGTAGAGTGTGACGTCGCCCGGAGCTGCACGCCCCCCACCGAAGCCTCAAGTTATTATGTGGCCCAAAGATCGCAACCCGATCCCGTCTTATTGTTTCCTCGGACCTGCGCATAACAAAAGAAGCGATGGCAACGCTTTCTGCGTAAGACTCCCCGCGCGAGATCACAACACGTATGCGCCATTCCGTCGATTCACTGTTCAGTCGGCAGTCGAAACAGTCGGAAGCGTTTGTGATAGTCGAGAACAAGGGCAACATGAGCCAAAAAGGAAATTAAACCTCCGGCGTTTGGTCTCACGGGCACGTGCCCTCGAAGTTCAACTCGAAGGGGTCTCATTCAGACTTTGCAAGGACAACTTGGTCCCCCGTGGTAGCTGGCAGGGGAAGATGTTCCATAGTATTTGGTGCCAGTCGTGTCAGCCTTACATGCTTTGGTGCTGCCGCCCACCACCCGTAAAGTCCACAAAAATAATATATTAATATATCTGTTCCTCGAATTGAGGATCCGCATGACAAGGACTCCGGTGCGCTTTACGCTGCGTAGGGCTAGCTTGATTGTCAAAAATGCAGATATAGATACAGTTTGATAGATATAGACAAAGATACGCTTGCGCGACATATGCGACCAAGTTCACGCCTCGATGCTCGGCTTCAAGACAGTTGCGGCAAACTCTTCAATAGTGCCGACCTCGACTCCGAGCGCCTTCAGGCGCGGGTCAGGAATCTTGACGTTAGGAAACCAGTCATGCTCAGCCGAGCAATCGAACTGGCCAAGTAATGAGAATGCGCGAGTACGAACGCCCGGCTTGAGAGCTGTAGGCCAGATGATGAGAAGACTCACCATGTCAGCGATGGGCGGAAAGCCAGCTTTGCCGAGGTGCTTGACTTCAACGGGCTTTCCCAGTCCTGAAAGCGCTTCAATACAGGTTCACAAGCGCTTCACTAAGTACGCTCACCTTTAGCGAGCTCTGCAGCTGATTCCTCGGCAGTAGTACGCGCGGAGCCAAGGACGAACGTCTGCTTGTTGATCTCGGCCAGACGCGTCGTATACTGCGTAAGAAGCGCGGTGACAGCGGGGCCCCATGTCCCGGCCAATCCAGGTCTGAATGAGGACGGTTCCGGGTCGCTCGAACGTGTTCATCAAATACCCGGTCTCAGTCTTCACGAAAGGAAACGTTGGCTGCCGACTGAAGACATGTCAATGGGGCCGCAAACAAGTGGAGGGTGTCGACGTACCCGGGCATCACATTCTCTAGAAAGTTCCCGGGAGAGATGCACGCGTAAGGGATTTGAGAGGCCTCAAGATGCTTCTGAATAGCAGCCTTGTCTGAAGGAATTTGTGTTAGAGCATTGCGCTGACGGCAGAAGCGATGTACAAACCGTCGAAGTGGTTCGCATTCGTATATTTCCCGTTTGACATGTCCCGTAGACTGGGGAGCGTACTGAGGCAAAGGTAGAGTGTCACTGAGGGCGATAACATGTATAACGCACACCATACGAACCTGAAAGAAATGAACTTGACCCCGGCTGCCTTGCTGGCGTCAATGACATTGATGCCCTGCGTCAACTCGGGTATGCCTTTCCAGCTGGGAAGTGTAATCTGTGTAATATTGAGCGGAGACCTTTATACAGTGAATGATGAGCGGCGTACAAGAGCGACACATTCGGCGCCGGCGACGGCTTTGCTGACAGCGTCCTTGTCGTCCATCGTGGCCCCGACAACTTGACAGCCGAGGCCGGAGAGAGCGCGAGCGGAATCGCTGCTGACATCCCGCGTCACCGCACGGACCGTGAAGGTGCCGTCCTTGAGCAGGGCGCGAACGACAGAAGAGCCTGAAGAAGCGTAAGAAAAGACTCTCGGATCCGAAGCAAATCCACTGGTTTGGATTGGGCTGGCGTTGCTATACAGTACCTTGGAGGCTGGTAGCAAGGAAAACAGTGGCGATGCGCGACATTGTAGTGAATGTAGAAGCTCGTCAGAATGGTAGAAAGAGCCAGGTATCCCACTTTTAAGGCAAGGACGAGGACGGGTGGGATCCCGAGGGTCGTCCAGACGAGGACAGTGACCACTGGCGGACCACCATGGACCTATACAAGGACCACAAGGCTTGACGGCTGTCTTCCGTCTGGTAGGTAAGTCCAGGGTAAGTTTGCCGATTTTGGCACTGAGTTGATGCTTACCAATGAGCATTGAGAGTCGAGACAGCTCATCCGCGGCCTGATGGAGGACGGTGTTACCTGGTTCCAAGATAGTTCCATAGTTCAGCGAATGACGGGCACTGGCGGGCACTGGCTCAGATGGATACGGACTCTCCGAAGGCTTCAAGCTTCATAAGTACTGACGGCGAGAGGCATCGAGAGCCGACCGGCGATCATCCAATTATTATGCATCAAGTATGACATAATATCAACATTTCCGGAAGTTGCCGGTGGGCATCCTAGTGCCCAAAGCATCGAAACATGCATACCGCTCGAGCGTTTATCGATACTGTGCGTGGTTGTCAACTATTTATCCTGTACCTCCTTGCAGATATCTTTTGAGCAGAGCACGGACAGAAATCTATAAGAGTAGGACCCAGTGGGGCTTCGACCCTATGTTCAACGTTGAACACTGTCCGACGTGTACATTATATCTGCCCACGTTAGCCAACAAAAGATCAATTGTGAAGGGAATATGCATGTGCGTGCGATGTGCGTCGATCAGTGGCGGGGACTGGCGCCCCGCGCCACTACTACCGATGAGTACACGATTTCATCACTGGGCAGAGACAGTCGCTCGAAGCCGTTTCCTGACTTCTGCACCCCAACCCACAATGGCTACCACGGCAGTGCCTGCAAAACATGTCCCCGTGTACACGATCATGTTCTCAAATCGCCCACCCGCAACTCGGAAACCTAGCTCAAGCGCCGCGAGCGAGCTTGCGGTGTTGTTTGAGGACGCGGGCGTCTCAAGCGCTGTCGAAATCGGCGTCGAGAGCATGCTGCCTAATCCTCGCGTAAGGAGCAACCAGCCGAAGAGCGTCGTCGACAAGTTTGGGTTCTGTTCTGTGAATACATGAGTACACTCGCTGTATTAAGCTGAATCTCATAGTGCTGCTTACTGGCAATAGCCGGATAAATCCTGTCCACAATGTCGATCATCCGTTTAAAAACACCTCGTATACAATACCGAACGCAATGAGGCCCGTAAACGTACGAGAAAGCACTCCCCAGAGAACGAAGGCGCACCCCAGGGTTGAACCGGTCCGAAAGGACCCCCATCGTGAGACGACCGCACGCAGAGGCATGTCAATAATGCGACTCACCGGCGGTCATGACACCGTTAGCGATACCGCGCCGCTCGAAAAAACCACTCGGACATGTAGCAAATCGTGATCACATAGATCAAGGTTGGATCTACCGAATTGGGGGCCATGGACGTCGGTATCATCTCTCTGATTGTCGTGTAAACATAGCCATGCACGACTGACGGGGTACGCACTGAATTCGCAAGTAGCGGGACTGTGAGGCATTGTCGTATGATCTATGAAGGTGAGTTAAACAGCTCGAGGAGGAACGTCAGTGGATGGGCCCGGAATGTGGCAAAGGCGCGAAGGCGCGGGGACGGCAGTCACATCGGGAGACTGGAGGTTCGCGCTTGAAATATCGTGTCCTTCCTTTACAGAGTTACATTGAGACAATACATGGGCCACGTACAGACAACACCGGAGAAGCAGATGGATGGAAGACACCAGTACATGTCGACAGGCAGGTTCCCTCATCCCCACGTCTGCGGCAGCCTCGCAGCGCTTGTCCGGCCAGCCGGAAGGTATATGACGAACGGCGACATTCGTATCATCGTGAAGGAGGTATCCGTATGATGGCTCAGCGCTCAGAAGGTGTTGGCCCATGCCTGAGATCGAAGTCGGACACACGCGCCTGTTGGATCCACATATGTTTCTGTCGACCCGGTCAACATCCCATCCACATCCACGCCCCGCATCTAAGACGACTCACCAAGAGATCCTTCGGCGTCCTCCGCTGCTCCGGATCCTTCAACAAGCACCCGTCAATGAACTCCTCCGCTAGCGGAAAGCGCCCCTCGGGCGACAGCTTCGGCGCGGGCTCGTTCACGATATGCTGCAGCAGCTCCAGGATGCTCATCGTCATCCCGCCGCCCTGCAGACTGACGCCCTTGCTCTTCCGCTTGTCCGCCTTCGACGTCTTCTTGCGCGGCCGCGGGGGCGGGAGGCCCATCATGAAGACCCCGGGCGTTCCGGCTGGAGGGTGCCCTCGAGGTCGGAGAGGTCGGAGTCGTCCGAGTCGCCGGATTCGGAGAAGGGGAAGCGGCCGAGGGCGAGTTCTATGAGGGAGATGCCGAGGGACCAGACGTCGGATTTGACGGTGTACTGTGCGCCTTGTATCCGCTCGGGCTGGCGGAGAGTGTTAGCGTGAGTAGATAGCCAGGCAAGGTAGAGAGCCGCACCGACATGTAGGTGGACGTGCCGACGAAGGTGTCCGCGATGGAGTTGATCAGCTCTCCAGACACACCAAAGTCGCAGATCTTGATCTCGCCCTTCGAGTTACACAAAACATTCGAGGGCTTGATGTCTGAGTACGGTAAGGCAAGGAAACGCGCTCCAAATCATGCAGCGTACCTCGGTGAATAATCCGATGAACGTCATAGAGGTATGTAAGACCCTCGAGCACCGCGAGCGCGACCTTCCCCACACCTCCATGTCGATGGGTCCAATCTTCTTGTAGATACCGTCCAAGGAACCCTTGTCCATAAACTCCATGCATATGCATATATTCGGGTCAGCGAGAAACGCGCCCCAAAAGGAGATGATGTATTTGGAGTGGCAGTCGTGCATAATCTGCAGCTCGCGCAGGATTTGCTTGCGCACGGCCGGCTTCGCATCGATGAGAACGTTCTGCAGGCGCGTCAGCGACCGCAACCCAATCAGCGAACACACACGCGCCTTTTTCGCCATCATAATGCCAGTCGGCATATGCTCGACCTTCTTCACGCTCCCCCCGTTGCCCTGTCCGAGCTCGTGGATATCGCGCAAGTCCTCGTTCCGCAGATCGAGCTTCGTCTCTGCGTTCATATCCAGGTTCGCCAGCGTGTTCGACAACGTCGCATGGTAGTTGTTTCTGCGCGCAGAGGGGAGCGCGGCAGGGGACGCGGTATTCGGCGCCGAGTTCGACTGTGCGTGCACGGTGAGTAGGTTGCTGTCGTCCTGCGCGGCGGGCTCCGGGGCGCGATGGGCGTGGGTATCTTCGGCGCCTTTAGCACCATCGGCGGAGGGCGTTTCTTGCCGCCTCCGCCGCGCCTGCGGGTGCTGGGCGGGCGCGTTGCTGTGGGCACGTTGCGCACGGCGGCGGGGGTGCGGGTGCTGGTGCCGGGCGTGTGGGGATGGGCTCGGGCTCGTCAGGCGTCATTGGGGATGCAGGGCCCGTCGCGCCTGGGGCAGCGCGAGCGCCTTGAAGTTGCGTTTCTTGCGGATGGGGGTCGCCATTGTCGAGGAGCGCGTTGAGCAGGAGATGCTGATCAACGGCAACGGGTTCAGAACAATACATACGGTTAGGTAAGCCGGTGATAGCCGGTCGTATGTTCGACTTCAACAATGGACTTGGAGTCCAACTGGAAGACGACGCGAATGTCTTTCTCTGCCTATGTTTTCATGCTGAAATTTCGCTACTCACGCACAAAGAGAAGAATGAAGGGCTTGCTGCGTCACTGGACGCCTTGACAGCACCTGTTCTTAATTGTCGTCGGATGACATCCCTTCACCGATCCGAAGAGACGACAAGGAAGGACACAGTGTCAGGAGTCACATAGATAGATAGACCATTATGCAGATGAAGCGATGGCATAGAAATACATACACGGTCTAGATTAGCGTTGCTATCGGGTGAACCGGTAGCATAGCGCAGACGGGGTACAGACGCCTCAGGTGGAGAGCTAACCCGAAGCAGGTGGGTACAAGCAGCTACTGGAGCAGTCAAACTGCACCAGAGCCGATAAGTGAGTACAGATGGTGGAAGTAGATGGCACACATTGAAATTACAATGAAGGAGAAGGGAAAAGATGTGGAAAAACCAAGGGTCCAGACCGTCGTGAAAGATCGTAAGTATAGGAATAATGATGATGGTGCGCAAACTCTGGGACTTGTGTGGTGAGACGCGCCAAGGATGGAAATAAAAAGAAAATGTGATGATGTCTAGGGTGTGACCCGTTAGGTAGGGTAAAGATATCTGGAGAATGCCGATAGACCGGGATATGCTGGCAAGGGAAGCTATAGTCGCTGACAGTCAGGATGGCGACTAAGCCGTCTTGCTCGATGCCATGGTTGACACCTGACGATAGCGCGTTAGCACACTCAACTCGTTCATTACATTGCATTTACGCACCTTCCTTCCTGGCTCAAGCAAGCCGGCGCGCCACTCAACGTCAGCCTTCCACCACGCTCCTTTCCACCGCGAGCCAGCAACAGCCCGCTCAACGAGCCAGTCGCGGCCGAGGTTGTAGCCGTTGGGAATGATCATATGGCTCTTGCTCGAGTCCTGCCATCGGTCAGTACTTTAGCAGGAAGGGAGCGAAGATCAGCGGACCTTCTCTCGCGATACCCTAGAGAGAATCAGCAGGAGATAGCAAGGGGATCAGAAGCACTCACCCTAAGAACCAGGCGCCGCTGTTCGCCAGCGTGCCGTTCTGTTTCCAGGCGCGGAAGTGGTTTCCGCCCGCCAGGCTCTCCCAGCAGGTGCCGAGGACGGGGAAGTAGGACTCGCGGTGGAGGAAGTGCTCTGACTCCCTCCCGTCGCCGAGGTTCGCTTCATGAATAAACTGAGACAGACATCAGTCCCCGGTATGCGGGAGGTGGGCGAGAACACTTACGCCTCTGTGGAGACCTAGGCATTCGCGAGCGAAGCCGATGGACCTGCACAAGTTTAGAGAGCTGTGGTGTAATGGAATATGCAAAACTCACTGGGAGTATGCAAGAATCCATCCTCGTGAGAACAAAAGGATCGGAATGAGCAGATATGATGACATTCAGCGGTTCCCCCCGCTCCTTCTTCGTCGCGTACTGCGATAACCGTTAGATCGGTTTAGATATAAGAAGCGCGACGCACATCTAGAAACCGCCCACCATAGAGCCTGGGTCGTACCAGCCGGGAAAGGCCTCCCCGTCCTCGTTACTGTCGCCTTCGGACAGAACTTGCTGCTGAATGTCCCCTGGGACGATCACTGGCGAGGCGTATACGCCAACGACGAGCAGTTGAGCAGAGGAAGACGCATGGGACGGGGAACGGCGAAAAGACAAGAAAAGAGATGGAAGTCAAGAGCAAGGAGCAAACCTGATAACCCCATTTCAAGCCGCGCGCCACCGCCGCCAGCACGTGGCTTACGACGCGCGCGGAGTCGGCAACGACGGCGAACTCGCCTTCCGTTCCACCACCATGTCCGCCGATCCTGAACCGCACTCGCCGTCGCTAGAGGCCGCGAACATCGCCAACTTTCTCCAACCTGATGACGACGACGAGACCGCGTCCCAGCGCTCTATTTCCCTCTCCTCGCCCGCCGCCTCTGCGCGGAACTCGACCCAGGGCCATGTCTACGCGAGCTCCCGCGACTCGACCGTCTTTTCCAAGCGCGACTCGCACCCCTACACGCTCTCCTCCGACCTGAGCTCAGAAGTCGACGAACGCGGACAGCAATCGCCGGTCAGCACCGCGAACACCTCCATCGAGGAGGAGCCGGCGACCGAGGCAGACGCCAAGGCGTACGCGCCGCCCATATCCCCCGACCCCGCCGAGCATGGACGACACCTGTCCATTGCGTCCACCGGCTCCTCGTCGCGAAAGGCGCGTCCAGAGTCGATGCTCGTGCTCCCCGGCGGAGGGCCGATCATACTAGGCATCGCCCTGGTGGACTTTAATCATATTGTGCGTGGTGTGAAGCGACATCGCAGGTGATGCTGACACTCCCAGGTCGGCCCGAAAATCGAGTACTCGCGCGGAGATGTGTTTGACGACGAGGAGGTCGTAAGATCTTGCCCTTCCTTGCGCTGCCGGACGGTGCCCACTTGGTGCGGAGTGCGAGACTAGTCTGGTCCTGCTCACCATGCTCAGAGTGCAGAAGACTACTCCTACTTCCACCTCGTGCCCACGGGGCCCAAACCTACCACCGTGTTCGGCATATCGTATGCAACTCAGCCCCGCTCCGTCCGACACCTGACACCCTCCCAGATGCAACCAGCAAATCGCCGCATCCGCCCTGCAGGTCAAATGCCCGACGTCGTGCGGTCAACAGTCCAAAAGGCCGTCGTCGTCCTCGCCTCGAAGCCCATCTTCGGCCCCATACGCGACAAGCTCGGCGTCGTCACGACGGCACTGTTCCACCAGCGCGACTTTACCGACCTCAGCATCCTCGATGCGTTTGGCGAGTCCCTGGAGGCCTCACTGCGAAGTCAGATGACGGAGAGCGGGTTGCTCATGGGGACCAGCCTGCGCGAGCTCGTGCACACGTTCCGCCAGCGGACGCTTGTCCTGGTCAAGACTTTGATGTTGCAGAAACGAGTACGTTCTTGCCTCGCTGCCATCATGGTGAACTAACTTGTTCTTCAGATAATGTTCAGCGGCTATCCGGTCGAGCGCCTTTGCACGTACCAGTATTCGTTGATATCTCTCATTCCTGGTCAGTACTTCATGGCATTCGTGTGTATATCGCTTACATGCCGCAGGCTTGCTGCAGACCCTTGAGGATGCGGCTCGCCGCCCATCGCTGCGCGTGCACCCACTTTGTCCAAGCCGACCTCGCTGAAGACATCGGACCGCAAGAGCATGATGGCATATCTTGGTTTCCCACTCGACATTTTCGGGAAGGTGCGTTAGCTTTGCATGGTCTTCCTTGATGTCAGAAGGCTGACTCGCTTTACAGGACTCCTTCTTCCAACCCTATATACCATTGCAGCAACTAGACATGCTGAAAGATACCCCGACCTGGCTATGTGGGAGCACAAACTCGATCGTGACGCAGCAGAACTGCGTGACTTGCTCGTAAATGTGAGTGTGTGACATGATACGTTAATGACGAGAGCCCAGTGCTGATATTGTATTGAAGTTGGAAACGGCGCCCTCGAGTTCAGAAACCCGAATCTGGAGAGATGGCATCGTTGACGCCGGCGATAGAAAATGGATGGATGACATTGTGCAGGCGGTCAACGAGGGGTACGCTGAGACAGAGGATGGCCCGATGCAACCAGCAATGCAGTCAGTAGCTCTACGCTCGATCGAGATCCTTGCTTACAAGGGTACAGATTCAAGGCAGCGACGACTATCTTCGTGTGAAGGTGTGTCAAGGCAATGTCGGCAAGTTCTTTTTTGATGGTGCAGTTCGAGGAATACATCTCGCTATGCTGGCCTCGATGCGATACCAGGACTTCGTCGCGAAGGAGGCATGCCATTGGTTCTCCTGGTACACCTGATATGACACCTTGGATGGGTGCGTTTGGTTTTCTGCAAAAGTCAGGATCTAGCTGAGCGGGAAACGTCAGACTTCAACCCGCTTTGGTTGCAGGAGTTCAGAGCCACGAATGTCTATGAGCTTTGGGAACGCACCACCGATTCTGCTCTATTCGACATTGTCGAGCCGAGGTACATCTTCACGTCTCGATTTGTGCTACTCTTGCTCACTCTCGAGCTAGACATCCATGTGTCGACAAGCCGTCAGTGTGGCTGATATCGGTCTGCGATTATCGGAGGGGCATCCAAGACTTGAAGCTCGACCAACAATTGGCCTGCCCGCGAAGCCGTCGCCCGCACCTTGACAACCGGCTCGACGAACTTTTTCAACGCTGTCGCGGGGGTGCGCGAACGCTGGAACGCACGCCCGTCCGCACCACCATCGCCCAACCCCGGCGCGGGACCGTCATCTGGTTCATCCGATCTCACCGCAACGCCCGTGGAGGTGACGAAGGAGGACATCGAGGGCGAGATCCGACCATCGCTGGCGCAGCGATCATCGACATCATCGTCAACTGGGTCGGGCGGCGCGCGAACGAGCTTGAGCGGGTGGGGCGCGTACCTGTCCTCGCGTGCACCGCGGTTCTCGCTTTCGAAGGGCCAGGAGGGCGCCTCTGTGCCTGTGGGCGCCGATGGCGAGCCGACGGCGGTGGACCTGTCAGCCCGACGACGGAGGCGAGCAAGTCGTCCGTTGACCTGGCAAAAACGTCGGTGGAATCCCCGAAGCCGGGGCCGATTCTCCTTCTTCACGCGGACCCCGAGTATGGCGAGTTCGGCGGCGTCGATGAAGAGTACGGCGTCTTCGGACGCGCCCGCTCCTGCGTCTTCTGTGCCCGTGTCGCCGACAACTCCGGTATCGGTCGGGCGGTGGCGGACAAACCAGAGGCGGATAAGTCCGAAGCCCATGAATCAGAGCCGGTGAAGGCAGATTCGACACCAACAACGAAGACCGAAGCAGCACCAGAAACGGCGAAGACGAACGCGAAACACGCGGAGGACGAAGATGAGGGCGAAGGGGCGGGTATACAGGGATGGCTATGTGAGCACGAGTGGGAAGCACTCGCAGGAGGGTGGGAGGGGGTGGTGGAGCCTTTGCAGGTCTCGCATACATGCATTTGCATTTCATGTCATGGAAAACTACTGCACTACTGTTCTCTCAATCTTATACTGTCTCGCAGTACCTTGTAACATCGTTCATCCGGCACCCACGCTGCGCAGCTGGTGATCCTCGAGCATCGCCGCCGTCATCGGTTCTTCCTTCGACCTTGATATCGTCCTCGAACCAGCTGCTTCGACTTCGCACAAACATCGCATCGCGTAACGCATTTGATGGACCCACAAGCAGAACGTGGCGGCACATGGGTTATCGGCTTCAGACGCCTATTCGGCCGATTGCCTCTGCCTCTGACTCGACGCTCACTGCGACGACCCCGGGCCACCGCGCATTATCGCAGTCGCCTGTTCAGCGTTCCTGGCCAATGATCAATATTCAATAGGCGCGGATCCTCGACTTACGTAGTTCTGAACACGCAGCCCTCTTGACTCGAGCAGGTCATGTCCGCTACTCAGCTGGCGGCCTCGCCCCTCTGCGAAAGCTCGCCGAGCTCTCGAAATTCGGCTCGAATTGGCCACCCTCACCCCTCTGCCTCGCTCTTCTTCGACCGTGTATGTGAACAGTGAGATGATCGCCGAAGCTTGTCCCGCGTAATGAGCCCGACGCTCTCCACTTGGACCTCGAACACCTCCCAGCTTCCACCCGTGGATCGGGGCTTTGGCGCATGGTCTTTTGTAGGTCTTTTCACTCCCTCAGGCTATATGCAATTCGACTTACGGGGGGCGTCTGCTTCTCCAGCTAGCTGCAGCCTGCTTGGTAGAATCGATCACTTGGGGCTTCCCAGAAGCCTATGGGTCGTTTTTGAGTGGTCAGTGTCTTGCCAAACCAGAGCATGACCTTCTTTACATTTTACGCAGTCTACTTGGATGATCCTCGTTTCTCATCGCAGGAGACGTTGCTAGCCCTTGTTGGCCCAGTAGCGTCAGGCATCATGTATTGTGCTAGTGCGTATCTTCCGTATCTTGCCTGCCCATACGCGTCTTTAACGAGACATCCATAAGCTCCTTTGATCGAACCTGTGGTCCGACGCTATCCGCCATACCGCCGTCCGCTCTTGTGGATTGGCACGATGCTGTGCTTCGCTAGCATGTTCGGCGCGAGCTACGCTCAGACGGCAAGTCTTCGACGGCGCACCGACCTATTAAAAAAACTGACATCACCTTGATGTAGGCAGCGCAATTGCTGGCATTACAGGGTGTTCTATACGCATTCGGAGGATGTACGCTGTTAATTAGCCTCGCCTGTATAGTACTAACCTCCTCTTAAGCCGTTGTCTACGTGGTCACAATAAGCTACATGTCGCAATGGTTCCTCGACCGGCGCGGCCTCGCGAATGGAGTTATGTTCGCCGGTAAGTCAGACCGCCCATAGACACTGTACAGAGGAATGACTTGTATATATACAGGATCGTCAGCTGGGGGCATCATACTTCCGCTCACATCCCCACGACTCATTGCGCGTTATGGGATTGCAACTACCATGAAGATTTACGCCGTGGCTTTGCTGGTGCTACTGGTTCCTGTACTGCCCTTCGTCAAAGAAAGATTTCCGGATACGCACAACCATGTGCATGGTCCAGCACCAAGGAGTCGCAAAGACTGGTACAAGGAGCGCTCATTCCAGTACTTACTTGCCGCGAACTCGCTGCATGCATTTGGGTACTTCGTACCGCTGGTCTGGCTGCCAAGTGCGTGTCACTGTGATGTCCCATGTGATCCCGAGAATATTGACATTCTTGGGTCAGCTTTCGCAGGGGAATTGAATCTCAGTGCAAGCAAATCGTCGTTGACTTTGACAATCTTCAATTGTGCGTACGCTCTCTGTATAACTGTCTAGTACTGACACTCTGCACAGGCGCCTCCGCATGTGGGCGTCTTGTCATTGGTGCACTCTCAGATCGATTTGATCCTTGGGCGCTCGCTTTCGGTAATCTCCTGTCAGGCTGCTTTTCCGCCTTCGTCCTCTGGGGTGTCCTCTCGCGTAACTTCGCTGGCCTGATGGCGTTCAGCGTTGTGTACGGCGCGTTCTGCGGCGGATGGGCCACCCTGTGGACGGGGTTCATCCGGCCCATCGCTAGTAAGTGGCTCTTCGGTTGGGTTATCGTCACCGATAGTTAACCATATTTCCGGCAGAGGATGATCCCAACCTTGCAACTACGCTTTTCGGCTGGTTGCTCTTAAACGCGTGGACTAGGAAACATATTTCTACGCCCATATCGACAGCTCTTGAGACGCATGTGGCCACGAATGTGACTGCAACCTCGGTTGCGGCGCTAGATATTGGGATTCCAAGTCGCGGGTGGGCGATTCGAAATATGATCTTATATACTGGGTCATGCTTGGCAGGTGCAGCCGTGGTTGCCATGTTTGGTTGGGGTTCGGAGGTGAGGAAGCGGGTTCAGGAAGCTTAAAGGATTCTTGAGGAGCATAAACATACAGACTGTAACTTCGCAATACATAACATAGCTAAATATGTTTACATCTCTGGTTTGGCCCTCTTAGCGGCGCGGCGCTCGTCGCTGTCCTCGAAAGCTGCTACCTCATCCCCAGCCAACGTAGTTGCGTCATCCTCGTCGGAGCGCGCACGCTTGAACGCGCTGGACCAGAGAGAAGTTACTCGTCATCTGCTCGCCATCCGACTCGCTATCGCTTTCAAGATCGGATGCCGTCTCGCCGTCCTCCATGGGTGTCGCTTCCTCGTTCACATCTAGCTCCTGGGGAGGGCTGCTTGAGATGCCTGCGACCCGTCGCTCTCCTGCTTCTCTACCAAAGGTCTACGACCTTCGAACGCGAACTCCAACAGCTCCCCAGGAAGCGTTTGTCCCGCGGCGCAGAGGCAGCTATGAAATTCCCACCACAGCGTAGAAATGAGCCTCTGGTTGGGATTCTTCCGCATGTGGAAGAGCGCCAGATCATTGCGTATGAGCTTCAGAGGGAACGCCCATGACGCTGCCCCAAATAGGCGGAAGAAGGTCGATCGCATCCTGGAGCTTGCCAGCGCCCTTGACGTATTGCGAACGCTCTGAGGCGACGATAATACCCGGGAATAGGGTTGGGTAAAGCTTCTTGTGAGCCTCCAGCTGATACGGAGGAAAGCATAAGTCCGCTTCGGTGGTGTGGCGACACAGAAGCCATAGGGCGATCCACCAGATAGATTCGAGGTCATGAACGTCGCGATAACTCCAGGAACGACTCCAGACACGTCGGAATCCTCCTTAAGAGCCGCGACGCGCTTGTTTTGTAGCGTGTGTATGCTCATATGAGTTCCTGTCATGACTTCAACGGCCATGAAGTTGGCAGTGCCCTGTATGCATACGATCAATACTTGCAGTGACTCGGGATATTGTGAAAATAAAATTACGCACCGTCCTCCATGTTTGCAGAACTTTCGACGACGAGTGCTTCGTGTACTCAAAATCAGCAAGAACTCCTTGACCGTTATGGTCTAGTATGTTGTAAGGGCTCATGTCGCAATGGCATAGTCTCAGTTGATGTAGAATGAACAAGGCTTCTAAATAATGAGTGAAGTGAAGGCGTTGTATCAACATGTTGAAAGCTCACCGTACGATGCGTCAGACAGTATCTTGAAGGCGAGCGACACGGATTTGATACGATCCATGGGTGTTCCACACTGCATCACCGTTCTATGATGCACACGCGCACCAATTTTCCGCTTGAAGCATCCCTTTTGAGCGCGGGGCTCCGCCGTTTCCTGCTCAGCTTCGACAGTGCCCGTGTGCTGGCTCATGGTCCACACATGCGTGGCAGTCCTCCCCCTCTTGACGTCGGGAGCGCTGGCCGGTTTGTCACAGATTATACGCAGGGTGGCGCAGTCGTCCGGGATTTGAAAGCCCTTTGAGATAATATTGTAAGTGTTATCCTCCGAGCCGTCTTCAGTTCTGACGCGCGTCCCAGCAATGATAGGAATGAAGAATGACTTGCGGTCGAGACCGGGCTCCCCGTACCGCGGATCCGCGGGATCAGCCCGCTCCCAATATTCTTCTTCCTCGTCGAGCTCTTTAACGTGCTTCGGCGGCGGTGAACACTTCTTGTCCCACTCAAAGTCATCGATCGCATGCATGATACCGTTGTAGATGTCGACTTCCAGGTCGCGTCCAACGTCCACCCAGGTGTCCTTGACAGCGTAGATATCCTGTTCCGGAGATTCGTTTGCCTTGTGGGCTCGGAAAACACGAGTACACGGCCCAGAGCCAATCTGCACTGCGTAGTTGGCCAGGTTTTCGGTTGTGATATAGGCGTCGGCACCAATGAGAATGCGGTATGATGGGTTCCCGTCGCGCTGCTTGCGATTTTCCTTGATGATGGTGTGATCATAACCGAGATGGGAGAGCGTGGCAAAAGCAAGGCGCGCATAAACGTCAGCGAAGATCCGATAGCCCTAAGCATCGGATGAGTATGAGAGCGATCTGGCATTGGCAAACGTACACGCACCTTGTTCATGTCGAATGGCTGGCTGACGACAGTGACCTCCCTGTTCATGTGCCAGAGCTGCACAGTTGTGTTCCCAAAAGTTACCCCGAGGACAAAGCGACGACGAGCGTCGGAACGAAAACTCTGGAACATGTTCCAAACGATTTTCTGAAAATTCTGCACGAGAAATGAGCAACGAACAACTAGATGCAAGGAATGACAGACATGCAAGGAATCACTGTCGCTCAACTCATACTCTTCAGTCACAGCAGCGCTATCCCAGGAGGGCTGCTGATTGACGAGAACGCGGATACCGTCAGGTTCGGCCGACGTGTACATGACGCCTGGTAAACGCTTGGTGCCGTTGCTCTTCAAATCGTTTGTCGGCACGAGCGCGTTATTAATTTCGCGCCAGCATGCAACGATCTGAGCCTGGATGTTTTCCAAGTCCGAGTAGATCGCCTTCTCCGCCCTGTCCCTCGGCCTCACAGACGCGCTGAGCTTCGCGCGCAACACCGGTTCCGTACGATAGGCCTCCCAGCACTCGGCGCCATGGACGAGAGACAGCGGTGGAAGTTGCGTGAAAGGTTTCCCGCGCTGCTTGACCCGCGTCTTTTGGGACAGCTTGTCGACAAGAGCGCACACGTCGACTGGAGGTGGTGGCATGAAGTGGGTGAGAAACTTGTCGACCATAATCTGGGGAACATCCCGAATGTGCGCACAGAGCAACTTTTGCGCCTCCTCTACAGAACCGCCCATGGTGACGAGGCTCTTGCCAAACGAGTTCTTGCTGGCTGGCGTTGTATGGCTGGTCCCAATGAGTGGCGGAGCGATGGCAGCGGGGGACACCTTCTTCGAGGTCTGCATTTTATATACTCGGCTATCTGGCTTCGGATTCAAATTAGAGATTGGCCTTTGTCTGCTACGTAAATTGATCGAGAGATCCATTGTTCGTCGGGCCACCCCACGCCGTGTGTTCCCTGACCGAAGACCGAGTTAGGTGATCCATGGCAAATACTTGATTGTCGAAGGTAGATTCAGTTGCGTGTAGTGTATGGCTCAAGAAAGTCAATGACGCTAGGCCAGGTGGTGGCAGCAAAGAATGAACTTCGCAATCACAAGCACGTGTCAGCATTGACAATGGATCAACGTCACGATACCGGTCTCGGTGCTCCCACGGTCACACCTTGTTCGAACTACGCGCTGACTTCAATTTCAAGGCTCTTGAGCCAGCTCGGTCTTGTGACAAAACCATTTATTGTCACTTGCGCGCATCGCAGACCGGTCGGGATTATCCAGCATGACTTCGGCGGGCCCGCCGAACCATAAGCCTGAAATTTTAAATCTTAGGACATGATGTGCGCCGACGGTCACACTGCGCAGGCCTTGCCTCCCACCGTCGCCTCGTCTCGCTGTAATAAGCATCTGCATCCTTCGTCACGGTTGGTCATGACCTACCCCGCGATGATAGGACCAATGTCGTCAAACGGGCGCGCGCACGCTGCCAGGACGCTCGCGTGGGGCAAGAGACCTCGACGAACTCATAGCGCGTGCGTGGAGTCAGTCCCATGCACATACAGATGAAGTGAACATGAGATGGTGCATCCTCGCAGTCTCGTGTACGTCGTCTATGAGCTGATCACAGATCGTGCTGAGACGGGTGTACAGAAGTACGTATTCTACCCTGTCGTACCCATCCTACGATGTATCTCCCGTAAGGCCTACCCCCATCCAAGGGGAAGCTCTCTCGCGTCTCTGTCTCGATTATTATACGAGAGCAGCCGCTTTTCCCTCGATGGGCTACCTTCGAGAAAATGTATTCGACTCTTGAGGCAGCAGGCCAGTAAATCTTACAGTACATGTCATGATCATACATAACATTGCATGGCATCTCCGTATAATTATACATCATGCGGCATGCGCGGAAGGCTAATTTTCCGAGGGCGCCTGAAAGTGCTTCAACTTCTTCGATGCAGAAGGACCATCCACCCCCACCTCCTCCTCCCCAATATCGTCATCTGCACCCGCTAACGTTGACTCATCATCTCTTTCGGATCTGCTCCGCTTGCCGTACCGCAAGGCGAGAGGTTCCTCGTCGGAGGATTCCTCGTCCATCAGCTCATCGCCTCCTTCATCCTCCATGTGCGCGTCCGCGCGCTCGATAGCGATTGCGGCGTCGGGCTCTATCTGGGCAGGGTCGACTGGAGGCGTCTCTAGGAGGACGGCGCGTCGTTGTGACGTGAACTCTATGAGTTTTCCTGGAAGTTCCAACCCGTCTTCGCAAAGGACACGGTCCGCCAAGTACCAGAAGTATGCCGGAAGACGATCATCGGAGTTCTCCCGCCCATAATAGAGGTATAACGATTTGCGGAAGAGTTCGAGGTTGTCTTGCATGACGTCCTGCCAGGCCTGAGGTAAGGTATTGATGGCTTTGTCGAGCTTGACGGCCTGCTCCAAGTAAGTCCGCCTTTGCGATACGTCGAGAGTGCCGGGAAAGAGCTTCGTATAATAGCTCTGATGGATTGCAGAGCTGTACGATACCGACCACATTGCCTCTTCGGTGGTATGGCGGAATAGGAGCCAAAGCGCAATCCACCATAGAGATTCGAGGTCGTGAACTTCCCGAAAGCGCCAAGGGGTCTCAGTCAAGAGCGTCTTCTCTGCGCGTTTGCCCTTGTCTCGACGGCGGAACTGAACCTCTTGCGCCTTCTCGTGCTGCGGTAACCGCGATCCCATTGCCACTTCTATGGCCATGAAATTTGCAGTGCCCTGGCGTACAAGTATGAGCAATGCATCAGCAGATACAAATCGACATCTCACCGTTCTCCAAGCATAACAGACAGTGCACGATCCCAATTTCGTATATTCGAAGTCTGCCAAGACGCCCCGCCCATTGCGCCTTAGGATATTGTATGCACTCATATCGCGATGACAATAGTCGAGCTGGTGAAGGATGAAGAGCCCTTGAAATGCAGTCAGAGTGAGCGCGACGTGAAGTGACCAGAAGACACACCATAAGCGGCGTCAGACAACGTCGCAAAGGCCTCGGACGCGGACTCAATCTTGTCCAGGGGCTCGCCGAGATACATGACCGAGCGGTGGTGCACGCGAGACATGGTCGCGTTCTTGAAGCATCCGGACGGGGCACGAGGCTCGAAGCGCTGCGTCTCGTCGCCGACGACGCCGATACGCTGGCTACGAGAGGCATGCAGACTTGTTATACCCTCTTCCTCGGCTATGATCTCATCTCGAAGGACGTGCACATAATTGCACGTGTCGGGTAGGCGGAAGCCTCCCATGATGACCTCCGTTGTGCTGTCCACGACCACAACCTCATCTCTTTTGGTCTCGACGTGAACCCCGGCGAGGATAGGGATGAAGAATGATGTCCGATCAACGTTTTGACCGTACCGCGGATCCATGGGTGCCGCGTCCTTCCAGCTGCCCTTGTTCAGCTCTTCGATATCCTCTGGGGGTGCGCTACACTTCTCCTTCCACGGAAAGGCGCGAATTGCGGCCATGATGCCAGTGTAGATCTGAAATTCGGTCTCGCGGCCGCGCTCCATCCAGTTGTCCTTGATCGCGTAGATCGAGCCTTCCTCGGGCTTTTTCTCGTCGAAAGCGCGCAGGACGCGAGTGCAGCGTCCAAATCCATCTTGTGCGGCGTAGTTCTCGAGGATCTTGTCCGTGATATACGCAGTTCCATCGACCACGATGCGGTAGGACGGCTCGCCGTTGATATCGGCCGATTTTGTGATAGTATCATCGTAGCCGAGCTCGACACGAGTGGCAAAGGACAAGCGCGCAGATACATCCGCAAAAATGTCATAGTTCTGAGTCGAAATCAATGGCGATCGCAAGAGAATGACAACAAACCCACCTTATTCATGTCGAACGGCCGGCTGACCAATATGATCTCGCGGTTCGTATGCCACAGTCGAACGGTGGTGTCCTCGATGGAGACTGCGAGGACAGCGCGACGGCGGAGATCCGTACGCATAGCTTGGAACATATTCCAGATCACTTTCTGGCGGTTCTGGGAGATGCCAGTCAGGGAATATTAGATAAGTGTTAGGAAAAGGTACTGACGTCGACAACGTCAGCAGGGCCGTCCTTCAATTTATGTTCCTCCGTAACGGCAGCGCTGTCCCAGCTATCGTTGTCCTCGTCGTACAAGAAACGAACACCGTCGGGCTGCGCAGACGTGTAGATAATGCCTTTGAGGGTCTTCGTGCCGTTGCTCTTCCACTTGTTCGTGCGTCGAAGGTTCTTGTCGATTTTGCTACAGCAACGAGCGATCTGCTCATGGACGTTCTCCAAGCCCTTGAAGACCGCCGTCTCCGACTCTCTGCCCTTCCGGGACGCCGGCGTCTGACGAAATGCCTCCCAGCAGGGTCTGCCTTGAACGCCAGATTTGTCAAGAGGAGGCTTTTGCGTGAACGGCTTTGACTTCTGCTTGAAATGCGACTTCTTGGATAGCATGTCAACGAGCGTGGCGACATCGACCTTGCGACGTGGCATGAGCTTGTCGAGGAAGTCATCCACCGAGATCTCGGGGACGTCATATATGTGCGCACACAGAGCCTTTCGAGCTTCATCGACGGAGCCTTCCATGAAGCTCTTGTCGTATCTGAAAGGCAGTCGTTTGGGAGGGCTGCTAGGCATGATGAGTGGCGGGTCGATGGCAGTGGGAGACAGAAAGCTCACCTTCGCGCGTCTGCCCTTTATACTCAGCTATCTGGCCTCGGATTTAGATCAGAGGATGGCCTTTGGCTGCGCTAGATTGATCGAGAGGTCAGCCATTGTTCGTCGGGCCAACCCCACGTGTATTCACTGACCGACGACCGTGTTGGGTGATTTATGACGATTTGTGTGATACCCCAACGTGGGCTAATATGCTTAGACGGCAAGAGCAGCGGCGCGGCTCGAATGAGTCGAAGCACGTCGGCGAGGTGGTGGCAGAAAGCAAAAGACGAACTTGGCAGCCACAATCACGTGCCATCAGCAATGGCCCAAGGTCACGGTACCTGTGTACATTTGGGGATCAGCGCGTGAGCACGACTCCCAGCCCCAGATCCCAGAGCCGAGTTCTAAGAAAATTGAAATATGACACTAGTTCTCTTAATTTCTGGACATTGCGATGTCTTCAGAGGGTGCGGTGGGTGGGTGCTTGAGCTGTGCAGCCCGGCGAGGGCAGCGACGCGGCTGCGATGAGCGATCGCAGCAAGAGGCGATCGGACTTTTCCGATCGCTGCCATCATCCATAGACCAACCTCCGGCCCGCCCCTCGTACCTCGGAGCTTGCCGGACTCACAATCTATGGATTCGTCTGCTCTCGTCTCTTGGGCTCTTTGTTCGGGGGACGCCACCTCCCTTGTCTCTCTGTGGCTGCAGAGAGGTGGCGACAGGCTCGAAGGATTTGGGGATCAGCGCGTGAGCACGACTCCCACTGAAGAAGGAGTGCAGCGACGCGTCAGCGAACACGCTGATCCCCGACCAGAAGGAGCGCACGACCTGATGCCCTCTGCAGGAGCACCAGAGAACCACGGCCACTTACTGAATCAGTGTATGGACAATCGGCGACGTGGGTCTCGTAACTATATGCGAACTTTGCTGGAGCGCTGTGAAGGGCAAAGGCGACATGCCAGACTCTGGCGCGACACGGGCTGCATATGGGCGACGTGAGAAACGCAGGCTGCGTATGAGCGACGTGAACCTCGAACACAAACGGCTGAGCGTATTAGCGATGCATGAGAAACGCGGGCTGCGTATAAGCGACGTGGGCAGCGTATGAGCGACGTGGGCAGCGTATGAGCGACGTGGGCGACGTATATGAGCGGTGTGGATCTCGTATGCAGCGGGCAGCGTAAGCGACGTTACTCGAGTCTATCTCGAACCGAGAGCGTTAATCGTCAAGCGAACGCCCCCCGGATAATTACACGGCGTGGACGGGGCAGCCTCTTGCCATACAACCGCGAATACGCTACTAGTCAGGACATAATGTGCCCTGCAAGGTACTCGAGCAGCGATGGCAAGTCTTGAAGGCATTCCGCCTCTCTGTGCTTGAGCTGTGCAGCCCGGCGAGGGCAGCGACGCGGCTGCGATGAGCGATCGCAGCAAGAGGCGATCGGACTTTTCCGATCGCTGCCATCATCCATAGACCAACCTCCGGCCCGCCCCTCGTACCTCGGAGCTTGCCGGACTCACAACCTGTGTACACACGGTCACACAACGTTCGAACCACGCGATAGTCATTGCCACCGCTCAACGTTCACTAGCACTTTCTGCCCCCACTGCTAAGGCAAGCATCCTTTAGAAAGAGCCTATCTCTGAATCATTGTCCTTTCTACGATCAGTGCTCTACCTAGCGATATAAGTTGTACATCCTCATTTGCTACATGACAACTTTCTCGATCTCTGTCTACATCGCAAAGGTACAGCATTCCTGGTACCCATGAATATATCTACACGGGAACATTCCATATTCTCACAGCCTCCTCTGTCCGACTCATTGCGTCCACCAGCTTGGGCTTCCCAGATCCCATGCGCATGCTGAACAGAGAGGATGAGCCAGCAAAAGTCTTCCCTGTTGTTTTTGTCAGTCTTGGTACGCCAGAGAGATCACGGCTATACGACGAGGGGCGCACTGACCGTTCTCCACCCCCGTTCGATTACAGATGATTACCGTCGTCCGTGTACCTGGCGCTTCCTCGTCCGACTCAGTCCCTACGGTATCCGACCCATCCTCCTTCTGCCACAGCGGCCTCAACCGCGCTGCCCAGAAGTTAAGCGTATGCCAGTCTGTCGGCTCCTCCGTCTCGTTCCCCGAATCCAGCCAGTTGTTCAGCAGAATGAGCAGGTTGGACCCGTGCGCGCGGGCATGCTCGGCGATCTCGTAGGGGCCCTCCGCGACACTCCACTCCGCGGGCGGCTGCGCGTTGAGGTCCATGCATATACCGAGCGTCATGCGCTTGAGGGTACCGGGGAGGACGAAGGAGGCGAAGCCGGTGCCTAGGGGAGGTGTCAAAGGATTATCAGAACGGTCGAAGAATGAGGAGAGATGGGGGAGCAGACGAGTTCTTAGTGACCGACGCGGTCGCAAGAATTGAGAGCGCGAGTTTGCGAGTAACGAGACGTACCTGGGATCGACCAAGTCCGGTCCGTTTCGAAGAGGTTCGTTTTGCGGTATTCGCCGACGCGCTCGCCCTGCGGACCATATATAATTGCTGAATTGGCGCCCACCTTGTCCCCGATAAGCTCTTCAGGGAGGAGCTGCTCGGGAAAGCCAGCAACAACATAGCAGCGCAAGCGTGCGGCGAGCTCGGAGCAGAAGCGGGACGTCGGACCCGTGTGTGGGCGCTCAAGGAAAGGCGTAATTGCGGCCGAGTTATCAAATACGTAGCCTGGGTCAGGTATATGAGCAGGGGACGATGGACAATCATGGCGCGACACACACACCTGTGAAGGCCATCTCAGGCAGACATACGAGATCGACCGACTGGGGTTCAATCCTGCCGGTTATGTTTGTTTAATGGGAGCGCAAGCATGACGGGGTATGCATGCACACTTTCCGCAGAGCTCGCGAACGCGCGCGATGTTGGTCTGCACTTGACCGATCTGTCGATGGGGAGCCGGTGGTCAGGCAAGGCTGGTTTCAATCGAGACTCAGCATACCTTGGGATTGAATTGTACGACAGCAACTCGCAGCATCGACTTGAGAGCTGCCATGGCGGTCAAGAGCAACGTCGGGAACGGGCGGCAGTTTGTGTTGAACTTCGCATGCCGCTTGCTTGCCGCCCGGCGCTTTGCCGGCACTTGTCCCGCGGGGTGCGCGGAATCTGAATCGGGCCGGTGTACCGCACCCCTCGGCAGCCTCGTTTGTTGTTCTCTGGTTCTTCTCCTCTGCACGCTTTCGCCTACTTCGCCTTGCGCCCCCCAATGGCCTGCATGCAGCATGAGCTATAGCATCTTTTTTGAAGCCCACTATAAAGCCAGTATGATTAGGGTCGAAGCAGGATAAGGCAGACCTCGATTGTCTGCCACAGCGACTACGAGCATGGTGCGCCAAGTTCAACTACTTCATGGCATAAAAGGCAAAATTCTGACGCTTCTCCCAGACACAAAGACCCTATGTAGCTTCAGATTGTACAAACATTACATTGCGCTATTCAGCGAACTTCTTCCCTCACATCTCTTCTACTTTCTCAGCAAGTACATCCAACCATCGAAGCCCTTGCTGCCCGCCGTCGGCACGGTCGTCCCCTCCAGTTCCTGATCGTCCTGCAGGTACTTCAGAAGCGCACGTACGCCGACGTTGCTCGGGTGGTCGTTGTTCTCGTCTGCCACAGCGCCGTTACGCACGACGTTGTCGACGATCTGCAATCAGAGTCAGGACCAGTGGGAAAACAGCGACACCAAAAGATAACTCACGATAACGCCACCGCTCTTGACAAGCCGCTTGCACTCCTTCACGTACGTGACGTTGGACTCCTTGTCCGCATCGACGAAGGCGAAATCGAACGTGCCGTTACCCTCAGTGGCCGCAAGCGAGTTCGCAGCAGGGCCGACGACTATCTCGACGCGATCGCCCACGCCAGCGTGCTCCAAATTCTCGCGGGCAACCTGAACGACGTCAGCACACCTGCTTCCGCGCCAAGCGATCCCAACCCCTTCCCCACTCACCTTCGCATGCTTATCCTGCAGCTCAAATGTCACAACCTTCCCCTCTGGCCCCACCGCGCGCGCGAACCAGATGGTCGAGTAGCCGCCCAGCGTCCCGACCTCGGCAATGCGCTTCGCCCCCAACGAGCGCACAAGCAGGTGCAGCAGTTTCCCTTGCGACGCGCTCACCGCGATGTCGGGAAGACCGTGCTTCTTGGAATTGGACAGTGCGAAGTCGAGCGCGGCGTCGGGGCCGAGCAGGAAGCGCGCGTGGTACTGGTCGGAGGCGTCCCAGGCGTCGTAGCCCGCAGGGGAGGGGGAGACCATCGTGTATGGGGGGTGCGGATTGGTGACGGAGGTGGTGGTGGTGGTGTATGGGTCGGTGGAGACGATGAAATGGGTAAGTGGGTGGTTAGAGGAGGAGAAGATGATTCCTATGCCGTCTGAGGGTGCCTCTTTTTATGGTCTGTTGGACACGAGTCGATCGGGAGGTCTCCGGTGGCTTGTGTAAGCGCGCGCGCGTATGACACTGGATCCTGTGTACCCGCGGGGCGTCGCACTTGGTTCCGGGGCGAAAGGACTGGGGCAGCCACCAAAGAATACGCACGGGACGGTCGCGTCTCGTCAGAGGCGTCGCAATAATAGGTTTCCGACTCATGGTGAGTCGCACCTCTCTTGCGGAGTGGTCTGGGAGTGGTCCTCACTCAATGTTAGCAGCTCCGGCCGTGAGCTCGACAGATCGTAATCTGATAACGATAAGATACGCGACTGGTCGGGTTCTCGGACGTCATCGCCGCAAAACAATGGTAGCGCTGCATTAGTCGGTCTCGGACCAATACGATGCTCTCCTTGTCGCTCTTTGTTTCCCTGACATTATTTGCCAGCCAAAACAATTGCACGAACCTGCGGGAATGTCAATGACGGTCAAGAACATGCTATGACCGCGCCACGGATGACCTAAACATTCAGATTCACAAAGACCGTGTATGACCTTCTGTTTGTGACCTGGTCTTCGGTTCACTTAAAAGGTCGTTGCTCGCGACCTCATCCCTATCCTCAAAGTCAAGTCATCCTCCCGAGAAGCTCAAGCAAGTCGCTACTTTCGCCTTACATGCCCCGAGCAGCAGAGCAGCAGCCTCTTCCGGACGGTGCGTTGTCTTCCATTTATTTGCGGCTTTTTCTGAGACTCATTGTAGGATTCGAGCCGGTCGGCAAGTCGAAGAAGGCCATCCGATGCTTGGTCTGCACTGCGCGCCTCGGCGAATGCGTCATAAACCGGGCCTCGATTCAAGGGCATCTCGACTCGGCCAAGCATCGCGATAGCGTGGTGCTCGCAAGAGACCAAGCCAAAAAGAAAAAATGGGATCTTGAAGACCTGCGCGCATGGCGGCAGCTGGCGCCTCTCGTCGCTTCCAGGGCCCCAGCGCGCGACGATGGCGCATCGCATCCCGGCACGAGTAACGCCCAGGGCACGGGTGCGTATGCCACAAATGCTACCACGCGTGTTTCTGGTACATCCCAAGATCCTATCGACTTGGATGCATACTGAAGCAGAATGAAGTCGATGTCGCGCGGGCGGATCGTGAGCGGCTTTCGTGCTGAACGCTGAGCGCTGAGCGCCGAGAACTCCCTCTATAGCTCTCAGCTACTCACCAGTCCGCGATTGTCGACTCTTCGGCGGTCGTCCGCTCGTAAGCCTGGAGAAAGTTGTATCGAGGATTGTAAAGTATCAATACTCAAATGCGACCCAGATGTAGATACCTAATTTATCATATGAGATTGGGCAAGTCGGTCGTCGTGAAAGAGTGGCAACAAGCAACTAGTCTATGCCTTCTCCATAAGTTCGTCGGTCTCGACAGGGGCCTCGCCAACCGGATAGCACATGGCTCTGATGTCGGCGCTGCTGGGCATGTGAGGTCCGTAGTGCAGCACGGGAGGAATCAATAGAGATTTGGGAGGTGTGCCTTCGAGAAAGGTTCGAAGACGAGACAACGCCTCGTCTGCGGTCAAGCGTTCCGCAGGATGCAAAGACGCCGCACAGCGCAACATCTCCTGCACGGGCGGCATCGTCGACTGATTGATCTATTAGTGACACGAGATGGGATGAGCACGTCAGACGCACGTCAAAGTCTTCAAAGGAAGTTGCAAGCTGCCAAACGTCGAGCTTGAAGGGGTCGTAGGGCTCTCCAGTCGCCATTTCGGGAATGCGCGGGGGAGCGTATACATCAGGATCGCCAGCGAGAGACGAAATGTTTGGCAAGCCGGTACATGTACGCTCAGATGGCGGGCAATCAGCGGGAAACTCAATGGCTGTCTCCAAGTCTATGAGGAAGACGCGCGGCGCTGAAACAGGCACGACGCCGGTCTTGAGCGATTCGGGGAACCACTGAACCAGAAAGTTGTGCTTGAAGGCGTCCTGTGAGGTACGCGTGTAAGTAAAGCAATAACGCCCCGACCAATCAACCTGACCCTGTGCGCAATTCCGAGGTCATGGATGTAGGCGAGAGCCTATGCATGAATCAGTCTATCTCTGACTAGAAGGAAACGAAAGCACTGACCTCAAGCGCCTGTACGAGGGCGTTGAGAATATCACCCACAGAATTCTTGGCCCACATCCCGTATATGCAGCGCATGGACTGAGAGACGAGGGGAAACACCCCAAATGTGATGTGTTCCAAGTGGATCTCCTGGAGCAGAGGCAGAACATGATTGGTGCTGATGAGAGCGTGTGGAGCTGTGGCAAGCTTGCGCCATACGCGCAATGATTCCCGTCCGTCTTCGCCGATCGCCATCACGCGCAGCATAGCGTCCTGTCCTTGGCGCGTACGAACGACACAACTGGACGAGTTCTGCGTATGATCATTAGCCTGGATCCAATGTGAAGTAGTACTTGACAGGCGTACAAAGTGACTGATGCAACTCAGGTCCGCAATTGAGCCCACCGTACCCTTCGAATCATTGTTGCGAAAGGCAGTCACATAAAGATAGCCATTCGGAAAGACGTGGTCTCTATTCGGTGGTCGTTGATGACCAATCACATCAACCTCCCAAGAGGTTAGGCCGAAGTCATGAAGAGTGGCGCTCAAGTCGCGCCATATCTGAAGGAAGCCATATTCGCGAGAGGTTCGCCAAGAGTAGAGGGAGCGGGGCAGCTACGGCACAGTGCTTTAGAGTTTGCAGAGTATCGGTGTAAGCCAGCAGGTACCTTATCGAGCAATGTTTCCTTTTCGCGCGATTGCGCGTACGCTTGGGCTACTCTCCTGCAAAGCAGCAGAGCAACCGCAGTGCTCGCGGCGATAGCGACAATATCGGCGCTTGTCGAACGGTGGTGGAACGACATGGATTGGTGGTCACCACGATGCGTGGTCCGAGTCGTCGAAATATTAGACGAGGAAGGGCCGCGTCCAAGCTCCCACGCCTCGCCATTCCAATACAGCCCATCACAGGGAGGCGGCAATCACGGACGCTTGGGCGCGCAGCGTGAGAGGAAGCAATTGCCACAGCGCCATGACGGCGAGGCTTGAATGCGGTTTGAGCGCGGTGCATTGACAGGGGCCGCGAGAACGTTCCACGAGTTGACGGCGAACCGGCCCGACTTGCCGCCTGGCTGAGAGCTCTCGAGTATCTGACGACCTGCTACTTACTACCATTATCTTGGCGGCGCTCATATCCCGCATCTTCTAAGCTCAACGTTAACTCTGCACACCGTAGAATGAAGAAACCGGCATCCATCGACGACATCCTCCAGCACAGCGGACAGGATTGCGAGCGCGCGACTGTGCAGGGGCACTGCAAGTGCGTGCAGGGTGCGTGCGACGCTCAGCGCTTAGCTCGCGCCTTAGACCTGATGCATGTGAGTCACTGTCGTATCTTGTAGTCACTCTGGGTGGATGACACGAGCCTTTGGTGCCCTCAGTACGACCGGCCGCGAGCTCTAACGCCCTCGAAGGCGATCGTGGAACTCGACGCACATCTCGTGCGTCCACCCTGCGACGGCTTGCCACCAGGCTCCAAGCTCCACCCCATATCCCCCTCTCTAAATATACCTCGTGCATTCCGACCGAGGGCCGATCCGCTCGAGGACTCACCGCACCGGGACTTCGCGGTGAAGCTCTTGGTCGGAGCTTAGTACATGGCCTGAGGTTCGGCAAAGGGTAGGAGGGGATCCAAGGTCCCAGCACTGGCTATCACAGGTGGGTTTGCGCCATACTTATATACAGCAGAAGTACGAACTGACGAACTTGACCCGCGCGAGCACGGGCAGCGCTTTGCGCCCATTCCAAAGCGTAGGGCGCACAGCCTCGAGCAATGGCAGGGGATCGAAATAACCCATGGCCACGCACGACGCCTCGCTTCTCGCCTCGACGTGATGTATGGTCGTGCGCCTGTGCGTCTGTATGCAGCGACACGCTGGGCGTCGCACAGCGCCTGCGCAGCTGCGCGTTGCGAACCCGCAAACGCGGCTTGCTCCTGCCCCAACTCGGTTACACTACCCATGGGCGTGGAAGCACGCGTATCGCGGTTGCGCGACTGGTGTCCCAGGCGGGACTGCCTCTTTTGCACGTCCACACTCCTTGCATAGGCGGCGCTAGTGGCTTCAGTTGATCTCTACGTTGTACTACATATCGACGTGCAACAATACACCTTGTTTCCTCGCCCTTTATCTCCTCGCTCGTCGTCGGCGGACGGTAGCAGCATTCAGCGGGCCCGATGCATCTCGCCGCGCGTATCAGAAAGGTACTTAGTACACCTTGCCCAGCCTTGCCCACAGCACGATTCATGCTGAGAATCACGTAGAACGTACAGAGCCCACGTCAAAGTATTCAAATTCTCTCAGCGCTGGTGCGCCAGCTGCGCTCGAAGGCTCAGAGCAAAGGTAGATCGAGAGCAAAGATGGGCACGCACCGTACGCGCTTACCCGAGCAGATTGAATATGGAACGATTGAGAGTGGGCTGATACGTTGAACAGTTACAAGTAGAGAGAGGCGGGGATTGGCGCCCAGTACCGCTACCGATCCTTGATCGTTGTAAGCAGCCTACTCTACTCTACGCGCGCCTTCTCCTCAGGTTCGTCATTCTCGTCAGGAGCCTCGCCGACCGGATAGCACATGGCTCTGATGTCGGCGCTGCTGGGCATGTGGGGTCCGTAATGCAGCACGGGAGGGATCAGCAGAAATTTAGGAGGCGTGTCTTCGAGAAACGCCCGAAGACGGGACAGCGCCTCGTCTGCGGACAAGCGCTCTGTAGCATCCAGAGATGCCATACTGCGGAATAATTCCTGTACGGGCGGCATCGTCGACTATCTCAGTTGTTCAGCAGCACGAGCACTGGGAGTTGATGTACGGACGCACGTCAAGTCTCTGAAGGAAGTCGCTAGCTGCCAAACGTCGAGCTTAAAGGGATCGTAGGGCTCCCCAGTCGCCATTTCGGGAATGCGCGGAGGTGTGTACTCGTCAGGATCACCAGCCAGAGACGATATGTTCGGCAAGCCGGTACATGTACGCTCAGATGGTGGGCAATCCGCGGGAAATTCAATGGCTGTCTCGAAGTCTATGAGAAAGACGCGAGGTGTCGAAACGGGCACGACGCCGGTCTTGAGCGATTCGGGGAACCACTGGATCAGGAAGTTGTGTTTGAAGGCGTCCTGTGAGGCATGTCTATAAGTAGAACAATAAAGTCCAATGCAGTCAAACTGACCCTGTGCGCAATGCCGAGGCCATGAACGTAGGCGAGAGCCTATTCATAGGTCAGTATGATTCTTACTATCATGGAACGGATTCACTAACTTCAAGCGCTTGTACAAGGGCGTTGAGGATATCACCCACGGAATTCTTCGCCCACATCCCGAATATGTCTTCCATGGACTGAGCCACGAGGGGGAACAGCCCAAGCGTGATGTGCTCCAAGTGTACCTCCTGGAGCAGAGGCAGAACATGGTTGGTGCTGATGAGAGCGTGTGGAGCTGTGGCAAGCTTCCGCCATATGCGCAATGGCTCACGTCCGTCTTCGCCAATCGCCACCACGCGCAGCATAGCGTCCTGTCCTTGGCGCGTACGAACGACATAGCTGGACGAGTTCTGAGTGCCAAATTAGCCCAAACTCGGTGTAGAGCAGCACACGACGGACGTACCGTGCCACTGAAGTGGCGTAACTGCGCGACCGAGCCCACCGTACCCTTCGAGTCATTGTAGCGAAACGCAGTCACATACAGATAGCCATTTGGGGACACATGGTCCGCATTCGGGCACCACTGAGTACCAATCTCAGAAACCTCCCAAGGAAAGAGGCCGGCGTCCTGGAGAGTGACGCTCAAGTCGTGCCATATTTGAATGAAGCAGAGCGAAATCCGCCAAGAAGAAAGGAAGCGAGGCAGCTATGACGAGATGCGTCAGAATGGTATAGAGCATTGGTCCAAGAGCAGTGACCTTTTTAAGAAGAGCCTCATTCCTGCGCAGTTGCATGTACGCTTGAGCCGCCTTCCAGCAGAATAGCATGGTGCCTGCAGCGCTCGCAGCAACGACGACAGTACCGAGACTCGAATGGTTAGGCAATGCCGGCATGGCGGCTGCTGCTCAAAAGTGGGAAGTCGTATGTAGGAGGTGAAGCCAAGGTGAAGCAGCAGTTCACTGCCGTGTATCGCGTGCACGAGCGATGGCTGGAGCAAGAGAAGGAGCGGGATTGTAATGAGCAACACGTTGATCACGTACTTACACCACGACTTTCCCACCCTTCCTCAAACTCAATGCCTGAAAACTACAGCTCGTCATCCCGGTTGCGATGCGGTCCTTCAGGTTGGGAAAAGTAGAAGTGAATTCACTAGGCTGATATGAGATGGGGAAGGACACGCGTTCAAATAGCAAGTCACTCCATTGGGGAGACTATCACTCCATCGACATGTCCGCGCTTGCCATGTCCTCGTCCGAATACAGGACGGGGGGAATCAAGAGGGACTTGGGAGGCATATTTTCAACCAAGCTTCGAAGACGAGACAGGGCCTCGTCCGCCGTCAAGCGTTGCGCGGGGTCCGATGATGCCATAGAGTGCAGCACCTCTTGGACTGTCGGTATGGTAGACTAAACGGCAAAGTATCGATCATCAGCAAAGGACTAAAGTGAGGGCTATAGTGAACGTACGTCGAAGTCCAAAAACGAATGTCCCAGTTGCCAGACATCAAGCTTGAAGGGATCGTAAGGCTGCCCGGTCTCCATCTCGGGTATGCGGGGAGATTTATAGCGAGCGGGGTCGGACACAGATCCTGCCAACGGCAGTCCGGTACACAGGCGCTCGGATGATGGGCAGCTTTCAGGAAACTGGATTGCAGTCTCGAAATCAACAAGATAGATGCGGGGCTTGGATACGGGCATTTTGCCCGTGGAGAGTGACTCAGAGTGCCACTGCGCGACGAAGTTATGTTTGAAGGCATCCTAAAGAGGACACCGGTCAGCCTTGATCCAGACGCCCGCGCAAAGACGCTTACTCTGTGCGCGATGCGAAGGCTATGAATGTAGGCAAGAGCCTGAACGAGGTGGTTGATAAGAACAACGGTCGAAGAGGTGTTGTTGACGACTGACCTCGAGCGCCTGCATGATGGCGTCAAGTATATCACCAACAGAACTCTTGGCCCAAAACCCGTAAAGCGAGTCCAAGGAATGAGACACGAGCGGGAAAACACCGAGGGTGATATGCTCCATATTGAGCTCTTGAAGTAGCGGCAAAGTATGATTGGCGCTTATGAGGGCATGCGGCGCAGTCGCAAGCTCGCGCCATATACGAAACTGCTCGCGCCCTTCGTCCCCAATCGCCACTACGCGCACGACAGCATCCTGGCCTTCGTGAGTACGGACAACGTGGCTTGACGAATTCTTGATACAGTCTCAGGTCAGAATGTAGACTGTCATGTAAAACATGGCACGTACAGTAGTACAGAAGCCTCGTAACCGCGGTGTCGACCCCGCCTGCCCGTCTGTACCACGTACCGGCGTCGCATGCAGATATCCACTGGGAAAGACATCACTGCGTTCAGGCGTATGCTGAGAGCATTCATCGATGACTGTCCATCGCGTGAGGCCGGCTTTGCGAAGAGTGGCATCCAGATGTAGCCATATCTCGTATTCATCCTTTGCATTCGGCGGTACGCGCCATAACAGCAGTGACTTGGGCAACTTTCCGTAAGGTCATAAGTGGTGTGGCCACAAACATGACAGAGACCGCTACCTTGTTGAGGAGGGCATCCTTCTTGCGCCCTTGTACGTAAGCTGTAGCAGCTTTCCCGACAAATAGGGCAGCGACGCCCACTGCGACAACGGCAGTAACCCAGCGCTGAGACATTGAGACCTGAAGCATTCTGACAAGTATGTGTAGCTCGTGAGGTGATGGTGAACGTCAGGAGCAAGGTCAGCATCAAAGTTGGCTTCAACAATCGCTCGAACAAGCAAACATAAGCAAGCATCAATACCATAAGAACCACGTGAAGCACGTGCTCGCAAAGTTGATTTTCGCCGCTCAACTGTGTTCGGAGGTTGTGCCCGCGATCCCGAACCTGACCAGCAGCTGTCGTGATTCTGGATCAAGTTAACTATCCAATGAACTGACAAAGAAAAGTGCATGTTTTGACACGAGAAAACTAAGAACTACATGCGACATGCGTCTCGATGCATATACTGATCTTCATTCCCTAATGTTCTCATCCGTGTGTTCGCCACGCTTGTCAGGCTTAGGCTGGTGTAGGGCCCGTCGCCGAGACATCGTCACTGTAGAAGGAGCGTGAGCTGATGCGTGTTTCGAAGTCAGTACAAAGTAACGTACGACGTGCGTGTGCAGTCAGGCCCGGAGCGAACGGTCGTCGTCGTTCCGTCTTGGAATGAGAGTTTGTAGCGGGTCTATGTACCATGCGTGAGTGGAAGGAATACACTGATCTCGAGAGTCTAAGACACACGCAGTCTATACTCTCTTTGGAGTCCTCAAACCGGCCCACGTAGGTTGTCCCATCTCTAGTAAAACGCCAGTGTGTACCCTGTCGACGGGTTGAGACATGATACGGCTGTCAGTGGCGCCTGAGACGAACCGTGTTCTTCTGGCGGACGGGGCCGCCGCCACTTCCAAAGTTTGTACGGATAGTACCCTGTTGATAGCTCTGTCCAATCGATGAGTGTTGGCTGACGATCACCGATGGCTAAGACATGCGCACCATGATGACAGTCGAGCAAAGAAGAATTGATGTTCGGGGAATTCGAGACCTGCAGAAGTGTCAAGAGCGGACGGACTGGTGAGGAAGCCTCTGCCGTTCAGTGGGTATTTATGCATTTGGGTCTTGTGTGGCGCAGTAGGAATAAGCGCCGAGATGACGAGGCGTGCGTAGCGCAACGCTCCCTTGACCCTATCGTTCCCATGCCCGGGATGGCGCCTAAGCCCAGTTCTTCGATCTATGCGACGGTACGTCAGCTACACGCTCGCCGAACAAGACTCACCCTCAAAGTTATTCTGACTTGGTTCGGAGCCGGCGAGAAAAGAAACACACGAAGAGCGAGTTCGGGGTGGAGAGGGTCTTCGCCGAACGATAGAAGACGATGACATATCAAGTCAGGCCATGCAACAAATCCGTATGGCAGGCTCAACGCGCCCAAAAGCGGACCCTAGAATGCGGGTACACGGCGCTTATCATCGGCGGAAGCAAGGCTTCAAGACCAGTGGCTCGTGAAAAACAAGCGAGAAGGCAAGACTTGAGAGGATCATTTCCTTAGGTCAGCGCGGTCGGCGGATGAAGGAGGCCGTCTAAGAGAATAAGATTATTGACCACCGGGGCCCATTGAGCCATTGATTGCAGGTCACACATGTAGCACAGAGGGATCTGGAAGCGCCGCGCACCTTGAGAAACACATGTTCCGTGGCACTGCATGTCGTGGCATCTGGCAAGAGCGCGGAGGGCCAAAATGTGAGTCAGCGACTTTCTTCGCGTCAATTTGATGATGAGCAGCTTCTCTTCATAAGATCTCTATATGGGGTCAGTAGGCAAAGCGCTAAGCGTCGCGTCCTCGCTGTGGATACGATCGCGCTTCCGCGCTACTTGCCGCATGCTTGCAGGCAGACAACCCATGACTCGTTGAGCGTCCGTCGTCACCGTGTGCGCACTGATGGCAGGCGGTCAAAGTGATGGCTAGTGCGGCGCAGAATGGGCTCCAAGACGCGGTCAATGTCCGGCAAGCATATTGTGACACGAGGTCGGTATATTGCGAGCAAAGAGAATTATACGTGAGCGTAGGCAAGCTAGACTGAGCTTTTCATTGATTTCTGTGGTGAGTCTAGGAGGAAGCCGACTGTGCTCACCAGCTGCTGACCGACAGCACGATCATGCGATGGATGCAGTGTTCCCCATGCCCGACGCACAGTACGTACAACTAGCTTTGGCAAATATAAGCTAGGGCCGATGGAAGAACGTCGTATAAACCGCAGGAGAGACGACTGAAAGCTTCCAATGAGAGAGTACGCCGGCGCAGCAATATGGCAAGGATATACACAGGATGGAGATGATGAAGAAGAACGAGGGCAAGATTGTGACCGTTATGAGATGTACACTGCAGAGAGTCAAGCTCGTGCAAACATTCCCACGCCTTCTTCACTACGGTCATGCCATTTCAGACCGCACGCTAACATTCACGAGGTGCAGTACTAGACGTTCTGTCATATTGTGTGGGCAGTTTTATCTCTTCAAGGTTTTGTGAGAACAATAACTTATCACTGGCAAGACCACGTACTACGAGTCAAATTCGGTCTCGTGGAAAGAGCACTTATAACGCGGTGTTACTGATGAAAATTGAGTCACTTCACTTGAAGCTTGACGCCTCGTTGACGCCTCGCTTCCGCCGATGCTAGGCGCCGCGCTCTCAGAGCTCGCTTTTGGGCACGTTGAGCCTGCCGTACGGACTTGTGGTCTAAAGAACTTGAATACGCCCCAATGACAGGTCTTCGTCTTCCATCGTCCAGCGTTGAGCGGAAGTCCTTCAAGTTTCTACTCGATCTCCTCGTGTACACAGAACTACAGCGGCTCCGAATGAATTCGATAGAACTTTGAGGGTGTATTCTGTTCTGCAGGTGTGTGGTTGACGAGTGTACTGCGAGCAGCTCAATGAGTCGAAGATAGGCGCCGTCTCTGATGGGCCCGCGCCGCAGCCCGGAGGTGGGGCTCGTCATGAGAGGGCAGAGGGTGCGTCTGCATGAGTCGTCATGAAGTCAGCGCTTAAACAGGATGTTGGTGTTTGCTGACATTGCCATCCTGTCTGATCAATTCATCAGGGATATCTTGAGATCGTGATTTGGCGTTGCAGCGGTCACGGGGGAGCGCCGTTATGGCCGAGCCCGGTCTGCCGGTGTAATCGCCTGACGAGCAGACCGCCAGCCTGGCGTAGCATGGTAAGCTCCACCGAGTCAGAATCAGGATGCCTTGAGATGGTATCAACTCACAATACTCCCTCTATGTGGAAAATCGACTGCGAGGGACCTCTCATCTGACCGAGGCATTGTTGCCCACTGTGAAGACCTAGACATCGAGCAGCAGAAGTACCTCTACTAGAGGGAGCACGTTTAAGATGTCGAATAGGTACGTGTTAACGCGGAATACTCGAGAAGGGCAGTCCTGAAGCATGCCGGCGCGAGCACTTCAACAGGTTGCCGAGTCGCAACACGTGTAACGTCCTACAGCACGATCACGATCTCAAGAGCCGTGCACTGCGACATGGCGGCAGTGCCCCCGGATCTTCGTGCGCTGTGCCTGACTTTGTCCCGTGTCCAGTTGCTGCATTGTTGACGTTTTCGGAGCTTACATTGGCGCGACGTCTCGAAGGACCCCTGAATATACGCCTATAGGCCGTCCGGCGGCGCGGATAAAAACGGGGGTCGGGCCAGCGCAGGCCGATCCAAAACGCGGATAAAAAGAGCATGGTTCGCGGAAGAGGGGGTGGGGAAAACGCGGATAAGAAAGGCGGCGGCCCGGAGGTCGTCCAAAAACGCGGATAAAAATCTTCGGCGGTTCGAACTCACGACTTCACCCCACATCGCAGAGCGTTTAGCCATTACGCCATTGCTTCTGCTTGCTGACAATCCCTCAAAGCATAATAATCTAGTAATTGCCCTCGGCTAAAGTTTTCGAAAATTCTATTTTTCCATGTCGCGAAGCGAGGGCGACCGTTGCCACACAAGCGAAACATTGGCCGTCTCGCTCTTCCTTCAAGCGCTCATCTGTCACCCCACCTCAGAGTCATGAGCAGGGATATTGTCGACCTCTCCAGCGATACGTTCGACCCTAAGCTATACATCGACAAGGGCATCAAGTATTCGTGCGACATAAGCGGCGCGCTGCACATCTACATCAAAGAACAAGTCACAATACCAGACAAGGTCGAGCAAGACCACCTGTTATCATCCCGGATACCCGTCCAGGGCTTCGTCAAATCCCTGCTCCCGAAACCTACGCACGGCGTGCTCGTAACCGCGGACAGTAGCGCGGCGTTCAGTCGACTTCCATCCAACGATGACCCCACAAACACCTTCACCAGCATCTCGTTCAAGCTCCCCCTCGTCCATTCGCCGAACAAGCCTGCAAAAATGCGCCTCAGAAGATTCTCGATGGCTGCCAGTCTATCCATGACCCTTACCACCGTGACGCGCGCTATCCTCTCTGGACGATAACCTACTGGAAGCACGTATACGAGCTGCTGGACAAGCAGGAGCGTTGGAGGGCAGGGCTTCAGTGGTTAGAGACGAAGGAGAAGGAGGGCGTAGAGGGTGCAGAGGACGCACTGCGGCATTGCTCGCGACTCCCATGGGATGCCAACCTGGATGGCCTGCCGGGTGCAGAAGGGGGATGTCGACACTGGACCTTGTACGACTGTTGGGGAAGGATTGGATGTCAAGGGAGCTTGTCGACGGCATGATCGGCCAGTTGGACGAGCAATGGAAGAGCTGCCGGGAACGTCAGCAGGTCATCTTCGAACGCAGCCGGTTCACGCACGACCTTGAGAAGGCAAAATCTCCCGATGAGCATCAAAATGGTCCTATATCCGCCGTCGTGGCTCGGGTTGAGGCCTTCGTTCACGACAACCATGGCAAATGCCAGCTGTACTTTGTCGTCCATCACCGCCAGCACTATGTACCGTTCCGCATCTCCTTTGACGAAGGACACATTGAATATGGTGCGTTGCTATTCCCTACTTTGCATATCAGCTTGCTGAAGCAGACGTAGGAGACTCTTTGCAGGGATATCCTGCTCCCAAGGAAGCCCTCGAGAAGATTCGATGGTGGATAGAGGCACGGTTTGGGAAGACGTACACCACTCACCGCACGCTCCCGCATGCCATCCAACAAGACGAGCGATCTTGTGGGCTTATAGCCATTAATACGATAGCCCACAATGCGCTGGAGCAATCGCTTTGGCGCCAGGATGAGGAGGAGGTTGATCGGCTGCGATGGTTCAATCGCTTTTGTCGCGCCTACGACAAGCTTGTGAGTTCTTGTGGCGTGTTGCAGTAAAACACTCACAAACTGTTCAATCAGGCCAACAACGAACCTGAGGAGATTGACTTGGATGAAGACATGACGATCGACGTTGACGACCGCGATGGCGAGGCCGGGCCCGTGGCGCGGGAGCACATATCGATCGCAATGCTGTTGAATCCCGAGGAGCGAACAGAGTCAATGATGGAGAACCTCATCGAGGACGCGACGCCCGGCGGGGTCACGGTGGTCGATGGCGAAGGGAACGAGGAGGATGGTCAAGATCAAGATGTGATGATGGAAGAGCCGCTCGACGTCGCCGGCCCGGACTGCACCAGCTCTTCAGACTCGAATTCGGCGGCACCTTCTACCTCAGTGCCCCATCTGCAGGCGTCTACGAGCAGCCAAATAGCACCTATATTTCGTTCCTGCCACGCCAAACGTCCTCAAGAGCACCATCCTGACACGCCTAAGCCTAAGAAGGCGCGTATCTCCGTCGCACGGAAAACATCTTCCCATGACACGATTGTGGACTCGAGCAGGCGCGTTGGACTATCCGCCAGCGCGCAGCGCGAGAGGCAGGGCCGTGAGCAGACGCGCGATGGGACATTACCCAACAAGCCAGCCTTGATGCAGAGATTCAGGGAGGGGTTGGCCAATGCCGTGCGCCGCGCCGTATCAGAGCAAGATGTTGTCGAGCAGAGCAGCGACCCATACGAGTGCTTTGAGGTCATAGATGCGCGCAAAGTGCGCCACGTCAAGTGCGGCAAGATACAGCAGATGAAGACCGCACGTAACACCACCTACTTCGCTGCTCATATCGCGCGCTGCAAGGGACCTCCGAAGACGAGCTCAACTTCGAAGGCTGGCGGTGCGCGACGGCTCGACGCCTTTCTCGTTCACAAACAGCAGTCGACGACGACAACTGCTGGGTCCTCTTCGTCTTCCGCGCACGCGCTTTCGAGCACGGGGATCGTCCTTCCATGTCCTGGTCTCACTGGTGGTCTGAACGATTACTTCTCGCGGCCTATCGCTGGTGGTGGCGGCTCGTCTAGTCTCGCTGTCTATGCCGAACTTCTGTACAAGAAGAAGTTTACGGCTCTCCCCGAGAAGAAGCAGATCATCGTACGGCGCAAGCAGAAGCTCGACTGGTTGTGGACCGCCGACACGAATCGCAAGGCCGTGTACCATCGCGAGTGTACGAAGAAGGCGGTACCCCTCACCACACCTGCACCAGCTTCTAACAAGTGGCCTAGCGGCGTAAAACGAAAGGGTGCCTGCTCCGTCTGCTGCTCACTTTGGGACGACGATCGATTCCGGCGGGTTGTTCGCAAGCCCGTGCCCGACGACCAAAACATCAAGTTCTCGAACAAAGAATATGTCGAAGGGCACCTGGTACATATGTATTCGCTTGCGAAGGGACTTCAAGCCATCATGGAAGCCAAGGTAGTTTCTACCTTTTCTCCGTTGTCGCATCTCATTGACATCTTCCTAGGAGTCGCCGTTTGTCCGCTTCGCACAACTAGCGCTTGCGAACAAAATACCAGAGAACAACATGTACGCCTTGATGCTCAGGTGTTTCGTTATCAAGATCGACAAATTGGAGCGCGGCAAGAGCTTGCGCAACTTCAAGTATCCTCCAGACTTGGTGCAGTTGGCGATGAACATCTCAATGAAGAGCCCCTCGGCGTATGGAATGCTGAAGGAGCACATTCAAATCCCAGAACTGAGGACCCTTCAGTACGCTTTCTCCCATCAACCTGCCGCATACTCGCTGACCAAGCATCTCAGGATAATTCAAGCAAAACAACCTCGCCTGCCCATAGGCATATCGCCTGCGGGAGCGGATCTTATACGCGAGTATCTCACTCGGCTCCGATACCACGGTGCTTTGGCTATCAGCGTCGATGATACAAAAATCCTCGAATCCGTGGACGTTTACCGGGATAGCAAGCGCAATGGGCGCTACTTCGTCATTGGTCAAGCTGGAGAAGAGATAGAAGTTTTGGACCCGGAGGCCTTTCGGAAGGCCCTGTCTAATGCGATAGCTGCGACAAAGGTACGATATAGTATTCTGAGAAATCCAGAGCATGTACTGACGGTGTGCTAGCTTCGACTCTGGGTCCTACGTGTCACTGGCGTGCCGTCTATCCCCTCCATGATTGTTTCATCCCTTGCCATCACCAATCTCGATGCCGATGTCCTCGTAGAGCATTCGTGGTCAATCCTGCAGCTCTTGTGGGAGCGTGATATCAATGTCGTCTCATACGCATGCGACGGAGCATCAGTCGAGCGAAAGGTTCAGAGCCTGCTGAAAGCGCGCGCGACTTACGTGAAAACGTACACCCTCCCGCATCCCGGCTCCGGCTGCGCCGATATCGAGATCACGGTCGCGCATTACGGGGACCGTGTCCTGGCCTTCATTCAAGACCCAAAACATGCTCTGAAGACCGCTCGCAATAACGTGTATTCTGGAGCACGCGCACTACTGCTCCCCAACCACCTAATCACGCTTGCGCAAATATGGCAGATCTACTTTGAGGGTGGGCCATTGTTCGGACGCGAAGTCAAGCGTCCTGACAAGCAGGACGACAACGGAGCAGGAAGATTCGGCAACAGCGATACGTTAGGCTGGGTTATCGAACATCACCCCGAGCATCGCGGTCTCATCGCGTACCTCTTCATCTTCGGCGAGTTCATCGATGCGTACCAAAGCCGCACACTCCCCCTCGCTGAGCGCGTCGTCATGCTCACGCGAGGCATGTTCTTCCTTGACATGTGGGAGAAGTTCCTCGATGCTGGGCGATTCCCTAAGGCAAAGCATTTCATCTCGCACGAAGCGAAGGCTATCATGCAGATCATATACCACGGTTTCATGGAGGCGCTCTTCATATATCGTGACGACCTTGGCCCCAACAACCGACACCCGTTCTGTCCATGGCTGTTTGGGACCGACGCGTGCGAGCATGTCTTTGGGCTCTGCAGGCAGATGGTCATGGACTTCACAGTCCTTGACTTCTGGCACATGATTCCCAAGCTCTTCCTGAGCCTCCGTCGCCATATCTCCCATCGCAACACTAATCCTCGTGCAACGACCAGCGGATACAACCATGCCGCTCTTTTCGACCACAACAATCTCGACATGTCGATGCTCTCTGATTACAGTCAGGTTACCGACGCGCACCTTGCCAGATATACTCGGCAGGCCTTCGATGAAGCTAGCAGCTTGTTTGACTTCCTTGGGGTTTCCGTCGAGGAGATATACGTGCCGGATGTCGATTCGCTGCCCGGGTTTGCCACAGGAGCCTGGGATGCGGCTGAGCCATGGTCTGCCGGCTCGACGGCGCGCGATCGAGCTATGCAGTCACACGAGAACAAGCAGCACGACGTGAACGATCTCTTCGAGAGCGACTCAGATGGTGGCTCCTCGTCGGATGAGTGCGACTACTGGGATTCGGAGCTGGAGATGGACGAGGAGGATATGCGTCTGGCAAAGGCCGCCGTGCTGCGCAAAATGGAGGAGAAGGATCTCCCAGCAGCTGCGCGCAAGCGAGCTGCCGAGCTTGCGTATGCAGAGGCGGGGCTCGAGACCGACCGTCGAGCGAAGATGTACGTCTCGTGCATTGTGATCCTACAGAGCACTTGCTAACAAAGACTCATTTTCAGTGATGATTTGCCAGATGTCGACGAAGAACAGGAGGCAGCAGCGATAGAGCTCGAGCGCGACCTTGTTGCGGAAGTGATACGTACGTTACATGCCCAACATGACGCCGAGAAACTCGCAGACTCTCTACCCGCCGTCGATGCGCCCCTGGAACACTCCAATCCGTTCCAGATGTCGAGCCAGACTGGGATCCCCATTAACTTGCAACATTTGGTGGCCCTTCGCCGCAAGCATGAGACACCCGAAGCCGCGAAAGCGAGTCGCACACGAACCAGCTACAACTACGCAAAGGACCACGACACATCCAAGAAACGAGGCCCTACGGAGCACCAGAAGCTTGCGCGCGCGTACGCCCAGATTGCGCGCGAGTACAGGGTTCAAAGCGAGTCCACTGGCGCTCAGCGAAAGCTGCGCTGGACCGGGCAGGTGATAGCGTCTGGCGGAAACGCGCAGAATGCTGTCAAAGTGGCGGACGCAGCAGCCACCAGGGTGAGTGTCCGCTTCGCGCCAACTGCATGTGTTCGACGCTATATACTGACGTATATGGCAGGCCCTGCACAAGAGAAGATCTGTCTTCCATCGAGAACGCGCACCGGAGCCTACGCAGGATGCGCATCTGAATCACCTTTTCCATTTGCGCGATGAGATTGGCGTGTTCCATCTCGGGCACAGCCAGGTTGACGGATCCGCCGTGCGCAACATCGCGGGAGCCTGCTATGGCTTTGTGCTGTTCAACGACAATATCCATCTTTGCAAGGGTGCGTTAACATTGTACTTTGTACAAGTCTCTGACTGACAAGGCCCGCAGTTCACGCGATCTACAGAAAGACCGGTGGTAAAAACGGGAAGCACGCGGCGGTTTTCGTTGCAGATCCAGAAACGGTACCAGTTCATAACGTGTGCGCCGTATCGAACATGACCGTGCAGATCTTCGAAAGCGTGCCTCACACTCCCCACGTCTTCCGCGTCATCACCACCAACCTCCTCTCGCTCAACGTCAAGTGCTTTACTATGTTGCAGTCATCACAGTTCCTGTACGCGCTCGGCGGCGATGTCAAGGCCAAAGGCGACCGGCAAGTTTACCTTACATCGGAAAGCGATCAGCAGGTTCTCATTCAGCTAAACCGAGCTCTGCCGTCGATCCGGAACGCGGTCAAACAGCTATCGAAGAGAGGGGGGAAGTCTGATGTCGTAGATGATGACTGAGCTCTTGGAAGGCCACCGTACGCTTTGTATCGTCGCATATGTTATCTCGCGCGCCGCAGGCAGCGCGGAAAGAAATTTTGGGATTTTTAAAGAATTTATTGCGATTTTTAGAGGCCGTTACAGAATCGCGGATAAAATTTGGGGTCTCAGGGAGGCCGTCCTGGAGCGCGGATAAAAACTGGGGGGTCCGAGGCCAAAATGGCGCGGATAAAAAACGCCCAAATCCAGATTTTTCAGGACGGCCTTTGTGCGTATATTCAGGGGTCCTCGTCTCGACCGAGTCTCGCCAACTACAGAGTTCAAGGACGGTCGCGATGCTAACCCTGGCCTACTGAGCTGCACAACTTCAAGTGTCCTGCCCTCAAGTAAGGCGGTATATGTTGCCCGAACCTCCCACGCCTCTCTTGACCGCCTCCCTCATCATCAAACTTCGTCGCAGCTTGTTGGTGGGCTCCCCGTCCTTTAGAAGCGACTGTGACTCACCCACATAAGCAGATATCGACGTACATATTGACAGGCCCAGACCACAGTGCAGTGAGCAGCAGCTGCGCTTTCAACGTGACACGACGATGTGCCTCGCAGTCGCGGAGGCGCTGGAAGGTGCGCTGGTTCTTCATCCTTTTCTGCTGTCCGTCCACGATCAACAGGCTCAATACTCAGCAGTATATTCTCGTTCATCTCGCCAAGTCGTGTTTGGTATACCGGGTACGTCGCCCGCATATGATCTGGTGTCTACTCACTCATACGAGGCGACCTTGCAACATTGCCAGATCATACTCCGCGCGCTTGCCGCCCGCCGAGGCCGTTGTAAGGGCACACGATGCGAGTCCCATATTCCTCACGAAGTGCGTTGTTTTCCATCCCTCAGGCGTCAGCTGATGCATGATTCCAGATCCATGCTCTATACTTACCGCGCAGCATGTCGTTCGCCACAGATCTTGGTGGGTTCCAGGCAGCTCTCGTACGACCCATGTAGTCGTGACCTGATCTGGCCTGGTTCGTCGGACCGGCATATTTTGAGGGTCGCCGATGAGCGGCGCGCGGGGCGGCGCGGCGGCAGTCTCGAGCAGGCGTATTTATGCGTATGTATTACTGTGCAACCCGTAGCATAATGATTTATTAGACCGCCAATATATCAATTCATCACTGCTAAACGTGTATCGACCGCGACTGCCTATAGTAAGGTATAATAGGGGCAAACAGCGCGCCAATTCGTCTGTCCCTGATCATGCTATACCGTCCTACATCAAGCTGACGAGAGCACGGCGATACATCTTCTTTGTTGTGCTATGTGGTCGTATACGTGCCGGATGATATCTAAATGACAGCGATGGCGCAAGTCAGATGCATAGATCTGAGGTTACCATCCGCACTGCCATATGGTAGCCAAACGACAACGATGGTGAGGCCTGTCAGCGATGGTGGTGCGTTATAAGGCCTCGACAGGAAATCGAGAAATCCCTGATGTTGATGGCAATTCCGGCGCTTATTGACCTGTTATTGACGTTCGTTAACTGCCACCGTCAACAGGACTTTCAACACAGTTCACCTTTTTCTCCTCCTCAGGCCTCAGGCCTCAACGGTTCTCCACGAACGGGCTCGCGATAAGCTCCATTGCAGCCATTTCCATGACTGTATCGCATCGTTCACATCGCACTTTTCGCCGGACCCTAAAGAGGCCCCCACATGTACGTCAAGGTACCTTAGGTCTTTCTGACATGAATGACTTGCATTTTTCCTCCGAAGGTAAGCCACTACCTTGAAGAGGTTCACAGAACATCCGAAGGTACGTCGTACATCCCCAGGTTCGAGGGACCTCCAGAGGTGGACGTGGTAGAGCGACATCTCAAGGTTCAGCCAGGTAGTGGCGACATCCATAGGTCGCAAAGGTATTGCCGGCCTTTCGAGGTAGTTTAGATAGCGGCGGACATCCCAACGTCACCTAGCCATAGTTTAGATTGATAAACAAGGTTTATTGCATTCATAAATAAGCGGCACTAGCTACAGCGAGTAGAGGCACGAAACAGGGGCGGGGCAAACAAGAGTATGTATGGAATGGGAATTTGCAGCAAGCGCCAGCTCGGCAACGGCGCGCCGAGACAACTATATCAACACTATCCGCTGCGGCAGCGATATCGGCCTCTGTTGCAGAAGCGCCGAGTTCGCGCAGCCCTCAGCGTGGACCGAGGTCGCGCGATTGCTCGCGCCGCCATGGGCAGGCGACAGAGGGAGGTATCACCTGAAGGCTGATCAATAACAATCACGATACAAGGGATACGGACGGACCTACATAGCGTCGTCGCTATGCGCCCGCCTAGCGCAGCGGCCGAGAGCCCCGTATTCCTCCGGATTTATAGCCCTCGCTCTTCACAAAATCGGCCAGGAATCGCTACAACATTGATGTCAGCTGGTATCCATCGCACTTTGTGAACAAAGTTACCTAGAGTTGAGGGAGGCGTGAAGAGCGGCGCTCCGCCGCGCGCGCTGTGACATGCAGGTTGCGTTGGACGCGATTATCCGTGATCGCATCGAGGTTCTAGAAAAAAGAGGCAGCAGTGCAGTACGATATGGGAAGGAGGGATATTTGTGGGTGTATGCGCTCTCGTGAGCCGAAATGTTCTCGTCAACGCGCGGATGCGGCTTGACCTTCGCGTCACGTAGAGTCAAGCGTGTCTGCAAGGGCATCAGATACAAGTCTTCTCTGGACGCCGTCCATCAGATGGTTGGGTATATGCGCACCTCTGGTTCTGGTATACCGTCGGGAAACGACGAGACACGTTATGTGAAGATATGGGAGATGGTGATCGGTGAGTATATGCGCATAAATACAGAGTACAACGGAACGTACCCGTCGACGCGCGGACACGGCCTTCCCCAGGCTCCTCACAGCAGCATTCCATGCCCCCCGCCCATCAATGGCGCCGAAGCCAGGATCCTCCTCGTGCGCGATCGCACTTTGTTCCAGTAGGTATCGTCTCCGGTCAGAGACTGGCGGCCGGAGCGGCGGGGGAGTCAATATCACATTGTCTTCCCGCGGTGACCTGTGCTGCACGATTCCGAGGCGAGGAGATGCGAGAATGCAAGCTGCTGAGCAGTCGACGACAACTTGAGACAAAAGCCTGAAGCATAGTCAGTCCTTTTCCGGTACCTCTGAGCCCGGGGAGTCATGGTGATGGTGGGGGTAAAAGGGAGGGAAGTCCGATGCTCAGGTCGCGAGCGCTCTGCTTTCTACGATCGGCAAGAGGGCGGAGAATCATGTGACCGTGAGTCGACGTCATTGATCTGCTGGACTTCGCCGGCTTCAATCGTTCTGCTTCCTCCATCGCGCTTCTCACTAAGTCCATCCATCTAAAGCTTACCCTGTATGTTCTGCAAGCGCATTCTCCGTTCCTGAGTCGCAGCGCTCATCTCGCCCTGTCAGCGTGACTCCAGACGATTTATGAACGTGTATCAGAAGGCCGGTCGCGAGCGCACTGCGACGGCCGACACAAGGACCTCCGATCCTACTACAAAACTCGCAAGACCGCGTCCTCCATCAGGCCTCACCTATGTGCCCTTCCACCTCGCTCTTGCCAACTGAAGCCATATCGTTCTCACCCATCAGGATCTCCCCTCGATTAATTGTAATAAATCTCTCCAGTCTACGCCGTCTCAGCGCTCCCTTCGCCCCTCATTTCCCCCACCTTGGCCTTTCCTGAGCCCTCAAATTTCCCGAAATACTCATCATTCCTCACTCCCCGCCGTCTCCCCGATGGACCCTCGGTCTTGTCTTCCACTGTCGTCGCACCCCAAAAATCGGCCTCCCCCAAGCCCGAACCCCCTTCCTCTAGGCCATATACTGCACATCCGCACTCCCACCTGCTCACGTGGTGCCACTCAGCAAAACTGAGTGTCTGTGCTAGATCTACTTACAGCGGAATGACGAGGTAAGTACGTGCGACGCGAGGGCGAAGGCTGAAAGCAATACTAGATCAACGTTGTGAGACGCACGCGCCGGAGAGGGGAGTATCAATGCGCAGGCGAGGCGGGCTGATGCGCCGTCGGACAGCTGTGATGCCCCCCTACCCAGCTGACGTGAATGACGCCCGAGGCGCTTGGGAGCTGTGTCGCCCCGCCCGACGGACCTCCGAGTCCGAGGCTGAGACGCCTTCATGCCCTGGCAAGGCTATGTCGCTCTGATGAGCCGCCTGCAATGCTAAAGCCCGACTTGACGAGTAGCCTACGCGCACCGATGCGCCGGAGAGCTGAGCTGACGCCCCAATTGCGCTTGCTCGGCGGGTTCGGAGCTTCCCTGCTATGTCGTGATAACGCCTCCATTGTCACGTCTACGACCCCATTTCTTCATTTACTCCATAAGCCTACAGTGCAACTAAGTGTACACACATCTGCTTCTATAAGTACCACCCTGATAGAGCAGCAAAACATCGTCTTTCGGCGCAAACAAACGTGTGTCTCGCTGTGAAGGCACATTTAGTCATGGCTCACATGCTCCTGTGCGTTCCTGCGTTTACCCTCAGATTTTAGGCGATGGGAGCTCACAATCCTACGCGGACCTCCACAGGTGCTGCCAATGACATGCTTGACCTTGCTAGAAGCTCGCTGACATCTCGAGGTGTCCCCACAACCTTGGGATGTAGCCCTTGACCTGGAGATGTCGCGCGGAACCTCGGGATGTGATCTCAAGGTTGTTCTGACATCCGAAGGTGTCCCAAAGTATAATGAACATGCGTAGATTCGTGCGAAAAACGTGATGCAGTGGCTTCCATGGCTGCCGCGACAACGACCGCTACTGCTCTCTTCCTCTGCTGGAGGGCGCTCGCAGCGTTCGCTCAAAAAGAGAAGGAGAATCTTGTGAGGAGCGTAAGTCTCTTTCAGGCGCTACGTACGTGCCATGAATAACCTTCAACTTTGCAGCTGCCCGCTTCGTTGTGCACGTGGCGAGTGCCCCCTTGCGAAGACGACGAGTATGAGATATGGCAAAGCCTGGCGAAAACTTTGAAGGGGGCTGGTCTCACGTTATGGGACTCTTCGAAGACAAGCGCCCAGCGATCTCCATACGGCAGCGATGTCTTTCCCAACGGATATCTGCATACCGCTGCCATTCGTGGCACGGACAAGAAGCAAGCCGGCGCGGTAGCAACCCTGCGCCACCTATGGCCTACTGTATGTATCAGGATTAGACAAGACCGTACGTCGTCTAAAAGTTCTACAGAACGCTTCCAGCCATGTCGTTCGTACACGCGAGGGGCAAGACGCAGTTATGCGCGTAGTCGCTATAGGTCATGAAGGCCGAGACCAGCTTAGGATATGGCGCAAGCTCGCCACTGCGCCTCACGCCCTGATAAGCGCCAACCACACTCTACCTCTGCTCCAAGAGTTCGACTTGGAGCACATCACGTTCGGCATTTTCCCCCTTGTTGCTCAGCCTATGGAGGACATTTACGGTCGATGGGCGAAGAACTCCGTGGGCGACATACTCGACGCCGTCATGCAAGCGCTTGAGGTGAGTTTTGTATCTGTCCATCCTTCGATAGCTCACGTGTTGGCCCACTGTCTAGGCTCTCGCTTACATTCACAGTCTTGGCATTGCGCACAGAGTCGGTGTCGTCAGTGCGAGATATCCGCTCATTGCTGATAACTGCTTTCACAGGATGCGTTCAAATACAACTTCCTCATGCAATGGCACCCGGAATCGCTTCTGACAGGCAGCGTGGCTGTTTCCAGGCCTCGCGTATATCTAATCGACTTCGAAGTTGCCGTCGAATTCTCCGGGGACAGCGTGCCGTCCGAGCGCGTTTGTATCGGCCCTCCTTGCATAGGATCTCTCTCCGATCCTACTCGCTATAGTGCTCCGTGCATACCCGAAATGTGTACCGGAGAGCCCTATGATCCTTTCAAGCTCGATGTTTGGCAACTAGGGACGTCCCTTCTAGATTTCGACGTGCGTCGATTCTTTCCCAACTTGACACTCGTCGCTGATGGATCGATCATCACTTTGCAGTCTACCCTGCCACCCGTACAAGCGGTCCTGCAAGCTATGGCATCTTTGGACCCCGCGGAACGTTTGACCGCTGACGACGCGTTATGTCGTCTCCGAGCCTTTCTCGAAAACGTACCCCCGAAGTCGCTTCTAATCCCCCCGTGATAGAGCATACCGGTTTCGCGTTGAGCAGCGCTGAACTCAGAGCAGCAAGCCAGCCTCTCAAACCAGGCGATCCAGGTTACTTCGATCCAAAGGTTACGCCTACATCATTGGAAAGGAACGTCTGACTACGCCTATCATTTTGTGTGCAACTTGGCTTGAATACTATGTTGGTTTTCAACTCTGGACCGGAGGGCATTGGCCCAATGCGTGTGGCCGGAACAGCGCCATGAAAGATAAGTAGATCGCGTGGCGCAAGGTGCGCCCAAAGGCGAGGATACATCGTCCCATTTCTATGCCTGCGCCGCCTCAATTTCGAGATGCCCGACCTTGCCCAGGGCCACAACGTTCGTTCGGCCTCAAAGCCAGATCGCGTATACACATAGACTAGCACAGTGTACTATTCACAATAAACTACGAACTAACAGAACCAAAACAAAGGGGAATCAACCATAGTCTGCGACGTCTAGATGTACGGATTTCGTGGAAGAAAGCAAGCCTATAGGGCATGGGAATCTAAAGGGCCAGTGCATGTCATATTTACTTCAATGATGTCTATAGGATGGGAGCGCGCCGCCTGACGGGAACGACGGCGGAAACGGCTGCTGCGGAGAATACAGAGGACTGAGAGGCGGAGGGTAATATGGGATTGATTAGATAGGACGGGAGGGAGAGCGGATCGTAAGCAACGAAAGCGTTCTTGCGCTGAGCAATACAAGCACCGCACAAACAGACTGCACCCCAAATAAGTAGATGGAAAGAGATAGAGCAGGGAGATGGGGGTAGGGTAACCAAAAGAAATCATCATCAGCTTATTAGATCGTAACATTCATCCGCGTCGCCGCATCCACGCTAGCGAAGCTCGGCAACTCCGGGCGCTCGATCTCCATATCGACTTCCTCCCCCGCGACGGCGGGTTTCTCCTGCACGGCGGAGGAAGCCTCCGCCTTCGAGTCCGGCGTAAGCTCGGCCTCCCGAACCTCCACAACGACCCCCACGGGGCTCTTCTTGCCTGCGCCCGCGTCAGCCACGACAGCCTCGCCCTCCGGTTCTGGCGACGTACGTCCGCTGGGCCCACTCGACGGTCCACTAGACAGTCCACTAGACGAAGATCCGGAAAGGCCACTCGACGTGGACGGGCCAGGCGAAGCAGGTCGACTGCATGTGCTCTTTGCCCCAGGCGAACTCTTCCGGCTCGGCGCGTGCGACGCCATCTTGAGAGGCGGCAGCTGAACTGGCGGGCTGCCGCCCCGGCTCGAGGCTGCCGAGCGCGCGTACGGATGCGACGACAGCGACGACGACGAAGACGACGTGAAGCCGCTGTGCGGGACAATGGGCGTCATGCCGAACGCTAACCGCACAGAGTGCGCAAGGTGGTGATGCTGGTGATGATGGGGACGCTCGGCCTGAGCGCCGTGATGCTGCAGCTCGCGGGCGTGCTGCTCCTTGGCGTTCAGATTGTGGTGGTGAGGCGCCTCTTGCCGGCATGCGTATCCTTGTTGGCATAAGCGTGATGTCCAGGGCTTCCCGCGCGCGAGCTGCCGGCGCTGTTCATAGCTGGGCTGCTCCGGCTGCTAGTCGTCGTGCTCCCGCTCGCGGACAACTGCGGGGTGCTGCCGACAGGTGGTGGAGGCGGCGGACTTGCCAGCGAGCCTACTTCAACGTCAGCGGGTATATCTCAGCACAGCATGATTCGATACTCACCTGCCTCGCTAGGCATACTCGGGGGAGGAAGCATCATGGGGCCGGGACTGCCCGCCCTACTGGGCGCGCTACTGTGCAGGTTGAGCGTGCGCAACGGGCCTAGGAATGGCGACGTCGACGGGGTGTAGCCGAGCGCCTGCCCCACGCCGGAGAAGTAAGCCGACAGGCGACGGGACGAGCCATCGTGCTCATGACTACCTCCGCGCGCCGTGCTCGCGGAAGAAGAGCGTGCGTCGGACGTGCGAGCACCAGAGTAGCCGCGACCGATGGTCAGGCCGTCGTCGTCGTCGTCCGACACGGGCGAAGGCGTATCGCGCGAGTACGCGGAGCGATGGCTGATGTACGCGTCCCCGCGAGGCGGATGAGCACGACCATATGAAGAGAGCTGAGGCGGCTGTCCGTAGGCGCGCTACCATGTATTCTGTACGCGCCTGAAAGAACGCGTAGCGGCCACTTGCGATTGATAAGGGAAAGACGTACTGTACAAACCGCCGGCGAGGTGCCCAGTGCTCTTGCTGGTCGCGATGCGTGCGCGGGGGGTCGATAGCGCCCGCCTTGATGGGGACACCACCAACCGTCATCCAGCGGACCGCTCAGGCGCCGCTTGGGGGTTGCCGCTCGTGCTCCTCTCCTCGCCTCCGCATCCTCCATTTCCGCGTCCTCCTCCTCCATTCATGCTCGTGCTCCCTCTGCCACCTTCTCCTCCCTTCCTCCTCGTCCTCAATGCGCTGCCCCCCCCGCTCATTACTCAACCCAAAGTACCCGGGCGCGTTCCCAAAGTACCCCTCCTCCGGCTGGCGCTCCCGGCGGCGCTGCCCGAACATGAACGGCGTCGACACCGGGCTCGTCGTCGCGCTCTTGCTCAGCCGCGAGAAGCTCAAGTTCATCCCAAACCCGCGCCGGCGGGCGTCATCGGCGAATTCGCGTCGGGCGAGCTCCCCGCGTCCGTCCACGTCTGATCGGCGCCGGCGGGCCATGTCCCGCTCCACAGGTCCTGGTGAATCCCCGCGTCCCGAGGGGGAGCTCCCGCGTCGCTGCCGGGATCCAGGCTCGCCCACCCGGTCGTCCAGTCCGGCGCCGGCCCCGCGCCCGTCCCGGTCGCCAGGCTCAGCAGCGGGTACGGGTTCTCGGCCGTGGGCGTCAGGATGCCCAGGTCCCCGTCCCACCCCGGAGCGCGGCGCCCCATTGCGCTGGCGGCAGCGCGGGCGGCGGCATCGCCTCGCTCGCGCGCGGCGTCGACCGCCCGCTCATCTCGCTCCCGTTCCGCGGCGCCGGCTCGCTCGTACCCGCCGTCCCGGGCGCGGGCCACCCGTCCCATCCCTTCAGCATCCATTCGTCCGTCGAGAAAGTCCCGCCGAAACCGATGAGTTGCCTCACCGTGTTTCGTGCTGTTGTGTTCTTCGGGCGTGCCATTACTCCCCTCCTCGGCTTCTCGTCGTCCATCAGCGTCGCGCGAGGTCCCGTCCCCCGCCCGCGCATCGTGCGTTCCATTGCGCATGCCGGCGTGTGCGCGGCGGAGGGCTCGGCATGGCGCGCCTCGTATTCAGCACGGCGCAGGGCCTCCTCACGCTCAGGGAATAGAGCTCGTCCATCGCTAGCGTGGAGAGCGTCGTGAAGGCATTGCCGGGAGGTGCGCCCGGCGTGGGTGGCATGGATGCTGGGTGTGGAAATGCGCCTGTAGAGTGCGCATAGTTGAAGGCGTTGGCGGGGCCAGCAGATAGACCATTAGCGCCAGGGAACGCCGCGCCTGCCGGAGGGAAGGAACTACTTGCGGTGAAGGCTGCGGCGGGAGGGTAGCTCGCACCAGCATTCATGTCGAAGCCATACTGGTATCCATGGTGGGTGTATGCGTCGTAATTGTGGTATGGAGGGTGGAAGGGTTATGTTCGTATCCATAGTCGTGGTAGGCGCCGGCGTGCTGGTCGTAGGGGTGATAATGGTGGGCGTGGTGGTTGTGCCGACGCAGATGGGGTCCGTCTATCAATGAAGTAGGACGTGCGTAGGACTCGCCCTGTTGGACGTGTCAGTATATGCGATACGCAAGACGCACGGCGGACTGCCCGGGCCGGGTGGCCGACAAACAAGGAGCGTGGGGTAAGAAGCATGATGAATGGTACGGAGATAAGTGATGTGGGGCACCGAGAAGGGGATGTGGGGAAGAAAGCTGGCCCGCTCTATTGGCCCAGAACGCCCAGCTCTCGCACCGCACTGCTCACAGCTGCAAGCAGGCTGCGTTTCACGTGCAGCAACGTGTCGCCCAGCGGTAGAGAAGGTGGAGACGGTGTCACAGAAGGAACGTTGTTAAGGAGATAGGAGAAGGGGTCAACGTGTGTCGCGGGGAGTGGGGCAGTGCGGGTGGGGGATGGACAAAGAAAGACGAGGAGCTCACCTCGTCGTCGCTGTTCGCGCGACTGCGAGCCTTCTTCTTTATCCGCATGCCGCGATCCCTGTCAACCATGGCGCGGTCGGCCGCGTTCTTCGCACGATGGTGTTCGAGACTGCGATCGAACTCCCGTCGGTCGAAAGCGTCGGCCTCGGTCCTGTACGCGCTGCGGCCAGCCTTGTCGAAGGCGTCGACGTCGTTACGGTAGCGGTCTGGATCATGGCGATAGCGATCGACGGCGTCGAGCTCGATCTCCGATTCCGATGTGGTCGATCCCTCACCCTCGGACGACGACGGGGGCGGGTAGCGAGGGCGAAGGGCGGCAGAGGTCGAAGGCGGGTAGGTAGGCGAGGCATAATCGGTCCCGGAGGGGGAGTTGTAAGAGGGGCTGACGGGGGTGCCGTTACCACCGGGGTACCCCGCGCCTAGATACGGGGAAGCGCCTGGGGGACCCGGGGGCCCACGGGCGATGTGGCGCGCCTTCATGCCTTTCTTCTGCTTGTTCATCGCCTCCTTAGCCGCTGCTGCGTCGGCGGCGACCGTCTTTGCACGGGCGGCGGCGTGGGCGTTGTGATCGGCATTGTGAATGCGGGAATGGCGGGTGAGCTCGTCGGAGCGCGAGAAACGCTTCTCGCATCCGGGGAAGGTGCAGACAAAGGGCTTTTCTCCCGTATGGGTGCGGATGTGACGTGTCTGGTGCTCGAGGCGGCTGAATGCACGTCCGCAGGATGGATACGGGCACTTGTAGGGGCGAGGGACGAGCTTCTCCCCCGTCTTGGGGCCGCCGCCGTTGTTGTTGTTGGCTGCATTGGCGCCGTCCACGCCGCTGTCGGCGGCGGTGACGGTGGCGTCAGAGTCGGGCATGATGCTACAAAGGGTTAACGCCGGGGGGATGGAAGGAGGCAAGGCACGCACGTCAGCGCAATCCTGCCAATCGGTTATCGACTGCAGGGTGTGAGTTCGTCGTGCTCGTCGTCGTCAGCGGCGGTGATTGCGGGGTGGTGGCCGTTGGTGTTGAGATGGTGAAAGGAGAAAAAATGTAATCGGCCGAGGAAAGACCACGGCGCGGGCAAGCAAATGGGGTGTGCAGCGCCCCAAAATGGAAGCCGATCGATTTTCAAGGGCGCCAGAACGATGCTCCTTGGGCGCACGGACCTGGTCTGCTCGTCGTCCGCGATGTTCCGGGGAGAGTTAAGAGGGCCGCCGACGTCGACGGTGACGGTGATGGTCAAGATACAAGTCGACCCCGTGCGAAACACTCCCCGCGCCGGCGGTGATAACGGCCGTTACGCCCGCCATGTTCGATTTTCTTCTGCCCCTTTCCGCTGCCTCCTTTTCCGAATCCGGCGCAATGACGGCATTGTTCGCCCCCCAACGCTTGCCCCGATGTGCGCTCTGGGGCGGCGGTGCGCAGAGCACCCTGCTGCAGGCGGCGCTGCGTGTCTCAGCCGTCCTCGCCGACGCCGACGCCGTCGGCCTCTGCCGAGCGGGGTCCAGGATCATGTGCGCGGGGTAAGTGTTGACGCGCGCACGGCGCACGCCCCCTCTGTAATTAAAGTACTCCCCCTCAGCTTGCCCTCAGCCTTCCTTTCGTCAGCGTCTCGGCCGTCCCAGCCTCGCCTTGAAAGGCAATCAATACGTCTATCCACGCGACGACCTTGGCGACGCGGTCCTCCCCTCCCTTCCCCGCAACCCGAATGTCTCCGCCCCCGCGTGCCCAGGCGACCCCGCTGATGCCCAACCCATCGGCGCCACCGGCTGCGGGTCACATCGCGCAGTCGGCGCGCAGCGCCACAGCACACCACAACGTGGCGCGGGCGGCGGTTCGTCTGCGGCGCGGGTCAGCGCCTCCACCCGCGCCGCCGTCCCGCGGCGCGCGATCCCCTGCACCGCTCTCGTAAAACCTCCGTGCGTGGCCCAGCCCTTTGCGCTTAGCCGAGCAGCTAAAGTTGGACCAACATCTGCCTCGAATACGTCCATCACAGCAATTTCTTCCGCGATTTTTCCAGGTCTTCGTTTGAGGCGCGCGCATCTGCTGAACTCACGCTCCGCCCATGTCCGACACACGCTTGTCACTCGGCTGATAGCTCTATATTTCGCGCGTATCAACTTAGGATACGTACTCGTACCTTCCCTCCACTGCCACGCCTCAAAATATCGATATTCGGGTCAGGGCGCGAGGTTCTCTCGTAATCCAGCAGGCTGGCAGCACCACCTTCCCACCGCGTAATATGACGACTGCATCCACAGTATCGCACTATCCTCCCTAGTCCTTGCCGATATCTCTTGGGCTGGACTGGACTGTGGCGATAGCGAACGCGGCGGGCCTCGAGCTCGAGCTTCCGCGTATATCAATCTGCTCTGCCCGTCTTTCCATCTTCTCCCCTTTTTCATCTATACTCTACTCGGACCCTCCCAAGCCCGACTGCCATGTCCAGGACATACCACTGCCTCAGCGACGACTGCTCTAGAACGTTTTCATCTCGAAGTGGTCGCACGCGGCACATCAAGGCGTGCAAATACGTCGCGGCCTACGAGGCCCCTTCGCGTCGCGCGAATGAGGGCGGAGGAGCAGGCGCTCAGAGAAAACCGACTACGACGGGTGAGCGTGTATATTGTTACGTTGTATTTTGGCTGTGCGGTTGGTGCCGCAACTGTGGACGGCGGATGTGAACTCTTTGTCGCAGCTGCAGGCTCTTTACAGCAGCTCTCGTATCCTCTGTACCGCAGCACTGAAATTAGACATCCCTCCAGAAAAAAACATGATGCGGGCGGGCGCTTCCCCGACGCAAGGGACTTTGTCCGCGGCGAAATCGAACGACAGCTTGACAAAATCGACAGACAACTTCGACTCAAGCAAGCTGACGATGCCCCAAGGCGACGATGCCCGCACGCGGACCGGCGACATGTAACCGCCGCAACTCAGCGTTCCTGCGAGGCAAGTGCTCTCACTACGCCAGTCAACTCGCATCGGGTAGTATGGCTCAGCTGAAGGGTGCCCGTGCTGTGCTGGCCGCAGCCGTGACGAGTCACGACCGCTCGCGCTGCGTCCTCGACCGCCGCTCGGCCAGGCTCAGGCGGCATTCGCTAGCTCAACCAGTGTGTTTCGAGAGAGCCATGCTTGTCAGACAGTATTTTTGCAGAACAAGAAATTGTGACTCGAGCGTGCAACGAAGATTCTTCCCCCACGTCAAGAGTGCTTGTCGAACCGATTACTTGCGACGAAGCCGAACCAATCACGTGAATGTGAGAAATGTATCACGTGAATGAGGCATGCGTCAGCTGCGCTGCAGCCTGCAAGTTCGAACGCTTTTTCCGTGTTCACCACCGCCTTCGAGCACTCGCTCTCCTCTGAAGTAGCTAGGTATGTCTAAGCAAATTGCGGGAGGTGGGAAGAATGACTTGATCGCTCACAGAGCGAGATGAAGCTATCGAATAGCGAGATCAAGCCCTCACTCATACGAGATGCACTACATCTCCTCGCTCGCGCTGCGTCCCTCGTCAACGTCGACATGCTGCGAGACGGCTACATTCCCTCCGCGGTGGAGAGTACCTCTATTGATGAGGCGTCCTCAGAACTCTCTTCCACAGTCTCGCAGATAGACCTCGAGATCGAACGCCTTCAAGCGCTGCGCGAGCGCGTCTGCGCCCAGTTGGACGTCAACAAAGCTGCTGGTGCCCCCATACGGCGCCTGCCGCCTGAGATTCTATCCGTCATCTTTATCCGCTTTGCGGAGACCGCCGTCGTGGATGCCCGCTCCTGGTCACAGCACATCATGTACGCGGTCAGCCGTGTCTGCAGCGCTTGGCGGAGCATAGCACGGCATACGCCACAGCTATGGACACGCATATCGTCGCAGCTTTTCAGCGGTATAGCTCCACCCGAGACTGTTTTTACAGAGGAGGCGGCCCTCGCTGGAATCCTACCACTCCATATAACCCATCTAATGAGAGACTATGACGAATATCTCAATCCGCTTCTCCGCCAGCTTTTTCCCCACGCTCATCGCTGGCAGTCTATCGCACTGGACGGTGACTGTGAAACCTTTTCGAGGCTGCCTGTCGTCGATCTCCCCTCCCTAGAGGTTGCGCGCCTCATTATGAACGAGCGTGTGACGCCGGATGCGCTCGACTTCTTGTCTGGCGCGTTGAACCTGCGGACACTTCAACTCTCCATCGGTGACAGGATTATTTTCGTTAACCCGGAGATCCACTTTGCGATGCCCGCCTTCCCAGCGCTCACTCACCTCTCGATGAAGATCGACGCAGAGATCGACTTCAGGACCGAGACCCTCTTCGCGTGCCTTCGGTACAGCAGCAGTACTCTGACCCACCTGAACCTGGCCATGTCGGTCCCCGAGTCGCACATCGGAGTCGACTCGGATGCACACGCTGTCGAGATGCGCGCCCTGCTTGTCCTCGAAATTTCGGGATATGCCTACGGACTCCTCGAGCGTATCACTACGCCTGTCGTCAACACCATTCATGTCAATCACATGGGTGGCACCGGCATCGGTCTGTCAATGACCGACCCCTTTCTCGCCCTCACCACATTTTTATCTCGCTCTCCTCAGCCCTTGGCCATCAAACACCTGAGCTTGAAGGATGTCCAACCAAACGCTGCCCATCCCGAATCTGTCTTACAATTCTTGGAGAGACTAGACGAGCTCGAAGAAATGGAAATCGGGATAATGCGTCACAAATCGTCTGTGTTCACGGAGCGCGTCGTCGAACGGTTGACGTGCTCAGACGATCGGGTGCCGCTTCTACCGAGCCTCGCAAAGATGACCCTCATGTTCCAATATTGCAATTTGCCGATGCAGTTCGAAAACTATCTACGGGGTATGTGCGGGTCTCGAGAGACTGCGCGCACCTGCGCTTTGCGCCCTATCGCTGCGCTGAAATCGATGTTTGTCTTGGCCACGTAGACCAGGATACATGCTACTGGATTCTCGGCCAAGCCTGGTGAGCCTCTTGCGAGCCGCATACCCCTGTAGCTCACATATCTGGTCCATATGATACTGATCATAGTCTATAGATCTCTCGGTTAGCCGGTTTATATTTGCTATGCGGCCTCAGCCTCAACAGACACGATATTGAATTGACATCTCTTCATCCCTCCTCAGTATATCAAGGACACCACCACGTGTATAGAGCCAGTCAGACCCATGAAATGCAACGAGGTGCGCTTGTCGCAGTATTACAGGTACGCCGGCTAGGCTACGATGTCGCGCTCGGCGACTCCGAAGATGTGGTTACTGTGGTTGTGTTTGAGTGTCCGAATCCCAATCGTACACTAGTATTGCGGATATCTACTGCATTGTATTATCTTGTTCACCTGTTTCCATGCCTCCGTCCGCTGCCTGGAAACGCGGTCGCGGTAGGTGCCCATGTTTTCTGGCCAACCATCTGCAGTGCCCCCCGCATTGTATTCAGCCGACTTTATGGCCGGGAATATGTGCAGGAGGTACTTCGCTACCTTTTCTGGGTCTGCTATGGGCGCGTCATCCAACACGAGCTCGAAGAGCGGCCTCAGCTTTCCAGAGGGCTTCACCGGTTGCGCGTCACCATCCTGAACATCCGGGACCTCACTGGCGTCGATATGCGGCAGGTGAAGACGCGCCAGTTGCGGACACAGACGCGCAAAGGAGGCCACGGCGGACAGAGCGCAATGCGTCTTCACCGGCGTAGTAGTTTGGTCGACGTTGAACTCCATCAGACATGGCCACCACCCCGCCATCTCCTCGCACGCTGCACTATCCAGCTCGATGTCGGTCATCCCAAGCAGAGTGACATGCGACAGAGCACGGAAGGCGGCAAGGGGCGCCAGGACGTCCAGTCGTAGGGTGACGGTTTTGCGCAGGTTCACCGCCATGCATTCCCCCTCCAAGTGAAACTCGGCCAGTGTCCCTTGATCGCAGTGCTCCTTTACTGCAACCAATAGCTCCACCAACGCGCCCTGGGTGTATAGCGGCCCCTCCACATGTATAGCGGTTAATGGGCGTGCATGATGAGACGCGATGATGGAATGGATGAGAGACATCGGGCCGAAGAAGCAGTATAGCGATCTCAGCGATGGGAAGCTCGGATACGGGATATTCAGCGTCGTGGGCGGGAGATCCTCCTCCTCGCCCTGAAGCGCGAATATCAGGTCGTCGAGTGCCGGACATGCCGCGAGAGCGAGCACGAAGTCATGGCCATAACGAAAGTCGATAGAGAGGCGTACACATGTGAGATGCTCGCAGGTCGTCAATGCCTTGACTAACGACATACAGAAGACAGTGTGCGTCGAACCGTTGCCTTTACCAAGAAGCCAGTTATCGACGGCTACGTGGTCGACACGTGGGCACTGCGAGAATATTGGGCGCCAATCCAGGATGCGCCAGTGGGATATATCCTGCAGTTTTATCATCGTGGTGGTCGGTGAGAACAGGAGGGACAGGAAGTTGGCGCTGATTTCCGGATTCGCGCATCCATTGACGTGCAGCGTATGCAGTTGGGGCAACATCGGCGCCGCTGGCGGGGACTGGACGATCCATCCTTGATCGCGGAGGGAAATCTCGTCGAATCGGAGGTATATCCTCTTGACGAGGTTAGCACGGGTGCTGAAAATATCCCAGTCTTCGGGGTGAAGCGGGCGCTGTAGGCTCTAAGTTAGAGGAGGTAGCGTCAGCAAACGATGCGCTGAGCGGAGATTTGAGAGTACTGACGAAGTGGGGATGTTGATGATTATTCTGCGTGAATATTATTGAGCTAAGTATGTACTATGGTCTACATCGAAGGCAGACGAGAAGACAAGCACTCACCGCCCAAGCATCATTCGGGAGCAAGCACATCAGCGGGAGAAGGCTGTCCAAGCTCTCCCAAAGAACGACTTCCGCGATGTCATTCCAGAAACGAGACACCAACGTGAGGCTATAGATGTCAGCCTTATGTAGCACTCCTGCTGTGCTTATAGCGAAGCAGAGCTCGGGAATTGTGAGCGCGGGATGCATCGTGGTGGTGACCAAAGGTTGAGTTCCGTATTCCGGCGAATGTCTTCAAGCGCAGAAAGGAGGAGGCGAAAAGACAAATACAATCAAATGCGACGTCCTCAGATCGGCAAAGTCCGCAATGTCCACGGTCACGTGTATGACAGTTCGACTCATTCAGTACTGCAGCGAAGAACACACACCCGGAGGTATTGCAAGGCAAATCGCACGAGATATATTTGAGGTGAGCGGGAGGTATCATGACGCAAGGTACTCATTCAATACCAGATACTCCGCGTTCTATGCGCTGGGAGCATGTCTGCCGTCTCGATCCCCTCCACTCGCTCCGTTCCGCCCTCGACCCGCTTCGCCAGATCCCAGAGGTAGAAGTCAATGAGAACGCTGCTGACTTCGTCGCCGCAGTGTCCGTTCATCCCGCTCTGTCCGCCTATCTCACCCTTCCTGTCCTTTTCCTCCGCTATAATCCTCCCAATCCTCTCTCGTACCATCTCCACCGATAGAACGCTCGCCGCGCGCAGCGCAACCTCCTCAGGGCTCCCTGACTCCAAGTACACGTGCGTAGAAAGCTTCTCGGTCAAGGAGGGCGAGTAGCGCAGAATGCGCAGGTGGTGGAGGATTTGTGGGACGCGATAGTCGGCGAACATGGTGAGAGCGTGTATTGCGGCGCCACGGGGGCCGGGGAAAAGGGGGTGAGATGGAGTCCAGGTGGGGGCAGAACTAGAGGCGGGTGAGGTCGAGGTTGAGGCGGTAGAGATTTGCTGGGGTAATGTAGAACTTTCGGCGAGCGCGGGGGATGAAGTGGAATCTGGAAAAAAGGCTGCCCAGAGCTCCGCAACGAGAATTTGTGCACGCTTCCAGATGTACACTGTATCCCCTTGTCAGTACAACGTCCACGTGATGGTAGATATTGAGATTATGAGGCGGGTAGAAAGATACGAATGGTAGCGGGAGAAAGAGCGACAGTAACGAATAACGGTCGGAGCAATTGATATGTGGCCAACATACCTTTTCTTCCCTCAAAAACTACCTCGTCTCGGAAGGACGGAAAGTCTGCGATGACCATCTGCACTAAGTCGAGAGCGGTGCCCTGCCTAGAGAACCGCTGCTGAAAAGCGTCGATGAATCCGCCAAAGGAGCCGCCGAATCGCTGTAAAGGTAGTCAGCGCGCGAGTCCCAGGATGCGGCGCATGACTGATAAGTCAAACAACGTACCTCGCAAAGTATCTTGCCGTTCTGGCGCATGATCTTTACTCGGTCTTCTGACAAGGGAATGTCCTCCTTGGACTGGCGTGCTCGCCGAAAGACATGAGCGATGAGGGCGTCGGGGCAATTTCCCTCCGAAGCGTAAAATGCAGGGTCTGTAATGCGAACTCCTTCGCTAAGTGCTGCCAAGCGTCAAAGTCAGAGAGTGGATGACTTGACGATGCGGGCGATGCTCACATACGGGGCGAAGAGACGGAACTCACCTCTGTTCAACGCCGCAACAAGGCTCCAGTATCCTGTGTAGACCCTTGGCTTCGGTGAGGTCCAGCTCTCCTGCCATTCGACTCCGTAGCGCGCGGGCGACCCCTCCTTTTCCGACCAGAAGCTGAAATTGAGGGAGGAGATTAGGAAGAGCCAATCCAAGACCCGAACGTTTGCCGCGTCGTGCAGTGGTCGCCTATCATCGGGAATAATATGCAGAGGGTGGGTGCGCCATGTTTGTGGGCTGTATGATTCGGAAGACATCTTGTGGTGAATCTGATGCAGCGGAGATGGTGAGGGAACGGAAGCCGATGTTGAGAGTGACGCGACGTACGTATTGTGCAGCGGCGTAGACGCCCTCTTCATCTATTTCTACTATGTCTGTTCGCTATCGAAGGGGTTCAGATGCTTGTTCTACACCAGTGAAGGCCAGGACAACGCACCTCGTGCGCGAACTTGCATCCGTCGATCACTGGATTTTCGTCGATACTCGGAAGCTCTGCGTTCTGGGAGACAAATTTCAAGCGCCTCTCATCCATTATGGATTCATCAGAGCTATGGGTGATGACGGTCATGGCCAAAAATTCTCTCGAAAAGAGAAAGACGAAGGAGAAGGATCGACAGGGGCGTGCTCGCGATATGATCGTCGTTATCACAATTCACACGCTAGCTGTGATCTAATCGCACGGCTATCTTATCACTCGATGTAAAGCAAACCATGACGTTACGCGACGTCATGCACCTACTTGGTGGCGCGCGCCTTATAAGAGCGCGCGTCGCGCTGCAGCTAGTCTTCACTTCATACCACCATCCTCTCATCCATTCCATTTGAAAGAACAATAACGCGATGTCTACCCCTATCTCGAAGGAAACCGCTGCGCGCTCTGAGCAACCTTCTGGTCACATCATCGATCCGAGCACGAACGACAGTGCTACCTCGTACCATCCCACCATGCCTTCGGAAGTCGCGCAGCCGACGCGTACAAACAGTGTGCCTCAACAAGGTGCGTGATTCTCGAGTGGTTAGTGCCTCGTTCTAAGACATTCGCCGTCAGGCTCCACCCAACCTGGGGATGGCAGTGAGGTTCACGAGAAGGTGCCCTTCAAGGAGCAGGTCATTGGTGAGTTGCAGTCTCCTGCAAACATGTGTTCTTCTGCTAACACTGCTTACAGCCGCTGCCAAAAAGACACGCGGGACCGTATTGGGCAAGGTACGACTTTCATACGCTGTCGCTTGTTCGTCCCATGCTAAGATATCTCATCTACAGGAAGAACTGAAGCAAGAGGGTCAAGAGATCCTCAATGGTGAGCGTTCCGGTCTGCACGGTGGTCAGGGCCCCGCCAAGTAAGGTGCGAAACATCTGCATTATCCTCCATTACTCGCGAAGTACTGAAGCCCTCATAGCCAGCTCGCGCATCACAATTATCAATGTACAATCGTATCTCTCAACCTGTATAACGGGGAGGCTGCTATGGCAAACCTCAATAACGATACCCTACATGGAATACAACCCGCTAATGCTACAATGATTCGTGCACGAACATCATGATAAGTTACAGCGTAAGCAAGCACGGCTGCGATGGTGCGCTGCTATGTCGTGATTGGGCCCATAGATAAGTGATTATCCGCGACTAGTCCTGGCGGTGGCGAGAAATGAGGTACGTAGGAGGGCGGTGGTGGTGGGTCGTCGGTCCATGCGTCCGTCGTAAGACGCACGGGGATCGTCTGCCTGAGCTCATTGAATGGCGACCTGTGACTATCGGGTGGCGATACCGACAGAACGATGCAGTCCTTGTGACAGAAGATGGTCAGCACGAGGGCCATGCAGATACGGCGGAGCGAAGAACCTTGATACTCAGCCCGGCCGCTCGAAACCCAGGGACGCTCGTCCCGTTCTCGATGCTAATTGCCCCGGAGAAGGCGCTCCAAGTGGGACCGTCGCCCTGCTGCCAGGTCAGGTCGAGTCCGAAAGAGGTGATATGAAGCCTACCGCGTGCCGGAACGTCGCTTCGCCAATGCGGTCGACACGCCACATGTCGGTCTTCGTACCCATGCCGGTCGCATTCCTGAGCGTCACCTGCAGCGTGAGCTCCCGTTGGCGGCCGTCAATATAATCAGAACGCACCGCACGTCAACCGCGGATTGGCGAAGGAGTTGCAAGCGTGTTGGGCGTTTCCCGCTGAGAAAATGTGCGGTCGGACCCACTGGGAGGAACATGGCGAGCGTATGCGACGTGGAGTGGAAAGAGAGGTGGAAGGGGATCTTCTGTGTGATGGAGAATACGCGTGCGGTGGGCAAGTAAAGCTTGACGGCGATGCTCTGTATGCCGCCCGCGCTTTGAGGTTCAATGAGGGCGTCGTGGCACTTCCATTCTGGCACGGACCTAAAGCCGTGCCGGAAGAGGGGAAGAGCGTGAGGAAGCGGGTCCGGTGGTCGCGTTCGCGGGTAATAGAGAAAAGGCGTGGAGACGGTACTTTGTTACAGCCAAGCGGGCTAGCGTCAGCTGAAGAAGATGGAGCGATGAGTACTGCAATACGCACATGGTCCCAGGGCTGATACCGAGGAAGCTGGATTTGACAAGGGGAAGATTAGGCCCGGATGGAGGGCGGTGTAAGGTGGCAATAAGCGTGTACTTGGAGAATCCAGTCAGTGTAATGAGCGTGATGCACATGAAAACGCGCACTTCTATGTTTGCGAAGAATCCGGGTAGCCCGGATAGTTTGACCGTATGCGAAGGTGGTAAAGGCTGCGACGAAGATGAGCAATCCAGAGCAGTGCATGGATCAGATAGTGGACGCACATATGTTCTCCCCTCTGCTTCGAAAGTCGAAGGTAATTGGAATCGGAAGGGAAGGGACGCAGGGCATTCTGCATGTTGTGGATCGCGGATCCACAGAAGGGTCGATTCCAGGCATAATCTAACCGAGCTGGTTCCACCTTCGCCCATCTCTTTCAAACGTAGCTTACCCTCCATCTGTCATCAAATCAGCGACTGTCGGCAGCGATCTGCATGCCACACACCTTCACTTCCACGCTCCGTGCACCATCCGTCCGCTGGACGAGTACCGCGCCCTCGATGCGTGCTCCGCTGCCGTATACAGGGTACGACGTGCCTTCTTCTTGAGCGCCTAGCTGAAGAGCGACCTCGCCGTTCTTCGAGCGCTTCGTGAAGACCCCTCGTGGTCGCGGCCATTGATGATCCCTGACATATACGCGGGGATCCAACGTTTGTGGCCCCGCGGAAGGAAGAGGCGGCGAGGGGAACGGCAGCGAGTGCGAAGGGAGGCTCATCGCGGGTACGGCCAACCCGGACGTGTCGTGGTCATCTTATAGCGTGCCCAACGCGCAGATGGCGATGCATGTGCGTGAATGGGACGCCATATGCATACGCCAGGCGGTATCACCATATGAATAGCTTCGCACCGGGCGCTGGAGCGGACAAGCGCTTCTACGCACGACCACGAGACGCTGAAGGGTTCGAAAGGACCGCTTCAGTGACCACGAAGAGGGTTACAAGCTTGGGAGCGCATGTAGAGCAAATATGACCTTGTTGAGAAAGTAAGTAGAAGGCGGACTTTGTTCTCGTTCAATTTCAGCAGATCAGGCCCAGTCCTACGGCGACGGCGTGGCTTGATGGAGATGCCGTCGATTCCACACAAGCACGTGACCCCAAACGGGGTTAAGTGTCAAAGCGCGCCGGCCTCCCTTCCGTTTAGGCACGTGGCCCCACATAAATCTAGGAAAATACGAGTTGAACGCCCCAGAGGATCAATATAGCATAATAAATTCGGGGCTGCTTGTTGATGCAGAGAAAGGCAGAGTTGGGCAGGCAGGCGGCGCGAGTTCTTTCACTTGAACACAAAATTTCATTGGTTTCTCATGCAGGGTGTACAGTATAGATAGTATGTACGTTATTCTACGAGCCAGAACATCAGGGGGTGCCGCCGCCGCGCCGCCGCATGTAAGCGGCAGGCGGCGTCGACAAGGCTTCGTCACAGGCGACGAGCATGGGGAGGAGCGGGTAAGGGGAGGGCCTGGGGGTAGTTTCGGCGCTTGCCGAAGTCGGGGTATCGCGTGTTCGCCGTCTTGTGTCGTCGTCGTTGGCGACGACGGCGGCGCGTAAATTCTGGGCGCGTCAGTGAGCGCGTTGTACGGCGATGACGTGCCCACTACGCACCTCGTAAACGGCGGGCAGCGCCGCCGCACGCTGCCACTAATTCCGGCCCCGGGGCGTCGCTGTTCGTGTCGACGGCGCGGTTGGTGGTGGTGGTTGAGGACAACGAACATCACGGGACCTTTGTTGACATCCCTGCGAGACAGCTGAGTCCGTATTTACGAGTTAATTCCCCATTACATAATTGCGGATTTGCGGGGCAGCGGCGGCGCCAACAACGCCATTCCTTTTTAGGACGCACGTGCTTGTGTGGATTAGACAAAGACTGCTTGATGGCTGTATCACGTGTAATCAACTAGCTTGGACCCACAGGTGTAGATCAACAGATGATGTGTGGCAAGGTCCATTCAAGTCGCAAATACAGGTCCGGAACTTGCAGCGTACTTCATCGTCCACCACTTCTTGAGGGATTCGGCGGTGAGCATCTGATTCTGAGGTCCTGCCCAGAGGGATCCATTCAGCCAGCTTTTCAAGATTGGCCGCGGCGCAAGCATACCGCATGATGCTTGAGACTTGTGTGGTAAGGTGGCTTGCATGCGCTGCGTGCAGACGTGCTGTTGACTGTTGGGCTATGTCGCAGGTTGCTCTTTCCCGTGTCTTGATGCGGTGCAAGTTGTGCTTGAGGGTGTTGCAGTCGAAGAACTCGAGCAGGACATGCTGTTCATCACCCAGAGGGCACAGGAGTCGGTAAATCTACATAGGGACGGTGTATACACTCCCAGATTGTCCCGACATACGTCAAGCCTCGTTCTCGAGGTGCCGGACGCTGCATGCAGACGCACGCGCCAGCAACTTGATGTCTAGTAGTCCTCCTTGAAGGTTAGACGGTCGTGAATGTGGTCGAAAAGTCAACGTCCATCAACCGTTGACATGTTCTCTTCAGCCATACACGCGCGGCCCTACGACGGCTGATCGGGGCCATAGTTGTCGCTGTACGGCTCCGTCGTGAAGCGTACGAAGTTCGGGTTTTGATGCGGCATGAAGGGAGATGTGGTCGGGTTCGCGGGGATGATTTCAAGCACAACGAAGTCCTGGGAACTCATGTCAGCCTCCGCATGAATCGCCTCGGACTCGCCGGACGCACCTTAACAACTACGCTCCTGACATTGAATCCGCAAACGGTGCTGCTTGCATCCATTCGCAGTTCACTGCGGGTGAGGACCCTGCTTATCAGTACGATGTCCCCTGCCGTAGACACTTTTACTCACCCATCCCAGTCGAGCTGACCGCCTCTGGCTGCAGCAGGAGGTGGTACGCTATGAAGCGTAGCGCGACCGATGACTACGTTGCGGATGGCGCGTTGCTTGCGCACCTCCACCGAGATTTGACGAAGGATCTTGACGTTGACCTGCGCGCTGGAAGATCTGGTGCTCCCCTCACCTTCAGGCGGAAACAGTGTGCGTAGGGACGGGGCAGAGCCAGTGATAGAAAGGTGGAACGGAACGGCGGCGCCTATCCAATACACCTTTCCGGCAGGTAGGAAGAGCTGAGGTTCGTCAGCCTCGTGCGAAGGGGACGCCGTGCTTAGACTCACGTGCGACTTCAAAGGTTGAACGGTAGAGGAGGCACGGGTCGGAACTTCCGACACCGACTGGTGCCACTCCTCCGGGGATGTTTTCATAGTCGAGAAAAAGCTCGGGTTGGGAATGATACCACGGTCGGGGCGAGTACGCGGCACAAAGTCGAACGCAGTGGACAGCCTGCGAAGAACACGTGAGACAACCGAACGTGCGCATGGTTGGCGCGAGAGTACTCACGACTTGGTCTGTGAGAACAGCCCGTGACGCCGACTCCTTTCAACGACGATAATGAGGCTGTACGTCACTTGCACGCTAATGGGCGCCGCCACGACCATCGGATCGCAAGCGAAGTCGCATGAAGGCGGCAGAGGCTGCGTCTTCCCATCCTTGTCGACGAAGGTCGACGGGACTGCGATGTCCAGCGGAATGAAACTCGGCGCGTCCTCTTCCTCCCATAGAGTATGCTTGTCCTTGAGGACGACGACAACGTCGCTACCTGAGTCGCCAGCCTCCATGGCCATACGTCCGTTGAGCTGCAATGTATGTAAACATCTCGCAGAAGATTAAAAATAAGATCGGGCTCACAGTCAGGGTAATCGCCGTTATGCTGGAGCGATCGCGCATGTCGATAGCTAGGGTGCCAGAGAGACGTCCGCGCGGATGGAGTGTGGGCGTCGACGCGCCATCAACTTGATGAGCGATTTCCAGCGTCAGAGGGCCCGTAGTCGTCACGAAGCTACCCGAAGGCAAGCTAATAGGTCGTCGCGCCTCCTGTAGCGTGAGCTCGTCCCGTTTGGGCTCGCTGCTATAGTCCGGTGCGGGAGGGGAAGGCGTATAACGCGGAGGAGTCAAAACGTCGAGCAGAGACTCCGTGGAGGAGGCGGTCACGGTCTCAGTGTAAGCGGGGGCGACAAGCAGGTCAGACATCATCGTAAGCGGGTTAGGAAGGTGAGGAGTGGCAGTGGCAGTATCCAGTTTGAATACTTGTGTGTGTGTGTGTGTGCGGGATTTCCGGGGCTGCGAAGTAGGTAGTCATGTTGCTCGGCGCCGGAGACTTATAACGATGATCTTCATGATGCGGGTAGGCATCCCCACTGCGCGGCGAGTCATTTTCACTGCGACAATTAACGGACGTAGTAGGTGTTGAATGCACGAGTTGACTCACATAGACTCGAGCATCACGACCTCGCGATGACCTCCTACAGCTTCAGGCCCTAGGTCCGTAGTCACCCGTAGCAGCCACTGCTGCGTGAGGCGGCCCTGAGGCGCAACTCAAGCTGCGCCGCTGTAGCGCGCAGGGCGGACTGATGACTGCATGGAATCTGAATAACATGATTGGTGAAAAGGATCGAAAGGACGCTCGAAGCAATAATAGCCACCTACCCCTGTGAGCTCAAAGGGACTGATGACCGCAATGATACAGTATGAGTCAACAGCTTTGCGAGCATCATCCGCGCGCCGCGGCGCTGAGACAAACTTGAAAAAAAAGAAAACAAACAAAGGGAGGACCAAAAGCGTCGCCTGGTAAGATGCATATGCCGGCTAATCGGCGTCGTTGACTCTCGTAAGCAGCGGAGAACTCCCGCGGCGCTGCCAAACACCCAGCACACACCTCGACTTTTGAGTGCGGGGTAGTTGGCAAGTGATGCACGAGAATGCAATTTCATGAGTCTCTTTCTAAGCGAAGCCTCAACTCCTGAGTGAGAGGCAGAGGTGAGCGCCCGAGCGCTGGAGCACAGAAGAACAAGCGACGGTGGCGGCCATGTGCGGGCCGCGAGTGAGGCGTGACTTCTTCATGATCGTAAAAGCACGTGACAGTCCAGATGCCAAACGTTTGTCCGATGTCGCCGCCACCACATTGCACTGGCAAAGAGTCCCTCGCCTTGCGCGCTGGGGAAGTGAGATAGTCCCGACAGAGATGACGAGTCTATTTTGGTTGGTGTAGAAAAGGTCTGCGGAGAAGAGAAGACGAGGAGGATGACCTGTCCGCACTGAGCTGAAGCACAGCGCTCAGCGCTCAGTAGCCGCTTCGCTTTGGACAGGCTTTACGCTCATGACAGGTTGTACATCGTACAGATGTTATGTTGCTTTATCTATAACCAAGTGTGTCACTGTCTGGGTCCCAGTTGATACAGAAGTAAGTATGTTAAGTACATACTCGGACTGGCTGCGCGACCTTGCCACAAATTACTCAGCGCCACCCCATATACACCAATCGACCAGTCTAGGAACCAGGCCCAGCATCTTCATCCGGTCGCGTTGTCAGCCCCTCCAAGCTGGACAGATATTGCGACCAGTGATCGTCCTCCCTGGTGTATCGTCAGTCCCATACTCTCTCGAGTTTGCCTCCATCACTCACCCCAACCCAAGCGGCATGTTCCACGCCGACATGTCCACATCGCCCGCAGGCATGCTGAAGGTGAACTGGAAGTTGTCGTTTATGTCGCCGTCGCCGCCCATGCCGCCCAAACCTTGCAAAGAGTCGCCTGCGACTCCAAATTCGAGGAAGGGATCAGACTCCAACGAGGGGGTGAGGATGCCCGGCACGAAGTCTGTCGAGCGTGGTTGCGAGTGCAATGAAGACAATCCCGCGTCGCCGCCCATTGAGATAGTCGGGTATGGCATCCCTGTGAGGCCAGGGAGAACGCCTGCCTCATCCGTCGGATACTCCTGACTGTTCATGTAGCCCGTGATGAAGTCGAGCGTCGTATCGTCCTGGCCCGTACTGCCTTGTTGGCCGACCGCAGAGACCGCCGGTCCGTGAACACTGTTCGGCACCGTGTACAAGTGCTGCGGCGTCACCACCAGCGAACTGTTCGTCGTCGCCGGCGACGTTCCATGATCCGCCTCCTGCTCATCCATCTCCACCTCCTCCCGCCTCCTCTTCCTCCCCTGCCTAGCACCCGCCATCTCCTCCACATCTGCTGCGCCCACCAGATCCTTCTGTAAATCCCACAGCCGTCCCGCATTGTGCCACCGCGCCTCCCAAGCCTTCAACATGCGCATGCACCGCCGCACGTCCTTCATATCACGCGGATTGGGCGAGAGGCCGGCCTGTTTCCCCGTCCACACGTTCAGGATGAGCACGAAGCCGGCGACGGAGACCGCGGTGTGGAAGTGAGGGAGAGAGATGAGCTGCGAGACGGACGCGTCTTGCGCGTGCACGTCCGTGGCCGGCTGATCCTGACCATTTGTGGAGGACTTGTCCTGCGCATCCGCGGCACCTTGGGCGTCCCTCTCAAGAACACCCTGCGTCTGCGCATCTGCCACGCGCGCACAAGAGCGCGCCGCAGAGGTGCAGATCGCGAGCGAGGGGAACGTGAGATGGGAGGAGGCGTGCAGAGGCGTAATGAAGGGCTTGTGGACGAAGATCTGGAGGTGGTAGTAGCATATGGCGAGGCAGGCGGCGTGGTCGAAGCGGGTTTGGTCGGGCTCCTTGGAGTCCCAACGGACTAGCAGCGAATCAGCTTTGAAAGGCAGAGAGCGCATGGACCAAGAACTCACGATGCGGTGGTAGGCCCTCCCGCCAGGAGTTCAAGGCTGAGTCGAGCATGAACATGGTCTGCTGGTCCGATGGTCGCGCGGGCGTCAATGTGGGTTTCTTGGTGTAGTACTGTGTGTGTGTTAGATATATTCATTGCAGTGCTGGTGGATTTCGCGAATGGTAGTCTAGCTTATAAATGACTCACCACCGCGCGCATGGCCGACGCATGTATCTCCACGAGCCGGATGTACTGATTGAAGTACTCGATCGTGGACGGCTTCCCCTCCGGCTGCTTGAAGTTCATGTCCCAGTACTCGTCGTCGCAGGCTATAGGCAGGTCCTGGTCATACCTGGTGAAAGACAGTCAGCGAGGCCTTTTGGAGTAAAGAATAAAGGGCCGAATATGTGGCACGCACATATGAGACGACAAAGTACTGCTATGCCCGTAGAACGCGCTGATGTGTATGTCCTGGCATACGAGGACCCTGGGTAGTGATAAGTTCTACACATATGGCTTTGCCACCGTCCCCTACTGACGCACCAAAACGCCCTCTTCCATAGCTCGCCCTGCGCCGTCGGCCTGCCTGGCGTCTTCCGATGCGCGCCCACTTCCATCGCCTTCCGCAACCCGAGACCGACTTCCGTCCACGTCCCCTGCGGGATCGAGCTACCTTCGTTCCAGAGAGTGGAGAGCTGTGAAAGTCGATAAGAGATCTGATTTGACAAGGTGAAGACAAAGAAGACATCGATGAGAAGGTGAGCGTGAAGGAGGAGACGGGCGCGAACACGGAAGACAAGTAGGAGAAGAAGAACGTAAGCGTGAACACTAAATGAGAGCTCACACTGTACGCCTGCACCTCGAACAACGAGGGCCGGACCGACATCACGGGCTGGATGTGGTTGACCTGGCTGACGTATGGCCAGCCCGCGCTATGTAGATCGTAGTTCCGACCAGTGACTTCCGGATCGGCCGTCCCCTCAACGAAAACGCGCGGATCATCCGAGTATCTCGAGGCCACGCCGCATACTGTACTTGCGTCAGCCAAATGTCATGTTCGGGTAAGACGATGGCAAATCATGTGTCAGACGATGAAGCGAAAGCCAACTCACCTAACAACAACACATGCGCGAACTCCCGATCCCGAAAATGCGTCCCTTCGTCGATGTAGCGTTGGAAGGTGGGCTGCGGAGGGCATGCTCGTCAGCACATGCATACTTGGATACCGTCGAGAACCATGTTCTGAGCACCGGGATGTTCAGAGCACCGGGATACCGCGCGACAGAAGATAGTTTCGCCCCACTGGGATAAAAGCCGCGAAAAGAACTCAACTCACCCGGTGCAACAACGGCAGGAACAAGTTGACTTTCTTGAAATAAAGCTCGACCAGGTCCTCCAAAAGATCTTCCGGCGGGAACTTGTACAGATGCATCGGCATCTGCCCCGAACCCGCCGGCCTGACCTGCCACGGCCGCGGCTCAGAGAACTCGGGGCGTACTTCGGGGCGCTTGTACACCCAGGGCACCTTCTTCTCGACGTGGTAGTGGTTTTTGAGGTCGAGGGTCGCTTTGACGAGCCTAGGGGAAAGGGTGGGCGAGGTGGTTAGCTTCTTTAAAGATGACGCTGAGACGACGCGCAAAAAGGAGAGCGACGTGAGCGCAGGGGGTAGTGTGCGAAGGGGGGCGTGTGGGGAGGGGGCACGTGCGAAGGGTGTCGTATGTGGAGGGGGACGTGAGCGAGGGTGGCATGAGAGGAGGTAGGTTGGGTCACGTACATGACCTTGGGGGACCTTCAGAACACCTACATAACATTCGAGCTCTTCCCATAGAACCGATTCTCGTCCGGCCTTAGCTTCAACTTGGTGATCTGGGAGACCAGCCGGGCTTCCGGCGAGTCGTCGTCATTGCGTATAGGTAGGTCGTCTTCGGTGTCGTCTTCGTCGAGCGTTGTCCGGTCTACTTCGTGGATGAGGTCGAGGCCGGGGAGGTACTGGGTAGGATGATGAGACAATGGTTGATATAAGGATAAGTCAGCGATCGACAATAGGGCCGTCCTGCTGCACCGCGCTCATACCTTTCTGAATAGCTTCTCAAGTTTGGCTATGCGCTGCTCGAGCGACTCGACGTAGCTATGGTGATGTGAGGAATAGGGTGTGGTGATGGGATCGAGCGCGTACGATTTGGCAGATCCAAGGTTCTGGGTAGGAGTTTCAGCGAACTGTACATGGGCTCGGCGTTGTTCTCTCACCTTGGTCAGCTCTGCATGAGTACACTGATGAAGAATATCAGCCTGAGGCATTGTGTGTGATTTCCACCACGCACCGGCAGCTCCAGCGTTATACATGTAGAACTACATTCGCGTCAGTGCCATGATACGCCGCGGTCCAATGCGCTTGACGCACCATCGATGATTTGGCATCTTGCTGCTATCGCCTGCGTGCGGTTCCCTTCTTCAATGCATATCCTATTGAGAGCAGCTACCGCACGTACACTTCGCTGAAGAGACCGTCAGCGCGTCTGCCGCTCAAGGAAGTTCGAATAGCGCACTCTTGCGTTTCTTGCAGTTGTCGCATGCGCCCCTTAGACGCCGCTTCTTGTTCCTCCCCTCTGGCTCCATTGTCAGCTGTGGCGCGGACAAACGAAAGAATAAGCGCTGGACGAGAGGAGACTCAGACGCTGCGGCGATCAACCCACCGGAGATCGGGCCGGTTTACCGTGCGGCACGGGCTGACGTCGGCTGACGGCGGACAGTTTGTCAGATTCGCTGCTTGTTCTCCGCGTTCACGTTCACGATGCCTTCCGCCACCGCCGTCCCCTCCAAGCATGCCATCCTCTCCCTCTACCACTCCACCCTGCGCGTCTCCAATTCATTCAGCTCGTACAACTTCCGCAACTACTTTCTCAGGCGGACGCGCGAGACCTTCCGATCCATGCAGGTCAGTGAATTGTGTCCTATGGTCTTGCGTAAGCTCACTGGTGTGCAGAACACCTCCGATACCGCCGCATTGTCAACACAATACGCGGAAGCTATGAAAGAGCTTGCGGTTTTGCGGAGAAGCGCAATCGTGAACCAGTTGTATGGCGGCTGGCGGTTAGCGGTCGAGGATGACCCAGCGAAGAAGGGGGTCAAGAGTGCAGAGGAGGAAACTAACGGAGAGGAGATCATACGCGAGCGGGGCCCGAACTAGGGCATTGAGAACCTTTAGGTGCGCCGATCATGGTCTTTCGACACTTTGCGATGCTGACCTGCGGCTCAGCGGTTGATGATTTATCGAGATGTAACTGTTGGTTCTATGCATGCATCCTAATTGAATATTGAAGACTTGCCGAAGTCACTCAATATGCCACCAGCGCTATCCTAGCGACTCTATAGCAAATGAATTTCGCATCTGCGCTCTCTGCCATGAACATGGCGTTGAGCTTTCGAACATGCTTGCTTGTCTGTCAGGCTGATGACCTTCGCTGTTAGATGGCTTTTTGCCGGGGTCCTCAACATACTTATACCAGCCCCCTCCGCAATACACAGGTACGCCTACCGTGTCGTGTTATAGAATGGCTTCACACCCAAGGGTAGACGTGCTCCCCGGAGGTCTAAAGAGGGCATTATCGACTCCAACAGCGTGGACCGCCCCTAAATTTCTATCCTTCCCAACTGCATCTGCCTACCCATACCACTAAAGCATCCCCAGCTCGCGCGTATACCCACCTCATCACGAAGACCGAAGCCCTGTAGGATGTCAGCGCTCTTCAGGCAGCACGCGAAGTTAGGGGCCGAAGGCCTTGCTTGACGTGCTCGTCCATGACGCGCTTACATTGACAATCCTCGTTGATCAGATCGACCTTGACAAGCACAACCTTCGCACCAGAGGCTTCGATGTCCTTCTTGTGCTCCATGTCCACCTTTTCGTCAAGCAGGTAGGTGACTACAGGTGAGTCGGTCGCCGGGTCGAATTTGGACTATGAGACCGTCGTATGTATGCGTCTTGCGAATCTGCGATTATCGTGCGCCTACCGCTAACGCGCTATACAGCAGGCCTCGAATCGCGGGTAGACGTTAAGCACATATATGGGGCATGTATCGTTACCCTGTATCGCAGGACGTGCGTGCGCAAGTGGAGGAAGGTCCAGGGCTGACGAAAATACAAGGATGCACGGTGTCGGAAGGGTGGCAGAACAGTACAATAGGTGCTCGTGAGTAATTTATCCCTATTTGCAGCCTGACGTCGATGATTTGTAAGCAAGGCAACTGCCGCTTCCTGGCCGACGGATGGGAACCGTGGCAGACAGCGAGTCGCGCCGTCGGCGGCATCCGAGGATGTGCAACGGCACCGACGGGGTGCTCAACGGCCTTCGAGATCAACGGTAAGACTCCGATGATGTTGGCTGCCACCGCTACAAACTACAGCCGCTGACGAACTACCAGGAAGCCGTCCGAGCGCTGCGCGTCACCATTGAGTGCGCAGAGGATGCGCAAGGCGTCGGCAGGATTCGCTGGAAGGATGGCTCCCGTTGCTTATGCGATCTTGACGCGAGAGCAGACACCAAAACAGTAGTTTTCCGAGACTCTATAAGGAGCCATGGAAGATAACAACGTTCGACCACACAAACCTCACGCCGAACAACCGCATCCGCAACATTCAAGCACACAATGTCGCCCCGCATCGCTACCGTGTTCATGGCTACGGGCGTCCAAGGTGCGTTCGTCACCGCTTAACCATCCTTCACCCACTTCGCAGCCACGCTTTCCCCTCTTCATGCTGTTCCCGCCAGCTCTCCTCCATGTATCGTACATGCAGTCACTCACGCCTTCCTCACAGGGTCCTCCGCTATCCGCGCTCTTCTCAAGGACGGCACTTTCACCCTGCGCGCGGTCACGCGCAACGCCAACTCTGAGGCCGCCCGCGCGCTGGGCTGCGAGGTCGTCGAGGCCACGTTTGGGGACAAGGATGCGATCAAGAAGGCCGTTACTGGCGCGGAATGCGTGTTCCTTGTGAGTCGTTGTTTTCTGCCGGACACTTTAACTGTGCTCGTCGTGCGCCGAAGACTGTTCGGGCCATAAGAATTATCCATCGCCGAGAGGACTGTCTACCGCCGAGAGGACTGTCTGCAACGAGCTGCTCATTGACTTACGACATACTGACGACTATCTGACTGACTCGACTCATTCAGGTCACCATGCCATTCGCCGAACTGTCTGAGGTAAACCAAGGCAAGAATGTCATCGATGCGTGCAAGGAGGCTGGCGTCAAGTTTGTTGCGTTTAGGTGAGGGGAACGAATGTATCTTGCTACCTTTCCTTCGCACCCGCGGCTTGCTGTTGTGTACCAGAGCGACATGATCTGCACAGCGCGAGTAGCATGTATAGCAAGCGCCACGAGCTAACAATCTTCTCAGTACCCTCCCCAGCGTGAACGATATATCAGGTGGCAAGTATACCCACGCGATCCACTTTGATGGTTAGTACGCTGAAGTGAACTCGCTCGCATCCTTGCTAATTCGCGCTTTTACATAGAGAAAGCCAAAGTCCAGAAGTATCTCGAGGCCTCCGGCATCGCTTGCGCCTCCATCTGCCCGGGATCGTTCCTCGAGAACATCCACCGAGGGTACGTTTCTTGCACCCTTGCACTCCTTCCTAAACTCCCCTACCCTTGATTTTGTCTGTCTTTCCGCCATGCACATCCATCCGCATCCTCTGTCCTCACCCCTGATCCTGCCACCCATCCATCCGACCTCATCACTAACCTTACCGCAGCATGCTCGGCTGCCCTTTCACCAAGACCGACACCGGGTACGAGCTCACCACCCGCGAGCGCCCCGGCTCCTCCTCTATCAAGACATGGACGGGGCACGATATGGGCCCTGCGGTCGCTGCGCTGTTCACTCAGTACGCGACGCGTTCAGCGGAAATCGACAAGAAGACGTTCGTCCTCGGGTCTCAAAAGGCGACCACGGAGGAGACGGCGGCGGAGTTGGCGAAGGGTCTCGGTGCACCTGTAACGGTCAAGCACCTCGGCGCGATGGGCGTTTTTCCCGTAGATGATATGGTGCGCCTCCTCCTTGTTCCCGCTGTTGCCGGCGACTTGGGCGGTTTGATGCCAACCACTTTGACAGTACGACTTCTCTGCGGAATTCGAGTGGTTCCCGGGTGTGGAGGTTCCGGACAAGCGGTTGGAAGCGCTGGGCGTCAAGGTGGGGTCTATTGAGGAGTTCGCCAGGACGGAGCTGAAGAAACATATTGGGGCGTAATGTGAATAGGTGGTGAGCGCCAGGCTGTGTATAATCCGCGGAAATGACAAACGATATTGCTTGGTTGTGCAACCTTGTATACTGATATCGTTGATAATCAACCAGTCTCGGAGGTCGGTTGTCGGCTGGAAACCGAGAGAGTAGCTCAAGCGAGATGAACAAGTTTTCCGTACGACTGCCATTGCTCAATCATGCGCAAGGCGTCTTTGCCGTCTGTGGAGGTCCTCCGCGGAGATGTTCCGCAGGTCGTCTCACGGATATCTGCCCGCCTCCCAATGTCCATGGCGCCAGGTGACAATTTTAGGCGCAACCAACATCCAGAGCTATCTTGATGTCTTACAAAGGCCCTTCACCGGATGATATGCGAGAGCCGTCGTGCGTAGCTCTTCGGCATCGATGTTCATCGTGGCGGCACGGGCGTCGGCATTGACGCAGACAGCGACAGCTCTCAGCTCTTAACCACGTGGCCAATATAGGGTTCCGCTCATCGTTGCGTACTTAAGAGCAACGACCATACAGGTTTTTGGTCAGACCAGAACCTATATAGAGAGATGTCGCGTATCGCCACCGTGTTCGTCGCCACAGGGCTTCAAGGTAAGTTGAACTTGTGCGCACGTGACCGTGGCTCCTGTCGTCGTAACCTGCATTGCTCTTACCTTGTTCTTTGCAGGCACCTCCGCCATTCACGCCCTTCTGAAAGACGGCACCTTCAAGCCTCGCGCTGTTACACGTAACGCACACTCTGACTCCGCGCTCGCGCTCGCAGCCCTCGGCTGCGAGGTTGTGGAAGCCACCTTCACGGATAAAGAAGCTATCAAGAGAGCCGTCACCGGCGCCGAATGTGTTTTCCTCGTTCGTCCCTAAAGTCGTCCGTGTGCCATACCAGTATTCACCACGGACCCGGTGTTCAGGTTACTCTCCCTTTCCAGCGCGACGTTCCCGAGTACACGCAAGGCGTCAATGTCATCGAGGCGAGCAAGGAGGCCGGCGTGAAGTTCATCGCTTTCAGGTCCGTAATTATCCGCGACCGTAGACCTCTGTCCTCACCTCTTTCCCAGCACCCTCCCCGGCCTGAAGGATATATCTCAGGGAAAATATACCAAGGGCGCTCTCTTCGATGGTCAGTCGTGTCCTCGCCGCGTCACATAAGACCTCATACCTTCACAGACAAGGCCGACATTCAGAAGTACCTTGAGGCCTCTGGAATTTCTTGCGCGTCTATCTGTCCCGGTTCTTTTGTCGAGAACGTCATGAGGCCGTAAGTCCTTCGCCTCACACTTGCGAAATCCTCTCCCCATCCAGTTACCGCTGCTGATCTTCTCCTCATCAGTGTAATGTCCTGCAACTTCGAGAAAGCCGACACAGGGTATGTCTTTAGCACGCGCGAACCCCTGGGCTACAGCTACAGCTGGACATGGATCGATCGGGACATGGGCCCCGCGGTCACAGCCCTCTTTACACAGTATACGACGCGCCTGCCCGAGATCAACAAGAAAACCTTTGCGCTGGGCAGTCAACGAATGACAGCAGAGGAATTCGCGGCGACGCTGAGCAGGGGTGAGTCTTCCGGCATGCCGATTCCGAGCTGCGGAAAGGGCTGATGCCTTCGGCTGCAGGCTTGGGGGAACCGATCCAGGTGAAGCACCTGGATAATTCCGGAATTGACGTCGCCATTGAAATGGTACGTAGGCCCTGCTCGGAACTGCGCAGCCGCCTCGCAACGATGTGTTGACAAAATTCACAGTACGCCTGCGTGATGGAGTTCGACTTGTCCCCTTGGATCGATGTGCCGGACAAACGCCTGGAAGCTCTAGGCGTCAGAGTTGGAGCTATCGAGGACTTTGCGAGGACGACGTTGAAAGAACATCTGAAGGCCTAGACGCCCGTGGACAGCATCGCAAGCTCGATCACCATCGTCATTGGCGACGCGCTCTCGGCGGCGGCGGGACGCAGAGGCCCCAACTGAACTGCTAAGCATGGGTCAAGGAGGATACGCTGGTCGCAGCTAACTCTCGTCATGGTGGATGTATCCAGCGAACAGTAGTTGATTGATAGTCGGAGCACACAATTTGCATCTCGATTACTTATCCTCCTTCGATCGAATCTCACCTCGAATCCATTTTGCAAGTCGTTTGCATAAACTTGAAGCAAGGCTAGATCTAGCCTGAGGCCTGGCAGTCAGGACTTGCTGCAGACGGTGACACTGAGAAGGCCTCGTGAATCAGGCAGCGGCCTCTTCGAAGTACATAATTTGAACCATGAAGCTAAGTTCGACGCTCGTTGCTATATAAGTCAGTGCGCCTGCGATGGAAACAAACGAGAGTGATAAAGATAACTCGATATATGTGAGGTGGTACTTATGATACGTAGACAGCGTGTTGAATAGATACAAAACGGTATGCTGATGAGGTAGACAGTGTGTAGACGGAAAGACCGAATGAACATGAGTATGCAGCAAACAAGATAAGAAATATAATGAACTTATCACTTCTATAAGCAAGGAGGCCCTTTTTGCCGAGCTGCCGCGCTTTGACAGATTTCGAAAGTTGCCTTTCTGAGACGAAAAGCGTGTGACATTTGCGTGACATACGACCCTCAACCGTCCGGTGACCTCTCTTAACAACGCAACCTTGGACTTGGCGTGTCGCGGGTCGACGCGAGCGCCACAGGCCTGCATCATACCTTTAATTGCACGACGACGTAGCAAGTCGATACCGTTGGACCGTTCTTGCCTTACGATCCCTTCGCAGTTTAATTCGCACATGCACCGGGTTGGATGCGTGCCACGGGTGTGGCCAAACCACGCCTCTCAAGGACTTACTACAGGCAACGGAATGGAGATAAAAAGTCTTTGAAGACACTCGGGTTTGTAAACACGGGTCTCTCCTAGTAATATATGTTCGGCGCCTTCCACGCACGAGGGAATAACATCGCTCGAGTATGTAGATCTTCGACGCCGTCCCCCTCCCATCTCGTCTATGTCCGCTCGCCCGCTTTCCATCCTACGAACACGCACATGATTCGGCTTATCTGCCGCCTGTTTTTCATTTCCTCACCCACCGAGGAGGCGCCCGAAATTCTAGGCTCCCGCGCCGCCGCCGACAATCTTGGATCTTTCGACGCAGATCTCGCATCCCTTGATGCTGACCGTGCAATCGAGCTCCTCTGTAGCGCCGAGTTCAGCGAGCCTCTGCGCGACGCCATAGACACTCGCGCTCGCCGCGCCGCCTCTTCTCGCTCACGCCACTTGTCGAACCGCTCGCACGCCATGTCAAAGGCCTTTCGCTCTGGATTTGGTGCACCCGCAGACCCTGGCCATCCGAGGCGCGTTTCCACGGCGTACTTCAGGCAGCACCGATCACGCATATCCCTGAGCATCCGGTCAGTCTGAATGCACAAGAGCAGAGCAAGATACTCACATATCAAAGCGCGTCAACAGCTCGTCAAAGTCCTCCCGCGCCAGCATTGCTACCTCGTCGTCGGGCCCGTGACGGCCTATATCCGAAAATGCCGTCAGCGACGCGCGCGATCGTTGTCTCTGCATCGCCCGCCTCTTCGCCTGGTACTCTAGCACCCATTCCCACATTGGCTCCGCGCACGCACGGACTTCCGCCGCACGAAGAGCTAGGTGCAGGTTCAACGAGCGCACATCCAAATGGAGGTACGTGTTGGGTAGTCGCCCCGGCCGTTGACGCACAGCCGCCTTCGGAAGGACCTCATTGAAACGGAAAAGATTCTGTCGCTGCGCACCGCTGAAGCTTATAAACCGCGAATCGTCGAAGGTAACCAACTGCGTGTCGTGGCGCACGATGTTCTTGGTGGTGAGGATGTGCGTGCCATCGTCGAGAGATGACTTCGATGCGTGCGAGCCTCTTTGTGATAACTGTCCCTCGTCCTCAGAGTCCGGTAGCGATTCATCCGAAGAGCTCTCATCTTCAAGAGGTGGTTGCGGTGGGAACGAGAACTCCAGCGGTGGGTGTGAGCGAACATCTACAAGAAACTTCAGCTATGCGTGACGATTGTGGGGCCACAGCATACCATCAAAGTGCAGCCGCAGTGTATTCGCTAAAAGCGATAGTGGCGCGAGATTCACAAATCTCGCCGCATGCATCTCGTTGTAGATATGCTCAAGCACTGAATGGTCCCGTGGATTTGGTGGAATGTCTTCGCTCATCGCCGTCGTGTCCAGCGACGCTCGCGGACGCTGGTCCACCGAGCGCGCTCTTCCCGCTCGTGTCAGGTCGATGGACTTACCCGATCGCGCACGAGGGTCGTATCGGGTGTCCACTACTGCGCCCAGCTCCCCACTTTCTCCAGACAATCCACCAGGTGACTGCGCGCCAAAGCCATCGATGACCTCCGCCAGACTCACCATGCCGCTCTCGACGAAGCGGGAGCCAGAACCGGAACCGACGGACACTGGCATCGACGAGCTGGTCAGAGTGCGCGCGCGATGTCCTATGGTACGCCCTCCTACGCTTCCCGGTTGCTGATAGTGCCTTGCGCCCGGGACCGCGGTTACTTGCGAAGAAGCACTATCCGCCAGAGATGGCCTCGGCTGCGACTCTGTCGTCGAACTGCGGGAGCGACCGGCGGCAGACGAGTGCGAGTGCTCTGTCGCTGGGGACAAGTTTGTGTCCAGAAAGTGCAGCACGTCTTGAGACGCATCTACCTCAGGCATCCTCTTCCGCATCTCGTCTTCAGGCGTCAGCGCCGCTCCCTCCGGCGCACTTTCGCGAATCCCATGCGAGCGCTTCTGATTGTCGGCGGCATCCACCTCGCCCTCGCCGCTATCCGCGAACGTGATACTTTCGATGGATGAGCGTCCCTCATCATCGTCATTCGCACTCTGCACGTCTTCTTCCACGAGCACATCCTCCTCACTGTCTGCGATCGACTCATCCTCCGGCTGCTTGCCCGGGAAGAACAGGTCTTCCTCGATCATCTACTGGCTATCAGCTCTCCGCTTTGCTTCCTGGGGAATGTCACTGACCTCGAAGGCAGCTCCAGGCTTCATCACTCTCGTAATCTCCTCGAAGAGCGTGTCCCATTGGTCCTCTGGCACACCCAACGCAATTCGCTTCACGTGTACGAAGTCAAACTCCTCGTTGGGGAAGGGTAGACCTTCGAGGAAGTTCGCCTGTACCCAAGCTACGCGCCCGGAGAGCTCCGCGGGCGTGCGCGGTTGCAACGGGACGATATCAAGGCCGACAAAATGCGAGCTCTTCCAGGTGCGGGCACAATTGAGAATCCACGTGCCGGTACCGCATCCAAGGTCAAGACTGGATAACAGAATGAGCGAGCGAATAGTGAACGAGCGGAGAAGGGAAACCACGCACACTTTGCCTGGTTCAGGTGCGTGTCTGAACACACCCTTTAGTGGAGACACGCGACCACCTTGCGCTGTGTTCAAGTCGGAAGGAGGCGTCAGCACATCCTGATCCAATTCAGGGGTCGGCGTGTCCGCGCCCTTTTCAGATGCCGCCGTGTCCATGACGCTCCCCAGCTGCTCGGTGTCCAACTCCTTTCTCGAGTTGGCACCCGATGCAGTCTCTTGCGCCCCCATCATCCGCGCCTCTCGTATACCGCTGGTATCCTTCTCATCCTCCCCATCCACGTCACCCTCTCTATCGAAAACATGCCATGTTACGCTGCCACAGAGCTGTTCGCAGAACATGGTTTCCCAAACGTCCCTGAAAACATCGTCAGTTTCTACACATTCACAACAATGGGACGCTCATGCCCATATCATTTCATGATAACTCACAGATCCAATACCTCCCGCTCATAGCTACGCGGGTATGGTACCTGCGTGCGAGAATGTGGATGATGTCTTTGCGGATGTTGCGCTGGAAGACCTGGGCACAACCATCAGGACGCAATATGCAAAGGCAAGGAAATGACACCCACCCTTCGTCACAAACTCAGCCTCTCTCGCGCTTTGCCCAAGCTTTAGCTCTTGTAATATTTTACGATCTGTCGTGTTGAATCGCTCCACGTCGCTGCTTGCGTCCGAGAGTGCTGAATGGGTGCGTCAGCTGTCGCCACCTCGTCACGGTAGCTACACTAGCTGCTAATGTAGCCAGCCCAAACCCAGGCTTCGACCACCCAGGCGAGAGTCAGACTCACCTTCTATACCATCCGCGCTCCTCGGTCGCCTTCTACTATCACGCGCCGACCTTGCACCGCCGCTCGCCGATCTCCCGCTAGCTGATCTGCCGGTGCCACTCGCCGCCACTCCTTGCGGGAGGCCCGCGATATCGGTCAGCATTTGCCCATGCGCGCCATCGGCAACAAGCACTCCGCGCTCGTCTGTGGATAGCACTCGTCCATGAGCGTCGGTATGCAGCACCCGCCCGCGATCGTCCACATGTATAGGCAGCCCCAAGCCACCCGCGAGCCCCTCCCACATCCTCGTGTGCGCACCCTCGTCCCTCCGTCGGTTGTCCTCGCGAGTCGAGTTCCGCAAGCTCTCGTCCCGCGACATGGTGCTCCCTTCACGAAGTAGACCTTGCGTATGTTCCTCGCGTCCAACCCCTCTCTTACTCTCTTCTCTCTTCATCCTGCGGAAGCCTTCTTCCTGCCAAATGCCTTCGTCGTGTCGCGAGCGATGGAGCAGCAGCTCGCCGCGGCCGTTCACGAGGTCACCGCGGGAGTTCATGTACACATCCCCGCTCCTCAACATATCCCCACTTGGTGCACGCCGATGCTCTGCCGGACCGCCTGTACTCCGCCGGCGTCTCACCAGCGCAGTCGCATATTCCGCGTCCGACTGCGCATGAGCGCGAGCAGGGGGCGGGGGGTGAGCATAAACTGGGTGGTGGGGGTGAGATGGGTGACCGTAGTGTTGAGCGGATGAAAGCCCGGCAGATGAATGCCCCGTCGATGTTTTACGATCTGCATCCGACATCGTCAACGTTGACGAAAGCTGCGCTAGAGAGGTCGACGACAATTCTGCTAGGGATGACGGCGACATATAGACAAGCGACGTATCCAACGTGGCGGAGGGAGACGTAGACGAAACCGATGGCGGGGATACCGATGACGGCGGCGATGAACTGCCTGCTTGAGAAACATACAGCGATTAGGTCGAAACAAGAGCGCACAGGAAGTCACAAACTCACCTCCTCCCTTCCTCGACGCACCCGCAAGATGCCCGCCACAGTTCGCACCATGGGCGATGCCGAAGCCGACCTCGTCGAAGGAGCGCCCGACGAAAGCGGTATACCTGATGAGAGGGACAAGCCTGAAGAGGCGCTTGTGACGCCCCCATCTCGCGCAAGCGGCGAGCTTCGCCTCAGCACCGGCGACCCTTTCCTCGGTACCGGCGAGGTCGATCGCGTTATGCCCGGCGGCGTGCTGCCCACCTCATGGGTTGCGAACTGCCCACTCTCAACGGAGGTGATTCTCCTAATCGCAGTGGTGGCGAGCTGCCCACTCTCAAGGGGGGCGATCCACCCCGTCGGAGCGGCGGCGAGTCCGACGCCACCCTGGCGACCGGCGATGCCAACCAGGTGCTCGGCGATCCTATCCGCTTCACAGGCGACCCTGTTCGCCCCACTGGCGACCCTCTCCTTGTCACCGGACGACGGCGCACCCGCCAAAGGTTTCTTGGCTGCTGTGAAGCTCGTATACTGGGCCGTTGAATCTGGACCCGGAGATCGCACCATCGGCGCGCGGGAACTCAACGTGGGGACACCCAGACTGGTTACGCCCCCTGCACTCGATCCGGAGCCGGAAACGCGCGTCTGCACGCTCAGCGCTGACTGCGCCTGCGTCGCATCCGTGTATGGATATGAATCCTCCTGCGCCGGACGCGCATACGCATACGTCGGCTCCGGCTTATACACCGCCGGCGCGTTCTGAACTCCCGCCGTCGTCTGTACAGGGGCGGATGCCATGAAGGGGTACGTTGGCGCCGGCTCTGGTGCAAAGGACAGGCCCGAAAACAATTCGCGAGCCATTGCTGGCGTCAAATCTCGGGACTGGCGCAGAGCGGTGCTTGAGGTCTTGATCACGGTACTTGGCCTGCTCACGGTACTTGACTTCGTGCTCGCGCTTGCCACTTTGTACACTTCTGATGGCGTCGATCGGACGCCGCAGAATATCGTAAGGTCGGCGGGACTGTGCTTGCTGTCCGCTCCTCGCTTGCCGCTGCCTGACTCGCGCTTCATTATGTCGGCCCCGCGAGTCAGCATATCTGCCCCACGTGATGCTGTGTGCGCGTGACCGTGTTTTGCTCCATGCCCGTGGCCGGACCGCGATGAAGAGGACGCGCGAGGCGGAGTCTGGGATTCATCTGTTAGAGCGCTCCCAAAGTTCGGAGAGCGCAGATCAGGAATAAGAGAGCGCAAACCAGGGGTGGAAGAGCGCAAAGCCGGGCTCGAGGAGCGTGAACCAGCGGTTGGGGACCGCAGGCTGCCGATTGGGGAGCGCAACCCAAGGCCCGGAGAGCGCAAAGCAGCGATCGGCGACCGTGGAAACGGCATGACAGAGCGCAAAGGTATAGGCGAAACCACACTCACCCCGTCATCTCCCTCCTCCGCTGTGACTCCAGGCTACGAACAACTTGTTAACAGCAGGCAAGGGCAACACAGAGGAGCCTCACTCACCCCGTCACCGCTGTTCTCCGGCGCAGTTTCGAACTGTCAAAGGGCGCATCAGAAAAGACCGCAAGTTGTCAGGCGCATTGTGCATGAGGAAGAGGTCGGAGTGTCAAGTAGTGAAGCAAAAACATGACAAGGACCAAAGGAGAGACGAACAAATGGAAGTCCTTATATATAGGAATGGTGGAAGATTTACGGGCCATGAAGGGGAACCCGCAAGAAGCATCGACGGGAGAAGCAAGGACGGGAGAAGCAGGAACGGGAGAAGCAGAGCGGAAGGAAGGAGACACGAAAAGAAAGATGCAAAAAGCGGCAGTGAAAGAAGCGATGTCAAGGCAACTCGTCCGGCAGACGTCAGTTAGTCAAGCGAATGTCAGGCCGTCGACCGATTCATTAAAAAACAGACATTAGCAAAGCATGAAAGTCAAATGAACGACAGGGAAGCAGGCAAGTCGGCGCGATCAACAAGCCACAACATGGATCCGACAGACTATAAAGTGGTCGCCCTACGCACCTCCCAAGGCACCACATCTGCCCTACTTCGCCCACTCGTCGGTCCACCCGACGCGCTCGTCGCGACGCCCAACGTCGATGACATACTCGTCGACGCGGACATACTCGGCGTCAACGCAGACGTACTAGCCGCCGTCGACGCAGACAGCCCCACCGAGCTCGTTGATGTCGAAGCCGTCGCTGAATAGGTAGACGATGTCGACGCTGGATACACAGACGATGTCGACGTCGAAGGCCCGATTGGGTACGAGAAGGCCATGGGGTAGGTCGAGGTTGAAGGCATCGCGATCGCCGACAAAAGCAGATCCGGAAGGGAGGGCACGCCCCGCACCCGACTCCTGGAGCCGCCCACCGGCAGCGCCGTAGGCGTCGTCGGCGACGTCGTGGGTGTCGTCGGCGACGTCGTGGGCGTCGTCGGCAGCGTCGTGGGTGACACCGGCAACGTCGTGGGCGACGCTGGCAGCGGCGTAGGGGACACTGGAGATTTTCCGCTCGTGGCAGAGGGGGCGAGGGAGGTGGCCAGGGACAGCGTGCTTGCTGCGTACGCCGGCGATGTATGCATCACGTATGAGGGCGTTGTGTGCGCCGCGTATGAATGCGATGTGTGCGCTTCCGCCGTGCTTGAGTTCGAAGATGCGCCGACTCGCACCCGCATGCCTCCAGCGCCGCTGCGCGAGCCGCCTGCGGGGATCCTGGGCTTGCTGTCGTCGGCCCTGTAGGGTGGGCCGGCGATCAACTCGGTCTCCCTAGCGAGCGCCTTTTCCAATGCCTTCCCCCGCCCTCTCTCGCCGAGGAGGAATAGGCGGCTATCGGAGTCGCGCGCGCGGTCTTCTCGTGATGCATCGCCCTCTCCCTTGTCTTTGCTCTCCCCCTTGTCCTTGTCTTTCCCCTTCCCCTTCAACGTCCCCGCGCGCTTCGCGATGCCCCCGGCGCTGACTCGTCGCAAGCCCATCGTGCCGAGGACGGACTTTGGTCGCGTCTTCGGGGCGTCTGAATGGGGCGGCGGCAGCGTGTCCGCGTCGTCTTCTACGATGGGACCGCGTCCGCCGAGGCCGGCGCCTGCACCTGGTTGACCCTCCTCTGCATCTTCGAACGCCTCCCATGGGCACAACTCTTCGCGCTCCTGCGTGATTTGCCGGGTGCGTTGAGCGGACGCCAGTGAGGGTGCGACGGCACGGGTGACGGCGGGATTGATCTGGTCACTCTCACCCGGGCTGCGCGTATAATTCGGCGAAGGGTTGTTATCGAGAGCGAGCGGGGTGTCCAAGATGCGAGTCGGAGTATTGAGATCGTAGGAGTCAAACGAGAGAGGCGGGAGGGTGAGTGGGGGGAGGTGAAGGTCGCTCCCGTGGCTGTGTGCAGCGCTCGTGCCGGTGCCGGAGCCGGAGCCTGTGCTAGAGGTGGACTCGCGCAAGGGCCCGGTGAGCATGCTGGTGGTCCGGCGGCGCGGAGGAGGGGGCGGGGGCGAGTGCGGGTTTTTGTGACCGGGGCTGGTGTTGCTCCTGCTGACATGCGCGTCGGGAAGTCCGCTGGCGGTGCTGGGGCGCGCTTTGCTGGAGACGCGGGGGCGCGCAGGGGTGCCCGTGGCTGTGCTCGGGCGCGCCGGGGACTTGGGTGGGCGCGGGGGAGGTGGGCCAACGGGGGAGGATGCGGTCGCGGCCGGGGAGGGGAGAGGGGAGGAGAAGGAGACGCGGCGAGGGACGCGGGGGGTGCCGCTGGCGAGGGCGCTGGCGAGCGCGCTTGGGCGGGGCGGCGCAGAGTCAGGCGCGCGCACGTCCTCGTCCCGCTTTGCGAGATTCGAGTACGAGCGCGGCCGGGTGAGGTGCACGGGGCGCGTGAGGGGGATAATCTTGGGCGAGTGTTAAGCTGCTGACATTATCAGTTGGTGAGTCGGGCGTGGATGCAGACGACGACGCACGGGAATACGCTGTTTGCACCGTCGGTCGTGTATGGATGGTGTGTTGGGCGCCCAGCCTTCGCATGTCACACAGCGCTGATCGAACCAAAAGAAGCGTTGATGCGTCATCGATCGCCGCCCCGTTTGCGCCCATAGCCACCCACAGTCGATCACGCGCCCATACGTCCACAGTCGATCGCACGCCCACAAACGTCCACAGTTGATCGTGCGCCTACAGTCGCCCACAGAAGGCTCAGAGTTCAGACACAGTCGATCGCTCGCCGGCGTTTGAGTGGCGTCGCCCACGGAGGGTGTTCCCGCCATCTGACACGCGCTCGACGGCGCCCCTCACGACGCTCACTGCGCCCTCACGACTACCGGCCAATTGTGCCTTGCTTCCTGCGCGTCCATCAGACAACTTAACAAGCTTATCGACGCGCCAACAGGGCGTGGTGGCGTTCGGTCATCCGGAATGCTTTCAGGTCTATTCCGCTGCGATATGCATCTCGCTCATGGGGACCGGACATTGCGCCCTGCGTATCCACACCGTCCAACGAGTTCTTTACGTCCAAAATCATCCAATAAATTGCTGCGAGGGGAATCACTTCGCACTCGAAGAATTTATCAAAGGAACTTAGATGCCGCCAAGTATCTCCTGGAGTTCCCCCTCTCTTATATATCACCTGCGCCCGCCGCCGCAATCTTCTAATCTATTTAGTATCTCCACCGCGTCGGGATCCGCTCCGATACCGGTGTTGCGTACCCCACTCGCTGCCGACCTCCTGGGCACCCGACCATCGACACACGCGCTGCTCTTTCTTCGACCACGTATCTTGGAATTCGCGCTCACCACGTACCCTCGTACAACTGCCTACGCAGCCTGCGTAGTCGACGGCAGGACGACGCGGTCACCCCACCGTTCCCCCAGATAACGAACACGCGACCGCCGACCGACCCTGCTCCTGTCAACGCCACGTCTCGATCGTCGGTTATTGAGGCGCCAGGTAGCTGCGGTCTGTCCTTCCCCTCTGCCCTCTATTGCCAACATCCTTTGGCGGCGATTCCTTCCGTCTGTTGCAAGGTCCCACAGAGCCAGACGCGTCTCCCGCCGTTCCCTCGCCAGGCCTTTACGCGCCCGTCCTGGTCGCGTTGAGTCCCTATCTTCTCCCGCCTACGCGTCCTATCCTTCTTCTCTCCATCTCCCCCCCCCCCCCCCCCCCCCCTCTCTGCGGATACCACCTTCTCGCTCGCCCACGGCACGGAGGACCACACAGCACGCAGATCCCCCACCCAGCGCGCAGATCCCCACCCAGCGCGCAGATCCCCATCCAGCAGAGCGGAATCCATTTACCAGAAGAAGGTGCGGCCGCACATATGATCGACTGTGCACTTGCTGACTTCGCGCGCCACTAGTCTCTGCACAGCATCCACTGTTCTCGACCCATTCACAGCGTCTCACGGCTTTTCCACGCTTCGTCTCGCAGCCCTTCACCACTTCGTCTCACGGCCCTTCAACACGTCGTCACACGGCCCTTCATCACGTCCCACGCCCCATTGACCAAGTTCTGTTTCTCTTTCGCTACCATTCACCACGCCTCATTCACCACCATTCACCACGACTTGCCGCCCCTTCGCCGCGAATCCACGGCCGACTCACCACCGACCCAATCCTGATCACCGAGCTTCACTGGAGCAGTCGAAACAGCCAATCGCAGCTGTAGAAGGAGATAGCCAATCACTGGTTATTAGGGACGATCCGGTGACCTTGCAGCGCGGACACCCCAGACCTTCGCGTATCAAGCGCGCGATCCATATCGCGTCTTCGCAAGTAGCGTCTCCTCGTGAATCAAGTAGCGTCTTCGCGAACAAGGTAGCGTCTTCGCGAATCAAGTAGTGTCTTCGCATAGTAATTAGCGTCTTCGCATAGCAACTAGCGTCTTCCCATAACAATCAGCGCCATCGCGTTCCCGACTATGCCGCCCAAACCGAGTCCCAGAAGAGAGGAGGCCGTTTCTTGGGAGGTGAGTACTCCGTTATCGGCTACCCTTTCTACGCTGATGCGATCTCAGTACGATATATCGCGGGATGAGGGAGACCGAGGGGTGAGTGAAGTCTGATTTTTATCGCTTTTTCGGGCTCTACTGCTGTATCTTTCAGTTGTCTTTCTCGGGTCGCTTTCTGCTTATCAGATCGCTTTTTTTTCGCCTTGACTCTCTCTCTCTTCTGTCGGTTGGATGCTCTCTTTTATCGTCTCCTGTGTTGTGACGCCGCGGCGTCCTCGTCGACGCTTTTTTTGTATCGGTCCTTTTTCGCAAGGGACTTTGCTGACGTACTCTTCCGCAGTTCGAACCCGCAATGGGAGACAAGGTGAGTGAAGGTCTTCTCGTTGGGTTGAGGCGGATTGTCCACGTCTTGTGCATGGCGCTCGCCGCCACTCCACAAAATTTTCCTCTGAAATGAAACTGAATTCGGTCTACGCCGTTGCTTTTCCTTCGTTTGCTCCCTCTTAGCGTTCGGCCTCTCTGCGACGATATGCTGATTTATGCTCAGAGCAAGCAGGCGCCATTTCCGACAGGCCCATTACTGAGCACGGGGCCGCCATCGGCACAGAACTATCCGTACAGCCCGAACGCACCACGCGCTCGCTCAGCCACGAACACATCGACCGTGAGCGCGACCACCAACACCTCGAGCTCGAGCTCGGGGACGACGAGCTTGGGGACGAGCGGGCCCTCAAGCTCGAGCGGAGGTGGTGCGTCAAGCTCGAGCTTGGGGACAAGCGCTCCCAGCCTAGGTGTCCCGCCGCTGACGCCTCGCCTTGCGCCTCGCCTAGGGGCTGCCAGTAGCCGCCTGGGAGGACCGCCGCGGCCGCCCCCGCCGCCGAACCAGGACCCGATACCGAACTATACGAGCTTTACGGCGATGAAGAAGCCAATTGCGAGGAAGGCGCAGGACACGGAGCCGACGCCGAACTATTCAAGTTTCACGGCCGTGAAGAAGCCGCTGGGGAAGAAAGGGGAGGGGAAGGATGTGGGGGCGAGCACAAAGTCGCTGGCGGGGATGTTGCGGAGTGCGTCCAGGAAGGGGACGGGTGCCGCTGGAGGTGAGCTGTTTGGCGCCGCGTCGGACGCGCGTTTACGGGTTGTCGAAGTCTTACCAACCTTCGCAGATCCGTCCGCGGCACAGGCGGGAATGGCGCCCACCCTGGATACGTCGGTGGCAGGTGTCAGTCCACCGATGCCGACATCTGCAGCGTCGCAGTCTTCTTCGTCTGCGTACACGCCCTTGTCGGTCTCCTCACAGTCGCCGCCGTCTGCATACACATACTCGGCGTTCGGGAGCCCACCGTCCGTGACATCACACCCGCCGCCGACGCGAGCTTTGCCGGATCCGCCACCGTCTGCGTACACAGCATCGTCAGACGGTGGCCATGTCGGCGGTCCGCCGTCCACGGACTCACACGGGCGCGTGGAAGGACATGCGCGTACTCTGTCCGACGCGGGACAGGCGACGAGGGACGTAGACGTGCCGGGCGAAGCGAACACTGGGCCAGAGGGTGAGTGTGGCACATGCGTATTCTCGGCTCGTGCTCACAACTACGGTAGCGCTTATGACCGCGAAGGCGCTGAAGCACCAGCCACAGAAGCGAGAGGTGCCGTATCCGCGGAGCTATGAGCGGGAGGTGCTGGATCTGTGAGTTTCGTTGTGTCTTGGGGTTCTCGCTTGGTCCGTGGGCCCGCGAAGCGCCTTGCCATGTCTCTGCCATCGTGCGTATCGCTTTGCTGACAGCCCGTATCCTGACAGAGACGTTTGGGATACGCTATTTTGCCAACAGCTTTCGGGCGGAAGCGTGACGTGGCATGTTTTCGGTGAAGGGGTAGGCGGAGACACGGCCAGTCCCTTCAAGACTGACACACGCACTGCTCGCCCGCCAAGTAAAGTGTACGTACATTATATTGTTTTCTTCCTGTCATCGCTCCTTTGGCGATTGCTGACTTTCTCCGTCAGCCTCGATCTCGGCTGCGGCACCGGCACCTGGATTCTGAACTGTGCTCGCGCGTGGAAGGATGCGCATTTCGTTGGCCTGGATATCGTGCCACCGCGCGAGTCGCCGCTGCACGCGCGCGCTGTCGAGCGGGTTGCGAAGCCCGCGACACGGCCGCATGAGCCCTCTAGTCGACCATCGGATTCCGCCCCACGACAGAATCAGCCTGCGCTACGGACACCCGAACGCCCCAGTCGAGCGTCCGAGCGCGTCACGCGAGCGTCTGAGCCCTCTTTGCGACCACCCACCACACGACCGCCCGAGCGCATCACCTGGGTGCAGGCTAACTTTCTCGCGCGACTGCCGTTTCCCAACGATGAGTTCGACTTCGTGCACGCGAAGCGGATAGCGCGGGGGGTGCCAGAGGATCGATGGGATGCTCTCCTAGAGGAGATTGCGAGGGTGATGAAGCCCGGGGGAGCGTTCGAGGTGAGTAGGCCTGTGGGGCGGCGCGGGGTCAATACTGATATCCGGTCGTCAGATGATCGAGGAAGACTTGTTCTTCCCGGGCAAGCAGCCGGAGGAAGGGTCGAGCGCGGAGAGCGAGCAGAATGGCTCTGGAGAGGAGGATGCAGAAGGCTTGGAGGACGAGCTCCCCGACGATGGCGACGAGACGAGTGTGAACACCGTCGATGAAGAGCGGCAATCCTGGGATGGGGAAGAGTTGACGTGGGCGAGAGACTCTTCTGCCTGGGACGACGATGCTTGGTCGGCAGATGTAGAGCAACCAGTACGGTCGGTCGAGCAACGATGGCAGCCGCGTCAGCGGGATGTTTCTCCTTTTGCGGGCCAGGCAGGCCGTCGGTCAATGGAGCAGCCGACTGGATGGCAATCCAGTCCTTTCCAGCAGCCGAAGCTCCCTCTTCGTCCGCAGCTTTCAATGGATTTGCGCCACTACGCATCGCAGGACATGCGCCGCCGCGCCTCATTGGACACGCTCGCGATGAGTGTCGACATTCCGCCGAATCCTCGGGATCACTCCGTGTTGGAGCACATCTACAACGAGATGCACGCAGCGCGGTTCGTGAATCTGGCACCGCTGTCGTTGTTGGCGAACACGTTGCGGCTGCACTTCGAGGGTGAGTTCATGTCGTGCTGGGTCGGCGGATACTGATACCTGTTGACAGACGTGCGCTCGCATCCCCCACTGGAGTTCTCCTTCCCCCCCAAACCGCCGCCGCCAGCCTACTCAGATGATGGCGAGCTGGAGGATGATGATTTGCTGTCTGATTCGGAGGACGAGGAGGAGCTCCACCCTCCAGAAGGCTTATACGTACCAAGGCTGCCTCGCGTCGAAGAGGAGAAGCACATTCGCGCCCCGGTGGAGAAGCACATCCTCACCACCAAGAACATCGTCCGACATGATACGGAACTGGTCACCTTCGACGACTCGCGCTTCATCAGCTTCAGTGGCGCGCAGCGGCAGAACATCTTCCGCGTCGACGAGGACGCGCTTAGCGTCAACGAGAGCGTCTTCAGTCTGCTTCACGGCAATGCGGACCCCAAAGCGTACCCAAACTTGAATCTGCATCTGGACGTACGGTCGTTAAACTTGCATCTGGCCCTGCGCGCCGCGGAGGTGCGCGCATGCGCGGAGCCGATGTGGGAGTGGGTTTTGGACTATCAAGCGAGGCGGCGAGCGATGCAGAGGCAGCGGTCGCGTGGATCATTGCTCGATATAGCCCGCCACGGTGCCCCGGTGGAGAAAGAGGTGGCGGGTCTGGCGAGGGAGGACTTCGACGAGTTGCTGGCGAGGTTCGACATGTGAGTTTCGGTTCACTTCGCTGTCGCGCGCGAGACTGACCTGCTTGGGTGTGTAGGGACATGCGCGACCGGTGTTGTCTGGGATATGCGATCGACACGCGTTTCGGATGGCCCGCGTCAGCCGGTGCGCCGAGCCCAGAGCGGAAGGCGTTCGATATGGCTTGTGAGCGGTATGATAAGTGGCGTGCACAGCAGGATCAGAAGGAGGCGCAGCAGAGCGAGCGGGAGGAGACGGCGCGGCATGAGCAGTGGGAACGAGCTCGGATGTCGATGCCGTCACGGAAAGGGTCGATGAGCAAGATCCTGGAGGGGCTTCAGCGGAGCTCCAGTACGCGAGAGCCTGCACGGTCGTCGGGCGCATCACGAGAGCCCAGAGTTTCGGGGACGTCGTCGACGGGTGAAGGGAAGCAGAAGCGTCAGCTGAGCCGGGCGTTGTGTGTGTTTGTGGGGTGGAAGGGAGGGGATTGAAAGTGAAGATGGCTCTTTGAGCATGGGATTTGGAAGGGCAGGTGTGTGCAGCGGGAGGTGACGTTGCCCTGCGGACGTGATGGAGGAGGAAACGAAGTAAAGGTAAACTTATTGGATTCATGTTATTCTACTTCTGCCTGCTATTGTTCTTACCTGCTGCAGTACTTACACTGGGGTCGTCCACGCACTACTATCAATCGTTTACGCATTGTCTATACCTGGCATAGTACATATTGTCCGTCTTTGGCGCAGTATAATCTGGCCTTCCTTACCTCGTTACACTTTGTTTATAACTGGAACTGCACTGTTCATTGTTTTTGACGGCTTCGAGCTGAGGTCGATCTAGACTCCCTTAGTACTTCAGTTTGAACATCGCTGTACAGCCCACGCTCTCGCAGCAACCCCTGCAACGTACACCCACCTCCCACGTAAAGCTTCCCTGACAATGAATCTTTGAACTGTGCATGATGCATGACGTCCACTCGACTACCACCGACCTCACGGGCCCAACCAGGGCCCAACCAACCTCACACGCCAAAGTCCAACCCAACTGCACTGATTATTCGAACACATAGTATGTTGTATCGCCAGTCCGTCAAGAATCGTAAAAACGAGGCCCAGAGGTATTCGGTGCGCGGCCGTGCTGGGGCTACGATACGCAGCCATGCTGTAACTACGATTCGCAGCCATGTTGCGACTAAGATACACAGCCGCAGCCGCCATAACACGACACGCAGGAGTGACAAAATACGTAGAAGTCCATAGTCACACACAAGCCAGAGAAGTCCATTCACAACAACCAGTCAAAGATCCATGGGGTGGTGTCGAGCGTTGCGAAACATCACCCAATAGCGCCGGTAACCCGCTTACAGGAAGGGGAACGCGGCTACTGCAGCGACGAACGCGGCGACGAGGCCGTTCGAGCTGTGGAGGCCCGCGGCGCCGTTGCCGTTGAAGGCCGACCCGGTCGACGACTCGCTGGACGAGGTAGCGGTGCCCGAAGAGGACGGGCGCGTGCTCGAGCTCGAGCCCGAGTTGGTATGCCCGAAGCTCGAGGTCTGCGAGGGTGCGGACGTGCTGCATCTCTCCTTAGCGCTCATGATTTCGCAGACCCATCAGGCGAAACTTACACAGTGATACCCGTGCTCGCGCCGCTGCTGACGCCCGAGGTGGTCGACATCATGGAAGCGCTGGTCGAGGAGGGCTCCGCGACGCTGAAGCCGCCGCTGGTGGCGTAGACGTCGTCGATGTTGCCGATGTTGGTGGCGATGACGGTGTAGCCGTCGCCGACGGGGATGACGGGGAGCTGGACGGTGATCTCGCCCCAGGATGGGTCGACGTTGTTGGCGATGGCGAAGGTGTTGTGGAAGGCCTCGTTGGTGAGGTAGATGCTGAAGGAGGATCTGGGAAACGGTTAGCGCTCGGTGTAGTGAGAGAGGTGGATGAGTGGGAATGGGGATGTATGCAGGTGCTAGGGAAGACTTTGCGGGGAGGCGGGTATTTTGCGAATGTACGCGGTAGGCAGAGTAATGAGGATGTATGCATTGGAAGGGTTCCAGGCTGTACGGTGTGCGTGCGAGGGGAGTGGTATTTGGCGTAGTGTGAAATCAGGTGATCGGAAGTATTGGAGTCTGCTGCGCTGTCCTATGTATGGCGAAGCTAACTGAGGTGGAGGCTAGAAGTTGGAATTACGGAAGACGAAGGGATGGCTGAGGGGATTGAAGGATGCCAGAAAAGATTGCAGGAAGCGGGTTCAATTGGAGGTTGCCAGCATGCAATGATCGTGAGGGGAGCGCGTGGTGGGGGCAACAGGTGCGTGTGGAGGGATCGAGGTGCACAAGACACTCACGGGTCGTCGCTAGACGCATCCCAGGACACCGTGACTGTGCCCGTCGAGGTGGCATCCTCGAGCGGGTTCATCGTGAGGGCCGCAACGCAGGCGACGAAAGCGAGGAGGCTGCAACCACATATTAGCCTCCATTTCGTTCGTCAGACTCCTGTCCCCCGCCTAGCGTCCTAGAGAGTGCACTATGGCGAGCGGGCGGGACTGAGTACGCACCTGGCAGCGGCGCGCATCTTGAACTGTGTTTGGGGGGTCGTTGAGCGAGTGACTGTCTGCGGGCAAGGATGAGCCGGGATTCGTTGGAAGCGTTGTGAGAAGACGAACGCACGGGTGGAAAAGGCGGAGAGACGGCGAGAAAGAGAACAAGGAGGCCGACGGGGAAGCGGTCACTGGCAACGAGCTAGGCTTTATATAGCGGAGGACGTCAGGAAAACACGGGCAAACACGCCCGCGTGTGCAGGCGGGGCTCGATCGAAGTGCCTGATGGATGGACGATCGGAATGGAGGCTCGCTCTCGTCTTGGACCGTCACTCATCTCGTCGACCCCCTCATGGCTTTCGGATACGTTCACTACCTGCATGTCGAGCAAGGCACAATTCAAGCAGGCCATGTCCTTTGAAGGTCTCCTGGTCCTTCATCTTCAACCGGCAGACTGTAATGGCGATTCTATTTTGTGCTGGATTCTGGAACGCCCGTCGGTTCCAGCAAATTCTTCAGGCTGTTCTTTGGCTGGCGTGTTGGCTGCGTGACGTCCAACACCGGCTTGCATAGCCTGCTGAAGGTCCGAAGGCTCGCGGCGTACGTCGCCCTAAGGTGCGTCCAGATTAGATGGCATCTGCGCTGCGGACAGCGCACTGTTCATATCTGACATCGCCCTTCAGTCTTGTCCACTTTGGTCGATGACCATCCTAGGTGAATTCTGACTGTATGTTGTGCTGAGGACTAAGTACTGCCCGCCCGATCTGAGGATTTCGATTCCTTGACATCGGTGCGTTTCTCTGGCAGGCTTGCATCAGCTCAGCTGATGATGACTTGCAGGGCGTCGCTGAATGCTCAACCTCTCTTCTGACCGATCGGCTTTGTTAGTGCTCTCCTTGCGGGCCCTCTCCCCTACGTTCTCGTAAGAGTGGTGCGAGACCTGCGCTTCCCTGGTCCTCAGAGGACTCATCTTCGATCGAGTACCTCTGAACTTTCTCTGAACGCGCAACATCGCTCCCCTCCTCGGTACGCCTGACCCCCTTCCCAGCGCGGTCGAATTTATTCAGCGGGCCCAGAGCCGGACTCGTGCGTCATACGAGAGGCCGTTATCTTCCCCGATGAAGTTGATATGTATCTCGGAGACGTCGAGGCGGGAGCAATTTTGAGCGGGGAAAGGAGTGTCGATCGTCGATGCTAGTATACGTCTCCACCTTATAGCTCTAGCGTAGACTCCTCCATATTGAAGCTGTGGGTCTCAGGACGATGCGTGTTGTACGGGAAAGTACGTCAGGCATAGACGCGTCGTTCACGTGACCGTGTTTTGTTATGAAGTGTTTTGGTTCCGTTGAAAGCTGCCGCGGGCCCTTCTTGGCTTGGTCGCTCGTGTTGCTTTCTGTTCTTGCTTTGTGTATTACTATAGTTTCTGGCCGCCATGGACGCCTCACAAGCCCCAGGCCCGAATCCCAGCCCCCAGCCGGACACGAACGACGTGTTCCACACCACGGACAAGGTGCTCGCCGACAAGCTCCAGTTCATCGAGGAGGTCAGTTCGTATGCGCGCGCCCTACATAGTCGCCTTCGGCTCACGGTCTCCCCTCGCGCAGATCGGCTTTGGCAATTGGGGCAGCGTCTGGCTTTGTAGGCCGCGGCACAACCCGCGGGCGCCGGGCGCGGACGAGCTGTCGCGACTCCAGAGCAGTCGGGTCGCGGTCAAGCTCGTGCACAGGAAGAAGGACGAGAACGAGAAGCGGACGGCGGAGACGGCGGCGCGTGTCAAGTCGCTGTGCGTACTCTTGCTCTTTGCTTGTGGACGAAATACTATACTGACACGTCGGGCTAGATGGAACGAAATGAAGATTGTACGAACGCTCAAGCCGGATTTGCACCCATCCATTGTCCCGTTCTACTCCTTTGTTGTGACGCCGTCGTATGCGTTGATTACTATGTATGTGCAGTCAACTGTACGCGTGCGGCGTCCTCGCGATGCGCGTTGTCGTTACGCATGTGCTAACGCGCTACTACTCCCAGGGAGTACCTGCCGACGCTCGTACCAGTCGAAGTCTCCGAGCCCAAGGCGCGCCATTGGTTCAAATCCCTCCTGTCAGGCGTGGACTACCTCCACAAGCGCGGTGTCGTGCATAACGACATCAAGTACGTCCGCCCCTCCCGCACCGGCTCCCGTCTTGACTGGCACCCACCCAGACCAGCGAACATCTTGCTGTCAGAGAAGAACGTGCCGGTATTGGTCGACTTTGGGTTCGCGGAGCAATACCGGTTGGAATCGCGCAAAGCCTTTTTGAGCAATATCTCGTACGGCACGCCTGAGGTAGGCTGTCAATCGTCCCCTTATTAAGCTGTCATGCTCACTTGTGCAACAGTACCTGTCCCCCGAGCGCGCGCGAGGGCTTCCGCACGATACGCGCAAGTCCGACGTCTGGTCCCTGGGTGTTACATTCTTCGAGATCCTGTCTGGTCGGACGCCATTCGAGAACTCTGACACGGAACAGTTCTCTACGACGGAGGAGCTGGAGCGTTATTGGTCGCGCACGGTGCGTACTTCCTCTTGCTCATGTTGCATGGATGCAGGCTTATGCATGTTCATTTAGCTTCGCGGCAAGTGGATAGGCACGTGGAAGATGTCGCGGGGGATGGAGAAGCTGCTCCGGCGGATGATGTCGCCCAACGCAGACTTACGATGCACGGCGTCCGATGCGCTGGAGGATCCGTACTGGTTGCCGGATGCGCATCCGCACAGGCGGTCGGCGAGCGACAACTCCATTGCCTTCGAGAAGGAGAAGCCGGTCACGCCGGTGTCGTGGTCCCGGTCGACGACGGCGAAGGAGAATGCGGCCAGCTCGCCAGGCCTGGCGTCGTACGGCCTCACTGAGTCGCCGAGCCACCGGTCTCTTACCCGGGCCAAATCGCAACCCAAGGTGGCAACCAGAGGTGCGTGTTGTTAATATATACCGGTGTTCATGATTGTCTAACGTCATGCAGGAGGCGTGCCATCCCGGAAACGCGTCCCAGTCGAGCTGTCGCCTATTAAGGGCTCGCCTCCCGTTTCCCCGAGCGGCTCTGCAGCGGCTTCGCTTTCAACAGTGGATAGAAAGCCTTTGCAGTCGCGCACGGCCTCGCGGAACAGGTTGCAGAATACGACCACGACGAAAACACCAACGACGCCCCACGGGCCAAAAGCGCAGAAGGGGCCCCGCGTACTTGGTGATGTGACGAGTGCACGGAGGAACGTGGAGAACACGAACAATGCCGAGGTTCCGAAGCCGCGTGAGCGGAAGGAGCAGGATAAGAAGGGGTCCGTGAAGGACCGCATGCGGGAGTGGGAGCGCGAGAAGGAGCGGCTGCGGGAGATGGCGAGGTTGGAGGAGCTGGAGAGGGAGCGGGATGAGCAGATTGAGACGGAGCGGGTTAGTAAGGAGATGGAGAGGGCGAGCAAGGAGGTGGAGAGGAAGGAGGCAGGGGGAGGGTCGGATAAGGAGAACGACAACGAGCTGCCGAAGCCGAGGACGGAGGAGACGTTTATCTTCTCCGACTCGGGCGACGAGCAGTCGAACATGTTCAGTCAGTCGTTTGCGGCGGGTATGTGGTGATCCTGTTCTTGTTGGGTTATATTGCTGATGGTTTACCCACTAGCTGCAGAGCCAATCATCATACGGAGGCACTCGAGGAAACCGAGCGACTCGGCGTTCCACAGCTTGACGCATAGCTTCAAGAGGTCCATCGGTATGTCATGCCTGCTGCGAATAGTATGCCCCTTGCTGACACGTCTACAGACAAGACTTTCCGATTCAGCTTGAGCAGGACCACGTCGGCGTTGACGTTGGATACGGCGGACGACTCGGAGCCACGCCAAAGCGAGGACGATGATGTCTTCAGCGGAGGTGCGCTTAGCGCTGTTGTCTCGTCTATGTTGTTGCTAAACAAGGTTGCAGGGAACTCTTCGCTTCCGGTCGTCAAGAACGCTCTTCAGCACGAACGCGTGGCAGCGGACAATAACACGGACAGGATGACCATCTGGATGCGGAATGTTGAGAGTGGGTCTTGTTCGTACCTTGCTCATCGTCGATACTGACGACATTGCAGAGGTCGTGGAGGATGCCAAGCTAAAGTTCGAGGCCGAGCGGGTGGGCCCTCTGCCGCCTATGCCGCTGTCGCCCGCCTCGCGGTCCGGCTCGCAGCACTACACCCAGCGCTCGTCCAGGGTCCCACGCAAGATACCGCCTGCGTACCAGATTTTCGCGAGCGAGGCGGAGCAGGAAGCACCGGACACCATGCAGTCTTTCGTCGCGTCCTTGAACGCGAGCAGCGTGTCACGCCCCGGTCACTCGCAGACTGTCAACGAACGCTCGCGTTCGGCGCTGGTCGTCCCGGAGATTGTGACGCCGTCGCGTCAGCGTAGGGCCACTGTCTCGGAGACGACGGCGGAGCCGGCCAACTTGTGCGACGAGTCGCCGACGGCGATGAGGGAGAAGTCGAAGTCGCAAGGGGATCTTTTCCAAAGGCGCATTGCGCCATTGGCAAAGCTTGAGCTGGAGCTGGAGCGTGAAGGTGAGCCATAGACAATGATGGCATACCACGATGTACTGAGCGTCTCATTCCAGCGTCTACATCGCCACCGCCTCAGTTGTCGCCTCGGCTGGCAGATGTTCTCGACCGTAGCGTCTTCGTCGATGGGCCTGAGCTGCACCTCCACAGCTTCGAGAGTCGCCGTCACAAGTCCTTCGACGAGCTGACTTCGTCGCCGCTGCACGTGGAGCCATACCCCGCGCGCCAGTCGCGGACGCCGGACCCCCTTCCGGACACGCCATGCCGCAAGCGCGTCGAGCAGGTTTACGACCGCTTCCTCATGTCGTCGTCCGGCGTGTCACGGCTCGGCAAGGGCTACCAGAACGACTCTGCGCGCCCGGTCAGCAACACTGTCAGTGCGCACGGGGTCAAGAAGCACGATGGTCATCGCGTGTTCGCGTCCGTGCGTCGCGCGATGCCGCCCCCGGTGTCCAGCGCCGATGCTCAGCGTGCGGCCTCGGTGGATGAGCTGGGCATGATGCAGTACGGTGCGGGTGCGGGCGTTGGGTCGCCGATGCTCAAGGACGAGAGCAACACCACGGTCGCGATGACTGTGCGTCGCGCGCTCAAGGTCTTCGTCCCGGGCAAGACCGTTTCTCGACGGTTATCCAAGGTCATGGCGTAAACCTACTTCATCGATCTACTGCAAGTCGCCATCTTCAAGAGATCTCCACATACCTCGTCCTCTCTTCACATCTTCTATCCGGACACTGTCTATATGCCGCTCTCCTTACAAGGCCCTTCCTTGCCTCTTTCCTCCTATGCTCCATGCTCTTTTATGTCCTCTCTTCTCGTCGACGAGTCCTCGCTTGCTTTCCATGGTCTCACGCATTGCTCTAGTGCATCTCTATTTAACCCCAATCATCGCTATCGATTATTTCATGATGTTATTGACGACCTTCTCATTCCTCCTCTGCCCGCTTCTCCCTTTGCCCTCGTCATTCTCATCTAGGACCACTCACGAAATGTTCTGACGTGTCACGCATTTTACTCGCTCATGTCTGACGATCTAGATGATCTACGTACTTGATGTTTTTATACGTGTTTTCGCATGACAATTGTACATCCCTATATGTTTGGAAGGTGTCGCGTCTTGCTCGAGGAAGTTGAAGATGAGGTTGTGTACGTACGTATATGGTTGTGGGTCCACCTCCGTTTAGCGTTTTGATGCCAAGACTATGCCAAGAAAGCCTACGTGAAGCACGTTTTCGAGGGCGAATGGAGACAAAATGGAGAGTGGACGTGCGTCTTGCTTTCCACGCCTCATGTGGCCATAACAGAGCTATTCGCTGTACCCAATGAACATAAGGCATCCTTCAGCATGCGCGCCGAGCATCCAGTAGAGGCGCAACGGTCTCAATTGTCGTGAGCACTTGGACCCTTCCGAACGCCGTTCCCCCGTCGCGCAGCGTCGCGCCAATCGCAAGCCAAGTCAGGGAAGCAACCATCAGTGATCTTTCGCCGACGGACCGCTACGAGCTCGATCGCAATGTCGTATATAAGCTTGGCGTCGTCGGAGTGTGGGGGTGAGCTTCACGGTCTTCCCGTCGCCCAGGTCGCTCGGTTTCAGCAGGCTAGTCCTCTTTGAACTTCTTTCCTTTCTTCTTTGCTAGAGCTGCGTACGTGACATGTCCTTGTCTCTGTTCATTGAAGCTCACACCCCTTTGTCGACAGGCTCTGGTTCTTCTTCTTCAAGTTCAAACTACACCTTCATTCGTTGACTCCCTGCTTGCTGCCGCCTGCCCATCCCCTCACCATGCACTTCTTCATTGTCCTCTTGTACATCACGGCCTCTTTCTTCTCCTACACACTGGCCAAGGATCACGATGTCGCTGTGGGGGACAACGCGGCGCTCAGCTTCAACCCGTCCTCCCTCACTGATGTGGAGAACGGCGACACGGTCACTTTCCATTTGTGCGTCTTTTTGGCTGCCGATGTTGGCGTTCCGACTGACAGTTACCGTAGCATCTCTGGAAACCATACCTTGACGCAGAGCACGTTCGACGAACCGTGCAAGTACAAGTGCGTCCTTATTCCTTGTATCGTGTCAAGGTCGCTGACACATAGTTCAGGGAGGGCGGTGTGGACTCGGGCTATCAAGACGTGCAGAACGTGGGCGGCGGCAGCAGGCTTCATTACACTATCACGGTGAGTCGCAGTGATGACCGTCGGGCTTTTCATTGTAGATCTGACATCGCGCAAGGTGAACGATGCCTCTACGCCTCTGTGGTTCTTCTGTGCTCAGACTGCACACTGCACGAGAGGCATGGTGTTCGCGGTCAACCCTACGACTGACAAGCCGTTCTCCGAATTCCAGGTAAGTGAAAAGTCGACCGACCAGATGCTCATGCTGACGAGCCTATGTAGGCCACTGCCAAAGGAATTACCCCCGGCTCTGAGGAGAACCCAGCCTACACGCCAACGGTGAACTCTACGGACAGCGCCGTCATCAACAGCGGTGCTACGAGCGCCGTGATGTCGATGACTCGAAGTTGGCTAGCTCTTGGACTAGCCGTGGGTGCGCTCACGCTACTGTAGTGGTAGCGGGCCATAATGGGCCGCACGTACCTCGAGCGACATCTCGATAGTTGGCGCATTGACCGCATCAGGTCACATTATAGACATAGACGCTTCTGCTTGAGCATGCTGTAGTCAGAATGATACTGCCCTGCCCGGGCTCTGAGTCTGACGCGGACGAGTCAGCTTTGAGTCAGATCTCCGAGCCACCTCCGGCCCGCTGGTCCGAGCCCCTATTTACGCGATTGTGACCCTTCGGTCCCGAGAGTCAACTTGCTCTTGCCCCTCATGATGCGCCATCTCAGCTCTTTTCCACTGGACGACGATCTTATTCAGCTCGTGCTATGCCACCTTCCTGATTTCTCGTCGCTTCGGTCAGCTACGCTCTCGTGTCAAGCAATTTATCGCGTGTGGCGCGCCTATCCTGTGCAGGCGCGCAAACGTTACACAAGGCTGACTTGCTTGGCTGACGCATACCGACTTCCGCAGATAGAATATGCTGTTGCCGCAAATGCTGTCGGGTGCGCCTTGCCGCAAGCATTGAGGCTAGCACGTTATGAATTATCAACGGATGGCGGGAATGCGGACGATGCCTACCCAGAAAACGACGGGCCTGTGAGGATGACTTCCAGGGAAGTCAACTTCATGACGACGATGTCGGAAAATGTCAGACAGTTGGAGGACATATTCAGCAGAAGGTGAGCGTTTACTTCTTTCCTTCCTTTCATTCTACGTTCAGGGCTTTTGTGGCGGCCATACTGTATGAGCGGGATCGCGAAGCCTTCGAATGATGCTCAATGATTTTCAGACATAAATGTCGTCGGCTGTCAACTTCACAGCTTACCTATGATGAAAGCCGCCGCTTTCGACAAGGCGTGTATCGGATTCTCGTCTTTTGCAGACTTTACGGCGTAAATGACCGCCTACATCGCGAGCTCTCCGAGGATTGGGACGACGAGGCCGTTGACGAGGTATACACGGCCTTCATTGGTCCAGAAGTGCATACTTATAGAATTGTCAGGCTCGGGAGCAGCGCTATATGTTCCTCAAACAGTACAGCACCGTCGCTCTACATGAAATTCATATGGTGGCGCAATTCCTTCAGCAACTATATCACAGTCTCAATGAAGTGTCTGACCCGGATATCGGTGTAACCATGGGTGAGTGAAATGCTCCCCGTAAGGACGCCACGCTGAGTGTTTGAAGATGAATTTGGCGAATTCGCGCTGGCCTGTGGCCCTCTTGCCTATCTGAAGTGCTATCAGGACCACAGTCTCGACGCTTTCACAGAATATGGCGAGTGCATTGATGAATTTCCGACGCACAACTGGGACATGTTTGCTGGTTACCTGAGAAACCCGCTGAAACGGATCATGGACGCGCGCAAGGTGAGACAGCTTCATAATTGGTTTGGAATTTCCGTACTACTGTCTTTCGCCAGGCTGTTCTCAAGGACGATGATTGGACGGTCATTCTGGACAGTGTTCCAGACGACGCGCAAGCCACTTGCGATAAATGTCACGCTGTGAAGGGATTTGACCTATACGATGAAAGCAGTACGTTTGGGAACAGACTGACACACCCCATTTTGTGGATTCAATGTCTGCTGCAGACTACGATAACCTGTGGATCAGCGCTGCGATGGACAAGACGGCGCTACCCGGCGCGTTCAAGGTACACCATTAGTCGGCCATTTGTGCCATATCTGACAACCACTGTGTAGGGGAATTTACGTCGACATAACACAGAAGGAGCTTTGATTGCGCACTACTTCTTCTCGTCCCGTTTCAGCTACGCCGAGTTTTTGCAAGAAATGTTCGCTTACTCGTCGCCGTTGCCGCCTGCTCAGAAGGAACAGCAATCGACAAGTTCGGGTAGTATGAGTCTGGAGGAGTGGGCTGATGCTCTGGATGACGATGCAGGAAACCTCAATTCTACCCCTGCCGCACCTCCCTCCACATCGACCGCCGGCAGCACGGAACTCTCCAGGGCGTCTACAGCAGGACCTTGGGACGGGATCACGACATCGAATGCGCTATGCGCGGATTGCATCAAGGCTTTCGTCGTAGAATTCTTGCCTCAGTGGTGGGTTGACCGCAGGAGAAGAGGTCCATCCGTTCTCTAGTTCATCGCGAGAAAGCTGCTGATCAAGGTACCACAGGAGGCGCTGCTATCCCTGATGAGAAATGTTGGTACGGATGGAACTGCCGTACGATGACTCATAAGCCTCTTCACGCGAACAAGCTGAATGTGAGTCGCGCTCCGTCCTTCTTTCGCTGTGGTCCTGTACTCACTAGCCGTTCACAGCATTTCTGCAAGCCAAGTCGCGGCGAAGGCGCTTGATACAATACCTAATCTTAAGCGTCGGTGTTGACGCTGGGCAGATTCATGGACGCGTGCGGCAGTGAGCGAGGACATGAGTGCGAATATACGTTGCATTGTACCACAAGCCACAACAGGGGCCCTTTTGCATTGGCAGTTATATCCCATGCCGGTTGGTGAGTATTCTGATTCACGTATGTCGGGTCGTATGTAGTCATAATGCTGGCATTTGTTCGCTACGCTACGTCACTTGGAACGTGGAAATGATCATGATGCTTAGAGAGGAAAGGTGAATTCGATGGTACATAAACTGCGCCATGGTCATGGGTTCTATACGCGGCTGCACAACATGAGTGACAGAGGATGTATACATACAGACCAATCCGGCCGCCATAGCTTCGAGGAAAAAGCTTGAGCAGGCGCTCTTCCTGTTGTACTTAGATTTTGCCTCGTCGCAGTTCAGACAGAAAGTCAGTCTCATACATCAGATAAGGTCAATAGCTCTCAGACGATGACTGTGGCGCGCGCTCGGAGTGTCCATGGTTCAGAGTCCATCTGACTGCTCGCTGCGAAGAATGATAACCAAACTTGATTCATTAGCACGTGTTGGGCTCGGCGAAATGCCGACTCGGTGAGCTCCGACGGCATGGAGGCACGGCTTTGCCGCTTAGACTTGAGTGTTCAACTTGCCCTCCTCCCTCGACACGTCTGTTTGCAGGCGGCTTCGTTTGCTCCCACTAGAACTTTGAGCTGTCACGACGACTTTGACTTGCATTACGTGGCCTGCGTAGCCGAGGTGCGTTCTATTTTGGCGCGCCATCAGTCATTTTCAGGCGAACAATGGGCAGGTTTTGTACACACGTGTAATACACGATCATCAAGGCCAGCGGACGGGCCACTCTGCGGAATTATAAAAGCCTCTCCTTTGTTGTAAGTTGCCGTCCTCTGCTTCTGTCATCTCCCGCCACCATGGCTGACCGACCTCAAGCCGGGCTCCCGACAGTCAGGCGACCCGGCGTCAGCGTCGAACCCAGCTATCAGACAGGCGAGATGGTCGTCGTTCGCGACGCGGTCAGCAAAGACATAGGCTCCGTACCCGAGATTCCTCTCGCCGATTTCCTCAAGCACTTCATGCCACCACCGACGCTCACCGAGCAAGAACTCAACACCGTATGCAAGAAACTGCACCGGAAGTGGCGACCGTTCGAAAAGACCTTCACCGTCGATCACATACTGGCGAAGAAGACACGCGCGAAAGAATGTTCTGCCAAGCACGCACCTCTCATGACCGACAAGAAAGGGCAAACGTGTTGGACCGACTACGTGAACACGCCTGCCAACCGAACCGGGGGCGAGAAGGCGATCTTCGGCGACCTGGCTGATATCTCTTTACAAATCGTCGCATGCGCTCTTGAAGTCAATCCCAATCTTAAACGGACGACAAAGCTCGAGCCCAACGGCAGTCGGTCGCTCAATAGCGAGAAATTGAACTCGTCTATGCCGGACGGCGTGCATCGCCTTCTGGCGGAGCACGGCGGAATGTTCAACTGGGATAGCTGCGCGTGCACAGACGAGTACAAGCTCAAGAACGTGGACCCGGCAAAGTACGACAAGGACGCATTGAGGGGCGTTATCGACGTATGTCCACTGCTTATTTCGCTTTGGGACCTAGCTGACCGAACCCAGAACTCGAAGAAGATCATATGGAATATGCATCACACCATGCGCACCGATTGTCGCCGCCGTTATGTCCTTGGCATGTCTCACGCCGATACGGAGGTTCGGCTGTGGCAATTCAATCGCAGTGTTGTGGTGGTCAGCGCACCCTTTCACTTGAACAAAGTAAGCATCCTGCCGCTTTACTTACTGATCTTCGTCGCTGAGAGCTATACAGGATGCCTGTATCCTCATCGACGTTTACTCACGCCTCGCTTTCGCCGCGCTGGTCGATCTCGGTTATGACCCGACTATCCAGCTGTGCTGGTCTCTGCCACTGTCGCCGACGGCTCCACTGCTCTATCGCCAGCGCTACTATCGCATCACAGTGTGTGACACCGCCTACATCACGACCGGCATCATTGCCAACCAGGCTTCGGAGAACGGATTCGGACGCTGCACGAGGGTATGGCGCGTCTACGAGGAGGACGATCCCGAGAAGCGCTCCTATGTCATCAAGGATAGCTGGATGGAGGCTGGCTCGACGCCCGAGTTCGAAATTTACACTGATCTCATGGCGGCTATCCGAGCCTTCAAGTGGACGGAGCGGTGCAATGAACCTCCCAAGAAGCGCAAGCACCTGAAGAAATACGACTCGCCCAAGCCCATCGATCCTCGTCCTACCCTGACGACGGAAGACCGCACCAAGTTCTTCGTCAAGATCCTTGCCGGAGAAAAAGTCAAAGTCGACAAGACCGTCGACAACACGCGGGACGTGATCGCCAGAGGCTACGAGATTCCCGCGGATCGCACGATGTACGCGGTCTGGAATGACGCCGCGATCAGCACTGCCCAGGGCTCTGTACACACTGGCGTCGTCGGTAACGAGCACGTCACCACTTATTCGATACCAGAGACCGGGCGGCTCCGCGGTCCCATAGTCGCTCGAGAGCACCACCGCTCTGTGATGGAGGAGGGGAAGCCGATGAACTTAGAGGACTTTGACGTGAAGCGGATTTTCGAAATCGTCACAGACGTTGCGTATGGTGAGTGTTCACCGCTGACTCATCCTCGTACCATGATTTCCTGACCGTTATCCCAGCGCTATTCATCTTGCACTGTGTAGAGAGAGTGCATCGCGACATCAGCTTCAACAATGTTCTGGAGCATCTCGGCCAGGGCGTATTGGCAGATCTGGAATACGTGGTCTTGCAATCCGCCTCGGATAAGACCTGCATAAGAACGGTGAGCTGCTTTGCAGCTTCTCTCCAGTATGTATTGATCTTCTTTTCAGGGAACCGCAGACTTCGCTGCTGTTGAGGTAGTCGCCGGCAAATACACGCCAATCGACGTTCCAAAGAAGAATTGGATGAGCGTTGACGATGCAGAGGACGCCTCCTCGGACGACGAGGATGCCGCTCTTCCTGCTCCTTGTCCTCGCAAAACGCTTCCGCCTTGGACTTACCGCGATGTGCACGACCTCGAATCGGTGTGGTGGCTGGCGCTCTATTTGCTCTTTCGTCACACCACCGATCTAAAGGTCCCGGAGACCTACAACCGTGAAGCGCAAGACGTGCGATACTCGAAGATATTTCCTCACTACTATTTCTCCAATAGCGAAGATAGGACGGAATTATTGAAGTACGGCGAGGAGCTCGCAGAGAAACTCGAACTTCTACCGCCGGCGTGGACGAAAGCCATGGGTGCACACCTCGAGGCAATACGCATGGGGCTGACGCAGATCTACAAAAACACCCCGGTCGGGCCCATCTCGCCTGTAATCTGGTACATGGTACACAACATGTGTGCCTCCGGGCAGCGCATCGAAGGCAAATTCATTCTCAACGCCAAAGACGCGCAGGAGGAGCCAACGGAGCCCGCCGACAGCACGATCGCGACGCAGCAGTCCATGGATCCGACGCTGGACTCGGTTGTGAGCATCGGCGGCAAGCGCAGCCATGATGAGGCGCTTGGGACGAATGCGAACGACGCAGGCGCGAGCGTCAACGACGCGGGCGCGAATGACGCCGTTGCCAATGGTGCAGGTGGCCACGACGCGGCGGGTGCCGATGTAGGGGCCGCAGAGCAATCGCAGGAGGCGCGAACGAAACGTCGTAGGCTCCGTCGTACGAACACCGAGCCGAGTCGTCGCAGCGAGCGTTTAGCGTCGAGGTCAGGCTCGGGCGCAACACGTTGAACGGAAGTGACTGTACACTATGGACCTTCGTGCATGTACTTGTTATGTCATATGATACCCCAGCAGTAAACTTGCTTCATTCACGCGACCGACTTTCAATGGACTCATGCGCACGACTTTAGATGGATTCGAGGCGAGAGAAAGGAAGATGATCGAGATGCAGATTGTGAGAGCGTATGCCTACTTTTGTAAATAGGATACATAGTAACACTCGCGCCTGTACATTGACTATTGTCGCCCTTTTCATCCGTCCTGATGAAGACTGACTGCAACCAGCGTAATCCCCCAGGGTCCATACTAGCACGTCAGTCTGGGCCTCTGCCGTATCGCATCGCCGCCGAGAGCATTGGCATCGCCGCAGACGCCAGTTCCGATGGTAATAGAGATGGTAATGGAGCTCGCGACACCGTCCACGGCCGATCGAAGCGCGGGCAGGCGGCGGATGGGCAGCGCGTCTTCAGCCCGCGTGATAGGTCACGTTATGTCACGCCGGTGCCGGACGACGCGGTCAAGACGCTCATCACGCAGGTATGACAGGTGCGTGAAGCGTATAGCCTGCTCGGCGTGCGGAGCCGTTCTCGCGGATGGCATGATGGCTCATACCGGTCGGTATTGAATCTTCTCCCCAAGAGTTTTGGTCACAATGCCGTACCTCGGGTCGTCGAGCGCGAGTAGACAAAGTGGGTAAGGCGGCAAGGGCGAGATGAGAGAATGGCATGTCAGGGCGACGGTGGGGTGCTTGCCGCTCATCTTCCACAGGCTATACACACATCCACTCCCGCACTGCACGCGAGCCGCCGATGTCCGGGTGGAGGAGCACCCGAATGCATGTGTCAGTCATTATTCTCGGATGAATTGCTTCGGGAAACGTATGAAAAGGGGAAGATGGAGACAAAGAAGGAGAGCGCGAGCCGCGTGGCCAAGGCGCACGACGTCTATTGACACTCACCCGCATTAACCAGCTGTGCGCGCCGCTGCGCCAGTAACCTCGCGAGCGCGTTGGCAGGAGGAAGTGGCGAGATATGGGCATGAACAGACGGCGGCAGTCCTCGCCTCAGCGCCGAATCGATTGCAGAGTACCGCTCGTGTACTACTACGCGATTCGTCAGGCCTCGGCGGACGTCCGATCTGGGTCCAACGCGCGTAGCGACGAAAATGACAGAGGTGCTGTGGTGCTCGCACGGAACGAGGTCACACCCGGTCTCGGTCTTGATGGATGGACAGCCGAACGTGCTGCAGTAAATCAGTGGTGAGGTCGAGTGGATGGGGTATAAGTTGGAAGAAAATGAGAGGTGAGGACCAAGTGAGGACAGTGGAGAAGGGCGTGCAAAGTCGGGGATGGACAGATAAAGTCAGGTAGTTGAATAGTCGGAAGCTATGGAGAGGTGCACGAAAACTACCATCGGCAAATGTTCTCGAGGAACGATCGCGAGCAGAAGGCGCAAGCAATGCCGGAGGTTTCAGAACCAGTGCAAGACAGGGCAATGCCGACTCGGTCCGACAGCTCCGACGGCACCGAAGTTGTTCAACTTGCCCTCCTCCCTCAGCAAGCCTATTTGCAGGCGGCTCCGTTTGCACCCACGAGAACTTTGAGCTGTCACGATGACTTATACTTGCATTATGCGGCCTGCGTAGCCGAAGGTGCGTTCTATCTTGGCGTGTCATCACTGGTCATTTTCGGGCGGACAATGGGCAGGTTTGCCGCATACACGTGTAACGCACGATCATCAAAGCCAGCGGACGGGCCACTCTCCGAAAATAAAAAAGCCTCTCCTTTCTAGTAAGTCGCCGTCACCTGCTTCTGTCATCTTCGGGCTCCCGGCAGGTAGGCGACCCGGCGTCAGCAGGCGAGATGGTCGTCGTTCGCGACACGATCAGCAAGGACATAGGCTCCGTACCCGAGATTCCTCTCGCCGATTTCCTCAAGCACTTCATGCCACCACCGACGCTCACACAGCAAGGACTCAACACCGTATTCAAGAAACTGCACCAGAAGTGGCGACCGTTCGAGAACACCTTCACCGCTGATCATATACTGGCCAAGAAGATACGCGCGAAAGAATGTTTTGCCAAACACGCACCTCTCATGACCGACAAGAAAGGGCAAACGTGTTGGACCGACTACGTGAACACGCCTGCCAACCGAATCGGATGCGAGAAGGAGATCTTCGGCGACCTGGCTGACATCTCGTTACAAATCGCCATATGCGCTCTCGAAGTCAATCCCAATCTTAAACGGACGACAAAGCTCGAGACCAACGGCAGTCGGACACTGAAGAGCGAGAAATTGAACCCGACTATGCCTGACGGCGTGCATCGCCTTCTGGCGGAGCACGGCGGAATGTTCGACTGGGATAGCTGCGTCTGTACAGAAGAGTACAATTGCCGGAACGTAACAAAAGGGAAGCTTGACGAGGAAGCCATGGAAGCCGTTCTCAATGTACGTCGACCCATTTCGTTATCAGCTCAAGCTCATCAGTCGTCAGACGTCGCAGAATGTCTTGTGGAACATGAATCACACTATGCGCATCGATGCTCGCCGTCGTAACGTCCTCGCTATGTCGTATTCCGACACAGAGGTCCGCCTGTGGCACTGTGATCGCAGTGTTGTCGTAGTCAGTGCGGCCTTTCACCTGAACATCGTAAGCGTTCTTTTCTTTAGAACTATTGAGGCCTATCATCAATGACCACACAGGATGCCAGTATCATCATCGACGTCTATTCGCGCCTCATTTTTGCAGCACTGGTCGATCTTGGATATGACCCGACTATCGAACTACGCTGGTCATGGCCTCCGAGATCGACGGCAACGACCGGAAAGCTCAAGCGGAAGCGCTACTATCGCATCTTGGTGTCCGGCGTTGCCTACATCACGGTTGGTAGCATTGCGGACCAGGGCACCGACCACGGGTTTGGACGCTGCACCAGGGTATGGCGCGCATACAAGGAAGGCGAATCTAAGCAGCGTTTTTATGCTATCAAGGACTGCTGGCCGGAGGCGGGCTCCACGCTCGAGTTCGACATATACTGCGAACTTATGACGGCCATTCGCGCTTTCGACTGGAAAGAACAGTGCAATCCGCCTCCCGCAAAGCGCAGACACCTGAGGAACTACGACTCGCCCAAACTGGTTGACCCTCGACCCTCTCTGACGCCGGACGAACGGACAAAATTCTTTGTCACGATCCTCGCCGGAGAAAAGCTCAAGATTGACCAATCTGGTACCGTCGACAACACGCAGGAGGTGATTGCCAGAGGCTACAAGATTCCCGCGAACCGCAAGATGTATGCAGTCTGGAGTGGCGCGGTGCTCAATACCACCGGGGGGGCCCACACTCACCGGCGTCGTTGGTAACGAGCACCTGACCGACTATCCGGTACAACGCTATGGGCTGCTCCGCGGTGCTATATCTGCTCGAGAACACCACCGCTCCGTGATGGAAGAGGGGACGCCATTGAAGAACTTTGTCGAGGCCAAGCGCATCTTCGAAATTGTCACAGACGTTGCGTATGGTCAGTGATCACCGGTCACTCATCCTTCCACTGAAAATTGCTGACTGTTGTGACAGCGCTGTTCGTCATGCACAGTGTAGGGAAAGTCTATCGCGACATCAGCCATAACAATATTCTGGAGCAACACGGCCAGGGCGTGTTGGTAGATCTTGAGCACGTGGTGTCGCAGTCCGCGCTCGATCCGAACTGCATGAGAGTGGTGAGCCAACCTTTGGCAAACAGTGCTCGACATCCATTGATTACCATGTTCCAGGGAACCGCGGATTTCGTTGCTGTTGAAGTTGTTGCCGGCGATCACCTCGCCGACAGCGACGATGATCGGTACGACAACCTCTACGACGCATTCAGTGACGAGAGCGACTCGGACGGCGACGATAGCGCTGCCCCAATCGCCAGGGACGATCCGCCTCCATGGAAATACCGCGACGTGCACGACCTCGAATCAGTGTGGTGGCTCGCGCTCTGGTTACTCTTCTGTCACACCACCGATCTCGAGGTCCCGGAGACCTATGACCCCAAAGCGCAAGAGCGGCAGTACTCATTGACATTTCCTCACTACTATTTCTCAAACAGCCAAGATCGGACGAAATTTTTGGAATATGGTGTGGTGCTTACCAGGAAACTCGAACTTCTGCCGCCGGCATGGAAGACAGCCATGGGCCGGCAACTGTACGCCATACGCGGGGCACTCATGCAGATCTACAAAAAGACTCCGGTTGGGCCGATCTCGCCTGTGATCTGGTACATGGTACACAACATGTGTACTTCCGGGCAGCGCATCGAAGGCAAATTCATTCTCAACGCCAAAGACGCGAAGGCACAGCCAACGCAGCCCGTCAACAGCACCATCGCGACGCATCAGTCTCAGGATCCGACGCTGGGCTCGACGGTTGGAAGCATCGGCGGCAAGCGCAGCCATGATGAAGCGCCTGGGACGAATGCCAACGGCGCGGGCGCGGGCGTCAGCGACGCGGGTACCGGCGACGCAGGCGCCAATCATGCTGGTGCTGACGCGGCGGGTGCCGATGTAGGGGCCGCAGAGCAATCGCAGGAGGCGCGAACGAAACGTCGCAGGCTCCGTCGTACGAACACCGAGCCTCGACGTCGCAGCGAGCGTCTGGCGTCGAAGTCGACAGGCCAGGGCGCGACACGATGAACGGAAGGGACTGGACACTATGGACCTTTGTGCATGTACTCGTTATGACAGATGATACCCCAGCAGTATAACTTGCTTAATTCATGCGACCGGCTTTCAATGGATTCGAGGCGAGAGAAAGGAAGATCATCGAGATGCAATTTGCGAGAGGACATGCATACTATGGTAGGTAAGATACATTATAAGCGACACTAGCGCCCAGCAATTGACTATTGGTCGCTCCATCCCGTCCCGATGAAGACTGAGTGCGACCAGCGTAATCCCCCACGGCCCATGGCACGTCAGTCTGAGCGTCCGCGTCGCGTCGCCGCCGAGAGCACAGACATCACCGCACCCGCCAGTTCCGATGGTCATCGAGATGGTAATAGCGCTTGCGATCCTGACCACGGCCGATCGAAGCGAGGCCAGGCGGCGGATGAGCTCAGTGCAGCGCGCGTCTCCAGCCCGAGTGACCGGTCACACTATGTCACGTCGGTGGACAGTGCAGGTCGTCGAGACATTCGGGGAGCGCGTGAGGCGTATATCCTCTCCCCGGGATGCCGTTTTCGCGGATGCTTTCGACGGCTCGTGCCGGTCGTTATTCGGTTCTCCACATTATTTTGGCTTGATCCCAGCGTGTCTCTGGCCGTCGAGCGCTTCCACGACGATGAGTGGACAAGGGTGGAGTAAGTCGGGGAGGGAGAGACGCCAGACTGACGGCCGGATATCTGCTGCTCATCTTCCATAGGCTATACGCACATCCACTCCCGCACTGCACGCGAGCCGCCGATGTCCGGGTGGAGGAGGACCTGGATGGATGTGTCAGTCGTTGACTTCGTTTGAGAAGCTTCGGGAGATGTATTAAAAGAGAAAGACGGAGATGAAGGAGGAGAGCGCGTGGAGCGAGGTGGGCACAACGTCTATCGCCACTCACCCTCATCAACCACGCCTCCAGCTGCGCGCGCCGCCGCGCCAGAAACCTCGGCCGAAACCGCGCGAGCGCGTTTGCAGGAGGAAGCGGCGGAATATGTGCACGGGCGGACGGCGGCAGGCCTCGCCTCAGCGCCGCATCGAGCGCAGCGAACTCCGAGTACCGCTTGTGCACGCGGATAGTCGGGCCTCGGACGTCCGATCTGGGTCCGTCGCGGGTGGCGACGACGCACTCGTAGACGACGTAGCCTCCGGGCCCGGTTCCCCCGACGAAAGCCCAGGCGGGGATGTGGACGTCGCGGGCGAAGGCGGCGCTCTGGGGACGGGGGTATATTCAGTACTGAGCCTAGAAGGATGGCGAAACGGCACTGACCTCTCCGGTATGGTCCGCGAGCATGATGGATGTGGGTGCGGGGGACGGTGAGCGCGGGCGACGGCGGCGAATGCGGGCGGGGACCGTGTTTGATGGGTTTGCACTGCTCGAGCCGGCGCTTGCGAAGTACAATGCGCTCATGGCATCTTCGGAGGCGGCCTGGAGTGGACAAGGAAATTTGAAGGAGCGAGGGCAGATGGACGAAAAAGGGGACGATATAGCGAAGCAAGGATAGTCAGATTATGTTGCTCTTGCAAATCATGAACAAACGTACCCGTCTCAGCGCCGTATACGCACGGACTTCCTCCTCGACATCGATCACTCGGTCGTGCAGCACCTCGATCGCGGTCGCGTGCGCAAACGGGTGCTCTGGAACGGTGTCGCCGCCAGCCTCGTCGTGTAGACTGTCCGGGGGACTTGATGGACTGCCGCGAGCGCTTGATGGACTCGCGGGAGCGCTTGACGGACTCGCGAGGAGGCTGGTGAAGCTATCGCGGTCCGAGCCCGAGCCGAGCTCGTCGTCGCTATCATCTTCTCGACCGTCCCCTTCGTCCAGCTCCTTCTCAAGCGGCTTCAAAGTCGCTCTGAAGTCCAGAGGCTTCGACATCATAACGGCCCTGCTGTCGAACGGTTTGGAACGCGCGGGGCGTAGTGGGGATGGGGGCATAGATTGTGACATGGACAGCAGCGAGGAAAGAACAGAGAGATAGAAGAATGAATGAAGAAAGACTACAAGGGAAAAGTGAAGTGATCATGGAGTGAGGAGGATAAGCAAGAGACTCACGTCAGGACGTGACCCACGGGTGAATCGGCCCGACGGTGTCAATGACAGGTGGTTCATGACGCGGACGCTCTGCAGCTGGCGACTGCGGCGATGTCAGGCGACGCGACGCAGAGGCCCAAATTGACGTGCTATGGGGGATTACGCCGGTCGCCGTCAGTCTTCAGAGTGGCTGTACCCAGCGAGGAGTAGCCAATTCATGGACGCTAGTGTTGCTTATGATGTACTATCTTACCTGTAACGGCAGGCATACAGTACGCTCTCACAAATTGCATCTCGAACTCTCTCTCTCGCCTCGAATCCATCGAAAGTCGGTCGCGTGAATTAAGCAAGTCTACTGCGAGGGTATCATATGTCATAACGAGTGCATGCGCGAAGGTCTGTTATGTGTACAGTCACTTCCGTTCAGCGTGTCGCGCCCTGGCCTCTCGACTTCGACGCTAGACGCTCGCTGCGACGAGGCTCGGTGTTCGTACGACGGAGCCTGCGGCGTTTGGTTCGCGCCTCCTGCGATTGCTCTGCGGCCCCTACATCTGCACCCGCCGCGTCGTGGCCACCTCCACCATTGACAACGGTGTCATTGGCGCCCGCGTCGCCGGTACCCGTGTTGTCGACGCCCGCGCCTGCGCCGTCCGCATTCGTCCCAAGCGCTTCATTATGGCTGCGCTTGCCGCCGATGTTTCCAATCGAGCCCAGCGTCGGATCCTGAGATTGATGCGTCGCGATGGTGCTGTTGACGGGCTGCGTTGGCTGTGCCTTCGCGTCTTTGGCGTTGAGAATGAATTTGCCTTCGATGCGCTGCCCGGAGACACACATGTTGTGCACCATGTACCAGATCACAGGCGGGATCGGCCCAACCGGAGTCTTTTCGTAGATTTCCATGAGTGCCCCGCGTATCGTACACAATTGTGATCCCATGGCTGTTTTCCATGCTGGAGGCAGAAGGTCGAGTTTCGTTGCGAACGTCATGGGATATCTCAGGAACCCCGTCCGATCCTCGCTCTTCGAGAAATAGTAGTGAGGAAACGTCAACGAGTACTGCTCGTCTTGCGCTGTACCGTTGTAGGTATCCGGGATCTGCAGGTTGGTGGTGTGACGAAAGAGGAGCCAGACCGCCAGCCACCAGATCGATTCCAGGTCGTGCACATCGCGGTAAGTCCAAGGCGGAAGCATTTTTCGGAAATCAGGGGGAGGAGGGGTATCCTCGTCGTCCGAGGATTCGTCCTCTGCGTCGGCAACGTACATCCAATTCTTATTTGGGATGTTGACTGGCGTGTATTTGCCAGCAACTACCTCAACAGCAGCGAAGTCTGCGGTTCCCTGAAAGACATGCATCGATACATGATGGGTAGAGGCTACAAAGCAGCTCACCATTCTCATGCAAGTCATATCTGTGGCGGATTGCGATACCACGTATTCCAGATCTGCCAATACGCCCTGGCCGTGTTGCGCCAAAATATTGTTGAAGCTAATGTCGCGATAGACTCTTCCTACACAGTGCATGACGAACAGCGCTGTCACAACAGTTAGCAAATTTCAGTGGAAGGATGAGTGACCGGTGATCACTGACCATACGCAACGTCTGTGACAATTTCGAAGATGCGCTTGGCCTCGACAAAGTTCTTCAATGGCGTCCCCTCTTCCATCACGGAGCGGTGGTGTTCTCGAGCAGATATAGCACCGCGGAGCAGCCCATAGCGTTGTACCGGATAGTCGGTCAGGTGCTCGTTACCAACGACGCCGGTGAGTGTGGGCCCCCCGGTGGTATTGAGCACCGCGCCACTCCAGACTGCATACATCTTGCGGTTCGCGGGAATCTTGTAGCCTCTGGCAATCACCTCCTGCGTGTTGTCGACGGTACCAGATTGGTCAATCTTGAGCTTTTCTCCGGCGAGGATCGTGACAAAGAATTTTGTCCGTTCGTCCGGCGTCAGAGAGGGTCGAGGGTCAATCAGTTTGGGCGAGTCGTAGTTCCTCAGGTGTCTGCGCTTTGCGGGAGGCGGATTGCACTGTTCCTTCCAGTCGAAAGCGCGAATGGCCGTCATAAGTTCGCAGTATATGTCGACCTCGAGCGTGGAGCCCGCCTCCGGCCAGCAGTCCTTGATAGCATAAAAACGCTGCTTAGATTCGCCTTCCTTGTATGCGCGCCATACCCTGGTGCAGCGTCCAAACCCGTGGTCGGTGCCCTGGTCGGCAATGCTGCCAACCGTGATGTAGGCGACGCCGGACACCAAGATGCGATAGTAGCGCTTCCGCTTGAGCTTTCCGGTCGTTGCCGTCGATCGCGGAGACCATGACCAGCGTAGTTCAATAGTCGGGTCATATCCAAGATCGACAAGTGCTGCAAAAATGAGGCGAGAATAGACGTCGATGATGATACTGGCATCCTGTGTGGTTGCATTCATCATAGGCCTCGATAATACCAAAGGAAAAAACGCTTACGATATTTAAGTGAAAGGCCGCACTGACTACGACCACACTGCGATCACAGTGCCACAGGCGGACCTCTGTGTCGGAATACGACATAGCGAGGACGTTACGACGGCGAGCATCGATGCGCATAGTGTGATTCATGTTCCACAAGACATTCTGTGACGTCTGACGACCGATGAGCTTGAGCTGATAACGAAATGGGTCGACGTACATTGAGAACAGCTTCCATGGCTTCCTCGTCAAGCTTCCCTTTTGTTACATTCCGGCAATTGTACTCTTCTGTACAGACGCAGCTATCCCAATCGAACATTCCGCCGTGCTCCGCCAGAAGGCGATGCACGCCGTCCGGCATAGACGGGTTCAATTTCTCGCTCTTGAGTGTCCGACTGCCGTTGGTCTCGAGCTTTGTCGTCCGTTTAAGATTGGGATTGACTTCAAGAGCGCATTTGGCGATTTGTAACGAGATGTCAGCTAGGTCGCCAAAGATCGCCTTCTCGCCCCCGTTTCGCTTGGCAGGCGTGTTCACGTAGTCGGTCCAACACGTTTGCCCTTTCTTGTCGGTCATGAGAGGTGCGTGCTTGGCAGAACATTCTTTCGCGCGCGTCTTCTTCGCCAGTATGTGATCAGCGGTGAAGGTCTTCTCGAACGGTCGCCACTTCTGGTGCAGTTTCTTGAATACGGTGTTGAGTTCTTGCTCGGTGAGCGTCGGTGGTGGCATGAAGTGCTTGAGGAAATCGGCGAGAGGAATCTCGGGTACGGAGCCTATGTCTTTGCTGACCGCGTCGCGAACGACGACCATCTCGCCTGTCTGATAGCTGGGTTCGACGCTGACGCCGGGTCGCCTGACTGTCGGGAGCCCGGCTTGAGGTCGGTCAGCCATGGTGGCGGGAGATGACAGAAGCAGAGGACGGCAACTTACAACAAAGGAGAGGCTTTTATAATTCCGCAGAGTGGCCCGTCCGCTGGCCTTGATGATCGTGTATTACACGTGTGTACAAACCTGCCCATTGTTCGCCTGAAAATGACTGATGGCGCGCCAAAATAGAACGCACCTCGGCTACGCAGGCCGCGTAATGCAAGTCAAAGTCGTCGTGACAGCTCAAGGGTCTGGTGGGAGCAAAAGGAGCGGCCTGCAAACAGACGTGCTGAGGGAGGAGGCCAAGTTGAACACTTCAGTCTAAGCGGCAAAGTCGGGCCTCCATGCCGTCGGAGCTTTCCGAGTCGGCATTAGCCGGGAACGGCACGTGCCAAGTTTGGCGCCTTCGGACCAGCTTCGGATTAGCACTCCTTGGGCACCTCCGTTTTCGCATCGATTCTTCTCAGCGAGCATTCAAATGGACTCTGAACCATGGACACTCCGAGAGAGCGCCACAGCCATCGTCTGAGAGCCATTGACCTTATCTAACGTATGAGACTGTCTTTCTCATTTTGAACTGCGACGTGGCAAAATCTAAGTACAACAGGAAGAGCGCCTGCGTTTTCTTCGACTGGCGGCCGGATGCAATATACATCCTCTGTCATGTCGTGCAGCCACGTAGAACCCATGACCATAGCGCAGTCCATGTACCATCGAATTCACCTTTCCTCTCTAAGCTTCATGATCATTTCCACGTTAGCGTAGCGAATGAGTGCCAACATTATGACTACATATGACCCCGACATACGTGAAATAGAATGCTCACCAACCGGCATGAGATGTGACTGCCAATGCAAAAGGGCCCTGTTGTGGCTGGTTAAGGTACAATGTAACATGTACTCGCACTCATGTCCTTGCTCACTGCACTCAGCGCCGTCAGGGCACGCGTCCATGAATCAAGCGCCTTCGCCGCGACTCGGCTTGCAGAAATGCTATATTGGCTAGTGAGTACAGGACCACAGCGAAAGAAGGACGGAGCGCGTCTCACATTCAGCTTGTTCGCGTGAAGAGGCTTATGAGTCATCGTACGGCAGTTCCATCCGTACCAACATTTCTCATCAGGGATAGCAGCGCCTTCTAGAGTACCGTGATCAGCAGCTTTCTCGCGATGATCCAGAGAACGGATGCACCTCTTTTCCTGCGGTCAACCCACCACTGAGGCAAGAACTCTACGACGAAAGCCTTGATGCAGTCTGCGCATAGCGCATTTGATGTCGTGAGCCCGTCCCAAGATCCTGCCGTAGACGCCCTGGAGAGCGTGCTGCCGGCGGTCGATGTGGAGGGAGGTGCGGCAGGGGTAGAATTGAGGTTTCCTGCATCGTCATCCAGAGCGTCAGCCCACTCCTCCAGACTCATACTACCCGAACTTGTCGATTGCTGTTCCTTCTGAGCAGGCGGCAACGGCGACAAGTAGGCGAGAATTTCTTGCAAAAACTCGGTGTAGTTGAAACGGAACGAAGAAAAGTAGTCTGCAATTAAGGGTCCTTCTGTACAATGTCGACGTAGATGGCCCTACACAAGCCTATGGTCTTAAATGTGGCACCGATGATCGTCAAACGGCGTACCTTGAACGCGCTGTATAGCGCCGTCTTGGTCATCGCAGCGCTGATCCAAAGGTTATCGTAGTCTGCAGCAGACGTTTAGTCCACAAAATTGGGTATGTCAGTCTGTTCCCAAACGTACTGCTTTCATCGTACAGTTCGAATCCCTTCACAGCGTGACATTGTTCACAAGTGGCTTGCGCGTCGTCTGGAACATTATCCAAAATGACCGTCCAATCATCGTCCTTGAGAACAGCCTGGCGAAAGACATGAGTACAGAAACTCCAAACTAATTCTCAGGCAGCTGTCTCACCTTGCGCGCGTCCATGATCCGCTTTAGCGGGTCGCTCAGGAAACCAGCAAACATGTCCCAATTATGATCCGGAAATTCAGCAATGAACCCCCCATATTCTTCTACGGCATCGAAATTGTGTCCCCTGTAACAATCCAGATAGGCAAGAGGCCCACAAGCCAGCGCGAAGTCATGAAAAGTTTCTTCAAACAGGATTCTCAGTGTGGCGTCCGAATGACGAGGGCTATCTCACCCACCCATGGCTACACCAATCTCCGGGTCGGACACTTCATCGAGACTGTGATGTAGTTGCTGAAGGAATCGAGCCACCATATGAATTTCTCGTAGAGCGTCGGCGCTGTATTGCCTCAGGAATGTGTAGCGCTGCTTTCGAGCCTGAATGTATTCTATCAGCATCCATACAGGTCGAACCAATGAGGCCGGGCATACCTCCGCGACCGCCTCATCGTCCCAGTCTCGGGTAAGCTCGTAATCCAGGCCGTTATTTACACCGTAAAGTATGCAAAAGACGAGAATCCGATACACTTGTCGGAAGCGGCGAGATTCATCGTAGGTCAGCTGAGAAGTTGGCAGCCGACGAGATTTATGTCTGCAATATATTGAACATCGTGGAAGGACGGGCATTGAATCCCGTACATTTGGCCGCCACAAAGGCGCTGAACGTAGCTACGGAAGGAAGGAAAGAGTGAACACTCACCTCCTGCTGAATATGTCCTCCAACTCTCTGACATTCTCCGCGGTCATCTTCATGAAGTTGAGTTCCCGGCGAGTAATCCTCACGGGTCCAACATTTTCTGGGTAGGCATCCGCCGCCATCTCGCCATCCATGAACAGTTCAAAGCGTGCCAGCCTCAATGCTTGCGGTAAGGCGCACCCGATAACATTCGTGACGACAGCATACTCTATCTGCAAGAGTAGTTGCGCGTCAGCCAAGCAAATCAGCCTTGTCGGACGTTTACGCGCCTGCACAGGATACGTGCGCCACACGCGGTAGATTGCTTGACACGAGCACGTCGCCGACCGAAGCGACGGAAGGTCAGGTAAGTGGCATAGCACGAGCTGTATAAGATCGTCATCCAGAGGAAAAGCGCTGAGATGGCGCATCATGAGGGGCAAGAGCAAGTTGACTCTCGGGACCGCGAGGTCACGACCGTGTATATAGGGGCTCGGACCACCGGGCCGAAGGCACTGACTCTTTGGCCGGCGGTCGGTTAGCGAGCTGACTCGTTCATGTCGGATTAATGACAGCAGTATCACTCTGACTAGACTCACAAGCAGAAGCTGTCTTTATGTCCATAACATGACCTGACGCGTTCAGCGCGCCGACTATCAATACAGTGCAAAGAGATCGTGCGGGTCGCAAAAGTACGTGCACCCCAGGCGCGCCCGTATATAGCCCCCGAACTACACCTACAGCAGCGTGAACTACACCTACAGCGGCGTGAACTACACCTACTACCAGTCCCAAAGCCAGCCAGCCACGAGTCGTCGGTGCTCATAGTACTGTTGTTGATCGTAGAATTCACCGTGGGCGTGTAGGCCGTGTTCCCCTCATCGGAGCCGGGTTCTCCTCCAAGCCGGAAGTGATGCCTTTTGCAGTGGCCTAAACAGACCCGCCAGTATGAAGGTATCGATCATGGCAGGCGGACTCTTCACTCACCCGTAGGATGAAAGAGCAGCAGGACGATGGCCGAAGTGCAAAGAGGATGAAAGAGCAGCAGGACGGTGGCAGATGATGGAAGGACGGGTGGAGGATAATGAAAGGAAGGTGCCACATGAATTCGTGCCAGAAAGAGCGCCGGACCTTCCAAGGAAGCCAAGGAAGACCCTGCAGTATGGTGAGCGGGAGAGGTTTGCGAGGGATCTCGTACCGTGGTACGCCGTCTTGACGTAACATTTTCTCGACCTGTAGCACTGCTTGATCGCCTGTAGCACTTGATCGCTCGCTCTCGGGATCCGGAGTGCGTATCGAGTCAGAGCGGTGATATTGGCTGACTAGCGTGAAGGGGGGAACTGATTTGGCCGAGGCGCCTCAAATAAAGAAAGTTGCGCTGCACGAAGATGCAGAGCAAAATCCGTGCGCACGGCTTGGAGAACGTGCGAGTATCGAGCATCATCTCCATGCGAGCGAAGCCCTTCGTTGGGGTTTGGCGACAGGTAGACGAAGTTCCGGTCGGCGAAAGCAGGGACGGGGCACCAAAGAAGGTCATCGACGCGCCACATTGAAGCGACGTTTCCACGTCTGAGGGAGAGTCAATCACAGGCGATGAAGGACGCGCGACTCGGACCGACCCGTGTCTCCAGATATGGAGCGCGCCGCCGCCGCCGCGAGCGGAGACATCGACAAGGCAGGCGACCTCAGCGCCGCTTCTGCGCCGCGATCGCACGCTATCAGGGCTCCGCAGACCCGGCGGGCGTGGCAGCAGTGGTGACAACACGTGGCAGCTGATCCGACGAGGACAATGGGAGCACCGCAAGCAGTTGATTCGAGGCGTCGGGACCGGGCGATGGAAGAGGGCGATCACGGCAGCTGCCAGAACATGGAAGACGAGGCACGGGCAGTCAGCGAGACGGGGCGCGCCTGAAGACTGCGTTGAATGGGCTGACTACATATGATTTAGGCGAGGCGAACGGAGTGAACTGATGTGTCTCACCTGGTGCGAAAGCGGAAAAGGCTGGAACCGGAACAAGGACTGCCTTTCTTATCGATGGCGCACGTGGCGGTTGGCTTTGGGCGTCTTTCGTCGACGCGAAGGTCAGCAACAGCGGGCTTTGCCTCCAGAGAGCAGCAGGGCCTCGTCAGGTAGACCTGTGAGGGCTTCTTGAGCGCAGAGAGGCCATGACCGGCAGGACAATGCGTCCCATCGGAGTTTACGTAATTCTTTGCACATGTTGTGGATTGCTTATCTCAGACGGTGTTTGTCTTCGTCAACAGGGGATGACTCTCAAAAGGGTCGATTGATCTTGCTTTCCGTTTTGGATTGTCCTCTTTCGTCGCCCACTTCCCAAACCGGCAGCCTCGCGTCGCTCGACTCCTCGGTCGACATCGTCCCCTGCCACCGACAAACCAGCGAACAGAATCGCGCCGACGACAAGTCCGCGCCCCCCACCAGTCACCGTGCGTCTTGTAATTTTTTTTGTTCACTGTCTCCACCATGTTCAAGGCCACGCGCTTGGGCGCCTCTCCCGCTTTCGGCGATCCATCGCTCTATATGGAACTTTGCCTGACGCGACCACACAGATCAGCCGCCGACCGGATTTCTACGCGTTCGCCCAGTCCTCGTCGCCCGACGCCCCGCCCCATATGCGCAAGCGGCAACGCACCATGGACGCACAATCTATCGACGCCCCTCACCCCGCCATGGCCCAGCGCGGCCCGCCACAGGTCCCCATGGGCGTCAGCGAGGATTCCTTCATCACCGACGAGCATGCCGCCGAGGACGGCGACGATGACGACGAGGAGGGCCCCAAGGACAAGAAGGCAGGCCGCCGCAAGATCAAGATCGAGTTCATCCAGGACAAGTCCCGTCGCCACATCACTTTCTCCAAGCGCAAAGCTGGTGAGTCGCGCGTCCCTCCCCCGCCACGAACTTGCTGACTGATGCGTGCGCGTAGGGATCATGAAGAAGGTACAGTCGGGCGTCATGAATGCACGTGTCCACGCTTGTTGACGCGCTTCCCGCACAGGCATATGAACTCTCCACCCTTACCGGCACGCAGGTCCTCCTGCTCGTCGTCTCCGAGACCGGCCTCGTCTACACCTTCACCACCGCCAAGCTCCAGCCCCTCGTCACCCAGCCCGAGGGCAAGAACCTCATTCAAGCATGCCTCAACGCCCCACATGGCCCCTCCAACATGCCCCCTGGCGCTCCCCTCGGTCGCCAGCAGCCCATGAACAGCGCACCGCCCCCTCCCCCTCCCAGCAACGTACCCGGAGGCCTCGCCATTAGTGGCCCACCCCCACCCGGCCCCGCCGCGACCAAGCCCGACGATGCCGCGGAGGAAGAAGAAGAAGAAGCTGCCGCGCACGGCGGGCGCGCCACCGCAGGCGAGAAGCGCCGCCGCCGCGGCTCCCAGAGCGGCCGCGCGGGAGCTGCGCCGACGCCATCCCCGCACCCAGCGCACGCCGTCCCGCCCGGCGCGCCCCCCGTGCCGCCGCCCGGGCAGCCCGCGTTCGGCGGCGCGTACCCACCGGCGCCGGAGCAGCAGCAGCAGCACGCGGCGGCGATGCAGGGGCACTACCCGCCGCCGCAGGGGCACATGATGCCGCCGCCCGGGCAGCAGTACTCGTACCCGCCGCCGCCGCCGGCTGCGGGGGGCGCGGCGCCTGGGGGCGCGCCGGCGCCGCAGCAGGGACAGCCGCCTCAGCAGCAGCAGCAGCAGATGGGCGCGCAGCAGCAGCATTGGCAGCAGCAGCAACAGCAGATGCCGCAGCAGGCGCCGCCGCCTGTCGGTCAGGCCTATCGTCGGTAGTCGGTCAGGTCGATCGTCGGTAGTTGGCGTGCAGTGCGCTGGGAGCCGTGGCGTTTATGTTCTTACTCAAACTCTACGCTGTGATTGATTGTTATGGTCTCATCGTTGTATGTATACTCTTTGCCTCTCTCTCCGTCTCGTTGCGTCTCTCCGTCTCACTGCGTCTCTCCGTCTCATCACTCTGTTCTTGCTACCGTCCTGGGTGGCCTTTTGAATGTCGTGGAACGGATATTGTGCTGTTCGTCGTTAGCAGTGCTGTACGTTCCGCGACCGTCTTTGTCGTGACTGCTTCCTACTCATACTCGCCGACGTACTCACTTACGGTACCTGGGCTTTCGTGTACACACGATGAATGAAGATTCTGTATATTTGTTGTACGACTGCGGCGCAAGTACTCGAGATGGCCTGTCCGTCAACGCCCTACGCTTACGAGGGTTTATCATCATAAGTATATGGGCGCGTCGTGGAGGTGGGCTAACTCAGTCACTGGACTAATGCGAACGTAGAAACCGAGCTGAAAGGTGATCGTGGTGGAAGCACCAGGAGAACACGGCAGAAGCACTGAGAGGAACACGCGTATACGACTTTTCATTGCCCTTACATGGGTCGCGAGCTCCCATGTGAGCGCGATCGCATAATGGGTCCCATTGTGTCTGAAAGGAGTAGCACACTCATATTGGAAGTGCAAGTTCAATCTGCGCATGCTTCGGCGAACGAGCGGATGGCAGTGCGTGATGAGGCCCGACGAAGCGGGGGATGCGTGATGAGGCGACGGGGATGCGTAATGAGACGAGGGTGCAGGAACCGAGAGATCTTGTGGGATCGTGCCAGGATCTTGCCATGAGATCGTACGAAGGGAGATATCTGACATCGGAAGCAAAATGGGGCAGCGGAATCAGAATGCTTGCCTTTTCTGGAACAATGGACAAGCTCGCGCTTTGCCGTGCGCCGCCATGCCACTCTATAGCCAGAACGCTTCATGTATCCAGGACACTATATGTATCTCTAAGAGCGTAGCAGCCTGTCCACAGGGGACAGCTCTTGAGATGGCTGAGAACTAGATTGCGTGGCATTCAAGACTCAAGCCGAACCAGAGCAGGGTGCCTCATATGCGAGCTTCGTTCTACTTGCAACAACATAAAGGTTCTGATTCGTATGTAACTACGGCATCGCTGATTTTGGTAGGCTAAGGACTGAGGTAAGAGGCAACTGAAGGTCATGTATCATGTACTGTCGAACAAAGGCGGATCGAGAATATATATGTACAGAAGATCCGAGCACGGTAGCCAGCAAACACGGTGTTCTTCAGGCAGTCATATAGCAGTCTCACAAGAAAGGTAACGTCAGAAGAGAGCCAAAGGCGAGGGCGAAAAGGGAACATAGAAGTACATGATCGCGAGAGGACGAATAGTAAGGAGGTTCAGCGGCGGCGTCCGCCCTTGCTGACCTGCCCGGAGGTACTGGGGTCAGCGCCCTGAACCTGGGCAAGCTGAGCGCGGAGCCTGGCTAGCTCGTCGTCCTTGCGTGCCGCCTCAGCTTTGTTGCGAGCCGCCTCAGCTTTGTTGCGAGCCGCCTCATCTCGGGCACGAGCGAGCTCTATATCCTTGCGGGCATTCTGCGAGACAGTCAGTACATTTGAGCAATCACAAAGCGGTCTCTGCCCACGCACCTCAACCTTGAGAATGCCCTCACGATGGACGCGCTCAGCAAGCTCGGCATCCTTGCGGGCATTCTACAAAAATAGTCAGTACTGGCGAGCGATTGAAAAGCAGTCCACGCCGACGCACCTCAGCCTTAAGGATGTCCTCACGATGGATGCGCTCATATGCAGCCGCAGCACCCTCCCCAATCACCCTCCACGTCTCGGTCCGGCAGACTTCGATGTCTTCCTGCACTTCCCGCAGCGGTTCCGAGCCCTGGCTGTCCACCGCCCGGTCTCTCTCGATGGCGTCACGCACCTCTCGTTCCTGAGTATCGCCGGCGCCTCCGAGGACCCCGCTCACCAGGTCCGAGGGACGGGCATCCAGCACCAGACGGCCCTCGGCGGTGACCATTCGAGCCTTCCGCCACATGCCCGCGCGCTTGTAGGCAGGGCCTTCCTGCGTCGTCGGCGTTCCCGCCAGACGACGAAGGCTCTCGAAGAGCATACGCGCGTACCACATGCACATGTACTGCAGCGTGCTGTAGTCCTCAGCGCGCTCGGTGATGGTGTGGGCAGCGACGGCACAGTCGACGATGTTCAGCGAGCCCTGTGCAGGCGTGAAGGAGCCCACGCGCTCGTAGCCGTATGCGAGCTCCGCCACCTTCTCCCCGACGAGAACGCGGTCGAGGTTCCCTGTAGCCACACCCTTGGAGTCGCGGGATGCCCTTCGAGCGGGAGTGTAGAGCGGAACAGACCCCAGAGAGCCGTCCTCAGCACCAGAACGGTAGTACTTGAGGCGCTCGATCTTGGCGACTCGAACGTCTGTACAGGCCGTGGCCCCGTTGGCGTCGATCACGGTATGGCTATAGCAGACGAGGATGATCTCATGCGGCACCTTCATGAGCGTGCTGGACTCGCGTCGCAGGTGGATGACCTCGTCGACGTGACAGTCGCGAAGAGTGCGGTCGCGATGGGCATCGCTGTGCTCGTGGTCCTTGACGACGTTCAGAAATTGTTTAGGAGAGTAAGGGTACGACCGTTCAGCGACGAGACCGGGGATGTATTGCTTAGGAGTGTTCATCGATTCTGTCGTCTTGTCGGGTCGGGTGGGGACCGGACAAGAGTCTGGCTATGGAGCGGAAAAGCTGAAGCATGTCGAGAGCCGTTTCTATATGTCCCAACGGCTTCAAGGTCAATTGATGGCGTCGCAAGATGCAAGGGTGCGACCCAGTACAATCCTCGGACACGAGGCGGCGGGTCAGAGCCAGGTCAGAGCTCCTCAGGCCTCAGCCCTCGTTGGCCAAGAGTGGGTCTATCGGTAGCGCTGCGGAGAAGCCATGAGTGAACTGCATCACTTGCTGTTTTGCGCATGGGACGAGAAGATCCCAATCAGGCATCCACGTTGGTACTCACTGTATTCGCACCGCGCCTGCGCCACGCCTTCTCTCGTACCTCTTGTGGGTGGCCAGTCGTGTAAGGTTCCTTCCTTCGGGCGTCAGAACGAGTATGAGAGCTGCGACTTATCAGCGCTCTATACACGCCATGGTATCAGACGCAAGGAGGTTGGGAGGTGCCGCGCAGACGACTGTAAGCCTCACGTCACGCACGCGCAGGTTGATTGCAGTCATCTCCGGACGGAAGGACGGATCATAAATGAAGAACGTGTGCTAAGCACAGACTAAACGCGCAGATGAAAGCACGCTCGCAGGATATTGTGGTGCGTGCCATGCTCTAAGGAGGAGGCAGTAGAGTTGCAATATAGCTATCGACCGGCTTCAGATTGCACTCGTACATTCGGCATACGGTCATCACAATTGAGCCCGACCAGCTGTTTGCCCAACCACGGGCCCGCGCGTGGATGGAGAGCCCCGAAACCTTGCACAATGCACGGCGCAGAGTCTTTACATATTGCGTTAGTCGACACGAGACGACGATAGACCGACTAGCAGGGAATCCACCAGCCTAGAGGTACAAATTTATGAGCGCTCCAGATGGCATGCGTGTGATGCAGTCTGCTCGAGGAAGATTCGCCTGCCTTCCACTCGAGTCTGGGTCGAGTGGCCTGCATGTACATCATGTAAACATGGTCAGGGTACGTACTTACATAGCCGCGACGTACGGGATAAGCTGGAACCTTGCAGCGAGACTTGGTGGTTTTGCATAACAACAACGTATGTCGGTCAGCCTGTCAGTCTGGAAGGCATACGGCGCGAGACGTCAAAGCATGCAGGTCGAAAGGCATTTTTCTCATCTTTGGTATTCGTCAAGACAATCATGTCCAATGTCCGGCATGTTGCATGTAGAACACGCTCGACCTGTCTATCACCGACCAACGCGTGCAAACCTTGAAGACATGCATGAGGTGAGTCCCGAGTCAGCCTCCTGCACCGAGCTCTCAGGCGCATGCAGGCGGTCCTGAACATCAGCCTGCATGGAAGGCTGCGCCGACATTACTCCAATAGACAGCGAAAGATGGCGAGTGTGATTGTCCAGAATACAATACGACGGTCTGAGATAGTTCTCGTCGACACGGAGACCTCAAAGGCACTGATCGACTCACCAACACGGCGAAGGTTGCAGCTAGGGACTTCAAGGATGTACGCCGTCTTCGCCGGGCCGAGTGCGGCACAGCTGCTAGCTTCGGGGGCCCTGCACGCTGTGCGCTGACGGATAAAAGCCTTCGAAGGAGATATCTTCGGCCGCTTGCGATAGCGCCTACGCATTGAAGACGAGTCATGGCTCACCGCACGGCCGTTCCGCCACCAACGGCACCACAATCGTCTCATCCGCCGGACTGGGGCTCGCTGAGAGGTGTAAAAGGATGGCGCAGAAGGAAAATAAAAAGGCCTAGGGCGAGGAAGCTGGCGCAAGGTAGTCGGCATTAGTCTAGGGTGGAATAAGAAGTAGTCTCAGCTAGCGTTTTCGGGGGCGGGCGAGGCGCAATCTTGTCTGCATTGATGATGAAAGGGATGTGCCGGAATATCGAAGTGAGGGAAGCAGAATAAATTGCGAGCGCGCGTCAGCAACGCGTTGATCTTCATGAACACGCTAACGCACCTAAAATCAGAGAGACGGCCGACGTTGAGAACCCCAGGACGGCGTTGGGGGTTTTAGGGATGACGCTGGCAAGTTGAGCGAGATCGCCTTCGGGACACTGAACGAGGACATGGGCGAGATGCGTGAGAGTAGAGCATGAGCTGCGGAGAGAGGACGCACTGTACAAGCACGAGCTTCAGCGTTGTCCAAAATCCAACGCTGCGAACCCTCGTAAGTACTTATGTGCTTGCAGACGATCGGCGTGCTGGCGTACCTTGGGCGTTTCTCCTCCCAACCAACGGCCTCACAGGGTCCGATTCGCCGCACCCGAGAGTGCTGCGTGCTCGCAGACAGTGCGTCGCATAGATGCTGTCCCCGTATACAGTACAGCGAGGCGCTGAGGTACCTCTGCGACGCCGCTTGTAGTTTGCCTGCAAGACGCGACTCGCAACCCTTGGCTGGGTCACCCGTGCATACAGCGTAGGTTCAGACCATATTGTGTTTTCGAAGAATCGATTCAATGGCTGCGCAAGTAAACTGTGGTCGACATGGAGGGAGACAAAAGAGGAGTAACGAAACTCCGGTAAACAAGCCCAAGCAGACGCCCCGATCATAGTTCCTCATTTAGGCGACTGGTACGGCAAGTAACATGTATGGACCGAGTTCTTGAATCAAATCGTTACATGAACAAGGAGTTCACCGATGAATCCCGCAGGTGGCAAAAGCGGCGGGAGACCTCAACGAACTGGGCGGGGCATGGCATATGGACTGAAGGCAGCAGCCTTTGTCCGAGATTTCAAGTCTATAAATGTTGCTCACATATCAGATCCGACACGAGGACTTCTTCACGAAATGAAACGATTATAATGCCGAGAGAACTCGAGCTTCCGAGGTTCAAGAAGACTCAAAGAACAAAGCCTTCCCCTTTCGGAACAATACGCCGCCGGCACCGGGATTCAGATTTCCCGCCGTGCATCAAGCGCAAGGCTCAGTATGCAAGTGCCCCTATTCTCGACTGCCTTGTGGAGCGCAAGTCCTCCGATGATTCTGGTCATGAAACTGAGCTTGCCAAGTCGAGTGAGGATTTGGAAGGTAAAATGGCGAATTTACAGCAGATGCGGTACTTCAAACTTGGAGACTAAGTTGGAGTGAATCGGAAGATTGGTATGAGTCATCCCAATCTTCCGCCACTCGGAGCGCACTAGAATGGAAGACGCATCAAATCAGAGCAGAGTAGACAGCGTCCGAGTACTTTAGGGAGTAAGAGCAGTCACCACGTAGCGTTCTGTAGCTTGTCCAGGTGACGGTCAGGACTCAACGACGAACCAAAATACATGTAAACTAGTATCACTAACGAGAAAGTGTACGAAGGACACTGATGGTGGGAGATAGGTATCGTCCTAGGCAAGTCCTAGGACAGGAAAGTATTTGCGATAGCAAGGGAAGGCCAACAGCAGAAGACAGGCGATTGAAGTCTAGCTCCTAGTATACGTCGTAGTTATAAGTAGCGACATTGCCTGCGCTGTTGGACTGAGAAGAAGCAGGCGGACTGGGTGATTTCTGACGGAATCACGCCGCCTGCACGCCGCCCTTCACGTCAAGCCCCTGCGCACGAAGGCCATCCATCTCGGCAGTGAGCCGAGCAAGCTCGGCTTTCTGGCGTTGGAGCATCTGGTTCTTGCGCGCAAGCTGAGCAATAATTACACATGTGCTCGAAACTGGAGACGTATTCGACCGACGCACCTCCTCCCTGAGGTTGTCCTCGCGGTATACGCGTTCGTGCGCGACAGCGGTAGCATTTGCGACCGTGTCCCACGTAGCGCACCGCAGGGTCTGAATGGACCCCAGGACCTCGGCTAGCGGATCGAGCACATTCGAGTCCTCGTTGCGATCGTGCTCGACGGCGTCGCGCACAGCATCAGCGTCCTCGTCGTTTCTAGACCTCCTCGCGGCTTGCAGAAGCATGGAGACGATATCCGCCGACGGTGCGTCCAGCGTGAGGCGACCTTCTACAGTGACGATGCGCACCCTGTTCCACATCCCCCCGCGCTTGAGCGCAGGACCCGGCTGCGTGAGGGGCGACCCCGCCAGACGGCGAAGGCTTTCGAAGAACATGCGAGCATACCACATACACGTATACTGAAGAGTGCTGTATCTACCCGCACGCTGGCTCAGCGTGTGGGCAGCGACAGCGCAGTCGACGATGTTAAGGGAGCCTTGAGTCGGCCTGAATGACGCCACGCGCACGTATGAGCGAGACACGTCCGCGATGAACTCCGCGAAAAGGGCGCGGTCGAGATCCGCCTCGAGCGCTGCGCTCATCAGCGGAACAGGGCCATAGCCATCCTGATCGCTTGATTGATAGTGCCTCTGACGCTCGACCTTGACGAGGCGGCGGTCGATGCCGGTCGGGGTCCCGTCCTTGCTCGACGCGGCGTGGCTGTAACAGACGATGACGAACTCGTGTGGAAGCTTGCCGAAAGCTCTCTCGCGCCTAAAATGGATAACCTCGTCGACGAGGCAGTCACGTAACGTGCGGTCGCGGAAGGGATCCAAATGAACGTTGTCCCCGACTATGTCGACAAATTGACGAGGCGAATAGCTGCACGAGCGTTCTTGAACGAAGTAGGGAATACGCTGATGGGGCGTGGTCACCCTTTCCGTCGTCTTGTCGGGATTGGGTGCAACATCGGAGAAGAGAAGCCTGCCTATAGACAGTAGGGCTTGCAGCATCATTATGTTACAAGCCTACTGAACCTGGTCAGTTAACGCGAAAGGAAGTAAGCGACGAACAACGACAGAAGCAATGGCAGTAGCAGCTCCCTGGAGCTAGTCAGTCGTCCGAGGTCGTATGGGTTTGAGAGCCTTCGAGACCTTGAGCGTTTATAGTAGTACATAGATCAAATCGGGAATAAAGGGGTACCTTCGTACACAGCTGACTGGAACCGTTCTACGACCCTGAAGAAGTGGACGGCCCTAGCTCGCTCACAGCCTGTCAGCCCTGACCCTTGGCTGATAGTGAAGAGGCACGTCTCACCGTCTTCCGCGTCAGACTCTGGCAGATGAAGCATGAAGCCGGCTGCTTATGACCACGCACTTGCGGCTGGTTAGTAGTGAATGACCTCGTGCACGCGACGATCGTGTAGCGGGCGGTCGTGCTGGGAATCAAGCTGATTGCTGTCTATTACGATGGAATAGCCTAGCGGGCCCGGCGAGGAGACCTCGGGGCAGCGGCCTGGGACACGCCTAGTGGTGGCTCTGAGCAGCAGGATGTCTCTATACGCGTGTGTCTAAGCGGTAATGACTCCGTCCCGGGTTCCCGGTTCCAGCGATATCCATAAACTGCCGTGGAGGATAAGTGCAAGGGTAAGTGCATGCAACGACGCAAGGATATGGCGAAGCGGGGTGGTCATGGACTGGGGCCTTGTCTGAGTTGGGTAAAGGGTGGTAGCGGAATGCGCTCATGGCGCGTAGAGCCTGAAGCATGTTAACGATATATCATTATGTCTGTCTCCATCAAGTCTCCATACCGGTTGATCGTGGGTTGATCGTTGGTTTATTGTAATAAAAGGAATAGACGGCCGCATGTTGAGCATTGTTGTAAGCTTGACTGCCGTTCAGTGGGCCTCTCAGCTGGGTGATTGGGTATAATGCGCTCGGTGCGGAGTCAAGAGTTGCACAGGATCGTCTTTCTTGTGAATAGGGGTGATGTGCCACGCGAAACGAGCTTGGAAGAAGCAGATCAGCCCCAAGTTACGCTTGTCGCGAGGGAAAAAAGGCCAAGCAGCTGTGCAGCGGAGAGAAATCTACGTACTTATCGCAAGTTTGTTGGGAAGAAGTGCGGGTCATCGGATCTAAAGCCTATCTGTTGCTTGCTTGCGGTGACCAGTATACATATCCGGCCCCAAAGGCTGAAGCAAAGAGCGTCACGGCCGCGCTTAGGAACGCAGTCGGTCAATAGAGTGAGGCAACACGAGTAAGACCACACGTTACAGAGCATGCCTTTTTACTTCTCTCCGACGTCTACGTATACTGCTCAGCAATCATGACCTGTTACCAATATCGTCGGCCCAAGCCCTGTCGGAAGGACTAGGATCAGCCTCGTGAATGGGGTACAGCCGAAGCGTAGTCGAGCCACGTTCCATCTCTTCGTCCGTTGTCTCCTGTATGTTGACAGACATCGAGCGGTCTCATGGTCAGTGAGTACGTTGAAAGATACGGTCAGGAGCCTATCAAGGTATAGGCGTCTCGTGAAGCTGATTGCTAGACCCCTTGAGCACAGCTGTCGTCAGTACGGCATTAGGTACAGCGATCGACTGACTCGCCATTCATCAGATCATGCACGGAGCAAAAACTCCAAGCAGTTGTTGGTCCCCGTGCCGATGCAACCGGCGGCCAGGCCGTCCAAATTATCGGTGTGGAGTGGCTGTCTGTCCATCCACGATCGACCTTCGAGTGTAATCAGTCTTGAGGGTAGACGGTGCAGAGCTCCAAAGCGACGGAGTGATCAAGGCGTGATAATGGTCTCATGCCAGATCGAATCATCCCCTCTTTCCAAATACAAACAAGTCACCGACAAACAGAAAGGTAAACAAACACGCCGTGATATTGGCTACATTGAACAAGGAAGCAGGTCAAATCCACGCAAAAGAGAACGCACAGGGATGCGGCGAGAGCAGAAGCGTATGATGATCGAACACTTCGCTAGCTATCGTTACGAAGCTGCGCGAGTTGCGCTCGCAGCTTGTTGACCTCTTCCGTACTGCGCGCGAGCTGGAAAAAGATTAGTACATGATTCCTTCGGATGATGAACTTGTTTACATACTTGAGCCTTCAGAATCTCCTCGCGGTGCACGCGCTCGTAAGCATAATCGGCAGCCTCGTCAATGGCTCGCCACGTTCCGGCGCGAGCAGTCTCGATAGCGGTCTGTACCTCTTCCAGCTGTGCAGCCGAACCCTCCTGAATATCCTGGTGCAGGTCGTGGCGTACCGCCTCGCGTATGGCCGCCACGCTCTCGCCGTATCCGAGTATATTCGACTGCTGCTGCCGAAGTTTTTTGACGATGTCCATCGACTGCACAAGGCGGCCCTGTGGGGTAACAACTTGCAGCTCAGCCCACATACCCGCACGCTTGTGCGCAGTGCCCTCTGTCAGCGATGGCCATCCCATGAGACGGCGAAGGCTTTCGAACAACGTGTGCGTATACCACATGGACATATAAGGCGCAGTGGTATGTCTGGCGGCGCGCTCGCTGATGACGCACGCAGCAACAAGGCAGTCGACGATGCTGAGCGTACTCTGAGCCGGCGTGAAAGAGGCGACGCGCTCGTAATCATGGGAGACGTCCTCGATGACCTCCACGACGCATACGCTGTCAAGATCGGCGACGCCATTGTTCTGTCGCATCGACTCGTGCTGAAGACGCTCGAATCTGCCGACGCGAGAGTCCGTGCCAAGGACGGCGCCATTCTTCCCAAAGACGGAGTGACTGTAGCGGACTACCACGACTTCGTGCGGTCCGTTGTCGAACGCGCCTTCGCGCCGGAGGTATATGACTTCGTTCACGCGACAGTCACGCAGCGTGCGGTTGTGTTGGGGGTCGAAGTGGACGTTCTCCTGGACGATGGTGACAAACTGGCTCGGCGAGTAGCTACACGTCCGGTCTTGGACGACGTAGGGGATGTATCGATATGGTCCAGTCATCTTCGCCGTCGTCTTGTCCGAGGCGTGTGACGGCGCGGATGGCGAGCCGTTGAACAGCAAATTGACCACGGAGTGAAGTCCTTGCAACATTTTACTTGAGCGAGATGATGCTCTGTCCCAAAAGATGAGTTACTCGACGAGGCATCATAGCGACGACACGCACCCAAGCGAGTCAGACCGTTTGCGAGCAAGCGACCGTGCGAGATTGGAAGCGAATCGAGACGCATAGCTTTCTCAGGTATCTGCGGTCAGAAAAAAGGTCGTTCACTTTGTGATTACTCACCTGCAGACTTGTGCCGCGCCATCCGACACGTACACAGGCGTGACTGCAAGAGGCTAGCATGGAGAGTGGTTAGCCTTCGAGACTGGGAGGAGCCAACGAGCGTTGCAGAAACGCCGGACACTGGGCTCCGCAGTTAGCTCGGTGGTGGCCACAAGATTGCCACGATACCGGGCTACTTTAATAGGCTTGTCGGGCCGAGGGCCGAGGCACTGATGCCGCCGGCCGCTCCCATACGAACTTACTATAGGTCGACCACTGACAGTGGTCGAGCCTAAGCCCAGCTTGAGCCTCATCCGCACCTCTGTCGAGCACCTGCATGCCCTAGTCTAGACAGCTCCATGCTTGTTGCTCTGGGGTTCAACGTTCATGACCGGCACATTGCACCAGCGTGAAGATTGATATCGCCAGCCTCGAGCGGGATGGGCCTTACAAGCACTGAAGAATGACCGTCGGATTAGCCTTCATTCATATAACAGGCGTGGCCATGAGCTCACCAAGATGTTCTGAATAACGAGCGGTGAAATCAAAATGTACCTGTGCGTTGGCAGCATCGGCTTTGCGACCCTCGAGACGCTAGTGTCGACAGCTGTCTCTAGAGGTCGACGGTGACAGCTCGATAACAGGTCGAGGGTATCCTTGGGTTTGAGTCCATGCTATGGGCAGAAGTAAGGGTTCTTACGAGGATGATGTACAGGCGTACCAAGAGGGGAAGTTGAGGGGAAGCCTGGAAAGCGTCGCCTGTGATCCGTGAAGGACATGCGTCCTGCGCCCTCGGATGACGGCGACTCCAGTCGAGCACTCGGACTGTACACCAAAGGGAACCAACGCGACCGTCTGGAGACCAATTTGGAAATGATAGCACCATGCACGGGCATACTGGAAGAACAGGAAGGCTGCTGCTTTGCATAATCTGTTCGACATCGTCTGTCATGCGATTGACAAGCTGCTCGCACGAAAATGGAAGTAAGCGGCTAATATGATCATTGAGACTGAGGAAAGATCAGAAAACTGAATTAGAATAGTAAGGGTAAGAGTAGACGAGGCAGTAAGTGCGCAACAAGGGAAGTCGGAGAAGAGCTCGGCTGACCATAAGCAGTGGCGGGTAAAGATGAACCTTCGGCCGTAAAGGGATCATAGTAGAAAAGAAGTACAAGCGCCATACCTGATGGGGAAGTGGTGGTGACATTGTTGTTCAGCCGCTCGTGTGGAGCGCCTCTAGACCAAGTGCCTCGAGCCGTTGCGTGAAATTAGCTTGTAGCTCCCTCAGCTTTGCCTCCAAGCGTGCGTTCTGTGTGACCGTCAGTTTCCGTATGCCGTAGCACTTGCGACGCACCTTCTCCAGCAGGATAGTTTCACGGTAGAATTTGCGTAGGCTTCAGCGTCTGGCTCTCGATGACGCGCCACACAGCCGGAGGAGACTGGCGATGTACATCTGTAGCTCAGACAGCGGCGGGATCCGTATCTCTGCGTACTGCCGATACTCCTCGATGAACTCGTCGCGTATGGCCTTCACGTCGTCCGTGAGGCCCTCACCTCCTCGCGTGATGGGCTGGTGCATGACGAGCATCACGAAGTGGTCCGCCATCTCCTCCAGTGTACGCCCCTGCGTCCACTGGAGCTGCAGCGATCCATCGGCGCGGACCAAAGGCATGGGCAAGAGGGCGAACCTGCCGGCGCGGTCGTACGCAGGGCCCGGCACCGCTGTAGGACTGCCCGCAAAGTGGCGCAGGCACTCGAAGACCATCCGCGCATACCACATACACATATACTGGAGCGTTTTGTACTTGAGAGCACGCTCGGTGATCGCATGGGCGGTTAAAACGCAATGGACTATATTGAGGGAGCGTGGGTCGGGGGTAAATGAAGCGATGAGATCGTAGGGTGGGCCACGTCGAGGAGTCGTGACCGCCTGGAGCGAGTGCGCGATGAGGATATTGTCGAAGTTATCGACACCGCCGGTCTTGGACTCCGTGGACACGTCGTGACGTGGTAGAACTCGGGAGGAAGGGAGCCGTTTTGGGATATGTGCTGGTCGTGCTTGCGACGCTCGATCCTGATGTAGTGATGAGAGGGATCGAGCTAGTGCCGTTCTCGTTGACACAGATGAAGCGAGCAACGACGATCTCATGCGCGCCGCCTCTACGTCCCTCCTTCCGGTAGTAGGAGACCTTGTCAACAACGCAGTCGCGCAGCGTGTCTGCCAGGTGAGGGTCGGAACCAGGGTTCATCTGAAGACGGTCGTAGAGCTGGCGAGGAGAGTGATTCTCCGCACGGTCTGAGACGAAGTACGGAAGGCGTGTACTAGCGTGCGTGCTCGTTGTGTTCGTGGTAGACATGTCGAAGCGGGGGTGGGCTGAAGCTGCGCCTGAAACGAGTTCAGCCTACAATATATGGCTCTCTGGGTGAACGATGACGATCCACAAACGAGATAATCAAGTACGTACTTGCAGCGGCGCAATTGCGAAGCCAAATACGGAACTGGTCTCAGCGATTCGGCGGCCTGACTGGCGAGATATGGGCCTTGCGCTTCGTTTGGAGATTGTACGGAGTTGAGTATGCCAGTGACAGTCGTATGTGCTGCCTTTGCAGCGAACGGATGGTAGGGCCTTGAGATCTGCCGATGCGCGGTCGCTGAGCTCGTTAAAGGTTACTGCTCGCGGTCTCCAGAATTATCGCAAGAAATATCTGCATAAAGGACGGTCTGAAGGATTGGAAGAACTCACTGCAGCCTTAGCGGGAATTGACCGCGATCGCTTTATCCACAAGCGCATGATCACACGCGCTGGATAGTAGTACTGCCTGGATTGTATATGCCTGGCGGGGAATACGAATGAGCAGAATCACGCATTCTATGAGCGCCTCGTAGTGACAGGATCAACATGGTGGAGGCGAGGAAAGGAGCACACATGATGCAACTCACGGGAAAGGGGAAGGCGCAACCAAGTCGACGGGACTCGGGAATCTGATCCGGCTCCCGAGCCCTCACGCAGCCTCGAGGACGACTCCTCACGGTTCTCGCACTCAATGGTCTTCTTTTGCGCTCGGGACACGAGGTCTCCTGAAGTTGCGCCGTATCATCGTATTCCGGAGAAGCAGGTCAGCCCATACTCGCGGTAGCTCCAACTAAGGTACGCACATGAGCAGCAAGGAAGGAGGACACAAGAAACGAGACTGGCACCATCAACGAGTCGCCGCCACCAAAGTTCCTGCATGGCATGTGTGAGGTTGAAGTTGAAGGAGGCTGATCCAATGAAATTCGTACCACTGATTTTTATCGCTCGGGCAGCTCAACTAGCGCTCCAGCCGCTAGCGCAGTGCACTTTTCTTCCTTGCACTGACGAGTAGTCGGCGATGATCCGGATTTTTGCCGCCTACCAGCGCACGCCGCACATCAGCTCTGTCCGGCGCCACAATAAATCGTGCTTGGAATCGGCACCGAAGCTGCGTTCTCGAAGCGCCATCGTGACCACAATGTAGGTATGCAGCTATATCACGATTCAGGAACCACATAGAAGGACATGTAGACGGAGCGCACCGGGGTCGCGGGTTGAAGGAGGTCGCCCACTGAGGTGATCTAAAAAACGATATCGAAGATGAGTTCACATTTGCGATACACGGAAAATACGCGTGTCTTACCGTTTACTCGAGACTATTATGCGAGCGCTTATTGGGCGCTTGTACATCGCGCATCTCGGCAGAGCGCGTCGTCGGAGAGTCGAACATTGCGGGTGTCTTCGCTGAAGCACTCTCGGATTCGAATGGCGGAGCACATGTACACGAGCGTAGTCTGGGCAGGGGCCGCTGTATATGCACGAAAGGCTCAAGAGGCGCAACTCTCTTGCCGCCGTTAAGTGAAGTAGGACGTGGCGGTAGATGTGGTCGTGCCAGGCGAGGTTTTCGAAAAGGAGTCCTGGAGGGTGCTCACAGGAATATATCGATCACCAGATGCCTTCTGGCTGGATAACGTAGTCATACATGTCCGGTCGTACGGGCTAACGCATCTGACGCCGACGCCAGAGCTGGAACATCATCTACTGAAGACAACATGTAAGAGAAACGATCTAGAAAATGCGGGACGACGCACGCCATACGAGATAGGCTCCATTTTGAGCCCCCTTGACCCCCAGAGTGCATTCATATGCTGGAGAAAGCCAGCAGGCGCCTATAGATGGTCGCGGGAGCCCCAACTCTCGAGTACCGACTGAGCAGTCGCGTATGGCGCCGTCGGGTGAAACAGCTTCCCTCTTTCGAATGGGGCCGCATATGGGCGGCCATAACTGCTGAATCAAATCGCCGCGCCGCTCGGTTCACACAAGGTCGCATACACAGAGGACGCCAGCAACTATAAGTAGTCAGTGTAAAATGTCGAGTCGCTTCAGCTATTACGCTTCTGCTTATCATAGCACAGACAAGTCGGGCAAAGAGGGCAGTCGCCGCATCTAGAAGTGAGTTTGGACATGACAGTAATCCATAAGAAAGAGACACCGCGATGTCCAAAAGCGTGAAAATCTGATCAGTTGTCAGTGCATTACACAGCCACTTCCTGAATGCCAGCCGGCGCCCAGAACTGGCCTACAGTCCTCATTGATCCCTTCGCGCTCTTCGCAGCTGTCTGCTCTTGAAGCTGTATAATGTGCGCAGAAATCTGTAGTTCCCCTATTCTAACCCAAAATGTGCACGCGAGGGTCAGCCTCCCGGCCTGCTCCCGGCCGAACTCGTTGGCATGGCACCTGCCCTGCATCCCATGAAGATCACGTTCGTCATATAGCATAGAGAGGATAGAAAGAAGAGCATAAGAAGGTCGTACCGAGCAGAAGGTAAGAAGTTATGTACCGGCGAAACAGAAGTACACTGGAACAAAGATTGTATATACACAAGACACCGATCCGCAGGAATAAATAGGAGAAATTCTGACATACGTCCACGTAGGCCCATACGACGGCCGCATCCAGTAGACTTGACATTGTATTATATAGCCTGAACCTCAGCGCTTCTGTGAATTCTGCGGGCCTCCGCGAGCTGGGCACGAAGGCGTTCCATCTCTGCCGCCCTGGAGGCAGCCTAGACACGAGTCAGTCCTCGTAAAGCATGCAAGATGAACTTGGGAAACCAACCTCCCTCTTCAGGATCTCCTCGCGATGCACGCGTTCATATGCATACTCAGTAGCCTTTCGGATCGCCTGCCACGTACTGTCCAGCTTGGCTTTGATGGCCGCTTGCATCTCCTGCAGCTGTATTACAGAGGGCCCTGCATTGGTCTGAGAGGCCCTGTCTCGAATGCGAGCGGAGCCGACGTGAACCGGCGGACTTCCCGAGAGACAGCGCAAGTTATGGAACAGAGCGTCGGCGTACCAGAGGGACGGACACTGGAGGGTGTACGCGCGGGAGCGCTCACTGATAATGTGGGCGGCAACGGCGCAGTCGACAATATTCAATGTATCCCGCTCCGGCACGAAGCGCGCAACGCAAGTGTAGTTATAGGCCAGGTCTTCGATGAACTCTGCGATCCGGACATGGTCCAGATCGACAGTGGCAGAGTCAGGCGGCGGCGCTAGAGTAGTTGCGGATCCTGGTGCTAGGCGCTCGAATCTAGCAATGCGACAGTCGCCGCGGATGCTTGCACCGTTCTCCTCGATTACGGCGTGGCTGTAGCGAATAACAACTATTTCATGAGGGCCCTTGCCAGACATGTAATCCCGTCGAAAGTGGCTGACCTCGTCAACGCGGCATTCGCGGAGCGTATCGGCCCGCTGAGGGTCCATCTGACCGTTGTCTTCGATGATATCGACGAGCTGGCGTAGCGAGTAGCTGCATGATCGATCCTGGACGAGGCTGGGGATGTACTGATAGGGCCTCGTCACTCTCGCTGTCGTCTTGTCCGGATCGGGCGAGGGGACGAAGAACGAGCCATGTAGCAGGAATCGGCTTATGATGCGGAGTCCGGACCACATTTACCCGGACAATGCGACGTGCTCTATGGTGACCGAGTCAATCGACGCGAGCGAAAGCAGTCAATAAACGCACGGTGGTCAACTGCGATGTCCTCCGAATGGGCGTGTACCGAACGGAGTTGGGTCAATCTGTAGAGCGCTCGGGTAGTGCACGCCGTCTATCTCGTTGAGCGTGTAGAACGAGCATGATATATGACGACGTACTCGTTTGTGGGAGAGTTCCCCGTTTTCCCTCAGACCGACATGGCAGTATATCAACGGCTGCTGTTTCGCTGCTTACCACCGTCATGATACGTAGGCCATACATTTGGACCACTGCTCCAAATACAGACCAAGTAACGTGCGATATTTGCCATTCAGAGAAGAATGAGATCACGCGATCTCGACCGCAAGAAGGCCTATTCCGGGGAATTGGAGGGTTGTGCACACAGTCATATTCCCGGGTTTATTTGTGGCTCTGGCATCTTCCGTTGGACATCGGTCAGCAAGCGTGACGGACGGTTTGATTGAGTACGCCGTGTTCAGGAAGTGCATATAACTCGCCATGTGATATGAGACGCCGTACATACATTGAACGCCACTGCGAAGCGACGCGCAGTATGAGAAGTGCCGGCAATCGTCGGATAACGCTGTTACCCCGCAGGATAGCGCTATCCGGGCCAGCAGAAAGTGCGACCGTCGCCGACTGTCCCTCCGACTCCCGCCTGATGCTAATTCAAGTTGACCTTGAGCCCACAGCGCTGAGATGCGTACCAGGAGACAGTATTTCAGCAGTGAAGTGTCGAGCTGTACACGTACCGTTGTAAAAATTGTGCTGGAGGACTGCCGCCGACATTTTATGAGAGGCTTGGTACTCGTATGATGGTCGTGGCGCTGTTGCAATGACGGGGAACTAGGCCGCTATGGCGTGACACAAGATACCTCACCATACTCGATTTACGCCGGCTTTTCGTGCCGTAGGTACGAGAGGGAGCATGATGGGACGTGCAGTCGTCCATACCCATCGAGAGCCTGTGCGCACGTATGCAAGCTGATGTAGCAGGTCAACATCTGATGTGAGCTCAAGTGATTGTGACACACCTTCGTGAACCAGGCTGTAGCGCCTCTCAGATTTCCCGGATTCAGCCAGCGAATGGCGGTGAGCACTGAGCGCTGAGCATCCGATGATCGGGTGGCGTAGATATATGGATGCGGTGAACAGGATCGGACGTTGGCCAGGGAAGCATAAGGGGAGTGGCTCACAGGATGTAGAGGCAAAGGTCTGACAGAAGACCACATCGCATGATGCATGAGGAGTTCAGTCGACGCTCTGACAAAACAAACTCCCTGAGCCAGAAGTTTGGTGTTGGCCATCGCGTTAGTAGGCGTTACTCACGTGCCGGTACCGTGCGTCACGGTGGGCACGCCGTCGCGGCTGGGATCCGGGACACCGGTGCAATGACTGGGACAATGACAGTCGGCTGGGACACTGATCTTGGTACTAGTGGCAGGGCGCGACAAACGAGCGAGGCCTGAGGCACAGGCTGGGATATCGGCTGAAGCGCTGGGCTAATTAGCTGCAGGAAGCAGGACGTACAAGTGCGCGTCGAGCTGCGCTCACCACGATTCTGTCGCTTTCCGATTTCGGGGGCTCCGTCGTCACGTCACGATGATGCATCACGACTTGAACGTCATTCCATAATACATAACCTCAGCGGCCAGCCAGAGGTCGGAATTTCATTCCCTTATTCCCTTGACAGCCGATAAATGCAGAACAGGTGATAGGATCCATATTTTACAGTGACCTGAATTAAATATACATCATTTTGCAGATTCCGCTCTCGAGCAGCCGTCAAGGAGAGCCAATGTTCACGGCATCCATCTGCGCTTTCAAAGCGCTCAGTTCGCGATCCTGTCTGGCAATCTGAAAATATCAGTCTCATCCTCGTTAACGATACATGATCTGCGTACATGGTTCCTCATCCTGTCTTCGCGATGTACGCGTTCGTAGGCCTCTTTAGTTATCTCTCTAATGACTCGCCACGCGGCAGTGCGCACATTTTGAGCAGAAAGCTGTATCTCCTGGAGCGGTCGGAGTGGTCCCTCGTGGGACTGACGAAAGTCGTGCATGAACTCAGCGCGCATGGCCGCGACGTCAGTGAGGTTCGGGGCTGGCGCGGTTGTAGCCTGTCGACGAAGAATCGTCACGACATTGTCCGCAACTTGCTCCAGCGTCCGCGGCGACTCCAACCAAAGGGAACCATCGCCACGGACGAGGACCATTAGCCCAAACCTGCCAGCGCGCGTGTACGCAGGGCCCTCCCGCGTCGCGGGACACCCCGCGAAGTAGCGAAGAGTCTCGAAGACCATGCGCGCGTACCACATACACATGTACTGCAGCGTGCTGTAATTCGTTGCACGTTCGGTAACGATATACGCAGTGACGGCGCAGTCGACAATGTTGAGCGGGTGGCCTTCGGTAGTCGTGAAAGAAGCCACAAGATCGTAAGACCGGCTCGTACGTGTCGTGGCGGCTGCGAGGGACACTGCGAAGCGAACACTATCCATGGCCTCGCTCCCCCCAGACCTGGACTCGCGGGAGACCTGGCTAGTGTGACGAACGAGCGGAGGCATAGAACCGCTATCCTCTTCACGCGTGCGGTGTTTGAGGCGCTCGAACGTGACGTAGCGGCAATCCGTACCGAGGACGGTGCCATCCTCGAGGTGAACCGTATGGCTACAGCGCACGACGACGATCTCGTGCGCAGCCTTGTTATCCTCCTCGCGAGCCCGCAAGTAGCGAACCTCGTCCACGACGCAGTTGCGCAGAGTCTGCTCGCGGTAGGGATCCTCGCGGAGGTTGCCCAGAAGCTCCTCATGGAACTGGCGAGGCGAGCGTATATTGTAGTCGAGCGGTGAGGTGAAGATAGGAGGGACGATGGAGAAAACCTGCGCTGCGGCCATGTTGAGTTGTAGATGGGGGGCAGTCCGTTCGACGAGCCAATGACAAGCAGCTTGTTCAAAGACCCATTACTTATGAGGCCGCAAGGTATTCTTGGTCAACTGACTGCCACGGAGCTCCTCAGATGAACCAAAGAGGGAATCCACGCCGCACTCACGAAGTTACTCACGGCGTGCGGCACGGCAGTGACAGATTGAAAGCCCTCGGGCTTTGCGTGGAGAGGACACGTTGAAATCGGCAGGCGGGCGTGTCGTAGCTTGAGCGTACGGCACCGAGAGATTAACTGAATGCACCTACCACTGTCCTATCGCGCCTTCTAGACATGTTGATTGCTAGGAGAGGAAAGAGGCTTCTGTCACACGATTCCGTAGGTCTCATAGTGATCACTGACAAGATCAGCACCTTTTTCGAGACTGTTGAAGCTCACCGACTGCCGGAGAATTGACGCTGACCGCCTCGGGTTCCTTGGCAAGAGTCTTGCTGAGCGCCGCAGAGATAGCCGCTGATGCGTATACATTATGGCAACTAGAACGGCAGAAGCGGTCGATTGCAGCCCGTCTATAATCAGCGGTCAGCCACAAGATCTGAATAGAGCATTGAAAGCCCTGTCGCAGCCTGTGAGATACGAGTGCCTTCGGGAATGCCTAAGAGTCGTACGTCTCCTTGTAGCCTCGACCTATCCTTTCATGCCATCGCACGTATGCAGTCAACCATCTGATCATCCTGGACGCATCTGAACAAACGTCCGTCAACCGCGTTTTGCGCCTCAAAATCGTACACGCACCAGGTAAGCAACTAGCGATCCGGAGCGGCACTGAGCGCTGAGCGCTGAAGCTGAAGCGCTGATCATCGACTTTTGAGGGAATGAAGAAAGGCAGACACAGAGTTGAGGTCGGACTCAGGGCACGACGTATCCAGATTCATGTCTCGTCATATTTGCTACTTCGCAACATTGTATATCTACAGTATGAGAAATTCGATGAGCACCTAAGCAGAATGGAGGGAAAAGGGGCAAGAGATTCAGAACGAACGTGGAAGACATAGGGCGTCGCGTCATTCAACTATCCAAGAGGGTATCCAGAGCCGAGGCGAGTGCGACTCGCAGCGCAACCAACATACGTTACTACCAGAGCTACGGGCGCCCCAGGAGCTGGCGCAGAGCGCTCTTCACCATCCTCCCTTACGCTGGCATGTCCGGTGTCGGCGGGGCCGATAGCTTGAGGTCGTTGGCGCGAACGCTCTTTTCCTTCGCCTCTTTCGAGACGTCAGCTGGCGCGGATGCGCTCTTCACCGTCCGCCGAGTAAGTCTTCATCGTCTCCTAGTCGTGATGTCGCTGTCGATCGTCGCGTTATACAGCCACCCCACGCGCTCGTCCATGTACTGAACGTGCACCGTCCACAGCCACCCCGAGCCTCTCCCCATCATACAAGTGGTGGCTCACCTAGGCGGATAGCCAAACCCTTCCAGCGCTCGCCGTACACGCTCATCGTATCGAACACCATCCAACCCTCTCAGGTCTCGTAATCGAGCACAAAGTCGGTCGCGAGTCAGGCCCGTGCTCGCTCGAAACGCGGCTGGCACCACAGCAGACACATACGCAGCCGTGTCTCGGTCTACGGTAACAGAAGGACGACGTACCATACACAGATTGACATTGACAAAATGCAGGTGTCCGGTGGTTGAGGGCAGGAAGAACGATACCGAGAGAAACGTCAACACCACAGCTCATACAAACACAAGTACTCACCGCTCGGTTCGAAGCTCGAGATATGAGCGTCTCCACAACGCGCGTCTCGACAGAGGCCCCCACCGGGGACTTCGAACTTGCAGACCGTCTTCGCAGGATCTAGAGTCCGCGCCGCCGTTGCGAGCTTCAGCCGACGCAAGTCCGGATACGGGTACTCGCTGCCCGGATAAGGATGTTCGGCAGCATCCGGAGCAAGAGCACACTCGGGTGCCCGTAGAACTTCTTCGCCTTCAGTTGGGAGAGCGGTCGTTGGTCGCGCCGGTGATGAATGTGTAGATGACGCCGTAGATGACGAAGGCGAAGGTGGTCGTTGGTCGTTCTCACTGTGATCAGTATCGATGACCATCTGGCCCATCTCACCCGACAAGATAGGTGCAGAGGACAGGAAGGGGTACTGGGAGAAGGGTGACGTGTAGGACGAAAAGAGCGGGGGAACAGAAGGAGGATACACTATGGTGGCGGAGGCGGCGTCTTCTGAAGTAGAACGTGCTTGATCCTGGTGATGAGTGCTGGAGGGTGTGGGTGTTGAGGTTCCTGAGGAGCTTTCTGACGGTGCCGGTGTAGTCTATAGGACAAAGAAACCAGGCTATCATGAGTACGAGGATGCAACGCGAATTCACGTTCATAAGTATATATCAAGCAATAGACGACGCACCTCAGACGACGAGACGACGGCAACGTCGACGTCAATTGACTCCGGTTCTTGAGTAGGATATTCCGTGGGAGATGCAACCTAGAAACATGCAGAAAGGTCCGAAAGATATAGAAGGAAGATAGAGGAGGATGCAAGCCGGAATAAATGGGAAAATGAACAAAAGGTATGGCATCAGGGTTCAACTGCTTGCATTGACGAGAACGGGGACTCTTGCCGCTAGTTCGTCTGGCTTTGCAGTAGCTGTAGATGGTAAGAAGGAAGGGAGAAGAGGGTAAGACGGAAAGTGAAAAAGAGGAAACAAAAGGAAGCAAGAAAAGGTGAGTAAGAAATTAAGGCGGCGGTCGGCAAGCATTCTTGAGTGGGTCAATGGAAAGACTTGCCTTGCAATGTTTCCTGGGCCCGGGTATCATCTAGGTTTGAGGAGCGGTGATGTCGGGTGTCCACGATAACGAGCAAGAGTGCAACGCAAGAGATGAAGAACACATGAAAGCCAGATGAAAGTCAGCTTGATGGATGGCAGGACGACGAAGAGACGAGAGGACCATTGACAGTAGCCGGCGGAGGTGGGATGCCATGATTGACAACTGCGACGGGCTTGGGGGTGGCGGCGGGCGTGAGGGCTGTCAGGTCATGTCAATTTGGTAACATTGTCAGCCAACAATGAACGCACGTTTGGCCGGATGAAAAGCAGGCGCGGAAGCCTGAAGGACCATATTCGGTCTTGGTGAATCCTGTAGGGACTTCATCGGCACGGCTGGCCTGGGAGTTCTGGCCACTTCGGCCTTCGCAGTTGTCGGCTTCGGTGTGCCGACCGCCCGCTTGGGTGCGACAACGGCTTGCATGCTTGCGACGACCGCGGGCGCAACCACAGGCGAGACCACCGTCGAGCCCGACGTAGGAGTCGTCACGGCGGAGTCACCGACCTGGACCGGGACCAGTTTCGGCTGCTTCTTCATCTCCCATAAGCACTAAACCTCGACGAGCACGGACGTGAACGCTCACTTTGCGCTTCTCAGCATCGATAATCTTCTGCTTCATACGCCGGATCTCGTCCTCCTTGCGGCGGAGCTCGTCTGGCCCCACGAGCGCTGCCGGCGACCCCGCCGCGGGCGGTCGAGGGGAGCCCAGGCCGGCCGTCGGCGTCCCGAAGCCCTTGGTGTACATGGGCATGCCGGTGATCGGGGTCCCGGTCATAGTTAGAGGCAGCGTTGGCATCGGCTGGGCGATGTAGGGCACGGACTGTGACATGGAGAGGCTGCCCTGAGAAGAAGTGCCGATCGAAGACGAGCCGTCGTCCTCGGTGTCGCTAACGTCGATGATAAGCCGCTTCGCAGTGCTGATGCCACCTGCAAAGCTGTTCGCTCGGACTGGCGAACGAGGCATCTGTGGTCGAGGTGCAGGACGCCTCTCGTCCGCGTCAACGAAGTCCGCCGCCACAGGTCGCTTCTTCCCTCGAGGTGGTGGTGGTGGCTGTCCGTTCCGGGTCTGACCATTCTTCTGGGCACTGCTTGCGTTAAACCCATTCCCGTTGTAGGACGCGGATGCGGGCATTGCTGGGACCTCGTCGACCCGTGGAATGTCCCCGCCGGGCAGCGCCGCTGCCATGACCTGAGAAAGGGATGGGGCCAAGCCCACCTCTTTAGGAACCGGCATCGGAGCGGCGGGTGCTGGCGTAGGCGCAACTGCGGGTACCGGTGCTCGAGGAGTCGCTGCTGGTGCTGCCGGGACGGGTGCTGCAGCCGGGGCCTGTCGCGGTACCGGCGCCGAAGCAGGTGCCGGTGCAGGAGGTGGGGCTTGTCTTCGCATGACGGGCGCCGCAGGTTTAGGTACAGCCGCGGGTGCGGGTCGTACTGGCGGTGGCGGCTCCGGCCGCGAGAACGAAAGGCCAGGAATCTCGTCGACATCCATATCGTCATCGGCGTACGACGGTGGCGATTGTGTTGCCTGCGCACTGAGTGACGAGAACGATGGCTGCGCGGAAAGGGGCCCAGACGGTCCGGGTGCGATACTCTGCAGGAAGTCCTCGACCTGATCAATGGGTGCTGGAGGACCCATCTCGATATCTTGGGTTCGATGAGACTGCTGAGCCTTGAGCGTGGCTGTTTTGCGCTTCCGCGCCATGAGCTCCTGCCGCCGCTTTTGTTCCATGTCGAGTAGAGCAGCGGACGGTGGTACATCAGGATCCAGCGTTTGTTGTATGGGCCGTACTGGCGTCGCGAGCGGCGGGGGCTTGGGTGGGAGACCATGATGTAGTCCGCGCTGGGCCGGTAGCTCGGAATGCGTCCCAGGGCGTACCATGTTCGGTGTGTACGGGATCAGGCCGGTTGCGTCCAGGTTGGCGGGGAAGCGCAGATTGAGTTCGCTGAAGACGTAGAAGAGAATCTCGCGACTCAAGCCCATGTCAAGGAGATGGTTAGGGTGCACGCCCCAGCCCAAAAGATCAAGGATGATGTCCTTCGCCGTGTCGTACTGCTCTTGCGTCACTGAAGCACGGGTCAATATATGTGGCACAAAATGATTGACTGGTACGCACTTGTGAGGCCTGGTCGGATATGCTCTGCGTCGATAACAAACTCGGGCTCATGGACTGGCATGGTGATTATGCTGGGGCGACGAGGCGGCTTCTCGCGAGGGGAGATTTGACTAGAGAAGGAGCCTGATGCCTTCCTCGGTGCGGTAGATATCCTGTCCAAAAGCGACGGAGTAGGTGGTTCGGCCGGCTTCACTGGGATAGGTGTAGTGTCAAGAAAGGCGGGCTTGGGCGGAAGGGCAGCAGGGCGCGGTCGCTGAGGTAGCGGCTGGGGTGGTTCCGGGGCTTGTGCAGGCGCAGGGGGCTCTTCCGAATCGCTGATCTCCCCTTCTTCGCGTTGTCCGGGATCGGAAGCGGGCGCAGAGGATTCTGGCGGGGGCGCCGGTTCGCTGGAGCCGTAGTCAAGGGTGTCCGATGGTCCTTGTGGTCTTGCGGGTAGCGATGGCGGCGCAGCGACCTCCGCCGGCTTTCGACGCTTAGATTTGAGCGTCATAAGCGCAGCCGCTCGTAAAGACGAAGGGTCCACTGCGAAACTGGTTGTCTCCTGATTGAAGTCTGGCGAAGTATCCATCGCTTGTGATGATGGTTCGGGAAGAGAAGGGTCGGCCATTGCTGCAGCCGACGAGCAGAAAGGGAAGGAAAGAGGAGGGACAAAGGACAAAGCGATGTGAAAGCCAAGATCGGACTCGGAGAAAAACGTCATGTGACGTTGTCCTCCTGGACAATCGCGTGCAAATAGATACAAGCAAAAGCATCATCTCCAAACGTTTCGTCTCGACTTCACCTCTCTTTCGATTGGCATACTTATGGCAGTCACACCCGTCCGAGCAACAGCGCGCAAGTCTCGCGATAGATTACTATGATGCGTATGTACCGCAGAAAATGGCTAATTACAAGGAGGCTCTAAAAACGAGTGCGAGTGGGAAAATCCAGATCTCTGTTTCTACATAGGGTGCACTACCCAAATGCATATCGTGATGGTCGACAGTATCCTGAAACACAATGAACAACGGCCTTTGCGGCTGACCCTTTTGTAAACTCCTCTCCGGGGTGGGTGACGCCGTGCGGGGTGAGTGAATCCCGTGCGGGGGTAAGTAGTCGAGGTACCCAAGACATATGAACAAGCAGCCCGGAATGTCGACTGCCTCGGAAAAAAATTGGCGGGGGCTCTCGCAAGGAGGCGAACTATACACGGAACGCCTTCCGGTCGTCCATGGACTGCTGCGGAATGAGCGATGTGAAGGGGGCTCCGAGTATCGAGCGCACCTCGGCGTCCTTGTTATCCGTCATGGCGGTTCTCTCGATGGACACGAGAACACTTCCTTGCTGAGACAAGTGGGTGAGCTAGGCATCGGCGAATAGCACCGCGGGTACGCACTGCTGGAGCTCTGTTGCCGGAAACGTTGCCGCTCGACGTGGCGCCATGGTAGGAGAGGGCGTACTCGTCGGGCCGGCTGCCGCTGCTCGATGCACGCAGGCGACGGCGAGCGTTCAGGCTCGCCAAAAGGGATATGCAGTAGACTGAGCGGGAGATTCGGTCAGTCGACGCTTCGCGTCATAGTCACTGTCTCGACGTACTGCGACCAAGGCAGAAGTAGAACGGCTACGGCGGGTGGTCAGACCATGGTCAGAAGAAGACAAGGGAAGACGTACATAAGCAACCCAGGTCAAAGGACCGAGTTGAAGCTGTGCAAGTCAGCACACCAGGCGCTGGTATCTTCAATCACGATCACGTACCGCGAGCAGCGTGCCCAGCGCGCAAGCACTGGAGAATACAGATTAGCGACGAAGAATACAAGCGTTCCAAGACAGCCCACCTTGTCAAGGCTCCGGAGTTGACGACGTAGGTTACCAGCATAGAAATGACCGTGTCAGTCCTAGCGCGGGTTTCAGCAGATACCCTCGCACTACTACATCCATTCGAAAACTCACTGCTTGAATCCGGTACGGCTCCTGAGCAGGATGACGACCATCGTGACCGCGATGATGATGTCGAGGGCCGCGCCGATACTGTTCACGGTGGTGACCAAGTTCTATGGGGTTGTCAGACGCGCAGACCAGCCAAACCCATGACGCCGACGTACACCCAGCGTGGGGATCTGCTCTGCGGCAATCGTCGAGCTGGGCAGTGATGATGAGCGTGTGCTGCACATCCAGGACAGGGCTGTGAGCTTACCACTTGATAGCGTAGACTATGCAGTACGTTCGTCAGTTATATTAGGCCTTGATATCTCGATCAAGCGCAGGCGTACCGAAAGCGACGACTGGGTGAACATCAGCTACATACTTTATGCGGAGAAAGGGCGCAACTTACTGAGCTGGACCACACTGGCCGCGGTCTGAGAAGGACGGGTCATTAGCGAGGGAGGACAAAACCAAGCATCATGGACGTACCAAGAATGCAGGGAAATACCAGTTCCTGTTCAGCACTGGGGGGAGATCGTCAGCTTCATCGGCAATGAAGGTAGACTACTCACAAATGTATATGCGGTAGAAGTAGAATCCTTGGACGGTGAATGCCGTGAGCGCCTGCTCGCGCCATCAGCATTCCGCTCGGATGAAGAACGAAGTGAGAGCGTTACATTAAAGTACGTCTGGGCCTATAGAGCGCGTCAGACTGGATGTTGTTGCGGCGAAGCACGTCACATACCATGAGTCCCCTATCGTCCCGGAGCGGTGTTAGCGACGTTTACAGACCGTGTGCGCAGCAAGCGACGTACCAGCCAATGTCGCCAAGGATTCTGAGGATCGCGAATTAGGATTAAGTTGGTGAAGACGAAAGATGCTCACGCTGGATCCGGGTAGTAGGTGACCGTGTTGACATACACTAGATGAAGGAGGACGGTAAGACAGGTTTCTGCTGTGAAGAGGTGCTTGACTTGCTCTTGTCCGTTACCGAAATCTGGTGACCTGTGTGGAGTTGAGACGTTGGTGATCAGGGAGGGAGAGCGACGCGGAAGCGCATACCGATCGTCGTGGCGAGCGAGAATGCGACCTGGGAGCGCGAATGAGCAAATATACGAGACGCATAGCACACGAGAGGACGTACCACAAACTTGATATACCATGGGTCCTTAGGGTAGATCGCAAAGTATGTGGCAGTCTAGCAAAACGAACATTAGCACGGGCGCTTATGTGCTGATCCGCGGGAGCAAACGTACCTGTGTACACGCCACTGTAGGTCACAGAGGTACCAGGGCAAAGGTGAGAAGAGCTCAGGACGACAGCAGGCAGGGCGGACACACCTCCGAGCATGCTTTCGATCGAGGACCTGTCAGCACAAATAACGCAGGCCGAGAGCGAAGGGAGGGTACGTACAACGCGGAGAGGACCACTCCGACCAGGTACGCGCCTAGGGTGAGATCGTAGGCGCCCATGTCTTCGTATTTCGTTCAGCAGCGTCCGGCTGGAATCAGAGTAAGGGGAGGGCGAGAACGGCGCGACCGTGGTGTGGGGCTTAAAAAGAGAGGTGACCCCGTTCACACGCACCCGGGAAGCCTGCGGTAAAACTCACGAAGCCAACACCTGGCCAACACTCGCCGCAGAATCATGATGGCCAAGAAGCTTGTCGGGATGTTTACTTCCAAGCATGACGGCCACGGCGACAATTGCATTCATTTCCAGTTGGGGAAAGACAATCGGGCTACATATGGAGGGCCGGGAACTTGAAGAGCGGCGGCGTCGGGCAGCGTCCCCAGCAAGTTCACAAATTGAAGTGCTCTGGCGGGAGCGCGGGTGCGTTCGGCGACGTTGGCGGCGCTGCCGTGCAAGGTAACGAGCTGTTGGGCTGCTCACCTGCTGCTCACGCGACATGGAATAGACCATCTGGGATCTCGTGACTCGTCTGATATCCGAGCCTGGAACGGAACGGACCGACTGGGCACTGAAGTTCACCGTCGGAGATTTGCAGGGCGAGGTCGCCTGTGTACATCGAGATCGTCGTCAAGGGTTGTGCGCCAAACGTTTAGACTTTACGGAGATCTCAGCTCAGTGATGGGCTCCCCCCATCTTGGTTGAGCACACCACCATGGCCGCGAGTGCTCACCGCGGTCCTGGAGGAAGGGAACATTGACGTAAAGCCACGCGCGGAGACGGTCTTCCACGATGGGCAGTTCTTCCGAGTCGGGGAATCGGGTCGCGTGGTGCGCACGTACACAATTATTGCCACGCGGGAGAAAGATGGAAGTTGAACTTCATTCTTCTTCAACTTGCGCCATGATTGTCTCTCTGAGTCTCGGCCCCCGTCGCCCGACGAGCGTTGAGCCTGCACGCCCGACCCATCACTTGCCCATCACCGGGCCCAGGTGACACAGCTGACGCCTCCGCGGCCCACGACCCGACAGCGATTGCGTGCACAGAAGCGCAGTTTGGGGTGCTCCATAGTCACCATTTGACATGGGTATACGGGCGGTAGGCCCGCCCGCCCGCCCGCCCGCCCTCGCGGTGTGCACTGTGACTCTGCATTGAACTCCCCATTTTACCGTGCGCGCACCCGTTTCCAAGCGGCGTTCTTCACGGTGGTTACGCTGGAGACCCAGTGGCCACGCACCTGACCAGGCCTAACCTTTCGCCTCAAGGCTCACATACGCCCGCTTTCCGATCCATTCTGGGCATACAAACTGGTCGCGAAGGCGCCGATGACAACGGTACGAGCGCGGAGTACATGACGGCTGGCTTTCGGGACGAGTGTCCGACCTGGGCTTGCTTGCGGCTTGCCAACTTTCGCGTACAAGCTTGACCTCATTTGAAGTCAGGGTCTGTAGTGCGACGCGTAGCGGTAGCCCCGCGCCCTCCTTCCGCAGCGCGGGCGGGCGTCATCATCCCAGGAATGCTCGAATGGACTTTGGCTTTCGCGCTGAGCTTCGCATGCTACAAGTCTGGGTATCTGCAGGGTATCTGCTTCTCTCGAACTCGCATACTTGGCTAGGGACGAGGCGCGCGCACGATCAACTATCGATGTTCATGCGGCCGCCGTCCGAACCTCCCTGCAGATCCATCCCAAAATCAAGCTCACCCTGAACCACATGGAGCTCCTCCCATCACTTCTTGAAGTTCTTCAGACACGCATCCGAGGCGAGGCGCACGACCTCCACGCTCCTAGACTCCGCCTCTCTCTTCCATCGTCCCAGAATCGCATCTTGCCATGTCCACCACTACCACTACCGCGTCTACGCCCCGCGTCTGGCTCATTACCGGCGCGAACTCTGGCATCGGGCTCGCGCTCGCGCGCTGTGCTCTCGACCATGGTGATCGGGTGCGTGTCATGCGTGTCGTGCTATTGTATAGGGACTGACGCGTTTTCCAGGTTATTGCGACCGCGCGAGACGTGAAGAAAATCCCCGCCAGCATATCTGAGGCGAAGCTTATCAAGCTGAACCTCAATGCATCGGACGAGGACATCAGGCTGGTCGCGGCGGACGCTCTAAAGATCTATGGACGCGTAGACATTGTATGTGGGCAGTTTATCAACATTCCATGCATTCCTAACCTTGCACGCAGCTTGTCAATAACGCAGGCGCGGGCCTGCCGGGCACGATCGAGCATGTCAGGTGCGTGGCGCTCGTCGAGACACGCCCCGCGTGAGCGCTGACCCCATTTTCAGCGACGCCGCGCTCAAGGAGAACTTCCAGACCAACGTCTTCGGGCCCCTCTCCCTCACGCGCGCCCTCGTCCCCGCCTTCCGCGAGCAAAAGTCCGGCGCGATCGTCACCATCTCCTCGCAGGGCGGCCTCCTCTCATGGCCCGGCTTCTCGGCGTACTGCTCCAGCAAGGTCTCCCTCGAGTTCTTCATGGAGGGCCTCGGGCAGGAGCTCGCGCCCTTCGGCGTCAAGTCGCTTATCATCGAGCCTGGGCTCATCATGACGGATTGGTGGACGAAGGCGGCGGCTGTGCAGACCAAGGCCGCGAACGAGGTGTACCCGCACATCCCAGGGCTCGAGGCGACGCTGGAGTGGGGCGTCGGCACGGGGCTCGTGAGTGATGTGAAGCTGGCGGTCGAGCGGATGTTCGAGTTCGCGACGGGGACCGGCGAGGCGGGTAAGGCGCGGACGGATGGATTCGATCGGTTGCCTTTGGGCAAGGACTGCGCGGGTGAGTGGATTGCGTTCCTTCCTTTGTCTGCGACGCAGCTAACTGGGCTTTCCACGCCATGTAGGAATATTCAAGGGGCGCGTCGAGCATTTGCAGAAAAACCTGGAGGTGTACTTGCCGATCACAAACTCGATCAACTTGACCGAGGAGCAACTGGCGGATCTGAAGAAGGCGCGGGTATAGCTGATCTTGGTCACTATGCAACCTCCTTTATTAGAATCGCAGAATTGGAGCCAGTAAGTAGGGTATTCATATGACGGTGTTGCGGACCAGAGGTCCAGTGTCAGAGGGATGAGACGATGAAAACATGCGTTTGAAGGAGTAGGTATGCATGTGAGTGCTACGGAAAGAAGCATCAGTAGTCAGAGTCACCGTCCGAACCTACTTACGCATCGCTGAAGTTGGACTTTTGTGGGTCCATTCGGCAGTTGCCGATAGTCAAACATTCCCGTGACTCTGATGCCATAGCCCGCCCTCCTTCCGACTGTCGATATCTGCAGATCTGAGCGCTCGACTCCGGGGTCACGCAGTATTACCCGACGAGCATGCTACTGGTGAGTTTATACACGACATGCAACGGTGCTACGTATAGTGCTCGTCTTCCATCTGCCTAGACTCGCAGATTGTGCGGCTGGACTGGGCTGGAGAAAGTACTGACCGCTTGTCAGTGCGTCTGCATATATGTGATACTCCTTCTTGCTCTTTGCCATCATGGCGATCTCTTGTCCTTCTGTCCTCCTCGACCGTAACATCGTCAAGTGACAAGCTTCGCTGGTCTCATCACCCTTCCGAAGTCAAGGTGGACGATATCCGAGGACCTTCACAGACGCGGCTGTAGGCAAACGGATGTAGGCAAACGGATGAACGATTGGGTCTGCAATCGGTCTGCGACAGCTTTGGCAAGAGTTGATTACATAACATGCGGCTGCACTAGTGGCCTCAAGCTCGCGCCTCGAGGAGTCGAAGGTTGGAACTGTTTGACCGCGGGCTCAGAGGGTTGCATCCGGCCTCCGTCCCCGAGGAGATTCGCAGGTTATCAGTGCCTGCCAGCTACTCGAGCGGCAGTGGAACGTCTGCCGTTGTCAAGGAGCTCTGCCCATCGCGGTCGCTGCCATACTCCAGTGCGATTTAAGCGCCCGGAGTGCCGGGCCGAAATCCCGTACGCCGGATATCCAGGCGATGACGTAAGGATGTCCGTTGGACACGCGCACGCGCCGTCGCGCTAAAAGCCCCCAGGACGACCTTGACTTCATTTCCTTCCCTCCCTCATCATGGAAGACTTGAAAGATGAGTAAGTTCGAATCCTACTTATCTAGTGACACAGGTTGAACGGGAATTACAGACTTGCAGAAGGTTTCTGGTTGGCCTACAGAACGCTCGTGCCGGAGCAGAAGGATCGGATACCCATGTCCCCCGAGGCCGCTGCATTCGCGCTGATCACCGCGCTTCCTATCTTATTCATGGCCTATCTCGCGCGAAGGCCAGACACGTACCTCATGAGGCTACTCTTACTGCCAATGACGATCATGGGTCTCGTGTCATCCGGTGCGTGTGCTGTCATCCATAGCCGGACCCCGCTGACTAGGTTGAGTAGCATATCGCTATTACTGTGTCACGCCTATATTGAACGTGTACAACTGGGGGATATGTGCGTGATAAGATCTATCGTCAGACCGCCTACTGACAGAGTTATATAGCGCTGCACGTAGCTGTCGCTATCGCGAAGGCTTTGCAGTACGCATTAACACCCGAAGGTATCCTCAAGCGCGACGAAATTGCCCCAGGAATCAAGGCTCCACCTCCCCGTACGAACGTGAATGGCAAGCAGAACGGCGGACCCGAAGTTCCCGACGGAAACGAGAAGCACGCCGCCGCTGCGGAGGCCACTCCCGGAGACAAGAGTACCGACGGTATGCCACCTCCCAACGTGCCCAGCGGGCCTTACTGGGCACCCGCATGGCTTCATGACGCCGTAGAGCTCCTCATCACAATGCGCGGCCTCAAGTACAAGTTCGGCGAGGGCGTGCACATCCCGCCCGAGACTCGCTCGCTCGAGCGCAAGCCATTCCTGCGCGAAACGGTCCGCCGCTTCGTCATCAAGTTCCTATGGGTCGACTTCCTTGAGTCCTGCATCAAGCTCTTCCCTGGCGTCGGCTCGCCCATGGGCGGGAGCATGATATACCCCGAGTTGCCAACCGGGCAGCGGCTACTGGTCGCTAGCACCATCCACATGCTGACAGGTTCTGCCATCATCCTCGGCTTTGAGATGGTGTACTACCTCGTCACGCTGATTGCGGTCGGTCTGCTCGACAGCGATCCCATCTACTGGCCGCCGGTCCTGGATGGCCCGCATCGCGCGCACTCGATGCACCAGCTCTGGTCCACGTCGTGGCACCAGATGTTGCGCAACACGTTTATCACCTATGGCGGCATCCCAGGCTTGGTCTTGGGCCGCGCGATCGGGAGGGCCGTCGGCGGGAAGAAGGGCGCGAAGACGTTGGGTGGTATCCTCGCGGTCGTCGGGACGTTCTTCGCATCAGGGCTGTTCCATGAAGTATCTATGTCGGCCATGGGGCGTGGATGGGATAACGCGCCAATCATCTTCTTCGCAATCCAGGTGCGTTTGTAGCTGTTTTCGTGGTACATGTGCTGAGTAAACCCTTTAGGCGCCCATTCTCTTCCTCGAGCGCGGATGGCGTGCAGTCACAGGACGAAGAGTCGGCGGGTGGCCAGGCCGCCTCTGGGTATACTTCGTCATGTTCGTGCTTGCGCAACCTATGGGTACGTTCGTCATAGACTTCCCTCTTGAACTCCATCTCACGAAGTTTTGCTATCAGTGAACTCATGGCACCGACGCGGACTTGGCGGCGGCCTTGTTATTCCTCCTTTCGCGAGTCCTACGAAGCTCATGTTTCGCCTATTCAGTGTGCAAGGCTTTGACTTTGGCCGTGGCACACCATCGTGAGCATGTCGCTCTGCCCGACGCCCATACGCGTATACTGGCGGTGGATGACCTGGACTCACTTTGTATGCTACCTAACCTCGCACTATGTTTCTTTAGTTTGTACTACTATAATACTGAACGATAACCATACACCATCTATGAAGGACATCCGACTGGCTCAGTCGACAGCGCCCGGGCCATAGTGAAACTCCACCTTCACGCCTGCAAGTAAGACCAGCCTACGAAAGCGGTCCACGATGACCGGATTGTCGAGTACGGTGTCTCCTGTAATGCATCGAAATTCAATCCGCTGAATGCTCTTGATGCGTGGGGTCTCCGGGTCGGCTGGCTGAACAGGGTTGACTCTGGACTCGAGCGTGTCCAACCAGCGCTGAACGGTTCTCCCCGGCCCATCCACGCGCATGGTGACCGTGATGTTCTGCAACTCCGGTAGAATAGCCGCCTCTGGCTCGCACTGCCGCACCGCCAAAGCATCGAGGAAAGGCGTGTCGGCGACCAGGTCCCCATCCACCAACGTCAGCCGCGACAGCCGCACGAACTGGGACACGTCGCGGAACATCTCAATCAGCCGCGCAGAATGCTCGAGCCGGATATCGAGCGTGAGCGAGCAGATGGTGCACGCCGAGCGCCGCAGGAGCTCGCGCACGCTGCCGATGCTCTCCTCGACGTCGCACGTGATGCTGAGGTCGACCATCGCGGGAAGAATGAGATGGTCGAGGAGATCGCCCGGGTGGCCCTGCGCGTGTCCGTCGACGATGTCGAGCTGCATGGACTCGACGTTCTCGTGCTGGATTTCCCAGTCGTCCGTATCGACGGGCGCGTGCTCGGGCGGCTCGCGGCCGAGGCGGAGGCTGCGTATACGCGGCATGGTGGGGACGATGTTGAGGACGTCGGCGGGCTCGACATAGTTGGCTTCGAAGACGTTGATCTGGGACCAGGGGAGCGCGAGGCCGAGGTCGAGTGCGGCACCTCTAAGCGTGAGCTGCTCAAGGCTCGGCGCTTCCTCAAAGATCTTGTGCGTGTTTCCCGCTTCGTCAAATTCTGTGGTGATGATGTTGAGTGAGCGCAATTGCGGGAGTCTACCGCGAATGGGCGCGAGGCGGGATAGGAAGGTTGGGTTGATGAAGAGCAATACATCGCGCCACCGTGTGCAAGAGTAGATGAGTGGCTGGATAATGGATTGCTGGATATTCTCCTCGCTGATGACGAAGATAGACAAGGGAGAAATATTGGACCGCTCAAGATAGGTGGTCAGCATCTTGGCCGCGCTGTCCATTGACTGGCTCGAGGTTTCCAGAGCGTCCATCGAAATGCGCACGACCGACCACAATGTCGGTGTATTGAGAGCTATGGCGCGCCATTGAGAGCACACATGAGATAGTGACCATGGCGCCTTCGTCGTATCGTCGAAGAAAAAGTTATATAGAGCCTGCGCGTCGGACGCTGCGCAGAACTCGAATATGAGGACATATATTTCGAGGGGGATGCTGCAAGGATGTGAGCTGCTCGCTATTAATGACAAGTACTGATATGGGCTGCTTACCGCCGAAGCAAGTCTTGAGATACCCGACTCACGGCTTCTGCGTCGTTTGTCGAGTAACGGCGGTTCGCGAGCCTTGAACCTTGTGAGAACAGTTGTGACAGACTCGCCATGTGGCAGGCGTAGCGAAGACAGGACTACAAATGGAGGCAGGAACGAAGCCGGCCTTGCACCGTATTATTGCCGGCCGCTAGAGTAGTCTGACCGGAATTCAGCCCGTCACTCTTGGTGCTTTGACGCAGTGCATTCGGTGAGATGACATAATTTGTGACGAGCCTGTAAGAGACGATCTGCACCCAAGGCCTTCAGAATAATTGGAGGTCATGTAGCGTACTAGCTGTCACTTGAATATCAGCGTGGTTGTCCAGGGCAGTTCAATACGTAGACACACATTCATGGTTGAAGCCGGGGCCCGGTTGATCGCTCCGATTCCGAGGGGAGGGAACAACAAAGGTAAATAATTGTTTCGGGATATGCCGTATAACGTCACGCACTTGAACCTGCGTCACTCTCTCATCTCGTACCGCCAGCATCTTTTTTCTTGCTACCTACATTATCATCCAACTACTCTCAGTCTCCCCCGATCTACCATGTACTCTCGGCGAGGCAATAACAAAGGGAAACGGGGTCGAGCGCCGACGACGGCCTTTCAAGCCATCAGCTCATCGAAGTCATGGCCTGCCACTGGTCCCAGGACAGAAACCGAAGGTGCATCGCTCCGGGAAGGAGGCAAGCGGAACATGAATCTAGTCGCCTCCGTCAGTAGGAGCAGCGGCCTTGAGAAGGGCGGAGACGAGTCAGTCGCGCTCAACTTCATTGCGTACCTGCGCTTAATCGCTTTAGTCTGAAAGACAATGCCGTCCAGGAAGAATACCGCGAGTTCATTCGAGACAAGGTCAGTATCGACTCGGACGCTACACGTATATGGACAAATTGACGAGCTGGAGTGCAGATCGACAGCGCCCCGGAAGTATGGGACACCCAGAACTTGCCGGCCTTGCCCAAGGAAGAGCTTGAACGCAGAGATGAAGTCCGCGAGAACATCTTGATCTTACTGCGTATGTTTCTGCCCTTCTATGTCAGTCCGTCGATCCTACTCAGCTTTAGGAAAACTGCGAGAGGGGATCTCCGCCGCCAAGCGCTCGGACGCTTTTGCTATTGAAGGTAGGCGAATGCTTATACCGTCCGCTGCACAGTCTACTGAATATCTCTGACACATCTCTAGTGTATGAAACCTCCTTCTTCCTCGCCGTCGTATCCAGATCGCACCGAAGGATATCTCCCATTGTCTCGCAAGTTCATCCGGAGCTTTACGCGGATACGCCGGGTCCTCATCCCAACGCCGACGTCGCCTTCCTCGTCTCTCTGATCTACCACCTTGCGGCCTCGTACCCTTTGCAAACACCCTTTCAGCAACAGCTCTCCATCGTTACAGGGCAGCTACTTCCTCCCGCCTCTCCTCAGCACAAGTGGATCAAGTCGATCGCTGCCTCGCTCCGACAATCGAACTATACGCGATTCTACCAGCTCACGACGACTTCCGCTCTTCCGCTCTCCGATGATCTTTCGCTGGATGCGCTCTCGCTGCGTCCACAGTCATCTCGCGCCAGTGCCGAGAAGGCTTTGTCAGTCGCGCTCGACATGCTGCAAGCGAAGGTTCGCGAGCGCGCATGGGAGATCCTGCGGATGGCATACCATGAATTGTCGACAGCGCCGGAAGGCGCAACTTGGCTCGCACGATCACTTGCGCTGGAGCCTGATCCGGAGACCGTAACACGCTGGCTCGATGGGCAATCTCAGAAGGGTCATGTCAAGAGAAAGGAGGGTGGAGGGGAGCGATGGCTGACGTGTAAGGTTTGAATCGTGCTCGTCTATTGTAACATCAGAATTCCAGATATATTGGTTCAGTGAACGCTGCAGTCGCGGACTACAGAGCAGGAACCTTGGCCAGAGGTATACCGCCGTTGTCTCCTTTCGTGACCTTCTCCTTTGGCGTCACGAGGTCCTCTGCCTCGATCCACTGTCTAGGGATCCCCTTCTTCACGAGATACTCTACGATCGCATTTGCCTGCTTTCCCTGCAGCTGCACCAATAGTTTGTGCTTCCGATCAGACGTCACTGACACGCAGGAGACATCAGCATGTACCTCAGCGCCCTAAGCCAACAGATCCACTCACCCAGTGCCGTGTTTCCGTACATGCGACGCAAATCCAGCGCCAACTCCTCCGCGGGCACCACTATTCGGAACAGATCGAGGCCGGTGATTATGGTCTTTATGTTCTTCGCAGCCTTCTTGCGTCCGGTATTCTTCTGCACGACGCTGACCGGCTTGAGGACGCCAGGCTCGCGGGTGACGCGCTCGCCGTCCGCGGTCTTCAACTCGTGCCATGGCTGCATCTGATTGATGAGGTCTCGAAGGAGCTGCTCCCTGTGAACGATCTCGGGCGCGTCGCTGATGCCGTCTTTGTTCGGAGGATAGACGGCGGCGCGGATGGCGGCGGTGGCTTCCGTATCCAAGGCAATGCTTGCTTGATCGTGCGGGTTAACGACTTCCGGATGCGCAGTGAGCCAAGTGTCTAGCGCGGCCTTGACCACGGATAGAGAGTAAGGCTCCTCAGGGCTGTGGACGGTATTAGCGCCCTTCGCGCGGACCTAGCTGAGAGATTGCCTGCCTCAATCCCCATTCCTCGCATAGCGGCACTGTATGATGATGTGGCTGGTACAAGTCCGTCTTCTCCAGCCCCACGATGCGCGCGGCGGCTTGCGCCTTCTTTTCAGCTTCTCGCTCCTCGCGGACAGTGAGAAAGGCCGTATGTCCCACGACGTCCGGGTGCGCTGACTTCACCGCGGTAATGACAACGTCGTTCTTGGGCAGCGTCTTGAGAGTGAGAAGCCCATTTTTCTCAGCAGCTTTGAGAAATGCGACAAGGGATTTGTGCGTAGAGGTCTTGATGGAAATGTCCCGAGGGCCAGCATTCGAAGGGTCACCGGAGGGAGGAAGGACGAGGTCAGGGAAGGCGGGGCGACAAGGGAGCACATGAGCAGTGTAAAATGCGTTAGAGGAGACGGGGAAAAGACTTGGGTGGGAATAATGCTATGGATTGAATCAGAGAAAGGTGCAGTAGATGAGAAACCTCGGAAGGGGTGTATGCGAGTTCGCGTCCATCGGAAGACTCCGGTATCCGCTGCGTCATCGTCTACAGCGTTTGCCGACGTCAAAGACGCCTCCACGGAAGGAGCGTGGCCCGTCTCCACATTGCCTACACTGGCCTCGTCGACCTGATCTTCGGCCCCCGCGACGTAGCCATCGAGGTCTCCGGCGGGTCAGATTTGGGGCCCATCGCCCAGAGATGGTCTTTCCAAGTGTGTAGGATAAAGACCGCTTTTCCCGAAGATCCTGCGAGTTGTCCAGACGCCAGAGCCATACGGCCGACTGCAAGTGGGGCGACACCGTCGACGGCGATCGCTGCGTAAACTGCCTCACAGCGACAAGCTGGTCCTTCTGCAAATTAGGAGCACAGTCCTTGACACAGGATGCAGGCAAGTCTGCGCCGCCTGCTAGCACCGAGTTGAATTGCGCTGGAATGAGTATGGAGGGTAAGAGTTCCGCATTCGGACGCTTCCAGAGCGTATACATCGTTGGAATCAGGTCGTCGGAGGGTTTCCCCAAGCTGAACCACAGCGGCGTGCTGTCGGCGTCGAGGTACGCGGTGCCAAGCATGCGAGACAGCGTGCTGAATTTGACGCTTTGGATGCCATCCGGGACGAGGAGGTCACCGTCCTCCGCAGGCGCGCCGAAGGTGGAGAGCACACGTTGTCTCATCTTCCGTCGGTCTGAGCCACGTACATTGGAGGGAGTCTTGAGGTTGCCGAGGGGCTGCTTGAACATGATGTTGAGTGTGCAGGTGGAGGACAAGGCGTGGTGTGGTACTCAGGCTTTGCTTAGGCTACTAGGATCAGTCACAACACCAGCAAATATGGGTCCCGGCCCGAATCCCGAAGTTCAACATGAGGGTGACAGATTCACCCGTCGAAGGCGTGTCTGCTCGTACAACAAAATCCCATTATCTTTACAACAAAGCATGTGTTCCGGTGTGCAGTCGGATATACAAAAGAGTACTGCGGCAGTGAGTACGCGTCCCAAGATGAATCTGTAAGATCACGGTGACTTGATGCTGACCTTCGCCAGAAGGTCTGCCAGGTCGTCCGCCGCCTTGTCGCTGACGGTCGGCTGCTTATCCTGCTCCGCTGCGACGACTGGGAGGCGCAGGAGGGATCTTGGCCGCAGGGTCGTCGTCGACCTCCTCCTTCGTCGCCGCATCTTCCTCCTCCTCGTCCTCATCAGATGCAATGAGCTTTCCGCCGCGCATTTTCAGGTTGGAGGCAATCTTCGCCAGGAACTCATCGTCCTCCTCCTGCTCGTTCCACTGCAACTCGAGCCGCATGAGAGCCGTGAGCTCGCCGGCGATGGCGTCCGAGAGCTGCTCGAAGGTCGACGCCTCGAGCTGGTTGTTCTGCAGCTGTAGCGTGTGCAGCTTCGGGTTCGAGCCCTCTACAAGCGCCTCCACGACCGCAGGTACCTCGCCCTCGCCCGACAGCACGCAGTCGGAGAGGTTGAGCGTGTGCAGCCCGGGCCATGCCTTGAGCGCCGTCGCCCACGCCGCGACGCCGCTCAGGTCGCCCTCCTCGGTGAACGTGTTGTCCTGGAGATCGACGTGCAGAAGCCCCGCGTTCTTCGCGAGCCCATTCGCGAGCGCCGTGATGCCGCTCATGCGGATGCCGTTCTGCGGCATGCGGACCTCGGTGAGCCCGCCGTGCGCGGCGAAGGCAGCGGCCCAGGCGGGCGCGGAGCCGTTCTCGAGGCGATTTCGGCCGCAGATGACAACGCGCAGGTTCGAGGGTGTGCCCGCTGCCTTGCTGAGCTCGGCGGACTTGAGAAGCGCGTTCGCGATGACCTCGCCTCCCGCGGGGCCGAGGCCGTTGTTGTTCAGCTTCAGGATCTGAAAGCTCCGGTTCTGCGTGAGGAAGGGGACGATGGGGTCGACGGAGCGGCCACCAAACGCGTTGTCGCTAAGGTTTATCTCGACGAGGGAGGTCTTGTCGATGAGGGCATCGCAGATGGCGGAGAGCGCTGGGGGAATCTCTGTGATGAGGCGTCCGGTGAAGATGTCTGCAAAGTCTGCAACCTGAAGTGAGATCAGACAGTGTATAATGAAGCATAATACAGTTACGCACCTTGATAGAGGTAGCTTTCGCCAGGAATTCGGAGAGCGCTTGTGCAGCCTCGATGCCTACAGTGTTACCACCCAGATGAATCTCCTCGATCTTTGCGGGATCGATCCCCTGGAGGAGAGGCTCAACATCTGCACGCGTGTTGAGCTTGAGCTGTCTGCCATGCCAGGACAGGATGTTGGAAGCCATGGTATATGTAGATGACGGGAAATTTGAAGAGCAAAAAGAACAATGGAAGGAAAATGGGGGAACGATCACGTGGACACCGGAAACACGTACCGAACCTCCGCAGGACCGGTGAATCTTGTCCGCTGCGACCACGGCCTCGACCGACGCGATCGTTATGAAAACGTCCTCTTCATATTTGGATTCATAAGTTCTTCTTATCCCATGATGGCGACCGCAGTTGTAGAACTGCGCTCCGGACCTCCAACGAAGGAGGAGCTCGAGTACTACTACCCTGCGAAGTTCACTTGGACCCAGCTCAAGACATTTATCAATGCGGGGTGCGCACAAACTCCTCCCATACATCTCTCTATCTCACGTGCATAGCTCAGTGATCTTGGGCTGCTGAAGCGAGACAAGAAACTACAGAAACGCTACGACGAATGGTCAGCGGGGATGAGGGAGAAGTTTGGATCCATCCGTGCGTAGCATTCTCTTGTGAATGATGCAGTACTGACTCCCTGTCAAGTCAACTATATTTTGAACTACCGCCTGCAATGGGGCGAAGACGATCGGTATTCTATGCTTTCTTCAGCGCTAGACACACGTCCCCCTCGTCCTGAGCCGCCCGAGTTCATCATACTAGAAAGGCCGAGGGAACTCCCTGCGATCCCTCCTGGAACACCGGAGTATTCACCGCGCAAGCGCCACCAGAAGCCCTCAGCATCATCCAGAACGACTGGCCGTACTCTGGTATGTTGTCGGGCGTCCCGATCGAAACGCGTACTGACCGAATCACTGCTCTCAGTACCGCCAGAGATCGAACATACGCTCATCTGGACACGCTTGCCCATATTCCATCCTGATCTTGTGTCCACCCGTATCAAGGCTCGCGTGGAGAAGGACGGCTTGTGGGGCTTCACGGGGAATACTTCCCCTCCGCCTTCACCTTCGACGCTGCCTGATGCTCTTCCGGCGCTTGCGGAATGGGGTGTCACCATGGACAGCCTCATCCAGTCGGAGAAGAGCGATGATCCCAACTTGAGGCAAGAGGAAGACAATTTGGTTCGCCGAGCGGGGAGCGAAGTCGATCAGTTCATCCGCAATCGGTGGGTCGAGAAGGAGTGGGAGACCGCCTGGTTTGTGAATCCACCGGTATGTTCTGCCATGCTCGTCTACCCTTGTCTGCATCCTGACCGGCTGCTTCAGCGCCTGCAGAGCATTCCTGGGCTGGCCCACATCCACGTTTTCGCGAGGAAGAAAGCGCCAGGAGAGTTATAGAAGAACGCTCAGGGTGGATAGTTCTGCGACTAGAATTAGAGCAAGTAAGGGATAGACGGCGCAAACTAATATAGAATCAATAGGGAGATGTCTAGAAATACATCATGGCGAATTCGACTTTCCGACCTGGCAGATCTCAGGCCTCAGGCTGCTTCAAGACGAGGCCGAATCGATCTACGACTATCTTTACTATTTCCAACCACTCAGTCATGGCGCCCATTCCTGCAATTCACGCCTCAGCTTATGACTTCGACGAAGTTACGACAGCACTCACCGACATCGCCGCATGCAAGACCCTTCCCTATTGGTCCGACAACGTTGTACTTGACGACGTCTCGCACGACCCGCACATGCTCGGCGGTCAAAGGGTGCTCGTACATCAGCGTATTCATCGCGGGGAAGATGTACGTCGGCGTCGTGGGCGCGAGCGCACGCAAGAGGGATGTCTGTCGCGGTCAGCGCGCATTGAGAAGGTGAGGAGAGCAAGTGACAAGTGCACTTACGACGAGATTATCGCACGAGCCATGCGCGATCTTCGAGAGCGTGTTGGCGGAGCATGGGGCGACTAGGACGATGTCCGCCCATCGGCGAAGCTCGATGTGCAGTATGGGATCGCCGATAGTGTAGTCGGCCTTGGCTCAAGGTCAGTGAAGGTCTACTGCAGAGGCGCGCAGTGTGACTGACCCTCCACTCATCAGCGTCCGTCCATACTCTGCTTCTTGCCTTGCGGATGTCGTCGGCGGTATAAAAAGCGAGTGACGGTTTGGTCGCGACTACTTCTACCTTCACGCGACCGTACTGAAAGCGGATATCCCTATCAGCTTGTCGGGCAAGAGCGATATGGTGCAAGCAGAGCAGGAGGTAAAATATGGACGCACTTGCAGCAGCTGTTTTACGATGAGTGGTGCCTTGACAGACGCGACGCTGCCAGTCGTGATGAGTAAGACGTGCGTAAATCCGTCTTCGCGCTCCTGCTGAGCGACGAAGGGCATCTTGGACGATGAGGGATCGGCCATGCCCGAAGGAGCAACAGCACTACACGTCAGACCTGATGTGGGCGATGGGCGGGAGACAAGTGAGGTCAACACCACCAGATCAACAAGCAAGTTTGATTCGAGGCGAACGTGACACATTATTCCCACGGTTCGTTGCCTGTGACGGCCCTCCCTTCCCTCCTGCGGCTATCACCTTGTCCCCTCCTTTTTGCCCGCAAAACTCTGTGCGGGTTTTATACGCAAGTTGGTCCTTCAGCTTTTCAATCATGCAAGCAACTGGGCGAGTCCACTGTCGATATCGACTGAACGGAAACGGCGGCTTCCACAGTCGACTAGCTCACATACACTAGAGTATCTAGTACGTTCATCAACGATAGAAAGTACTCAAACGCACCACGTCTACTCACGTCATGTGTGATGTCGACTTCATATCGCTCCAATGCAGCCACCTCCCTCCCACAGACGACCCTTGGCGTCGCGCGGGAGCGGGCCATCGTTCGCAGCAGAGCCCGCAGCGCCTCGCGATCCCCTTCAGAATAGAAATAGCTGCCGGGCCTGAATTCCATGGAGAGTAGATTTGGGAGGAGTGGTAGCCCATCACCGCGCACAGTCAATGCCAAGATCAACTCGCTCGAGATGGGCAGGATATCAGATGACCTTGGGATGTGTAATATATGCAGGACCTGTAAGCTGTCCAGCCGCCTGAGGCAACTGAAGAGCATGTCCATGGAATTTTCGTCCAGCTCCCAATCCCGAATTGTGAGGCGTAGTTCGCGTATCGCGTGTGGGGACGGCGAGCGAGAAAGGAACGCGAGCAGCGAGTCGAAAAGATGATCTTCCGACGGGAATCGACGTGTACCCAGAGGGTAGAGGCATAGCTGCTCGAGGTTGGGTGCGGTGATGCTCTTCATGCAAATGTGCGCCGAGCGATCCAAGGAGAGCTTGCGGAGAGCAGGCAGGAGCACCGGCGGCTGGTTCGTCACCTCTGGAAGCACTCTAGCCATTTGGAAACTTGCTGAGAAGGACTGTAATGTGGATTGAGATGGTTCAAGAGCGTGGATAAGGGCAGCCGGGGAGTGCAAGTGGTTGCCACGTATATTGACCCGAAAGCTTGTGATGTTCGAGAGTGGAGGGAGGGAGAAGACGTAGTCGCGATGACAGAATTCAATTTTTAGGGACAGCGCCTTGAGCTGTGACGACTCCGATAGAAAGTCAAACAGCTCCGGTACGTCCGAGCGCAGCGGACCGCCTGCGAAAGAGACAACCCTCAAGCTTGGGAAGGATCTTCCTGAGCGAGACAGCTCCCGGATGTCATCGAAGTCGCTTTTGAGCTCGAAGGCACTCCACCGCGCCGCGTGTGGTAGCAACATGCGAAGCACGTCCGGCATGGTGAACAACAAGTCGCATTGTATCGTCAGGTCATGATTTCCCGACAAGGCAATGCAGGTGTCGACGTAGGTCTCCCAATGGCGGGTGTCGTGGCTGATCACGATCAGCGACCATAGCTGCCCAGTCGCACGCGCCACGGCTCTCCAGGTTTTGCAGACGCAGGCGATCGTGACCGCGATGGTGTGCGCCTGATACCTCGCGTCTGAGTCCCATGGGACCAGCTCCCCATCGTCTTCCCAATGATCGATATTCAGGAAAATCTCGGCGAGGAGTTCCATCGGCAGACGCTGCATAACTGGCATTGCTTCGTCAGATGCCTCGACGAATACTTCGTTTAGCACATTCGCCGACGTCCGAGTCGTCTCTGCTGATTTCCTCAACGTGGCAAGCGATCGTACCAGGAAGCAGTGGCTCTTGTCCTCGTGGCAGACATTGCTACAAGACGGTAGAGCAAAGCGACCTCATCATGAACTGAGCGTCAAGGTTGGAACCATGTGATCACGTACCTTTTCTGCTCTACGGTTAGCAAGATGACTTCAGGGTAGGAAGGAAATCACACAGTGCACGTGTCATACAGGGGTTTAGCCTATGGTTCTGGTTTTTAGGCATGCCTTTCCGGACAGCTGGCCAGCAGAAACTTCGATAGTATGAAGATACATTGGATAAAACGAGTCCTTTGGCGCGCTAGTTTATATGAGACTGGCGATGGTGTATCTATGTTGGCCGGTTTTTTGCATCTCAGGAATGTTGATGTCCGACTGGAAATCCTCCAGAGCGACCACTGTTCTCCCGCGCACGACCCTCACTTTCGTCCGAGAGCGAAGCATGGCGAGCAGCGCATGATATCGCGCATTATGCTGATAAGCTTCGGCTCCCCGTATCTGCGGACGAACAAAAAGTACAAACTCACGCAAATTTGGCAGGACGGGTGGCGTGTCGTCACGAAGCGTGAGCCCTTCCAGAACGTCTGTGAGACGCGCATCCAGGACAAGCGTTCGCTGTAACCTTCGTCTATCCGAAATACTCGAGATTATCCATCTGCTCCAGGCAGCGGAGCACGTCGCGACTGCAGTCCTCGTCGAATTCATGCACCACCCCGTCCAGCCAGAGGGAGCGCAAAGCGTGCGGCGCGGCGAACGCCACGAACAGGAGCAGAGGGGCGTAAGGGCTGGCGTTCTGACCGTGACCCACACCAAGTCCCACCAGCGTCATCTGCTCGATGTTGGGCGCAACGATGCGCATCAACAATGCATTCGCCGCATGGAATAGGAGAACGCGCTTTAGGGCGGCCATGAACACGGGTTCTCCGCTTATCCGGTTTGCGACCGTCATGTCTGAGTGGTCGAAGTTTACCTCGAGATTCTCCAGCGTGGTCCCATATTGCGATACTGCATCCACAATATCGTCAGGCGAGTGGCATTGGTCAGCACCGAGGGATAACCGCGCGACATTACGCAGAGGAGGGAGTATGAGCTTGTAGGAGTGATGATAGCTCCACGTCGCCAGATATATATTGCTGAGGCGCGGCGCGGTAGCAAGGAAATTGAGCAAGTCTGGGCTATGCTTCGTGAACTTGCCAGCCTCGAGATGCACCTTCTGCAGCTGCGGGAAGCTGCGCCTCGAAGCGGACAGCGCACAAAGATCGTCGAAACTGCCGTCGATCGTGAGCTCTCCCCAACGCGCCGAATGGGGTAGTAGCTGGGACAGCACGGTTGTCAATGGGAGGTGAGGTTCCTCGGCGCCTCCGCGTATCACGATTCGGAGTGGATGGTCCCCGGAGCGAGCGACGCAGGCGTTTAGATATGACGCCAGATGCTGGTCGCTGCCAAATCCGGGGAAGACGATGGTGGCCCATGCCTCCGTTCCCCACATCATGGCAGACCAGGCCGCGCAGATAGAGCCGATTTTGGCGGCAGCTAGCTGGCTCGAATGGGCATGAGACCTCCAATCATCGATGTATGCGTCCACCAGGTGTTTCAGGATCTCAAAGACGAGCTCCGGAGGCAAAGGGCTTTCGGTGCATGAGAGCGACGCATCACCTCTCTCGCAGGGGCATTAACGCGGTGTGATCCATTGGGCTTTGATGTCTGATAAGACTCGAGAGTGCACGAGTTTGCCAAACTGAGGGATGGTGAGCATATCAGCCCTCTGAGGGCAAACAGCTATGCACGCACATCCGAGCAGTCGCTGCCGCGACAAAGAGCAGGAGGCCATGTGTGACGCCTTGGAACTGTTGTTTGGTCATGATGTGCACTGCTTCGTCATCCGACGACAGCCCCGTGATATTTGCGTGACTCACGTATGACACCTTAAGTCCAACATCGGCGCTGCTTCATGCCGTCACCACGTCCCACTCTTCTTTAGATGACCACCAAGATGCGCGATGGGTAAAAATACAGTGAGAAAACGATGATACAAGAACGTCAACACTAAAGCAAAGGTATCTGCACTACCAACACCACCACCTCGCCGGCGCCGCCGCCATGGATGTCTTGATACGCGACCGCCACCATATCTCAGTATCTCAATCCGCGCTCGTCCTCACCTTCTTCTTCGGCGGCTCATCCTCATCCCCGTCCTTCTTCTTCGGCTTCGCTTTCGGCCTTGGCTTGGGCTTATCGTCCGCCTTGAAGTTTGGCTTGGGCTTGTCATCGTCCACGTCCATCCCGCCATCCTTCTTCGCCTTCACCTTCTGCTTCTTGGGCCCCCTGCCGTCATCGTCCACATCCACCGCGTCCTCGCCTTCTTCTTCAACTTGGGTTTGGGCTTCGGCTTCGGCTTGTCGTCGCCCTTCCGTTTGCCATCGTCTTCGTCCTCAGCGTCGCTCCCCGCCTTTTTCGGCTTCTTCTTCCGATTGCCCTCGCCGTTTCCCGCCTTCACGTCCCCGGCCTTCTTGGTCTTTTTCTTCTTCTTGACAACCGTGGCGACGTCGCGGTCGCCGCTGGCATCGTAGGCCGTGGAAATCCGGAAATGTAGTACTCTACCAGGCGCAAGAGCATAGACACGGTCTCTGGCAGCAATAACGTCTCGATGAGGAGAAAGTGCAGGCCAGGCGCGTTCTCTACGATTGTACTGAGGATTTCCAAGCGCAGTGAAACTGCCGAGATCTTGAGCGTCGTGACTGGAACTTGATGAAGGCAAACCGCGAGGTAGTAGGCGTCGATATGGTGGCCAACAAGACTGTCATCGACGTAGCGCAGTTGGAGCGAGACAGTGGTATAAGACGTGCTGCCGAGGAAGAGCGGCGCAATGAGGAGTGGCAGGTCGGCTTGTTGTGCGAGGTTGGGGATGTAGACCCGGTCTTCAGATTTGAGCTCGGGGTATCCTGTCATTCGCGCAGACGACCTGAAGGTCTGTAATCGTGGATGCATTTGATCGGCGGAACGAGACATGACTTAGGGCGGGGAAAACATGACGATCTCGGAGTACTACCACGGGCAGATGTGATAGCAGCGTCACGTATAGCTCGGTGAGGTTGCGCTGCGAGCCTGAGAAAAGACGGAAATATTTGCTGGGGGAGATCGGGCGCCTTGAACAGAGAGTTGCCTCGGGACGATTAGCGTATGCGCGGTGTTCACAATCTTCTCACTCACAAGATGAAACGCTTGACGTATCGCGCCAGCTCTGGCTTCGTGGCGATCGTCTTCATGAGCCTGGTCATCCTCTTGAGGCCGGAAGTGACTGGGAAGTCTTCAAGAATATGACTTGCACATCAAACAGACGCGCCGAAGTTATGTAGGCAAACCGCCGCGACAGAACTTATTCAGAGTTTACGGACAATAAGCCCAGCAACCCCTGGGAGAAGCACTGAGAAACAGGCGTTGGACATGGCGTCTGCAGAGGGAGATTTGCGTGAGATACGCCGGGGTTGACAGCCTGATCCGAGATCGCACCTACCAATAGAGCTGCGCCGGTTCTCGACCTTGCCTTGCGAGCCGTGGGCCGCCAGTGGCGAGATGGCGAGTGGCTAGCGGGTGGCACCGCGGCAGTGCGTGAGGCCGATGCGAGCGTAGGCGAGGGAGTTGAGGTGAGTCTTGTCTGTCGTAGTACGTTGCACTTGTGCTGAACTCTCGTTACTCAAAAAGTCGGTGTGAGGAGAGCGACACAAGAAACCGGCAACGGGACCGGCACGGGTCAAGACAAGGGCCTTTCTACGAACGTCGGCCGCGGGAGACCAAGGGCCTCTATATTCGAAGCGAACGTGACATATAATCCGCACATAATTCCCATGATTCGTTGACTGTGATAGCACACGCGATCCGGTTTCGAGTCCCCTCTCCGAGTCTCCCGGCCAGCCAGTCATCTCGGCCTGCCATTTCAGAACCCCGCCTCCTTTGCGTCCATGACACTGCCGTGCGAAGCTTAGGCTGCTAGTTGGTTCCATACGATGCGGGGTCTATGATTTCGGCTGTAGGAGGAAGGCGAGGCCTCCATACGCTGTTAACCAGCTCCCATGTTATGCCACCTTAAGAAGACCGGTCAGTGTATCGGCAATACAGTTACGAAGATAAAGTGACTCACGTCCAATATTGATTGACTCTAATGTGCTACAAGTCGCGTGCAACCGTCGAATGGTCGGCTCATATTCATCGATTTCACCCTGTTCCAGCTGAAGGCGCCCCCGGGTTCCCATTCATGGCGTATCTCCAGACACTTCAGCGCTGTGAATCCCGAGACGCATCTACACAGGTCAACCTCGGGGACGTTATCGTGAGACGTCACGTGATCATGTAGGACTTTTAGATGACGGATAGCTGGCGCATGCTGGGCAACCGCGCATATAACGTTTGCTTTCAAACGCTGGATAACGAGCTCGAGCGTGGTGACGGGTACATTGCTGAGAGCCGCGAAGTGTGAGATTCCTGGATCCCTGAACGGATTGGTGGGAAGCCGCAGGCAGATGGCAGCGGCCGGTGCGCCCGGAAGGACAAGTGGTGCGGCCCATAGAGGAATGTCTGCGTGCACTAAGCGAGGGAAGTTGATATTCCGTTTGAGCCGTCGTTCGGTTTCCGAGATTGGGCGGTACAATTCCTTGAGCTCGAGTTGCTGTATCGTCCCGGAGTGGGCCTCTAAGAAGGACGTAGCAGATTTGGCGATTGAAAGCGAGCAGATGGTAAGGCGGAGGAATTTGTGTTGATTGAGAATGGCAGGAAGATTTGGCAGCATCTGAGCTTTTAACTCGCAGAGATTGCTCATGCGACCCAGCGCCCGCGCTGCGAGCTTCAGGAAAGAGGGGAGTAGTGCGGGGATATCCAGCTCGAAGTCCAGTTCATCGCTGCAGAAAGGTCGAAGAATGTTCAAGACGAAGGCATGCAAGTTGCTTACAATGTGAAGTAAACAACATATTTCGCCAGCTTTGGGACCCTGATGATCGTCTTCAAGAGCTTCACCATTAAGGACGTACTCCCCATGACGGGATACGCGTATAGAGTGCGGATTCCCACGTCGTATGAGCGCTTGGAGATCCGACAGAACGCCGCCATATCAGGAATGTCCAGGTTGATTTCCTCCAATATCAGCGACAGCAACTCGGGCGGTAGAGTTGCCCATGAGGCCGGCGAGGCGATTGACATAGACTGATGTACATATTCAGCCTTCAAGCAGGTTCCCTATACTTCTCTTCAGATTTACCTGCACGCGATTCGGGCCTGCGTCTAGTGCTGAGCGCTGAACGCTGAGTATCAGAAAGCGAGTAGACTAAGTACAGTGGGAGTGAACTGACAGGAACCAGTCTGAGTTACCAAAGCTGATCGAACAGTAATATGTGGCGTTTTGTGGCGGGCGCGCGTCGCGCGAACTTACTATTACTACTAGCAAAGGCCCCCAGAACGGCTCAATGGGTAAAAATACAGTGAGAAACAATGATACAAGAACATGAACAAAGTAATGGTACCTAACGACCAGCACGGGCTCGCCCCGCACCGTGTCTCAGCCGTCTCGCAACCCGCCGCCGCCGCATCTCAATCCGCGACCGCCACCTCCCAAGTCGCGATCACCATCGCTCAATCCGCACTCGTCCTCACCTTCTTCTTAGGCGGCTCGTCCTCGTCCCCATCCTTCTTCTTCGGCTTCGGTTTCGGCCGTGGCTTGGGCTTGTCGTCTGCCTTCGCCTTGGGCTTATCGTCCGCCTTTGTCTTGGGCTTAGGCTGATCGTCCACGTCCATCCCGTCGTCCTTCTTCGCCTTCGCCTTCTTCGGCTTCTTGGGCGCCCCGCCGTCATCGTCCACATCCATCGCATCCTCCGCCTTCTTCTTCAACTTGGGTTTAGGCTTCGGCTTCGGCTTGTCGTCGTCCTTCCGTTTGCCATCGTCGTCGTCCTCCGCGTCGCTCCCCGCGTCCTTTGCCTTCTTCGCCTTCTTCTTGCCCTCGCCGTCGACCCCAGCCTTCTTGGTCTTCTTCTTTTTCTTGACGACCTTGGCGACGTCGCGGTCGCCGCTGGCGTCGGATGCCGTGGCCGCGCCTGAGTCAGACGTCTCATCCTCGCTGGGCGAGCCCTCGTCCGTCGACGACGCCTGGAAATCCTCTGCATGCCCGCGTCAATGTTCGATTCAGTACCGCGCAACAACCATGACACACCATCGTCCTCGCTGTCCTCATCGTCCAGCGCGCGCCGCGGCGGCGCATCCGAGCCCACGCTGCGCATCTCCGCGTCCTCGTCGTCATCGTCGTCCCCGAGGTCCGCCTGCATCAGCATCTCCGCATCCGGCACGCTCTCGCTCTTCACCTTCAGCTTGCTCGCGCGGAGGAACTTTTCGACGCCCTCGTACTCCTCCTTCGCGATGCTCGAGAACGTGTGCTCGGGCCCGGAGCGCGTCTCGATGCGCAGGTCGAAGGTGCGCGCGCCCGTGCCGCCGCCGATGCGGGAGAATATGGCGGAGCGGATGTCCGAGAAGTCGAGCAGGAGGGGCTGCTTGGAGACGAAGAACAGGTGCTTGTCGAGGATGAACAGGTCGCCCTGCACGGCCTTGAGGTTCGCCTTGATGCCCGGGTGCTCGGCGGTGCTGCGTGCGGCGTGAGCGTGTTGCAACCATACAAGTCCGTGACACACCTCTTGAAGCCGCCGACGCCGATGATCTTCTTGCCCGAGAGGCCCTTGAAGATGTTGGAGACGACTTCGTACGTCGGCTTTTCGTAGCTTTTTCGAGGGTCCCGTTGTACTTGGCCAGCTGCTCGCTGCAATCAAGTCAGTATGAGCAGACGAGTGTTCTTCGCGACTCACTCGCTCATGTTGAGCTCTGCCGTAATCTCCTCCTCGTGCGTGAACTGCATCACGAGGTAGCTGTAGCGCGTCTGGCCTTGACGGATGGGGGTGTTGAGGCCCAGCTGGCGCGTCGTCAGCGAGAGCTACACCAGGCAGATGCCACGCACAATGAACAGCACATGGTTGTCGTCCTTGGCAAGGAGGAAAGCCGCGAGATGCTCGTGTAGATGATCTTGTAGTCGTACGTCTTGCCGCGCAGCCGCAGAAAGTCGGGGAACATGTCCAGGTCGTACCGTCCGCGCGGCGTAAGGATGAGCACCTCCTCGAAGCTGAGGATCATGTCGCCCGTCACCTGCCCGATCTCCGCCTTGTCCTTGATGAGGTCGTGGAAGACCTGGGCAGCGCTGATCTCCTCTTCGTCGTCCGACTGCTCGTTGTCGCTCGCCGACCCGCTCTTCAGCTTCGTCTGCACGCCGGGGACGTGGAACCGGATTTCGACCATCTCGTCGCCCTGGGGTTTGACGGACTTGGAGTCGTGAGGCCGGAGAATTCGAGGGAGACCTCGGTGCGTCCGGCGATGTTGGAGTTGGCGACGTTTTGCAGGGGGAGCTCGAACGCGACGCGATCAGAGACCAAGAACGCGAGGTCGTTGGCTTGAAAGTCGGTGTCGCCCCAGTTCCAGCCGCGGAAGGTGATCTCTTTCGTCTCGAGCGCGACGGAAAAGTAGTTTTTGAGCAGAGTCACCAGTTTGTCGTGGTCCTGGGGGAATCAGCAAACTTGCAGCATACGCGGCCTGCGACGCACCTCTCGTGCAAACCCGTCAAAGTGTGTTCTGGTGGTCCTTGACACCGACCCTGAGCTGGTACTGACGCGCGACGCGTAGCCATTGTGCCCACTTGATGTCGTCGGCGGGAAGGGCAACGATCCCCTCGCCTTCAGAGCCTTTCCAGGCCATGCCGCTGCTCGCGACGCGCAGCTCTGGGCACCGTCAGAGACGCCGGAGACGCGACTGCGCACTCACTGCCGACGCTGGAGTCCAGGCCATGGTATATATTGTCGAACTGGGTGCTCGACATCGCGTGGCGGTTTGGGACAAGGAGCGCGAATAATATTGCACGCGCGAAGTTGCCAAAATGAGCTCAAGCGCCGCGGCGCTCCTTGTCCTTGTACTTTACCCCAAATCCTCTAATTCGCAGCCGCCGCGATGGATCTGGAAGCCAGGTCCCGCGATATGCAGGAGCGCACGTTCTGCAAATGGTGCGCGTCGTCGCCTGCAGTGACCACCGCCTCGCTCGTGCAGGACCTCTCCGATGGCGTACGTCTCATACAGCTCATGGCGCACGACCGTGCTCCGCCGCCTCACACACGCATGCTCACGTTCCCCCTTGTTCGTCCTCGGCATCATCTCGACACCCATCCTGCCCCCGCCACTACCGGACCCAGCTACGACACTAGACTACCCCACGCTTACATCGCACCAACCAACACGCGGCTCGCCTGCAGGTCGCCGCCGAGCACCCCAACTCCTCGACCTCGAGCACCTGCGCGACTCCGCCAAGCGTGCCCGACGAGCCATTCGCCCCTTCCCATATCCCCTCCCTCTGCTCGTCAGCAAGGAGGAGAGAGAGAGGCGCAAGACCACTCCCGCTCTGGCACTCAACCCTACTCCGCCGTCCTGGGGTACGTCCCCGCTCACCTCTGTGCTGGACGCTCAGCCCCGCCTCCCGCCGCCGTCCCTCCGGCCCTCCTCCTCCCCCGCCCAAGTGGACGAAGCCGGTCTACTCTACACCTCCCGCGTACGTACCCGCCGTCTACTCTACGCCTCCCGCGTACATACCCCCCCGTCTCGTCTACCCTACGCCTCCCGCGTTCCCCAAGGCGAAGGGCGAGGGGCTCATTCGCCGACGAGGGGCGAAGCCGCCGTCTCGAAGGGAGAGTCTGGCGTATCTCGAGGAGGGGCGAGGCGGGAGGCCTTCCCGGAGGGCAAGGGAGGCGTCGTTTGAGGGGGGCGAAGGGCAAAGCCTTCGAGGAGGGCGAAGGGCCATTCCTCGACGAGGAGCGAGGGGGGAGGCCTTCGAGGAGGGCGAGGAGTCTCTCGAGGACTCGGGCGAGGGGCGAGGCCTTTGAGGAGGGCGAGGGGGGAGGCCCTCGAAAAGTCTCGAGGGGGGCGTCGCTCGAGGAGGGGCGAGGGGGGAGGCCATCGACGGCGGCCGGAGGGACATCCATCGACAAGGAACGAGCGAGCGTCCTTCGAGAAGAGGCCACGCGCCCACCTCGAGAAGTGACGACGCGCCCCCTTCGATCCCTCTCGCCTTCGGCGAGCCCTCGGGCGGGGAGCGGACGACATCGCCCCTGGAGCGGACGACATCGTCCCTCCTCCTACCTGCGTTGCTTTCAGTTTATGGCACGAAGGGAGGGCGATGGAGCGACCACGACGAGTCGGACGGGGGTGATCGCGCCGAGTCGGGCGATGGGGTGACCACGACCGTAAGCGAGCGGCTGGGGGGAGGCCTCCTCGTCGTCGTCGTGATGGGTGGGGGGGGAAGCGGAGGGGAGGGGGAGGGGATACGGGGGCGGGAGGTGGGGAGAGGGGCGTAGGTGGAGGCGGGAGGGGAGGGGACGTGGGAGGGGGACATGGAGTGCGAAGGGATGCGTGAGAGGAGGCGAGGCAGAGGGAGGGTACGAAAAGGCAGAGGGAGGGACGGGCGGGGAGGGGCGGGGAGGGAGGGACGGGCGGGGAGGGCGGGGAGGGGTACGAGGCGGGGGAGGGGGAGGGGGGGAGCGAAGGACGAAGTTGGTGGTGCCGATGGGAAGGCGAGGGAGGGGGGAGGGGAGGGAGGAGTAGAATACATCGAGCACCGTGTAGTAGTAACAGTACGCAGCACCGTGTAGTAGTAATAGTACCCAGCACTACATGTTGTAGTAATAGCACGCACCAAATACAATAACTTTGCTTTGCGAGAACCTTTTGACGAGCGAACCTGTACGAAGACAAAGGCGAGGGAGGGGAGGGGAAGAAAGAGAGATGAGCTCGGAGAACGACACAAGAGATCGAAGAGTACACACCGAGGATTACAATGAAGTCGACGGCAATCCCTTACTCAGGCGCCTTTCGATCGCAAAGTCAGGAGCGCCGCAACGCCATACACGCCGATTGCATGCGCGTTAGTCACGGTGGTTGTGCGTAAGTACTAAGGCTCACACTACGGCCTCAAACCTATCTACTACATTTACTACTAAGCTAAACTATCTAGATACAGCGCGCTACCCCACCGCTATGTCCCACCGTTCACGCCCGATTATCAGCCTGCTGTGAATGATCCTTTGAAAGCAAATGGCTGTCAAAGACCATGGTATGCGATTACGGAGAGTCTGACACCGTAGACATACTCTACGAACCTTGATATCGGACGAGAAGCATCTCCCGCGACAGCCTACTAGGGCAAAGTCAGTAACAGCTCTCGCACTGGGACGAGAAAATCGCTCACTAAAGACCTCGTCCACGGAGCGCAGTCGTTTGCGCCATCCCGGTGAGTGCCGCCATGACGAGCACAACGATACTACCTCACGACCACGGCTACGACAACTCCATCGTTCAGTCAATGCGAAACACGAGGGCAACGTGGAAGTCGCTCACCATTGAGTGCATGGCGAGCATTGGACGACTCTCACGACCACGGCTACGACAATTTCGTTGATCAGCGAGTCATCATGCATCATGAATGGCGAAGAATGTAAGTGCACCACACACTGACTCACATACTGACGTCTGATCACGCTCGTTAGGTCGACGATCTGGCCGGACTACTCTCACGACCACGGCTACCACAACTCATTCGTGAGCGCAGCAACACACCGAGACTTACCTCATAGCACGCGGACAGGCGCGAGCCCAAGCAACGCTCGCGCCGAACGACCGACCCATTGTTCCATTGTTCTCCCGAAAGGGAACAACAACGCGACGACCGCGTCGGCCCGTCGTGAACTGGAAGCAATAGGCTGTGAGCTTGGTCAACACGCGCGCACGTACAGCGGCAGACGCGGGCGCACGGCACACTCACAAGTTTTGTTGAAGGACGAGGTGCGTGAGCGCTGCGCGCCCACTCGCGGGTCTGAAATAAATTCAACATATGCGGCAGACCGACGGGGACGGGCTTACCATAGAGTACCACAGCAGACAGGTTGGCAGCGCCGCCTCACCGCACCGCGGCGCGTGTGTTGCAGGACTCCGCGCGGTTGTTGAACGTCGGCGCCGAGGGGCACGCTGTAGTCACGTGATCACAAGTTGAACTTTTCCCGAAGGCGCGCACGCCGTGGCGTCGGTCCGGAGCCCTGAGTCGGCATCTGACTATGTCTGTCAGTGCCCGCGTGGATTGACGAGAACGTCGCTCACCGAAAACGCGATTCTGCTGAGACCGCGGGAGAGGAAACCCAAGGAAACCCGAGGACGTCAACGCCGCATTCACTGGGGAGGACGGTGAGCTCTAATGCACAGCAGCGGCCAACTACAACAACCAACACCATGCTGCGTGCCCGTCGCGGTGGCGACACGAGGCGGCGTCGACATGGGCGACCGATGTTGGGCTGATTATGGACATCGGCAGTGGGCTCGTGTCGCATTCACTCGCGGCGCCACGTCAGCCTGTAGATGTGAGTGAGGCAAGATTACATAAGCAGATATGCCCTGTACTCACCGAAGGTCGTCGTCGCAATTGGGGCCTTGCCGCACCGACCCCCAGCGACAGCGAGGGCGGGGCTCACGGCGTCGGACACCGGGCAAATGTTGTACTACTACTGTCGATACGATACCGACGCGGCGTGTGGGTCCATGTGTATACATCCGCCACCGCAGGGCACGCAGAGGTCACGTGACGTGATGTTGAACTTATGGAGAAGTCAACGCGCTAAGGAACACGATGAGCGCAGGATGACGGGCGATGGGCGACAGCTCACCAAGACACATGGCGCATCCGCAACATCGCGCCGCGAAGCGGGGTCGGCGAGGTCGCCCTGGCCGACGCGCACATTGGCAGGCAGTCGTCGAGTGGCAAAGGCCCGCGACGCTGGGTGAGACGTCCTGCAGGTGTTGGTGAGCGACAGCTTACGTAATCAAGTATATTATGTACTCACCGAAAAGCGAGGTGCGTGGTGGACCTTGCCGCCACAGCCGAGCGCGCTCCCGAGGGCGGCGAGCGCTGCGTACGCTGTGAGTGGCTTACGTAATCCAGCCATTTGCACCTCGCCTCGAGTCGTGGCGCGGCGGCGCCGTCGGTCGCCGTCTGCGACGGCGACGCTGAGCTCTGCCGAAGTCGGGAAGCGAGGCATGTACTGATACACGATGCGCAGTGAGCGTCGCTGTGTGCGTGGTGCAAATGTGTTGTACTCACCACTCCACGTGGAACGTGTCCGCGCTCCAGGGAAGCTCGCCCGCCCCGCCGCGAAGCGGCGGGCGCAAGCTCGACGAACCGGGGAGACGTCGTTCTTGACGGCAGCGGCGACGGCAGCGTGAGTCGTCGTGGTCGTCGTCGACGACGACGAGCGAGGGCCGTGGTGAACAGCGACGACGCTCCCTCTCCAGGCTGCGAGCGGGCTGTTAGCTGATTACGTAAGCCCATAAATGTGATGGCCACCAGGAGTCGTCCGCTCGCTGTCACAGACGGCGAGGCAAGAGGTCGGCGACGGCCGGAACTCGCGGGGTTCGACGAGAGCGGGGGGCGGCAAGCACCGACCATGCGGCGGTAGCCGCATGTCATGTTCGCGCCTCCCTCATCGCGCCATGAGAGCGCGCCATCAAGGCGGGACAGGCGAGGCCGTCATGACGGCGGGCGAGACACGCGAGCATATACGACGGCGGGAACCCGTGCGGCGTCGCGGCGCGGGTTGCCGCGTGCGTCGAGGAGCGCGGAGCGCGACGTGGAACGTGGTGGACGTTCTGGATAAGGGAGGTCGATGACCTGGGTAGACTAGGTCAGTGACTGAGTGGTTGAAAAGGTAATCACTGACCTCAATATCGACGAAACTCGTTGCCGGTCACTATCGTACTCGCAATTCACTATCAGCGTACTGGCAGATCACTGTGGGCAAGCAAGGTCAGTGTCGAGGTAAGGGGAATTGGCAGATTAACATACCTCGTAGTGGTTCTAAATAGCTCACGGCCGAAAGCGCCCTTCTGCAAGGGTCAACGTCAATGAAGGTCGGTAAGAGGGCGCGTTGTGTAGCCTGATAGGAATATATTAGGGACGAGAGTAGATCGAAGTGAAACCACGTACTCACCGGGATACATATTTGATTGAATGCCGCAAAAGCGACAGACTGAGAGTCAGTGTCGGACAGAAGCAATGTTGAATCTAGATAGATCAGAAGCGGTTAGAGCGAGATAGGCAGTCGAATGGAGTGATACTGAGCAGGACTTTGATTATAGGGTGCATCGAGGCAAAGCGCAAGGCGGCAGTCGAAGTGGATTTAACCAAAGGTGCCTTTGACAGGATCAGTAAAGCAGAAAAGCGAGGGCGGGTGCAACTCACTTGCCTCGTCGTGGCGCCTATAATCCGAGAAGCGACAATCATTAGTGAAGAGGTCGAGGGAGGAGAAGGAGGAGATGTAGGGAATTCAGAACCGATGTAGACATGAGAGTGAAGTGAAGTGAAAGGAGTCAAGTGAAGTGAAGATGAGGAAAGGTAGGTGAAGTGAGTGAGAGGGGCGGAGGAGGATGCTGATCCCCGACGCTTGCCCCTCCCTATATACTTGCAATGCACGGCACTCGGTAGCCGTCGCGCTCCACGCCCCAGATCAGTAAATGCAAGAAAAGCACAGAAAAGCTTGGGACCTCTGCATTCACCCGCCCGCCATTGGCTGAGACGGTCCGCAGCGGGCTTGGCGGTCACGTGGGGCTCCACAGCTCCACTCGGCAAGCGTATTTTGGGGAGGGAAGACGTTCGAGAAGGGTCGGAAGGTCGGGAGGGCGGCAGGAGGACAGGGAGGGTGAGTAAGAGGTATCAGGGTGAGAGCGGTGCTCAGAGCGCTGCACGCGCATCGCAGGGTGGTGAAATATGTCGGGGATTGTATCCTGGATATGCGACGATGCTTGGGCGTGCGGGTGTGGTGGATATGCGGTGGGGAAGCGTCGAGAGGCGGGTCATGGCGCGAAAGCGCAGATAAATCGATTTCTGCGCAGAGCGAGCGGGGACGCATTTATTAATTTTAATGGATGTGTTGTGCATGTTCGCTGGTCTTCTGGAGATTTTTATCGAGGAGCGCAGGCGGGAGGAGGCGAGGGGAAGGGAAGACGAACCGTGGGAACGGGATCGGGAACGCGCGAGCCGATCAAGCGCGCGCAAGTCCGCGGAGCCGTTGTCTTTTTTTCCCACGTCCTTCCTACCACCACCATCACCCTCCCATGCCTTCCCGTCGACGGGGTGCGCTGCGGACGTCGGCGGCGGCGGCGACGGCGCTCCTGGCCTCGGAATTTTTTTCTTTCCATTTTTCGCGTTCCGCCCGACACTACCCATGGCACCAAGCTGCCTTCGACCATCCAGGCGCTTCCTTCGACCGTTCCGTCGCACGCCTTCGACCTCGCCAGCCTCCTTTGACCTCGCCAGTCGCCTTCGACCTCGCCAGTCGCCTTCGACCTCGTCTTAACCTGTGGGATTTGACCCCGTCTCAAGGTGCTGCCTTCGACCTCGGCTCAAGCTGGCACCTCCGACCCTTCAGCTGCGGGTTCACTTTCGCCTCGAGTCACCTTCAGCTTCACCTCAAGTTGCGGCCTTTGCATTCGACCTCGACTCCAGCCTCCAGCCTCTCACCCCGTATATCGCCTCCGACCTCAGCATCCACTGGCTGCCTTCCGACAGGCTCACATCAAGCTGCGAGTCGCCAATCAACATCGTCGCACCAAGCTGCCCGTTTTCGAGAAGTCCCGGTCACTGTTTCAGCTCACTCTTGACATTTACAGGCCGCTCGGCGCTCATCTACCTCGCTCACCTCTTCTTACTCACAGGCTCTCGTCACCCTCAACACAATAACCTTCTTGCTTCCGACTTGCGGTTCTCGCCCCCGACTCCGGCTTTCGGGTGCCGTTACTCATCTCGTCATTGGGTCCAGACCTCTAACATTCAACTCCGACATTCCGATCCTCGGCACCCGACTTCGACCTGGATGTGTGCCGACTTCCCATTGCCGCAATTTGCACCTTCTACGCGTCACCCGCAACACGAGGAACCCTGCACTGCAACCACCGTCCCAAGTACTCGCTTTCCCGACAACAGTCTCTTCTCCGAGTACAGCGGGGTGAGTTAGCGGGATAGGGGTGCATTTTCGAGCATTGGGCGCTCTTTCGTCGCTGTATTACCTCGCACGAAGACTAATTGATTGCTTTGGTTTCTGAATGAACTTCAATTGTGCATGCATCGAGTTTGCTCGAAGCTCGGCTGGATATTCCTTCGAGTCTGCCCGGTACGGATTGCAGCTTGTTGGACTCGCTGATGCACTTGCAAGGCTATCTTGAGGCTGCAAGCTCGAGGCAATGTCTCTGAGATGTAGCCCATAGACAGCCTGGATATGCCTCGTTGCCCCGCCGAGTCTGAGCAGCAGATAAAAAGAAATCCTGCAGAGAAGGGAGACAGCCATCCACAGCAAGACCACCCCTTGTATTGGTATATAAGAAATCACTGCAGAGGAAGACAGCCACCCCAGCAAGACCACCCCGGTATCGGTATATATCATAGAAATACGACTAACTCACGAAGGCCCCGGGGGCTCTGACGGCCGCGATCACGCCGACACCACAACACGAGGCAGGCCCTGAACAGTGACCATAATCTGCGCAGGCAAGAGTCTGGGTCACGTGACAATTCAGTGAGGGCGAGCAAGGCAAGGCATCGTCAGAGTCGAATGTCGAAGGAGCAGGCGAAAGCAGCGGCAGAAGAGCGAGCGGCGGGCAGCGAACGCGCGCAAAGTTCAACTTCAACTTGTCGTGTCATGTGTGTGTCATGTGATGACCTGGACCGTGAGAGGCAGACAGCGAGCGAGGGCGTATTGTGGCACAGCGAATGTATTGCATAGGGACTACATAGTACAGGAGCTTGTAGTATACGGTGCCGACTCCCCGCGTCAGTCTCCAACGCACCATCATCCAGCGCGCGCCACTCCTCCTTCGCGATGCTTGGGGACCGCATCTCGATGCGCAGGAGCCACCGCCGACGCGCGAGAAGATGGTAGGAGGGGTAGAGGTGCTTGTCGAGGATGAACAGGTCGCCCTGCACGGCCTTGAGGTTCGCCTTGATGCCCGGGTGCTCGGCGGTGCTGCGTGCGGCGTGAGCGTGTTGCAACTATACAAGTCTGTGACACACCTCTTGAAGCCGCCGACGCCGATGATCTTCTTGCCCGAGAGGCCCTTGAAGATGTTGGAGACGACTTCGTACGTCGGCTTTTCGTAGCTCTTTTCGAGGGTCCCGTTGTACTTGGCCAGCTGCTCGCTGCAATCAAGTCAGTATGAGCAGACGAGTGTTCTTCGCGACTCACTCGCTCATGTTGAGCTCTGCCGTAATCTCCTCCTCGTGCGTGAACTGCATCACGAGGTAGCTGTAGCGCGTCTGGCCTTGACGGATGGGGGTGTTGAGGCCCAGCTGGAGCGTCGTCAGCGAGAGCTACACCAGGCAGATGCCACGCACAATGAACAGCACATGGTTGTCGTCCTTGGCAAGGAGGAACAGCCGCGAGATGCTCGTGTAGATGATCTTGTAGTCGTACGTCTTGCCGCGCAGCCGCAGAAAGTCGGGGAACATGTCCAGGTCGTACCGTCCGCGCGGCGTAAGGATGAGCACCTCCTCGAAGCTGAGGATCATGTCGCCCGTCACCTGCCCGATCTCCGCCTTGTCCTTGATGAGGTCGTGGAAGACCTGGGCAGCGCTGATCTCCTCTTCGTCGTCCGACTGCTCGTTGTCGCTCGCAGACCCGCTCTTCAGCTTGGTCTGCACGCCGGGGACGTGGAACCGGATTTCGACCATCTCGTCGCCCTGGGGTTTGACGGACTTGGACGTTGTGAGGCCGGAGAATTCGAGGGAGACCTCGGTGCGTCCGGCGATGTTGGAGTTGGCGACGTTTTGCAGGGGGAGTTCGAACGCGACGCGATCAGAGACCAAGAACGCGAGGTCGTTGGCTTGAAAGTCGGTGTCGCCCCAGTTCCAGCCGCGGAAGGTGATCTCCTTCGTCTCGAGCGCGACGGAGAAGTAGTTTTTGAGGAGGGTCACTAGTTTATCATGATCCTGGGGGAGTCAGCAAGCTTGCAGCATACGCGGCATGCGACGGACCTCTCGTGCAAATCCGTCAAAGTGGTGCTTCTGGTGGTCCTTCACGCCGACCCTGAGCTGGTATTGCCTCGCGACGCGTAGCCATTGTGCCCACTTGATGTCGTCGGCGGGAGGGCAACGATCCCCTCGCCTTCAGAGCCTTTCCAGGCCATGCCGCTGCTCGCGACGCGCAGCTCTGGGCACCGTCAGAGACGCCGGAGACGCGACTGCGCACTCACTGCCGACGCTGGAGTCCAGGCCATGGTATATATTGTCGAACTGGGTGCTCGACATCGCCGGGGACGGTGGTGGTACGGGACAAGGAGCGCGAATAATTACACGCGCCGCGCGAAGTTTCCGAAAAGAGCACAAGCGCCGCGGCGCTCCTTGTCCTTGTACTTACCCCAATCCTCTAATTCGCAGCCGCCGCGATGGATCTAGAGCCAGGTCCCGCGATATGCAGGAACGCACGTTCTGCAAATGGTGCGCGTCGTCGTCTGCAGTGACCACGATATCTGATGCATTGTGCAGGCTGAACACCAAGCTCGAGGCGAACGGATACCCACCGATGTCCTCGCTCGTACAGGACCTCTCCGATGGCGTACGCCTGATACAGCTCATGGTGCGCAGCACTCGTCTTTGTAGCGAAAGGGAAGCTGAACAGCGAGCAGGAGATCATGGGTAAGATCGCCGCACTTGTATGGCGTTGCCCTCATCAGTACCTGCAGGCGACGTCTCCCTCGGGCGCTATAACAAGAACCCACGAATGCGCGTGCAGAAGGCAGAGAACGTCAACAAGGCCCTCGAGTTCATCTTCTCCCGCGGCGTCAAGCTCACCAACATCGGCCCCGAAGGTTCGTCTGCGCGCTTCGCTGCCTCAGGCCTATCACTGCGCGCAAAGTCAAGATCCACGTCACCCCGTGATATTTGAATCCGCGAGCACTGAGCAGCTTCATATTGTGAAGCAGTACGCCAGATGGATCCCGTTGGGTCCATTGATGTGCTCTAATGTCACGTGATCCAACACCCTCCACTGTTTTCACGGCCAGCTCGCGGATTCATACACCACAAGGGTGCCGTGGAGAGGCATCTTGCGCAGTGTGTGCTCATTCTCCCCCTGTGCTCATCCTCCCCCAGACATCATTGATGGCAACCTTAAGCTCATCCTCGGCATGATCTGGACGCTCATCCTGCGCTTCACGATCGCTGACATTAGGTGTGCAGCCCCTGCGCCCCGCCATGCCCGCCATCTGACCTCGGAAGTGTAGCGAGGAGGGTCTCTCTGCGAAAGAAGGCCTCCTCCTTTGGTGCCAGCGCAAGACCGAGCCGTACAAGGGGCCCAACAACGAGGTCAACGTCCAGGACTTTACCTACAGCTGGCAGAATGGGCTCGCCCTGTGCGCGCTGATTCACTGCCACCGGCCCGACCTCATCGACTACAACAGCCTCGACAAGGTCTGATATGTGTTCTCTCCGTGTCATCCCCACGCTTACATCGCACCAAGGCAGACAGGCACGGCAACACGCGGCTCGCCTTCCAGGTCGCCGCCGAGCACCTCAATATCCCCCAACTGCTCGAGGTCGAGGATCTGTGCGACTCCGCCCGGCCCGACGAGCGCAGCGTCATGACCTACATCGCGAGCTTCTTTCACGCATTTTCATCTATGGGTGCGGGCTGCGTCGTATATGGAGCTCTCGCTTTGTGCTCATGTACCTTCACCAGATCAGGCCGAAACTGTGTCCCGGCGAGTTGAAAAGTTCGCCGAGCTCATGCAGTCCGTGTGGGTATCGCGGAACGACTATGAGCGCCGTGTGCGATTGGTACGTCGGTCAACCTTGCTCGCCAGACGTTCCCTGCTCATATACCATTTCCTAGTTGCTCGAGTCACTCACTGCCGTACAAGAGGAGTGGGACGCGTCCGTGTTCACCGGCTCCTACACCTCTGCAAAGCAGCAGTCCGCAGACTTCCTCACTTACAAGCAAACCCGCAAACGCGAGTGGGTAACGGAGAAGCAGGAGGTACGTCCTCAGCCTTGTCTACCATCGCTCGTTCAACATTTGCTTGACAAACTTCCTCGCTTGAACCCCCTTCTCCACTTGCCCTCCTCTTGGTCGTCTAACCACGCCCCTCCCCAGGTCACCACCCTCTTCTTCAACGTCCAGACCAAGCTGAAGACCTACGGCCTCCGCGAGTACGTCCCCGCGCCGGGCCTGGCGCCCGCGGACGTGGACATGGCGTGGAAGGAGTTGCTGGGGAGCGAGGCGCGGCGGTCGCGCGCGATCAATGCGGAGATTCGGCAGTGAGTCGCTGGCTGCTTTGTCATGTGTTGGGTGGTGGGTCTGGCTGGATGGCTGGCTGTTTTGACCTTACTGAATGGCTGAGGTCTACTGTCTGTTACTTTGTTTTCAGCTCCCATTCTCATGTGTAGTCAACCTTCCACTTCACCCTCCGTCTAACACTCCCTGCAGGATCAAGGAGACGCTTCGGCGGAAGTTTGCGGACGTCGCGAACGCCTTCGAGCAGCGACTGCATGGGATTGACCGCGAGCTTGCGGCCATCGAGGGCCCGCTAGAGGAGCAGCAGCAGCAGGTGCAGGCCGTGCAGCTGCGGATGGGGACGTTGGGTGAGTCCAGTTACTCGCTGAGTCTTGTTCAGTGCCCTTCCCCACCGTATTCTTCCTTCTGCTTCATCGCAGGCATTAAAATTGTGTGTACTAACCGCCTCCCAGCAGATGTGATCGACGAGGTGCGCACGGCGGAGGCGGACTGTGCGGCGGCGAATGTGGAGGAGAACGACTACACGGTGTTTACGACGCAGGATCTGGAGTTCGAGCTGGAGCTGCTGCGCCAGAGCGTATCGAAGAAAATCGCGTTCATTGATAACCAGGTGTGTTTGGTCGGCGCGGCGTGCTTGGCTGTGCTGTGTGATTGGCACACCGTCGATGGAAGTGTATGTATCTAACGTGACCCACAGATCGTGTCGCGCAACATGACGAACCTCACGCCGGCGCAGCTTGAGCAGTTTGAGAGCACGTTCCGGTACTTCGACCGCGACGAGAGCAATACACTGAACGAGTCCGAGATGATTGCCGCCCTAGCAAGCCTAGGGATTGTGTATTCGGTGCGTTCGTTCTGCCAACGCAGTCCTCAGTAATACTGATTATATACATCCACACGCAGGACGAGGATATGGACTATATATACGACCAGCTAGTGCACGAATACGGCGCGGTCACATACGAGGCATTTATCAACTTGCTGGTTCGTCTTCTCGATGCTATACGAGGCGCCACCGGATGCTGACTCTCCATTCTAGGTGGATATCACGGAAGACCAGACGTCGCCGGAGCAGCTTCGCGAAGCGTTTCGGGGACTTGCAGCAGACAAGGTACGTGGGCTGCTGTCCAGTTCCAGCAGCCTTGCCGACCCCCTCACAGCCCTACTTCACCGAACTCGACCTGCGCATCGCGAAGCTTCCAGGACCAGCTATCGACTACTTGCGCGATGCCATACCAAGCGCCCCGAACGAAGGCGGGGAACCGATGTACGATTACGAGACCTGGCTCGACGATGTGTTCGCATAGCGGATGCTGCGTATTTGGGACAGCGATTTATTCAGTACACCGCGCAGCACTAAAGTAGATTTTGGGTCCGTTATTGCCCGCTCACATAACTTGCACATGTTGCTATATTGTACATATTCCTCATCTCCTGGCTGAGACTGCGTCGAAGAGCCCGCAGCGAAGCACATTCTGCACGTCAAAGTCGAGAGACGCGCCACCGAGCGTGCGCCACATAACGCCATACAACCTGCCGATCAGTCCCGTGCAGTCTGTGTCACTGTCACTGTGTGGTGTCACTCTCCTCACGCTCTTACTCAACTTGCACCTAAGTTGCGCTCAACTCGCATCCTGCCACTTGGGTCTCAGCGTCAGACGTGGGCGCCCGGCTGACGTGAAGGTATGCTTGGGGAGATGATGGGGATAAATCACTCGCTGACTCACTGATTGCAGAGCCACTATGTCGACCAGTGCATCACCCTCGTTGGCGACTCTACCGCCTGAGTTGCTGTTGCTGATATTGGAAGACATTCACCTGGACAATTCTGATATGGCGGCGTTCTGTCGGATCTCCAAGCGCTCGTATGACGTGGGAATTCGCGTTCTATATGCGTACCCCGTCACACTGAGCCTGTCCTCTATGGTCAAGCTCCTGAAGACGATCATCATGGTCCCAAAGCTGGCAAAATATGTCTTTTACTTCACATTGTGAGCAAATTCCATGTCTTTGACTTGATCATTCATCGACTTTTCTGCAGCGACAAGCTGGATACCGACCTAGATATCCCTGTGATATTTCCCTCTTTCCTCAAGCTCGCAGCACGGGCTTTGCGTTGCATGAGCAGTCTGTGCGACTTGGAATTTCAGACGCTGCCGGGTCTTATCGCCATCCTCCACGATCACAAATTCCTCCGCCTGACCAGATGCTCGCTTTCAATCACCAGGTCTGCCACACCGTTTCTAGAAGCCCACTCCAGGACGATACAACACCTCGTTCTTACGAAGAATTTCTGCTTACGACAGCCGCGGACCGAACGGCGGCTAGAACGCAATATAACCTTCACTCGTTTAAAATACGCAAAAATTCCGTTGCGGGCAGCGTCTTTAATCCTTCCGGGCACATCAGCCGCTACAGTCTGCCTGTATCTTCCCCACAGGCGATTACTCCCTCCAGACCTCCCATCTCTTGCGGCTCTCAGTAATGTACCCGTCACCACGCTCGAGCTCACCATTCAGCGCTGGGATAAAACCATCCTGTCTGCCGTGGTACAGCATGCGCCAACTATCCGACATCTGAAGGTCCTCTTTGCGCGCGCATCGTCTTATGAAACCATCTCCGAAGCGGTGGTTGTCGACGTGTGCGAATGCATCTCAAGATTCGCAAACCTGAAGCGCTTAGAGATGCGTAGTACGATTGATGGGTATGCATCAGACTGGCGCCATCTGCTACAGGACGTTTACTTCGACGAACCGGTGCAAACTGTCCGACGGTTGCACGCAAGTTGTAGGACATTAGAGTCGATACATGTTGGACGTGGGTCACTGCATCCTCAGAGCTGCATTGACATGACGTTGACGGGACTTTTGTAGGTGGAATAATATGGGAGCTGGTTGGCGGTGTATGGAAACCTCGCCCTATCCGCGCAGACCATTCCGACAATGTTGGACCCGCCGAACTGTATGCGTGGATGGAGAGGCAGATGGCAATTGCAAACTAGAGACAGCAGTGGTGTCGTGGGCAAGGGGGACGTGGGCTGTCTTTCGGGGGGCTCGCAGCCTGGATGAGGCGTTTGCCGGGCGAGGCAACAGGAATGCAGGCATCTGCCGCCCGCGTAGTAGTACGCCGTCACAGACAACCAGTCGTGGGAGCACTGCGTCACGTTCGCGTTGAATCCAACTTGCTTGAAGCTGTGGGCCTGATGTTGACCTCACTTGTCTTCGTCGTCCGTCGCCCACACCAAGACTTACGAGCAGTGTTGGCGCTCCTTAGGGCATGGCCGATCCCTCGTCGTCTAAGATGCCCTTCGTCGCTCAGCAGGAGCGCGAAAACGAATTTGCTCATGTCTTACTCATCAATGCATCACGACTGGCAGCGTCGCGTCTGTCAAGGCGCCACTCATCGTGAAACAGCTGCTACAAGTGCGGATTCAAGTTGCGTATGTCCCAAAATGGCAGGGATTGTATTCTCGGCAGACACCGACGGCCACGGTAAGTCGGACCGCTAGACCTTTTCCAACTTGTTAAGTACTTGATCATTCGATCCCTTCCGATTCCTGCCTCCATCGCTTCGGCATCCGACAACGACTCAGAAGATCTATCCCCAACGCGCTTATTCCGCGGGATCCAAATGCATCACCTCTTCCATATCCCAGAGCTCGTCGAAGCGATATGTGAGCAGTTTCGCCTGTCCCAATCTATGACCTACGCGGAGTGGAATCTGGCAACGCTATCGAGAACGGCGCGTGTATTCCATGTACCTGCCTTGTCTGCCCTGTGGCACACACAACGTACTGTGGAGAATGTCGTAGGGCTGCTGCCAGCCGACATCCTGGCAGTGGGGACCGTGGTTTCTGATTATCCCCCGACTTATCCGTCAAGGCTGGTAGGTCTGTCAATGTAATCTTTATGCAATATGCTTATGCGCCGGTCAGTTGCTCATGCGACCGCCTCTCGATGAAGAGCTGGATCGATATCGCTTTTATGCGCCGTTCATCAAGGAACTGTACATCGGATACGACACATGGTCCTATAACATGAACAACATATGTCGGCACCTCTTCAGAAAGAACCCCCTGCCTTCCATTTGCTCGCTACACTGGCACACCTCCCCACACAATCTTCGTCACATCGGTGTTTTTCTCAGTGCCAACACGCGCGAAGTGACTCTTCTTCAAGTTTATAACTCTAGCGAGCTACTTCCTGCCCTGGGGGAGATCAAACGCACCTGCATCGCGCTCAGCAGTGTTGGACTGGACATGCGGCAGACGCGCCATGGCAAGGATTTGGACCTGGCATTTGCTGATTTCCTCGCCGACGTCCCTATCCGGCACCTACGCCTGCTCTCTTCGTTTAGCGATGGGTGTCTGGCAGGCGTAGCCCGGCTATGCGATCTTGTGTCTTTACAGCTAACGGAAGCGATGGACGGGCAGTACCTCGTTTCAGGGAGCTTCCCCAGGTTGCGGGAGCTGACAATCTTCTGCCTCACGTTTGGGTTCGCCGAGTCTCTCATCAGCGCATTGCTGGACAGCCCGCTGGAGTCGCTCTTGTGTACCTACGAGCCTCCCTGGACGGCGACGCAGCAAGGATCACTGCTGCTGCGGATCGCCGCTGCCGTGCAGCCCGCGACGCTTCGCGCTCTGCGCGTGGTCATGATTCGGCCCACGCGGCGGCAATCTGCATCGGCGGAAACGAGTCTCGTCACTTTCTCCGCTATCCAGCCGCTGTTGATCTTCAGGAACTTGGAGGTCCTGGTCATCGACACACAAAATGGTTGTAATTTCACCGACAACGAGCTGCAAACTATGGGCACCAGCTGGCCGGGAATGATTCGGCTAGATCTCGCGGGGTGCAGGCACAGTGTACAGCAGCCTCGCGCCACGCTGCAGGGCCTTGTCCGTCTGGCGAGCCTGTGCCCGCGATTGAAGCAGCTCACCGTGGTTTTTGATGCTCGGAACACCAGCGAGACGCTATGGCTTGTAGGAGATAGCTCCCTGGACCTGCGAGGTCTAGTCCACCATGGTCTTACCAAGTTGGAAGTGGGCGCATCCCTTGCGGACGAGACGATCGATGTTGTCGCGCAGATCTTGCGGCGCGTGTTCCCAAAGCTGGAGTCCGTCGCGTTGGGGATATTCGAGGATTACGCGTCCATGGGGGATAGCGATGCTTGGTTATGGCGGGGTGTTACGTTGAAACTCAAAAGTCTGCCCGTTCAGTACTAGTAGGTCGCGCATCGGGAGGCGTCGGGTGCCCAAATATGCTACACATACAATGTAGTATCTGTGCACCCTAGACGTGCACTACATGATTTCATGCGTTTTTGGTACACGCTGGATGAGAAAGCCTGACGCCGCGATGATACCGGTAAGTTATCATTCTTCAGATCAGAACTTATTTCAATGCGGACGCAGGATTATGAGTAGCCGAGCCTTGTAGAAAAAGCAAGGAGCAAACGAGATGGCGGTGTGGTTCAAGTCGCGTCGTAGGTTGCCCAAAATGGCAGGCATTGTATTCGCGGCAGACACCGACGGCCCCGGCAGCTCGGCCCGTCTGACCGCGGGACCTTTTCCAACAAGTTGATCTTTCGATCCCTGCCTTCGGCATTCGATAACGACTCAGTAAATCTCTCGCCCGCAGCTCTCTTAGACTCTCAAAGACGAGACTGACGGCGGACGGGCTGAGCTTCGGCCAATGCATCACCTTTTCCATATCCCAGAGCTCGTCGATGCGATATGTGAGCAGCTACGCCTGTCCCCGCATGAAGACGGCGGAAATAGCGCTTTGGCAAGACTATCGCGGACGGCGCATACTTTCGAAGTGCCTGCTCTGTCTGCTCTGTGGCATACGCAACGTGCCTTGGAAAACGTCGTACGGCTACTGCCCGAAGATGTACTGGCGACTAAGACCCCACCTCATGGGGACCAATTACTCGTGAGTGTGTCATTTTCCACTGTATATCGTACTCAAGCAACACGGTAGACCATGGTTCGCGCTCCCCTATATGCAGAACTAGACCGTTATCGTTTCTACGCCCCGTTTATCAAGGCGTTGCACATCGACTTGAGCGGCTTTCACGGCTTGGATGAAGACACTATATGCCAACTCTTATTCGAAAGAAATCCTCTCCCTTCCGTACGCTCGCTGCAATGGCGCTATCGTAGTCTTCGTCACATCAACGTCTTTCTCAACCCAGGCATCCGTGCCATTCTCATAAAACGAGGCTGCGACGGGCTACGCGATGCCCTTATACAGATCAAACGCACCTGCGTCGCGCTTGACGAAATCGAATTGGAGAAGGAGCTGGGGACGCCGCAGGTGGCCAAGAATATCGACGAGGCATTCGCCGACGTTCTCGCCCGATTCTCTGGCATCCGGCATCTGCTCATGTGCTCTCCGTTGGGCGATCGATGCCTGGCCCTCGTCGGTAAGCTATCTGAGCTTGTGTCACTGAAGCTGCAGGAAGGCGCGCCCGGGCAATACCTCGCATCGGGGAGCTTCCCAAGGCTACGGGAGCTGACGATGCAGTGCATCACGTTCCGGTTCGCCGACACCCTCGTGGGCGCACTGCAGAATAGCCCGCTGGAGTCGCTCTCGTGCAATATCGAGCCTCCGTGGACGGCGATGCAGCAGGAATCGCTACTATTCCGGATCGCCGCTGCCGTGCAGCCCGCGACGCTTCGCTCTCTGCGCGTGTTCATGTTCTCAGGGCGGCACCCTTTATTAGCAGGAACGAGTCTCGTCACATTCTCCGCTGTCCAACCGCTGTTGATTTTCAGAAATCTGGAAGTCATCATCGTCAGGACACCCGATGGTTGTATCTTCCTCGTCCATCATCACCTCAGGGAGTTGGAGGTGGGCATGTCTTCTGCGGACGCGACGGTCGATGCCATCGTCGCGCAGATCTTGCAGCGCATATTCCCTCAGCTGGACTCAGTCATGACGGGAGCATTCCATGCTTACGCGGATACGGAGGACGTCGACCGATATGCGGGGTGGGGTGTTGCATTACGTTTCGTGTTCAAGTAGCGTGTCTGCTCAACGGGTGGCACGTCGTTGTTCACGCATCGCAGTGCAGTACATTCTCGGGCGCCGATTACGCATCGCTTTTGCGGACCGTATGCAACGAGTATTGCTTAGCTGCACCCGTGTACATCATAGTAAGCTTCATCTTGAACTCACTACTCACTGCTCAGTGCTCAGGCCCTCAACGGCCATGCGCCTTACCCCGACGGATCCTATACGGGACATAGTGCTTATTGCTCTTGCTCTACGCAAATGAACGGAGTTGACGAACCACTAAATAAATAATGTCAAGACGTAACCTACTAATTCACTTGGTGAAGCATCCTGGTGCTCAGTTTCTCAGTTTTCGTCGCCGCTGTTGGCCGAGCCCTCGTCCGTAGCCCAATCAGATTCTCGCCCGCTGTCCTCGCCATCGTCTTCGTTGTCCAGCATCCGGAACGCTTCTTGAGCATCTCCTTCGGATATCCCATGCTCCTGGTAGATCTCCCGTATCTGCGTCGGAAACTGCTGTCTCGCGATCGCCACGAGCGTCGCCATCAACCCTGGATCGGACGCGCATCGTTCCATTGCCCACTTGGTCAGCGTATTATGAAGCTTGCTGCCAGCCGGCGCGGCGTCCAATGTGCGAGGCATCCACACGCCCCCAGTTTGTGTCCAGAAGACGCCGACTGCAGGAACTTGGTTAAAGTGCGAACTCACCAGATAGCAGTCGTACTTACACCCAAGATTGATCAGCTCAAGCGTCTTGCAGTGCTTGTGCATCCGGGCCACCAGGGCCGCCAAATCATTGATGTCGCCGTACTCTGGCTCAATGGGCCTGAAGATGCCCGGCCGGCCGGCGATGACCAGCCCCTTGAGATTCGTGAACTCGGAAATGTAACGCTCAAGCGTGCGCAGGAGGCCCGGGCGCGGGATCTCCGGCTGCAGAATCGTTTCGATGACGAGCGAGTGCAGCCCGGGCGCGTTTTCCACGATGGCGCGGAAGATGTGCATGCCCGGGGCCACGGACGAGATTTTGAGCGTCGAGATGGGCACCTCGTCGAGGCAGAGCGCGAGGTAGTCGGCCTCAAGCCCCTGAACGGAAGCAGGGTACGGCAGGTGGATGGTGACTGCGGAGGTGGACGTGCCCATGAGGAAGAGCGGAGCGATATCGAGGGGCATGTCGGCGCGTGCGAGGCGGGGAAAGAAGACGCGGTGCTCGGGTCCCAGTTCGCGGTCGGGTTCGTCGATGTCGTCGTCTGCGTCTGCAAGCTCGAGGTCGATGATCGTGGCCGCGTTGGCCTCCAGAAATGGAATGGCGGTTTTGGTGATCGCAAACGACCCGTGCGTGAGGGAGGGGAAAACATAACGATCGAGAACGACGGGGAGATGGGGGAGCAGTTTTGCGTACAGCTCGGTGAGGTTGCTCATGCTCCGCAACGCTCGTGTTGCGAGCCTGAGGAAGGACGGAAATATCCGCTTGGGAAGGTTGGGCACTTGAAATAGAAAGTCACTTCAACAAGGTCAGTTGCGGAGGCAAAGCGTGAGGTCTATGACTTACAATGTGAAGCGCTTGACATATTGAGCCAGCTCTGGTTTGTTGACGATCGTCCTCAGGAGGCTGATCATTCTCCTGAGGCCAGCCGCGACGGGGAAATCGTAGAGGACACGACTTCCAACATCATATAGACGCGTCGAGGTGAGACAGACCGCTGCGACATCGGAATTGATTGTGAGTTCGCGGACTATCAAGCCAGCTAACTCTGGGGGAAGCGCGGAAAGATAGGAGACGGACATGGCTCCTGCTGGATACTGATCGGAAACGCCCGACCTTTGAATTGTTCAGTCGCACCTCCCAACAGCGATATTTGCACGTAAACGCGGTGAATAAAATGTCCTGATCAAGTTCAAGTTCAAGATGCGTCGGAGTGACGCGACGCGACGCGATCGAATTCGATTTGTGCTTATTTTGTGGCGTCTGACTAGCCGCCAACTTTGGCTCTTTCCGACTTGCACGTCGAACAGGCTTGAACTCTCCTTTTTGATGCACCGAGAAAAGTATGCACAACGATGGAAACGATGAATACGGCATAACATCGACAGAGTCATGTCGGATTCCGGGCCTCGTGTTCACGTCTCGGAGCCAAGCGCTCGCGCTCGTGGATCGTCACCCGTTGGTCACCCGGGCCGTGCTTGTCAGTCAGTCTGCGGAACTTCCCAGTCTGAGTGAGGTCCTTTTGTTGGTGTCAGGAGCTTGAGCCCGACATCGTACTCTGCCTGGCCTTGTATGACATGGATGTGCGTATGGATCATGGAGGCGAGTAGCCAGCATACAATGATCAGCGATAAAGTAGTGGTGCTCCCGACGAGTCCTGCATGGGACAGGTGGCCCCGACCGACCTTGCCCATCGCTCTCACTGCACACAAGCAAAAGTGGAAAGAACCAAGCGCGATGTCAAAATGTAACTCTGAGCACAGCATCCCGATGACATTGACTGATTTCTTCTTATTCGTCGTCGCTGTCGATTGAGCCCTCGTCCGTAGCCCAATCAGTTTCTCGTGCGCTGTCCTCACCTTCTCCGTTATCTTCCATCTCCCCAAACTCGTCGTGGGCTTCGCCTTCGGTGACTCCATGCTCCTGATACATCTCCCGTATCTGCGTCGGGTAGTGCTGCCTCGCATTCGCCATCAGCGCATTCAACAGCCCTGGATTGGACGCGCATCGATCCATCGTCCACTGTATCAGCGTGTTGTGAACCTTGCTTTCGGGCGCTGCGAGGCCCAACGTGCGAGGCGTCCACACCCCGCCGATCTGTGTCCAAAAAACGCCGACTTTGGGCCTGATCAGACGCAAAATGACCAGACAAGGAAGTAGAACCTACACCCCAGATTAATGAGCTCGAGCGTCTTGCAGCGAGCGTGCATCCGAGTGACAAGCGCCGCCAAATCGTCGATATCTTCGTACGCTGGCTCCACGGGCCTGAAGACGCCCGTCCGCCCGGTAATGGCCAGCCCCTTGAGGTTCGTGAACCCGGAGATGTAGCGCTCGAGCGTGCGCATAAGGGCCGGGCGCGGGAGTTCCGGCTGCAGGATGGTCTCGATGACGAGCGAGTGCAGCTCGGGCGCGTTGTCCACGATGGCGCGAAAGATAGGCATGCGCAGGGACACCGCGGAGATCCTGAGCGTCGTGACCGGCACGTCGTCGAGGCTGAGCGCGAGGTAGTTGGCCTCGAGGCCCTCGACGGACGCGGGGTAGGGCAAGTGGATGGAGACGGTAGAGGTGGAGGTGCCCATGAGGAAGAGCGGCGCGATGTCGAGGGGCATGTCGGCCTGCGCGAGGCGGGGGAAGTAGACGCGGTGCTCGGGCCCGAGCTCGCGGTCCGGCTCGTTGATGTCGTTGTCCGCGTCGGCGAACAGGAGGTCGGTGATCGTGGCTGCGTTCGCCTCGAGGAAAGGGATTGCGGTTTTAGTGATCGCGAAAGAGCCGTGCGTGAGGCAGGGGAAGACATGGCGATCTAAGATCATAGGAAGATGGGGAAGCAGCTTCGCGTACAGCTCGGTGAGGTTGCTCATGCTCCGCAACGCTTCTGCAGCGAGCTTGAGGAACGATGGAAATATTCGTTTCGGGACGTTGGGTACCTCGAATAGAAAGTCACTTCGGCCGTGTTAATTAGTGAGCGCAGAGAACACAGTAAAGGTACCCACAATGTAAAGCGTCTGACATACTGCGCCAGCTCTGATTTCTTGACGATTGTCTTCAGGAGTCTGACCATTCTCCTGAGGCCGGCCGCGACAGGGAAATCATAAAGAATACGAGTCCCAACATCGTGAAGACGCGACGAGGTCAGACAGACCGCCGCGACATCGGAATTTATAGTGAGTTCGCGGACTATCATGCCAGCCAGCTCGGGGGGAAGCGCTGAGAGAGAGGACATAGACATGGCGTCTGCGCTGACAAGTTTAGCTAACGAGATGCACATAGAAATGTTGCGGCAGGCACCTAACTACGCGGTTCTAGATGTGTTGTTCACTAGGCTTCGCCCACACCAGAGTCCGATCCTGCCGAGTCCAACCTGAGTTCGTGGTTGGACTTTGCTTAAGCTAGTCAAGAGCGTTGCGCTGATTGCTACGCCTCTAGTGACAGCGTTAAGGGCTTCAGTTATGGATGTCGAGAGACCTTGCAAGGCAAGGTGACTTGATATGATCAAGCAAGATGGAAGTTGAGATGAAGCCGCGTCGCGCGACGAGGACGCGACGCGACGCGATCGAATTTGATTTGTGCTCATTCAATGTGGCGTCTTACTAGGCCGCCAAGTTCCAACGAAAGTTGACCTTGAACTTCCTGAAGCTACCGGCCTGAAGGGGCAAGGAGACAATGAATACGACTCAAGTTGAATCAACAGCGACAGCACCTTGTTGGACTCTGAGCCTCGTGAACACGTTTCGGAATTCAGCGCTCGCGCTCGTGGATCGTAGTAGGTCGCGCATGAATTTCCCTGAGGCGCCCCAAGAGCATGAGCAGACGTCTGGATGCGACATCGTACTCTGACGACGTGGGGGATATTGACCAGACATTCGCCGATTTTTTCCGAGTCGCATTCCCCGTCCGATATCGGTCATCCTCCATCCTCCATCCACCCTTATACGTTGTACGAGTCCCCTGATAAGTAAAGAGTCCATATCCAGTCGTTCTCCACACATCGGTGCTCCTCCTCACGCCAGTTCCCGCTTATACTCCCGCTCATACTGCATCCCGCGCCTGCTCATGCCTCTCTCTCCTTCCTCGTGCATCTCTCTCCCTCCTTATGCCTCTCTCTCCCTCCTTATACCTCTCTCTCCCTCCTTATGCCTTTCTCTCCTTCCTTATGCATCTCCCCCTCCTCAAGCGTCCCCCTCCTCTACCCTTCCCCACCTCATCACGCTCCACCCCGCTCCTCATCACGCCTCCCCTCCGCCTCCAGCCCATATACCAGACCCAGCGCGACCTTCGCGGCCGCCTTTCGCCGCTCCTCCTCGTTGGCCATGCCCGCGATCTCCTCCTTCATGCCCTGCAGCGCGGAGAGGACGCGGGAGAGGTCGAAGGGGGCCATGTCGTAGTCGTCAGGGTCCGCGTTGTAGTCGTCGGCGTGCGAGCTGGGCGGTGCGGACCCCGTCGACGGTCCGGAAGGTGGCGCAGATGGTGTGGTAAGCGGTGCAAATGATGTGGATTGGGTCGGTGGTAGTGCAGAGGTGGACGCGGACCCGGAAGGTAGCGCAGGAGGCGCAGGACGGGGTGAAGCGCCAAAGATGCGTGCCGAGGCCTCGCGGATCTCGGTCTTGGACGGCAGGTCATCGTCCTCGTCGTCGCTGGGTAGCAAGTCGTGTGGCGCCTGTGCTTGGTCGTCGCCAAAGTCTGAGACGGAGCCGAGGGAGTGGTAGAATGGGCCAGAGCTTGGTGCGAGGCTCTGACTGCGCTCGGAGGTGAAGGAAGCGTCGGTTGAGGCGAACGATGCATCCCCCGCGGCATTGAACGAGGTGTCCGCCGACATGAATGGCGCGTCTTTGAAGGAAGAGTTTGCTCCTGAGGTGAAGTCTGCTCCTGTGGTGAAGGAACCATAGGCGGAGGAGGTAGAGGGCTGCTGTTCTGATGGCGCGGACACAAACACCGTAAAGTCATCATCAAAGCCCGATGACGACTGTTGCGCCGCCCCCGCCGTGGCTGCCCCAAAAGCAGACAGCGACTCTTCTGACGAAGGCGACGCGACCACCGTGCCCCCACTCCTGGCGTTGAACCGCCACGGATCGTCGTGAAAGTCAAAGTCGTCCTTCTGCAACCAGTGCTCGAGCGCTTCCATCTCGCGCTGCATGCGGCCCTCCTGGACGGTTAGGCCCACACTCGACCGTGCGACGATATCGTCTGCGGCGGCGCGGGAGTGATCCAGGGTGTCCGTGGCCATGGATGTGTCTGGCGAGTCCTGCGCCCAGTCGAGGAATTCGGCGGACCGGCCGCGCGTGGCTTTGGGACGGGTCTGGGATTGCATGGATGGCCACATGATGGTGCTGAGCGCGTCTACCACGCGGGGCAATCGAGGGATGCCTGTGGAACGACATACATCAGTCGAGATGTGCGAGTGGGACACTGTGGCACGCACCATGGGAGATCTCCTCAGCGTGGGTCTCGCTATTCTCCGTCGGACGTGGTGTTGACTGGCCAGATGCATCGACGAACTCGAAGCCGTGCGTCGCCAGGAAGTCGTCCACGACACTCTCCTCCTCGCGCAAGTCTTGTTCTTCTGCACGATCGTCCTGCTTGATGGGTTCTGTTGCATCTACGCGCACAGCAAGGCAGACTTCGGGCTCGTAGCCATCCAGATCATCAGCAAGTCGTTGAATGTGATGTTTGTACGCCTGTCTGTCAGGTCAGAAGCCGCACTGTATTGTAGCAAGCATCTACAGCGCACCTCTCCGTGGGCCCATACAAATATGACTGCGGGGACGTTCTGCACTCGGTGCGGACTCAAACCGTGTATAGCGTGCGGGGCGAAATGCACGTTCGCGGAGTAGTACTTGTTCGAGATCGTCCAGGGGATCCGCTCCGTATCTGCAGAGAGCGATGCTGTCCCAGATATTGGGCTCAAGCTCTTGACGCCTGCAAGAGGACATCAGGGAAAGTCTGAAGCTCGACATACACGACGCACGATCTACAAGTGCCAGCGCTTGACTTCTCGACGTCGACACGGTCAGTATTCGACAAGACTCTGTCGTTGTTATGTCAAATTCGGGTTTCCCATCGTGCTCCATTATGGCGCAAGAGGAGGAAGAGAGATGGAAGTTCAAGTTCAACTTGAGAGAGTTGGGACGCCACAAAATAAGCGTAAATCAAATTCGATCGCGTCGCGTCGCGTCGCGTCTGCCTCAGGCGCGTCTTGAACTGGGTTATCTCGACATTCTTATTCAACGTGCATGAAATTACTGTTGGGAGGTGCGACTAAATATCTGAAGCATAGGCGTATCTGATAAATGCCTCGCCTCCTTGCAGATACCATGTCTCTTTCCGCGCTTCCCCCAGAGTTAGCTGGCTTGATAGTACGCGAGCTCACATTAAATTCCGATGTCGCGGCGGTCTGTCTGACCTCGACGCGTCTCTACGATGTCGGAAGTCGCGTTCTCTACAACTTCCCCGTCGCCGCCGGGCTCAGGAGAACGATCAGGCTCCTGAGGACGATCGTCAAGAAACCAGAGCTGGCGCAGTTTGTCAAGCGCTTCACATTGTGAGTTGCAGATCTCATGGACTCCCTCCGCGCCTGACCTTGTTGAAGCGACTTTCTAATTGAGGTGCCCGATTTCCCTCAGCAGATATTTCCGTCTTTCCTCCGGCTCGCAGCACGAGCGTTGCGGAGCATGAGTAACCTCACCGAGCTGTACGCGAAGCTGCTTCCCTTTCTCCCTGCAGTATTAGATCGCCATGTCTTTCCCTTCCTCACACACGGCTCTTTCGCGAACATCCACACCGCCTTCCCGTTCTTGGAGGCAAATGCACCCACGATTATCGACCTCGGGCTTCTCACCGTGCACAGCGAAGTCGGCGCGCTGCGCTGGTTGGGGCCCGAGCACCGCGTCTACCTCCCCCGACTAGCGCGCGCCGAATTGCCCCTCGAAATCGCGCCGCTCCTCCTCATGGGCACCTCCACCACCGCCGCATGCCTCAACTTCTCGTACAATGACCTCGTCGTGGGCCTGGAGGCCGAGCATATCGCGCGCTGCCTTGACGATGTGCCCATCAGGACTCTCAAAATTATGCCCTTCATCCTGCGTCAGAACATCTTCCGCCCCATTGTGGAGAACGCGCCCGGGCTGCACTCGCTCGTCATCGAGACGGTCTTCCCGGAGCAGAGACAGCGCCAGGGCCTCATCCACACTTTCGAGAGCTACATCACCGGGTTCACGAATCTCAAGGAGCTGGTCATCGCCGACGAGCAGCGCCTTGGCGAGCCCGTAGAGCCAGAGTACGACGACATGAATGATTTGGCGGCCCAGGTGGCCCGAATGCACGCGCACTGCAAAACGCTCGAGCTCATCAATCTGGGGTGTACGTTCCCACACTATTTTTTGTGGTAGACTGGTGCGCTGATCAGATTCTAGTCGGCGTCTTATGGACACAAACTGGGGGCGTGTGGATGCCTCGCACAACGGACGCCGCGCAGGCTGGCAGCAAGCGTCATGACACGCTGACCAAGTGGGCAATGGATCGCGATGCGCGTCAGATCCAGGGCTGCTGAAGGCGCTCATGGCGAACGCAAGGCAGCACTATCCGACGCGTGTGCGGGAGATGTATCAGGAGTGTGGGATCATCGAACGAGGAGCGGACGACCCGTTCCGGCGGTTGGTGGGTGACGAGGATGGAGAGAACAGCGAACGAGAGTCCGACTGCGTTACGGACGAGGGCTCGACCGACAGCGGCGATGAACGCTGAGCAATTATTGGACTGTATCCCCGGATGCACTGCGCCTGGAAACGCTGCGGAGCTTGACAATTGTGTTCGCGTGTACCCTATAGTCAGGGTGAATGCCCGGGCCGCTGGTTTGTTTTTGTTGCAGAATTATAGGCGGTTCGGAAGAGCATCCAGATATTCCGGTCTCGTGATAGCCTGTCCTGTGCGGCATTCGCGCACGTGCACAGCTTTCTTTCCGCTTCGGCGCTCGCTGCAGGCTCGAGTGAGAACTGCGTTTGCTGTCCTTGAAAGCTTTATGGAGCGGCATACTAGGTACGTGACCAGGTCCTCTCCGCGATGGCTTCGCCTGACTTTTTCTGCTCTAGCATGTCGCATGACACTACAGGCGGACGGGAATATGTCGTTGGACATACTGTTAGTCATTTTTGTAACCATATATACTCAATTACTGCTGCAAAACTAAGTCAATATCGCATGTGAAGAATAATGTTTGTCTTCAGAGAAACATCAGGTTTGACCTCCGGACATATGTCACGTATCCCGGCCGTCAAAGGCTTCGGGATATCTTATCTTCGCCCACGGGCATACGTCAGCGATAACCACGGATATTCTCAATGTATGACCAGATTCCCATTGTTCTTCCGGTCATACATTGAAAATATCCGCGGTTATCGCTGACGTATGCCCGTGGGCGAAGATAAGATATCCCGAAGCCTTTGACGGCCGGGATACGTGACATATGTCCGGAGGTCAAACCTGATGTTTCTCTGAAGACAAACATTATTCTTCACATGCGATATTGACTTAGTTTTGCAGCAGTGATTTAGTATATATGGTTACAAAAATGACTAACAGTATGTCCAACGACATATTCCCGTCCGCCTGTAGTGTGACGAGGAAGTGGTCGTGTCAGAAAATCTGATATCGCAGACTGAGGTCGCTCCCGATCCCCAGTGCGGTTGCCTTGGGCCGTCAAACGAGTCTGTACAGACGGTACGGACCACATCGTCTGTATCGGATGCGCCCCACGAGCTAGTCGTCGAGTCCCTCGCCGATGGGGATTTGCCAGCCTCTGTCCAGCGTCTACCGATGGAGCTTCTCTCCGAGATTTTCATCCATCTCGACCATCGGGAAGGTGGTTCCGAGTTGATATCATGGAAATCGGACGCGAAATACCACGCGCATGTCATGGCGGTCACGATTGCCTGCGTCTGCAGAACCTGGAGGTCCGTAGCGCTAGCGACCGGACAGCTCTGGTCGCGAATCATAATCGACGACGACACCCGCCATTGGCAGACCTATGCCGACACCTGCCTGATCCTGTCTGGGAACTACGACCTGACTGTCCAGTGCAAATCGAGGTTCATCATGCCGTTCGTCCTTCGCATGCTGCTCCCTCACGCGTCACGGTGGAGGATGGTCGAGCTCAGAGGAGTCTTTGATGACCTGTTGGCGCTATCCAAGTCACAAAGGGCCTTCCCGAGCTTGAGATGTGCCTCTATCGCAACAGACTACTTGTGCCCCGCCAGCCCAAAACTATTCGACTTCCTGGCAGGGTCGTCACAACTCGATACCTTGCTCGTAGAGGCATCTTTCTGCGAATCAAGCTACACCTTCTGTCTTCCTGCATTAGCAAACATCACAACTTTCCAGCTCAACATCTATAACGGCCAGCTGTGCTCCCCCGCTTCCCTTTTCCACGCTCTTGAACCATCTCGATGCATGTTACAATCCTTGTCGGCTCGCTTCCTGTCAGCAATGGACGCCCCGCAAACAACGGACTTGCACTCGGTATTCCTGCCTGCTCTTCGCAAACTCTCCCTAGACTACGCGGCGCACATATACATGCGGAGCATCGTCGCACCCAATATCCAAGAGCTATCATTCTGCCCTTTGGGAGAACCTCGACTACGATTGCCGGAAGATGATCCCTATAACTCGCTTCTCACCTTCCTTTCTTCCCCTCAGTCCCCCCACGCCGTACGCGAACTTCGCCTCCAGGTTCATGCATCGGAAGTGAACGAAGGCGCGGCTCGCATACTCGCCAGCTGCCTCGAACGACTGGACAACTTGCGCGTCCTGCAGCTTGTGTATCTAGCGGAGCCGACCGATATCCTGGGCGCTTCCCAGGAGTTGCTACGTGCATTGTGTGTGCGGGACGACGGGCGACCGCTCCTTCCGAATCTACAATCCATGGAGTTCAAGTCCACCAAATATTATCGTATAGCAGATCGCGAGACGCTGCAGATACTGCTTGAGACGGTGGCCAGCTCTCGAAATGCGCAGAGGGTTGTCTTCGGGACGGATGTAGTAGCCTTGAGGGACTTCGAAGTCGACATTTCGCAACGTGAGTGGAGCTCGGACAGTGTATCCCGAACTTCCCTGATGAGCGTTGCAGGAATCCTCAGCGGGTCAGCTGGACGTCTAGACCATGTATATCATATTTAGATGGTGTAAATATGTCCTTTCAAGTTCACGCACGGGAAGGCGTGACGATTCGGATGTGGTCGTATGAGATATGTTGGGGAGTAAGCTGACACTGCGCGGGGACCAGGCCGGCAGCAGACACAGGTTGGGTGGCGACATGGAATGGACTTGAGTGGTGCCGGTGAGGCGCGAAGCTGTGGTAAGTAGGAAGAAAGACGTGGATTGACAGGTAGGAGTCACAATGTCACGGCTGTCACGGTCGCGAGCACGATGGATAGTCACGTGCGTAGTTGGAATCGTTGCTTCCTCATCATGTACTTAGGATGTGCGATCCGTCATCATACAGTCCGTCTATAAAGCGCTTTCGGAAAACCCTGTCATGAGAGAACCTGAGCTCGTGTTCTCCACAAACTTCGAAAAACCCAAAATCTCAAGAACAGATGCGCACTTGACCGTCAAGCAGTGCACGCCCGCAGCCGCCCCGTCAGGCCGAACCTCCAAGTTGGGCCAGTGCCCGCCGTTAGGCAGCCAGACCTGTGCGGTGGTGGTGTTTTCATCCTGTAGCTCAGCTCTGACGCATCAGCCTAGTGTGTCCACTTTCATCAGCCAGCTAAGGAGTACGGAATGGGAGGCATGCGACGAAGGCGGTACAGAAACTCGGACGACGTACGAAAAGCTCAAGTGTTGCATATTGTTCTTGCGAATCTTGATGTCATATACACAATCAGTTGAGTATACAAGGGGACGTTGCTCTACCGCAGAAGCAGTGTCCGAGCCATCGATGATATAGAAGGAAGGACGATCGTACATGTCTCGGACGGGAAAGGCCAATACTGAGCGAGCCATCGCGTCGACGAGTCTATACATTGGTATCTTCATTTCATGTTGGTTCCGACAGTCCTCGACTAGCAGGAATATATACAGATGGTGGGATTGGGGCGCGGACGATTACGACTATGGTTATCTGGCACCTGGCCTCGGCGTATCTACTTGAAGCGCGATGCCTTGTCCAACACTGCGGAGGAGCACGTCAGTCGAGTCCAGAAGCGAGACATTCCATCACGCACCAGAGTCGTATGCCACTTCGCTCATGTCGGTTCCCTGGATCTCGACGGCTATGCCGACGAGCGAGCGTCGGAGGGCGTCTTTGGAGGAAGCGTACAACATCTTGTTCTTGATCTTGGCATCGTCCGGAGACCTTATCGAAGGGATCAGCGACAATCCGAGTGCGTATGAGGTTGCTGCAGTAGATGACATCCATTCCTTGCATCGTATCGCATCTCCCCGCGACGCGCGCGGCAGAAGGGAATGGCAAGACACCGCTCATCGCCACCGAATATGCACTCGCAGAATAGACGCGTCACGCACCATGCAACAAAGCAGATCTTGTTCCTCTTCCCGCCGTCCTCCTTCTCGAATTCGAAGTCGTACACCGCGTACCGGCACTCGAACTCCGGCAGGCTGCTCACGAACTCATCGTAGTCCTTCGTCTGCGATGTCTTCTCGACGACGATCTCCGTGTTGTCGTCCGAGAGCTTGTAGATGATGAACTTGATGCTCTTGCCGAGCTTCAGCTTCTGGTACTCTTCCAAGCACATGGGGTTGACGCCGACGCCGGAGGCCTGTATGATTGTCAGGGTCAGCGGCGGCGACGACGACGCGAGGCTGGAGAACGCGCACCATGATGAGGACGAGGAGAAAGAAATGGAAGGGCGGTGGACGGAAGAAAGGCTTTATAGACGTGGCTGTGCGGCCGAGATCAGCACACGATAACGCGTCGTCAGTGACAGGGGCGCGTGACTTTTATGGCAAGCGCCCACTGCCTCAATCAAGTTGGACTTTGGCGATGCTGCGCTACGCGTAGCGGCGCATGCGCGGGCGGACTGCGCGCGGCTTAGACCAAGTCTAGGATGCGCAGTATCTCATCGCGCGCTCAGACACCCATTGTCACCAAGAATACACATTGAATTTCTTTACCAAATTCATGCTCTGCCACGTACACCCACCCACCACTGGCTGTATCGGTCAACGCCCCCCGTACTATATCCGCGGATTAACCCCACAGACCAACGCAGACCAGGAAATTCACACCGCATAATCACATCACAACGGTCTGTGTAAGGCATGCCCACCTGCAACATTTGAAGGCGATCGTGAACAAGACCCCGTAGGGAATCATCACCTGCGGCGCTGGTAGTCCGAGTCGGGGCATCAATTACCAACTTGAGCCGCAGCAGCCGCGGGTACAGGCTGACGAGGCGGACGACGCCGCGCAGCGTGGCGCCGGGCGATCGTGCGCTGTATGGTGCGTATCCTGCGAGTTCTAGCCGGGTCATCCCCGGCCAGCTAGTACCCATTGCCTGCAACTCTTCATCGGTGAAGGGCCGCGGAGAGCTTCATCCCCTGCTGCCCACTGCACCTCGCTAGTGTTCCGAGCATCGAACACCACACTGAGCCGCATCAGCCGCGGGCACAGGCTGGCGAGGCGCACGAGGCCGCGCAGCGTAGCGCGAGGTTGCTGGGCGCTGTGCTTGCACCCGCAGAGATTCAGATGGACCATCTCCGGCCAGCTGGTGCCCATCGCCTCCAGCTCATCATCCGTGAAGTTGCACCCATCTTGTGTCTCGATGGTGATGGCCTCCAGGCTCCTGAAAAGCAACAACGGCTGGATGGCGGTGAAGGTGACGAGACTCGACTTGGATCCTGTCGACGTAGGTAGCTGCGGCGCGTGCGAGACCATGACTACGCGCAGAGCGCGGAGCGTTGCAGGCTGCACGGCCGTGGTGATCCGCAGCAGCAGTGACTCCTGCTGGGTCGCTGTCCAGGGAGGCTCGTACTCGCAGGAAAACGACTCCAGCGGGCTGTTTAGCAGTGCGCCAACGAGGGTATCGGCAAACCCGAACGTGAGGCATCGCATCGTCAATTTCCGTATTCGTGGTAAGCATCCTGGAGGGAGATGCTGCCCGGGTCTCCCTTCGATCAGCTGCAGCGACACGAGATCGGATAGCTGGCCTACGCGCGCTAAGCAGCCATCGTTCAATGGTGAGTGCATGCATAAGTGTCGGATAGGAAGGTCAACGAGGAAGTCGGCGAACGCCTCGTCGATGCCCTTCAGACGATGCGGTGGCGCCACTCGCTCCATCTCCATTTCGAATCTGACGAGATTTATGCAGGTATGTTTGATCTGCCCGAGGACATAGCGCAGCTCGCTGAAGACGTGGACTTTATGAAGAGTGACCGCGCCGATGTCGGCGTTGAGGAAGACATCCATGCGACGCCAGGACAGCGGAGAGAGCCAATGTAGCGAGAAGATAGAAGGGAGGGGATTTTCTTCCAGAAGATACTGACATATATTGTCCAGGTTGAAGGAGAACACGTCGTTTGTAATGTACAGCTCCTTGATGAACGGTGCATAGAAACGATATCGGTCTAACTCTGCATCGATAGGCGCTCTAATGAAGGACTGATTGGCGCATAAGCATACCGTAGGGAGTTAACTGACAGGCTTACTAGGCTTTGGCTTGTGTAAGGCCGGGGAAAGTGGGAGAGTACGCTCTCGACCATCAGTACGTCGTTGGGCAGCAACCGGACGACATTGCCCAAGGTATGTTGTGTGTGCCACAAGGCAGACAGAGCAGGCACCTCGAATGTATGCGCCGTGCGCGATAGCCTTGCCAGAGCGCGCTCGCCGCCTCCCAAAGGTGGAAACAGGCGAAGCTGCTCACATATCGCATCGACGAGCTCTGGGATGTGGAATAGGTGATGCATCCGCGAATCCAGATCCAATGGGTATGCTTGGTCTTCACTCTTGGTTATTTGTGAGTCTGAGGTGAGTCCTTGCAGATGTGGACCATTGGTGTGTGCCAAGTCGTGGGCAGAAACATGATGGTGCTGCGGGCCGAAATCACCGACGGCGTTTGCCGTGACGAGAATACAATGCCTGCCATAAACGGCATCCAACGCATCCCGAACCAAGTCACCATCTCGCCGGGCAGTCTCAGGTTGCCCCTTGCTCAACGTTGAACTCTTGACTACGTGAGAGGAGGTCTGAAAGGAGTGTCTGTCAGGCTGTGCGTACAGTACGGTACCAGCGCCCGGTTCTGGACCTCCGAGCAACCCGAGCTTGCTGTCCGTTGTTCGAGCCGCTTACAAGGTACGTGACCAGATCTCAAATAGCTACCTTTAATCTCACTGCACAATGGGTTTGCCTAGCTCTTTTTGCTCTAGCATGCCGCGTGACGAGGAAGCGGTCACCGTGTCGGATACGCAGACCGAGCCTGCTTCAGACGGCGACTGCCTTGCTCCGCCAATGGAACCTGTAGAGACGATACGGACCGTGCCATCGGACGCGCCACAGGAGCTTTTCGCCGAGTCCTTTCACATCGACGATGACTTGTCAACTGTTCAGCGTCTGCCGATGGAGCTGCTCTCCAACATCTTCGTCCATCTCGACGATCAGGAAGGCGATGGACAGTTGATCCCATGGGACTCGGACGCGAGATACCACGCGCATAACATGGCGGTTACGATTGCCTGCGTCTGCAGAACCTGGAGGGCCGTAGCGCGAGCGACCGGGAAGATATGGACGCGAATCATGATCGACGACAACACCCGCCATTGGCAGGCCTACGCCGACACCTGCCTTGTTTTGTCGGGAAACTATGATCTAACCATCCAATGCAACTTGACGTTCATCATGCCGATCGTCCTTCGCATGTTACTGCCCCACGCGTCGCGTTGGAGAGTGGTCGAGCTCAGAGGAAGATTTGCGGAAATCTGGGCGCTAGCTCAATCAAAAAGGTCTTTCCCCAACCTAAGATGTGTCTCCATCGCAAGCGATTACCTGTGCTCCGCCGTGCCACAGCCGTTCGACTTCCTGGAGGGGTCGTCACAAATCAATAACTTGCTCGTGGAGGCGTCGTTCTGCGATCCAGATTATGTTTTCTCTCTTCCTCCACTAGCAGGCATCACACGTTTTCAGCTCAACATCCATGACAGCGAGCTGTACTCCCCCGCTTCCCTGCTTCACGCTCTTGAACCATCTGGATGCATATTACAATCCTTGTCGGCACGCTTCCGGACAGCAATCGACTTTCCACAAGTGACGAGCCTACACCCAGTATTCCTGCCCGCTCTTCGAAAGCTCTCCCTAGACTGCGCGGCGCACGTATATATGAGGAGCATCGTCGCACCCAACGTCGAAGAGCTGTCCTTCTACCCTCTGGGAGATCGTCCATTATGGATGGAAGACGATCCCTACAGCTCGCTTTCCGCCTTCTTTTCTTCCCCTCAGTCCCCGCAGGCTGTACGCGAGCTCCGTCTCATGGTGCATGTGTCCGAAGTGGACGAAGACGCCTGTCGTGTACTCCTCAGCTGCCTCAAGCGGCTGGACAGTCTGCGCGTTCTGCAGATTGCCTACTCTGTGAGGCCAACCAACACCCTGGGCGCCTCCGAAGGGTTGATTCGTGCATTGATTGTGCGGGACGACGAGGGACCGCTTCTCCCGAATCTATGCTCCATGGAGTTCAAAGCTACCAACGAATATTATCGTGGAGCAGATCGCGAGACACTGCAGACGCTGCTGCAAACGGTGGCCAGCTCTCGTGTCACGCCGAGGGTCGTCTGTGGGAGAAATGTAGTAGCCTTGAGCCGCTTTGAAGTCGGCATTCCGCAATGTGAGTATGCACAGCGATGTCGAATAATGCTGCCCCTGATGAGCCTTGCAGGAGTTCCAATGGCGGTGTATCTATGCAGATGATGTGTCTACAGGTCTTTTCCTCGCATGCACGGCAGACGCACGGGTGTACTATACAAGAGAACACCCTCAAGTTGCTTGCTTGTGTCACTCCCTCCTCGCGGGCACACCTTGCCTTGCTCATAGATAAGAAAAATATATCGGAAACCATGCGCTATCCTACTGTTACGAGGCATGTGCGACATTGAATAGCAAACAATTAACAAGATGGTACAAGTCCGAGGCAGAAACGTCGGAGAGAGAGTGGGAACAGGCTTGACGATGGAACAACGGAGTTCGCTACTCATCCTCCGCGGGACAGTGAGAGCTCGCTACTTTTTGAGGAGAGGGGCTACTTTCATTGAGGCGTCCTCTCCTAGTAAGAGCATTTGGCGATCGCGTTCAGCCTCAACAAGCTGCGCAAACTGTTCAATGGTCATGTTCCTGGCAACGTCTTCCATCTCAGGATATACGCGGTACTTTGCACCACGCGTCGCCCGTAAGGTGAGAGGATCTTCCAATTCGACCGTAGCTTGGTGCGTGCGATGATCCCGGTTATTATTGAACCAGTTCAAGATCTGGTTGTAATTTCTGTAAAATCGGAGCTCGTTAAATGAGACCAAATCAGCAGAGATGGGACGTACCGCTGCAAAGCCAGCGCGAGGATCGCAACGTACACGGGGCGGGCGTTGGGTGTAAGTCCAGAGAATACCATCTCACAAACGTTGGCCTGCAGTTGGAAACAGGCATAAGGAGTTTGCTGTACACCCTTTCTCTTTCCTGCCCTCTTTCCCCCCTTTTTCGACTGCGGTACTCCATCCTTTGGTTCAGCAGCTATCGAATCAGGTTGTTTCTTCTTCCGATTCGTATCATCCGTGCCCGGCATTATCATGGATGCTGCTATGAGCATGCGGGCCAATTTTTGCTGGTCACTTTTCGTAGGTACCTTCCACGCTTTGCGCGCTCGCGCCAATTGCTGACGCGCCGAATAGGTGGCAGACGGGCCTTCGACACGCTTTCGGCGCGCCACGATTGGCGAAGTGCGTCGGGAGGGCGAGTCGCGCTGCGAGAGGGCTACCGGCTGCACCTCAGGAGAAAGAGCCGCAGGTAGTCTAGAAGGCGTGACGATGTGGTCGTAGAAGTTTTGGTTGGAGGGGACTTGGGAGGTAAGCTGCACTTGCGCGGCGCCTGAGCCAGCAGCAGCCGAGTAGATGGGTGGCGACATGAAGTGGACTTGAGTGGTAGGGCGCGAAGATGTGGTAGCGGAGGAATGATGTGGACTGACAGGTACAGGCGCCCAAGGCCTCGTTATAAGGAAACCGATGCCTTTGTCGCCTCAAAGGATCAACAATAGTACGCGAAAGGGCAGTGCATGCTGGTCGAAGAGTAACAGCAGGAACAATAGATAGGACAGGCATTGGCACATGCGCGCTGGTGTCATTCAGCTGGATTGGGCGGGAAATTGGAACATGGAAGTCGGGAGCAAGATGGTTGATCTGATGGAGAGCCACGTGATTGAAGCTGAACTTGGGCCGCCTGGATTCGACCTTGATTCGACCTGTTCTCACCATGTCGGACGTGCGATCCGCCATCATTCGGTCAGTCTTCAACAAAAGAAACGAAGTGGGCAGCCCTGAAGGTCCTAAATTTTCCAGTCCAAATATGGGAAGGCGCCGGCCCAAAGGGTGGCAGACGCTGCCACATCCTGCTGATTTGAGGCAATCGACGCGCGTCGCTCAAAATGCAGAACAGAACAATTGAGCGGCATTATTCACAAGACCAGGATGAACAATAATGGGATGTTCTCCACTTGTGGGCAAGATATGGAGGCCGCCCTAACAGTGCGGCGTCGCCGTTCAATGCGCGCATTGTCAAATATTTCCGCAAAATAGTACTCGACCCTCACTACCCAATGGCATTCGACATCACATTTTCCAGGGACGTATCGTTGGACGCTGTAGAACAGCGGAACTTCGTAGAATCGCTCGGCAATATGTTTTCAACAAATACTGCACGCTTTTCATTTTCTGTTCGCTCAGTCCACTGCAGCGCCTCCCACAGCGACAGTGAAGCTGAAAGTCTACGTGTATGCCGGTAGGTCCAAAATAAGTAGTACATATATACATCGAACAAGGACGGCCGAGGCCCGGGGGGTGGCTGCCATGCTGGTCAAGTGCTCGTGCGACTGGCAAGTACGGCAGAAGTAGTAGTGCTGAGGCTGTAGAGAAGCTACAGCAAATGCGAAGTAACTGTTGGCAGCGAGCGCGGATTATAAGTATCAGGTATGTACGGTCCTAGAGTAAGGTTAAATATTTGCGATCCATGCGCGTGGTTCAAGTGGTAGCTCGGGAGCGTACAGGTTGCAGATCAGACACGAAGAGGAGGTGCGCGCGACGGAGGAGGACATGTCAGGAGGCGGTTGATGTCGGGCTCAGGGCACGAACCGCTGTCCGAGGCCGTACCGATATAGCACGCCTGCGCTCGTGGCCCAAAGCACGCGCTCGCCCGTGTCTTCCTCCTCCGCCACCTGCATCGTGGCTACCCGGTCCGGGAACAGAGTCCCAAATGGGTTGCCGCGAGAGCGCTCCGGTAGCTCGCTCGATGGGACGTCCACCTCGACCTCACCCGCCGGATGTGCGTCGGCGTCGTCTGCGGGTCTCAAGACCCCGGGGTCGAGAAGCTCACCCGAGCGAAGTGACCACGCGCGGATACGGCGGTCGTCGCCGGCCGCGAAGACAAAATCTTGCAAGGGATCCACGGCGAAGCCGAGGCTGTAGTGACTCGGCACTTGCCCGGAGTAGGTCATAACGGGTACGGACTCTCGCGGGAAGCGGAGATCGTAGGCGCACAGCTGTGTATCATATTAGCATGGGACGGTAGCAGAGAGCGGCGCTGAGGGAAACCAGAGAGCCACGACTTACGTTGCCATCGCGGTGGTTGATGAGTAGTTGGGTTTCGCGGATGACGCGGAGGTTGACGACGTTGCTTGGTGTGCGGTCAGGGAAGAGCAGGTCGCCGCCGGGTTTGTGCATGCGCATATCGAAGCGGTGTATGCTACCGTTGCGCGCGCCAGTGTAAATGAGATCCTACGTCAGGTGATGAGGATGGTCGCGTGTAGAAAATTGTTGCGAAACCCACCTGCTCGCGCTCGACAGAGTAGACATCACTATGTGTGTTGAGGTATTGATAGGAGGGATTCGCGATGTCGGGGAGGTAGACAGCTTGCTTGGCGGCGCCCATGACCAAAGTTGAGCCTAGGAGATGGCTACAACGCACGTCGTAGACGTTGTTGAGCGTCAGAAGAGACGTTCTTCTATGCAGAAGTGAGTATATGCGCGCATATATGCGCTTGAACACGTACCCAGCATGGCTGAGGTCCTGCACGGATATTTTCGTGGAGGGTCCGGAGGATGTGGCGCTGAGGGAGTAGCTTAAGACAATGGCGAGTTGAGAGTGAAGTGTGGCGCACACGCAAAGAGAACCGGAGGCGCATATAGACGAGATCTGGGAATGTGGTCAGGGCGTGACGGGAATAAGGCGCCACACTGCTCGCCTCGGTCCTCGGGTGGATGTTGAGCTCAATCTCCCATGCTGCGCACATGCTCTGGGAGTACAGCCAGCCGTCACTGTCGCCGATGAAGCTGTGTCTTTGTCCTCCCCATGTCGTGGTCTGGGACGAGTCAGAAGCTGAATGCGCTTGGGGGAATAGGGGACGCACGCAGAATGAGCGTATGGGGTGGAAGACGGGGATCTTGCACTGTTCGACGACAGACGTATGCGCGTATTCAGAGCACTGCATATGGCTTTTGCGGGTTAGCATGCGTCGCCAAACGAGCATCTCGACACTCACTGGATGGCGCGTTCGCGCTCCGCGTACGAAAGCGCGTTCCGCAAGGTGCGCGAGGAGTCCCATAGCGGCGCGCGCCTCCGCTTGAGCGTGGCGCGCCTCTGCTGCTGTTCCGGCTGGGGCTCTTGCTGGGGCTGGTGACGCGGCGCCCTCGTCGTCGTCGTCGTCGTTGTCGTCGTTCCCGCGCCTGCGGGGCGCTGGGAGAGCGGAAAGTACCGCTGGCGCGCGGTGTCAAAGTAGAGGCCGGGGAGCTCGCGCGGCATTGTAATGAGCGAAAAGTAGGAAGCCAAGGAGAGAAAAACAAAAGCGGAGAGCGAAAAGCAAGCTGCCCGGATGCGGTATGCGCGCGCCACCCGAATTCTGATCGCGCCCTTTCCACGTGGCAATTCACCGGAAACGTGTTTTCCGAGCTTGTTCTTCCAATCACGAGGCGGATGTTCGACTTTTGTCCTTCGACAATCGCGCTGACGATGAACAGAGACGACGCTTTCTCCCTCTCCCCTCCCTTTAAGCTGTTCATCTCGCGCCCATTGAGTAAAATTTCGCGCGCAACCTGTGTGTGTGGATCATGTACGGCGGCGTCATGATCCGAAGACGAACAAGGCAGGCGCGCCCCCCGTCGGTGGGCAGCCACTGCGTTGCCCCCCGACATGAGCCACCGCGGCGTGGCGCACCGGCGCGCGATGACGAAACGTGCGCGCTGGTCGTAAGACGGAAGCTCGGGGCCGGAGGAGGCTGTGTGAGGCGCGCACCGCTCAAGCACCGCGTCTCATCGCCTCTGCTTCACCGCCCGGGCCTCGCGATTCGACGACAGAGTTGCTTCGCACATGGCGTAATGAGTTGAGAGGCTGTCCGTCGCCTCGTGCCCGCGGCGCTGGGCGCGTCACGCCACCTGCGCTGGTGCGAGTCTGGCGGTCCGCACGCCAGAAATCTGCAGCGTGGTAATCTCACGCTTTTGGGCAGCTGAAGGTCAGCTGCAGGTCTGCAGATCCGTACATACTTCTTCACAAGTGGTGCCAGACGATGTAGCAGCCCTGATAGACAGAAAAGGAAAGTTGAAGAGTGTCCTGATCAGGAGAAGTGCGCCGCTAGCGGCACCCATGGCTAAGCGAACGGCGTAGGGAAGAACAATAGGACGAACGAACACGAACAAATAATTGCAGAAAACACGTACAGGTCACTCCATCGGCATCCGAGATTTCATCGGATGTTTTGCAGCGCACAGGTAAGGAACAACGGAGGTGGTATTATCCGACTGCTGACATCGTATGCATAGTACGTACGACATGAACAGAGGTCCAACGCCCACAGAGAAGCGCCGCCAATAAGGAAAGCCCCGTCAAGAGGACAGACGCTGACGACGGGATGGAAGCCGACGATGAAAGCAAAGCCGCTCGCGTATCATAGTGCCGCTGACCAACACGCCGCCAGCGATGACGGAGATGAAGACGGCCGTGATATGAAGGAAAGGGCCATGACATGAAGGGGAGAGATGCGACTTGACCGCGATGAAGGGGAGTGTGGGGAAAGAGCCAAGGTGAAGTGGGCTGTGGCGAAGAGGGAAGCAGATGAAGGGGGGGCGGTGCAACATAAGTCAGCAGAGAGAGGTGATGGGATGCTTAAAAAAGGATGGCTTGAGTCGGGGTCGGAGTTTTAACTTGTAGGAGACGAGACATGGGATAAAATTTCGAAAGTGGGGACGAAGGAACAAAAAGAGATGCGTATAAAGCGGCGCGCCAAGGCGTTCAAGACGCCTTGCCGTCACAGAATATGAATGAGCGACAGCCCGAATATAGAGGCCGTGACCTCGGACGTGGCTTCGAAATCCAACATGAAAGAGCATGAAGGTGGGAGACTTGGGGCTACAGAAGGTGAGTTACGCGTCCGGTAGGGCGTTATGCGGCACATGATAGGTTATATATACGGCAGACTACATAAGCTGACTGCACTGAGGGATGTCATGTTGGAGGAGGAGAATGAGAATATGTGAGAGCGCGAGGAGATGAAGGGCGGGGTAGCATAGTAGGAGGAGGGCGGGGCTGAAGGAAGAAGTGCGGGGTCGGAGGAGGAAGAGCCAAGTCGGGGGAAGGAAAGCGAAGTCGGGGGAAGAAAAGCGAAGTCGGGGGAAGAAAAGCGGGGTTGCAAGGAAAGCGCGGGCTCGCGGAAAGGAGAGTGTGCGAGGTGGGATAAGGAAGAGCACGAGAGCATGAAAGAGGAAGACCAACGTATGTACTTCGAGTCGGGCCAAAGAGAAAGACGATACTTAACTGTCGACGCATGATTTCTTTCGATAAGACAAACGAAACCCGAGAGTCGAACAAAGCCCAAGGGCCGCGAAAGAATGCTGTCGACGTCGTCCGGCAGAGGCTTGGGATTTTTGGACCTGCAGGCGGCTCGTCGAAGTCATGAGCAATCCCAATTGTGAAAGCCGTGGCCGACGTTGCTACCGCCGGTAGCTGTTGCTATGTATCAGTTCGAGGACGACTTTGAGGCAGACTGAGACTTGAAGACGCCTCGAGGAGGGTTGCCGCACGCCCGTTGTCATCGTAGAGTCCGCTACCGTCGTCATCGTAGAGTCCGGTACCGTCGTCCTTTCCGCCGGTACCGTCGTCCTTTCCGGTATCATTATGGTCGTCCTATCCGGTATCGAGGGCGACTCGAGGGCGACTTGAGGACGACTCGTGCACGTCATGCGGCGCCCTGACTACCAAAGTCGCATCGCGCGTGCGCGGAGGATGCCGAGGGGGTTCGGAGGACGCCGAGGATTACGGAGAATGCCGAGGACAAAGGCACGAGGGCGATCATCGATGACGTCGGATTGTAGGCGCCCATGGACGAGTACCTAGTAGGTTACCTAGGTATGGGCGTGGGCCCTCGAGTTGAAGTTCGAATTGACTGAAGGTTCGAGGGTCAGGTAAGCCGTTGAATTGTCAAAGGAAGCGAGGGAGCAAAGGTAGAGGTACGAAGCAGAAGGACCGTCAGTGAAGAGCGTCGTCGAATTGGATGCACGAGAGCGCGGATGTCATTGCAGTGAGCACTATCGATGAACGATTCACCTCGCCGAGGAAAACATGTGGAAAGGACTCGGCGACGGCGGCGGCGCTGCGGGAGATTATTGGGCGCCCGGAAGAGGGCGTAGGGCCGCTGTCATGCAGAAGCGTGGAATTTGGGGGTCATTAGGGAGTGCATGGTCGTCAATGGGGGGAGGAGCACACTGGCAGACAATGGAAGGAGTGAGGGGGAGAAGGGGGGCCAAGAACGCACTTCTTTGCCGTACATGGGCTTCAGATCCAGTGTCCCGCGGTCGATACTTCAGATGTGTATGTACACGGACTTCACTCTTGACGGACAGTATGACGGTGTGGTAACCGGGACCTACAGGTCCCGGGCGTCTGCGGATCTTCGGCCGTAAGGGCAGGCAGGCGTGTTGGTCATCGTGAGCGGCATATTCGACGACGGACAGGTAATCCGGAACGGACACCTTGGCGTTTTGCAGAGCGTTAGGTACGCAGATGCTATAAGGACGAAGACATGACGGCAATTGTGAACGTGTCACTGTGTTCTGAACTTACATACGGGCGCGTCATGATGGGCGCTGGTGTGTCTGTCGACGCACAGAGGGCCCGCAAAAGGCACGGGGAAACTCGATCCAGTCGGCTTGATGGTGGGAGAGCCCGCCTGTCCCATCGAAGTGAGCGTTTTTTGCGGCAGCGGCGATGAGAGAAAACTTGAAGGGGGCGAAGCAAAGAGAACCGACCGTCGAAGCCCGAAAAGCGTCCAGATTTTGCGTTTATCAGATTCCGTGGCCAAGGCGGGCGGCAGGACGAAAAGACAAAAGATGCCAAATGGGGATTGTTTGCGACTGTATGCGCTCGCGACCACACGCGCACGTGTTGTGCAGCCAGTCGATGTCGCGTCTTGACCAGAACCTCGTTGGCAGCACGCAGGCGACGAATATTGGGCTGGATGTGCTGGACGGTGAGCTCGCTGTTGCGCGTGGCGGCGACGAACTGAATAACTCGTGTTCGCAGTCCCTGATTCCCATTTGAATTTACGTTTCCGCTACCCCCATTTCGTCCGTATTCCGGTCGCGCGGTACGGCATCGATTCAGATCCGGCGAAATTTGACCCTTGTTTGCACCCCGAAGCACGCAGCCGAGTATGTATGCACGGGCTGTTCGCGTGCACACTGCTTTCTCTCTTTCCGTCAAAGAAATCAGTGCCGAGGACGCGTTGGACGACGACGGCGAGAGCACCCGCGACGTGAACACCCCGATCACGAGCCTCGTCGCGCTGGAAGAGCGTGTGTTCGTGCGGAGCCCGCCCAGGAACTGGCGTATACAAGAGGCACGTAATCCCTCGCCTTCCTCTCCTCCTGTCCGCGGGTGTTGAGCGGCGTTGGGGAGGAGGCGTGTCCGCGTATAACTCTCAGTTAACGGACGCACGCAGAATTCTCACGCACCCACCACCATGGCGAAGAAACGGCGCTCGCTCCAGTCGCTTTTCATCCCGGACGCGTCGCATTCGCGCAGGCCGAGCAAGGAGTCAGTCGCGTCCCTCTCGCCCACCGCATCCGAGGCGACCACGCCGACACCCAGCCATTCCCCGCCGCCTCCGGATCTGCTGGACGACGATCCATTTGCGAGCCTCGCAACACCCCGCGTATCCCCCGCTGGACCGCCTAGCACCCCAGTCCTCGCCGCCCCAACACCGCGCTCCCCGCTTCGCACTACACACAACTACTCTACAGACACGATCATCCCTGCCTTGCGCTCCCTCGCCGAGTCTACGACCCCACCACCTGTGCCGCCCAAGGATGATGCGCCTCCGTTGTCGATGTCTCGGGCACTCTCATCCGAACCTAGGCAGACCCTGTCGCGTCCAGCTTCACAGAGGCCAGCGTTCAAGACCCGTCCTTCCCTCCCATCTCTACGCGTCCTGGCCAACATGGCGTTGTCTTCACCTCGATCGGTATGTGACTCACACTTTGCCTGCTATCACGCATCTGATTCCTTTCAGATACGACGCGGACGCGTCGGTGCGCGTCTGCCCCTCGAGCCGTGGGCGGACGAGCCAGAGCCGGAAACGCCTATTGCTCCGCCATCCACACCTTCGATGAATCATGTCTTCGAGCTCCCCGAGCCACCCACCTACGTGTCACCACCGACGACACCTTCGACCAGCTACACCTTCGACTACGACTACAGCTCCACCGAATCCCACTTCAGCGATTCGGAGACGGAGAGCACCAGCAGCGAGGAAGAAATGTTGATCGGCGAGTCGTACGCGGCGGCGGCTCGTGTCTACCTCCCCTCCGACCTTGGTCTTCCTGATAACGAGCCGGCGTTATCGAGGCGGCTGTCCCGTCTGCCGTCCTTCACCCAGTCGCTTTCACTGTCACGCACGCCGTCGCTGGCTCGATCAGCTTCATCGTCTTCTGGCTCTTCCTCCGGCCTGCCCACGGACGCCAGCATTGACTTTGGCTGGGATGGGTATACGGCTGAGACCGAAGCCAGTCCCGCACCCATGGAGGTCCCGTCGTACCCGTGGGGCGGCCACGACTCCTTCCTATTGCCGGAGACGCCACATGCGTCGTTCTGCTCGTCCACGTCCCAAGACACGCTGCGTCCACTATCGCAGTACCGCATGGCGCTCGCACGCATCGCAGATGGCGAAGACCCGAACGCAGCGTACTCGGGAGCGGAGCCGTGCGACGCGGGTGACTGGGGCCGAGCGGGCAGCAGTAGTGCCCCGATGAGCTCGTCGGCTTATGCGGCTGCGTTTGCCAGTGGAAGCGCCTCTGCACCGAGCGCTGGCAGGTGGCGCGCTGGCAGCGGTGGCCAAGGCAGTGGAGGCGCCGGTGGAGACCCTCCGCGACGACCGCCCAACATGTTCTCGCCCAGCGAGACGGAGGACGAGTCCTCAGAGTCCAGTGACGGTGACAGCGAGGAAGGCGACGACGTGCCCCTCGCTCAGCGCATTCCTGGGGCTTTGCGCGCCCAGCGGACGATACGCCGGAAGGTACGCGAGGAGCGAGAGGAGCGCCGGCGGGAGCGAACACGCGAGAGAGAGAAGCGAGCCGCGCATCCGCCAATGCCGGGTCATGCGCATCCCAATGGCACACATCCCCCCGCCCGCCAGACGTACCCTGTCCCTGCGCAGGACTTGACGGCGCGGCTGCACCACATCCAGCAGGCGGACTTTCTGCAGGGTCCGCCGCCAGAGCGTGCTCGCACCCTGCGCGGTGCCCGGTCCTTCGCTGATGCGCAGGCGGCGGCGCGTGCGGCGGACATCCCTCGCGCCGACGTTGCACGAAGCAAGAGCCAGGTGCGCAGCCGGAGCGTGGCGCGCGAGCCCTCAGTCGCCCAGCGGAGCAAGAGCCAGGTGCGGGGCGGCGAGCCAGTGCCGGAGGTGCCGCGCGTGAGCGTCGAGCGCGCGCGGTCAGCGCGGGCAGGGCCTTCGGTTGAGATTGAGCGCGGGAGGTCGGGGCGGAGGCCATCTGTGGTGCGGCAGGCCCCACATCCGCCGCTGCCTGGGCGCGAGGTGCCAGAGCGGCAGGCCACGATGCCTATGTCGCCGCTTCCGACTTTGGGGGTGACGGAGCAGACGCGCATATTTGTGGGCGACCGCCAGCGGTTCCATACCGTTGAGGTGGGCCCGACAACACGCGCGAGCGATGTGATCGACGCGGTCGCGGCTGAAGGTGTGCTGGATCAGTGGGTGGGCTCTGGTGGTTGGATGCTGTTCGAGGTCGCGCAGGACTTTGGGATGGGTGAGTGTATGCGTGTATTTGGTCATGTGGGCACGTGATTGATCGTGATTTGCAGAACGCCCGATTCGGTCTTTCGAGCTCGTCGCGGAGGTTCAGGCGGGGTGGAACAAGGACAAGACGGTGAATACGCTGTTGCTGAAGCTGACACCGCTTGAGGAGAAGCTGCGGCCGTCTGCGTTGCCCCAGGCGTCGCCCGTTTTCGGGGCGTACGTCGAGTGGGAGACGAGGCGAGGCAAGTGGAACAAGCGATACCTGCGGCTGAAGGAGCACGGGCTTTACCTGTCGAAGCGGGACAACGTACGTTTTACCGTGATGGTATCTGCGAACGGCCGCTGACCATTGAGGTGCAGGGGAAGGACGAGGTGTTGCTTTGCCACCTATCTAACTTCGACGTGTACAGTGTCACGCGGCTATACAGGGCCCCGAAGCCCTTCGTCTTCGCTATCAAGTCGACGGATAACTTGTCTTTCTTCGAGGACACGTCCGACTACCTGCATGTCTTTGCGTGCCAGCCGCATGACGGGGAGAAGTGGGTGGAGAGGATCATGCTTGCTAGGGTGCGTAGCTTTGCGATCATCTGTAAGGACAACTGGCTGACTTCGGGATAGTCCTATGTGCTTTGCCAGGAGCGTAATGTGTTATCCTCGACGAAGCCTGCGCCTGCGCGAACACGCAAGAACACTATCTCGCGGCCTGCACAACCGCTGGTGACGGGGCTTGCCCGTGCACCACAGCCGTTGGTGAACGTCGCGCCTCCAAACGTCTTCGAGCCCGGATCGCTACTGCGCAAGGCAGCCTGAACACACCTTCCTACTGTCCCTGGGTATCAGTGTCTGCGTCTCTTCTGGGGGTCCACGTTTCCTGCTACCGTTCACCGCTTCCACTCTTCGCCCGCGTGCGGAACTTTTGGTTGATTTGGAGCTCGTTTCTTGTTCAGCAGTTCACACTATCACTACCCTTAGGCGCGTGCGCCGTGTTGTATAATTATATACAGTCTACTCCCTTTTCTTTGATCTATATCTATCCTTCGTACACTGTCTCTGCCTTTCCCTTTTTCTCTCTTGAACCTCAAAATGTTGTTCCATAGATCTGTAGATGACGAGTGTGTTAGCGCTGTCAAACGTCGAGTACGAAATGTAACATGTGCTCTTAGAATTGGGGTCGGAGGTTGCCATGTCCAGGACCTGTTCAAACGCTACGTTCATCGGTCTTCAGGCTGTCGAGTCCGCTGTCGATATTCCAGGCCGACCCAAGCTTATATAATGTACTACGACCACCGAGGACGGCGCGACATCCTCTGCCTCCATAATATCCTTTCCACAAGCCAAGGTGCGGCAGGCCCAGAATTGAATGTGTACAGCTAGCGATAAGATGCACAAGCCGGGTCTCCCAGCTGAAGAACGCTGCAACGAATGCTGGCGCCACCTTAATGAGTATGGTGGGTGCGTGGGCGTGTGTGGCGGCGTGTGGGGTGGGGATGGTAAACCAGGCGCTGCTGGAGAACTGGCTTCGAGACAGATCATTGAACCCTACCTGTCTGTACAGAGGAGTTTGGCGACCCGCTTCTGAACAAGAGGTTTCCCCCTTGACAGACAATTGTCCTAGAATTTAGTTGTCGCTTTTTGCATATTTATATTACAAGCTATGTCTTTACTCCCGGTGTTCGCTGGCGTCCAGTGCCACCACGGTTTGGCCGCCGACTACCCGCGATACCGCTCTGGAGCGCACCAAGGCATTCCATTCAGCCGTTTGATCGGGCCAGTACGGCAGAACGAGGGATTCCAGGGCTGGCAGAAGCGCCACAGCAGCGTCGTCGCGAATGGTCAGCCCCACGTAGAGCTCCTTCGATATGCTCGATTTGATGCTCATTGAGAATATTTCCGAGCCAAGGTCCAGATTCCGGAGGGCATCCATGCGCTCGAACGAGCGGAGGAGCATGCGACTGGCTTCCTCGTCGAAATTGTAGATTCCATCCCTGATCTCTATAGACTGCAGATGCTGCAGAGATGCGGTGGAGGAGGCGAATGTAAGAAGGGACAGGCATGGACTCGCATGTTCGTCAATAGCGCAGAGCAAGATTGCCCGAATGTTCGGTGCCGTGATGTATCGCATGAATATATGTCCAGTATCGTAGCAGGTGAGCGTGTGCAATGCCGACATGATTATTGGCTGGGTGTCGGGAAAGGTCTGCTCCCGGCTGAAATCGACATAAATTTCTTGTAGTACGGGCCCAGACGGCGAGAGCGTGGTCAAGAGCGCGGCGAGGTCCGCGTGCTTGTACGTCAAATCGAGTTCTGTGAGGCTGGATAAAGGAGGAATGGAGAGAATGGCGTCTGACTCGCAGTCCCGAAAGAAGAACACCGTAAGCTTCTTGAGTTGCGGGGCGTACGCAAGAAAATCGAAGATGCCCGGTGTGCTTGTCGTCCAGACGTCAGCCCCGATGCCCACCGTTGTCAATCGCGCGAAGTCGCGCTGCTCGTTCAACAATGCGTATATCCAACCCTCCGCAGCACTCGATCCGTGCTCTATCCACAGGTGCTCATAGCGGCGAGAATGAGGGAGTAGTATGGCGAGGATCGTTGGGCTGAGAAACTTCGGCAGGCACATTATAGACAAACTGTGATCACCTGACAACTGAAGGCAGGTGCTGAGATATTTGTTCGCATGGCGATAGAGGCTAACGATGCCGATGGCGGACCACAGTTTAGGAGTGCCGCGTGCCACAACACGCCAAGTGGTGCAGACGCGTGCGACAGTCTCCTCTATGTCATGAGAGACATGGGGGCCAATCCCATTTGGTAGCCAAATGAGCGCGTGTAGATGAACAAAGACTTCGGCAAGGAGTTCTATGGGCATGCGGGACACGGGTGGCACAAGGGAGGTTTCGGAGGGAGGATTGGCGGAACAAGCAGAGAGTCCGGGTCTTGAAATCATCTGAGCCATGCCCACAGTTTCCCCAGGCGCATCAAGGCTCTCGAATCGCGTGCATGGGTCCGCTTTTGTCAGATCGTGCGACCCGGCAGGCTCATCTGAGTTGACGTCTCCTTTGCGCCCAGTTGGCTGCGACATGGAGAATCTACAAGGCCGTCAGCGAAGCCATGTATTGCGTTTGTCTCATACTTTCTCTTCCAAACTCAATTCTTTGGAAGCGCACACCAGGCGCACGCGTTGGAGGTGGCAGTTGCGAAAAGGGCCAGAAAAGGGTCGCTTTGTCATCTCGACCTGCGGAGTGGCGGACCGAGCATCATCCTCGTGATCGTGCGAAATGTAACATTTGGAACGTGACAATTTGATTGACTCCTTTTCTGCTCCTTTCCTCGTTGTCGTTGGCAAGCTTCTTGTTCCGTCTAACCAGACGGTACCCTGACCAATGCCATAGACGAAGTTTAAGAACCGATGATATTATAAAGACACAGACTCGAAGTATGCTCATGTCGCTCGTTTGCTCCTCCTTGCTGCCGCCACGTCTCATCATTCTGCTAGCGAGTCTTCCCATACGAAGGACGGGTACACCAACAAGAGCTACGAATATCAAGCAGGACTCATGGATCATTCGAGAGACGCTTTTTTCGAGCACATCGGTGCCGTGCCTCAAATTCCAGTCAACGACTTCATCGAGCACTTCTTGCCTAGGTCTGATATCTGTGAAGCGACGTTGGACAAATTGGCCGGCATGCTGAGCGAGCGTTGGCGCCCACACTGCCCTCTGCACTTGGACGATTTCATTCAGGAAAAGGCCGACTGGGCGCGACAGCAAGATCTCGCCGCAGCGCCATACGACGCGTACAACGGATATTGGACAGCCTTCGCTCAGCAGCCAAAGGACAACACAGCGAGCGAGAAAGATATCTTCCCTGCGCTCGTCAATATCTCCGAGCAAATTGCGGCTTGTTGCGTAGAGGCCGACAGCTCCCTGGTTCAGACGACGCGACTCGTCAGCAACTTTGGGAACAGGCAGCTCGAAGGCGATGAATTCACCGCTGCCCCTCCAAATGGTGTTCGCCTTCTTATCGGTGACGATGGCGGTACTCAGCTGGATTGGCACCAATGCGTCTGCATCGAAGGATACAGGAAATCCAATATGGAAGTTCTGGACGTGCGTGTTCTTCATGGGCTCTTCTTGCGTCGTGCTCACGCTCTTATTGTAGAACAATAAGAAGTCCATCTGGGCGAGTCACCACATCATGCGGACTGACGCCACGCGCCGCGCTACCACCAGCATGACCGTCAACAACACCCAGGTCACCCTATGGCATTACGATCGCGAGGTCCTCCTGGTCAGCGCCCCTTTCGACATCAATAAGGTGTGTGGTATCCGCATGCGGCGCGCGCTTTCCCTGATCATGGTCATAGGATTTCCGATACCTCATCGCAGTCTACGCCCATCTTTCCTTCGCCTCGCTGACAGCGCTGGGGTACGACACCACCATCCAAGTACTCCCCGATCGTGATCCTATCGCGTGCGCGGTACATCACGACATCTCTCGCGTTCAATATCTCATCAGAGTCCAAGACACGTTGTACATAACCGTCAAATACGTTGCCAATCGCGGTCCAGAGAATGGCTTCGGTCGTTGCACACGCGTGTTTTCTGCTTACAAGGCCGGAGGCGATGTCCACGAGCTCTTCATCATCAAGGATTGCTGGCTCGAGGCAAATCGGGAGACGGAGTGGCTCATATTGAACAAGATTCGAGCCGCCATTCAAGCGCACGACTGGGACAAGGAGTGTGTGCCACCGCCTTCGGGCCACTCACCTGGGCATGTAACGAAGATAAACGGCTCCCCATCGAAGCCCGTGGATCCCCATTACGGACTGAGCATGACCGCACGTCTCAACTACTTCGTAAACATCCTCGCCGGTGTCAAGGTGACCCTCGATGACGGCCAAGTCGATGACACGCAGCGCATCATCTCCCGTGGATATCAGTTCGCAGACCAGCGGCGCATGTATTCCCTATACGACAGCTTGGACAACAAACGGTCGCATTGGGAGGGAGTGGTTGGAAACGAATCGGCGCTGACAGAGCCAAAGGAACGGCGCGGATGCTTTTTCCGACCCATCGTGGCTCGCGCGCATCACCGTCTTGTCATGAAGCCCGGCATCCCACTCTCCCAAGTCGAAAACGCCAACGAAGCTTTTAGTATTTTGACCGATGCGGGGTATGGTGCGTTGTGACCGAATCGTTTGCGGATACGTACACGATTCTTACGCTCTTGCTAGCATTGTTCCTGCTGCATAGTGTGGGCTGGCTCTACCGCGATATTAGTCCCGACAACATCCTGCAGATGCCTGACGGTGGGGGCGTCTTGGCAGACCTGGAGTACGCGAAGGAGGCATGCGATCCACGTACGCGCAGCTTTCGAACCGTCAGTATCCCATATCTACATTCGCTCTCTTGAGGCTGATTTAACCTCCTCAGGGAACACCAAATTTCCTCGCCGTCGAGGTCGCAAATCGAAATTACCTACAATCTAGCGACAGCGGACCACCGCCTAACATCGACAAGAAAGCCTTCAAAGCCACGATTGCTTCAGCGCCGGATAAACCTTGGTACTTCAGGGACGTTCACGACCTCGAGTCCCTCTGGTGGTTATGTATGTGGTTGCTCTTCCGCCATACCACCGACAGCGACGTTGCAGCGCCGTACAGCCGATACTCGCACGCGGAAAAATTCAGGGAAATCTTCCCTGGTACAGTGGCCGCGCCGCAAACGCGAGTCCAGGTGCTGAGCACGGACGAAGGTTTGTATAACGCAATCACCGTTCTTCCATCGTCATGGCAACAGATCATGGGGGCTGACCTGTGCTGGGTCCGGTCGCATCTTTTCAGCAGCTACGCTATCCGCAACCGAGACGAGCGGCTTTACCCGAAGCTTTGGTTGTTCATGCACGAGATGTGCGAGGCCGGCACGAGTATCGAAGGTCGTCTCGTGCGGGTCAGGGCCGACGAACTAGGGGAGACGGTACAGGCAGAAGGAGCAGGGAGTGGGTCGGAGAATGGGGTGGCGAAGGCGCGAAAGTATACGTATTATACCATTCCTCGGACGGAGGACCCGTTGCGTGCGGCGGCGCGGCAGGAAGATGCGGCCCCCTCCTCACCCTCGCCTGCCAAAAAGCGCAAGATATGTACATAACGACCTCGAGGCTCCCGCCGCGGCCTGGCATGGGCCATCATCTCCCAGACGATCTTGCCCAGATTTGGCAGAACCGGCGGTTAGTACAATTCGTGCGCGTAGTTCATGCTACAAGATACATGCCTACATCTTGTATTCATTGGCGTTCAGTGCCACATCGAAACGGCAGGACGAGAAACAATAGTAGGGCTGACAGAAGCGGTTCAAGTAACGTCGTCGCGCCCGGACAATTTCGTGTATATTCATTGTCGCCATACGGAGGAGTTGAATAGAAGCGAGGAGCGCGATGTACTCTTTAATTACAATAGGCCGCATGTCGGGAAGAAACAGCTGTACACCTTCCATGTAGGCTGTGGAGAACGCGCCTCGACGCAACGTCACAGTCCATCTGGCAGACATCTCCGCACATGCCGCTGCTGAGCCGTTTATGGGTCTTGCAACGTTCATCAGGGAACGCACTCGACGCCGTTATATCCACTCACATCTTGGAATGTCAACTTGAAAGCTCTTTAAGGCTGCCATATCCCTTCAACCGGAGACCGCCTTCGGGATGGCACGAGATCTGGCCATCGTCTGCAGCAGGTACTGCATGGTCATGCGATCTGTCGCATAACAATAGTTCTTGGTGGCTTTGAACTCCATGGAGCGCAGATTAGGGAGGAGCAGCCGCCCGTCCTCGCGCACAATCAATGCTCGAACCAACTCTTTGGAAGCGCCCAAGTTATCGGTTGGGCTGACGAAATGGGAAAGACGCAGGACGGGCAAGCTGTCCAGCCGTTCCAGACAGTCGAGGAGCGTACGACAGGCATCTTCGTCCACGTCGCGCGCATAGACCATGAGGCAGAGCTCGCGGACAGCCTGCGGGGACTGAGGGGAAGAAAGGAAGGCGAGAAGGGAGTTGTAGGGATCATCCTCCGGCCACATTTGACGATTTCCCAGAGGGCAAAAGGATAGCTCTTCGACGTTGGGTGCGATGATGCACCTCATGTACATGTGCGCCGCGAAATCGAGAGAGAGTTTGTGAAGAGCAGGCAGGAAAACTGGGTGTAGGTCCGCACTAGGATCTGTCAGTGGTGTCGCAAAGCATATCGACAGGCAGCGAGACGGCTCTATGGCGTAGACAAGGGAAGCAAGGGAAGACGTCGCAGTGCTGGCACAGACTATGAGCTGGAAACATGTGATGCTTGTCAAAGCAGGAAGAGCGAAAACCAAGCGAAAAAGTAATCCTCATCGCATGCCAACGCGTCCACGAACAAGGTATTGAGTTGTGACGACCCCGTCAGGAAGTCGAATAGCCCGGGACTTGCGGAGGACAGCGTCCAGATTGCGATAGAGACACATCTCAAGCTCGGAAAGGACCTTCTCGAGCGAGATAGCGCCAAGGTGTCATCAAAACTTCCTCTGAGCCCGACAGCCCTCCACCGCGACGCGTGAGGAAGAAGCATGCGAAGGACGGTCGGCAGGCGGACGCTCGAGTCGCATTGCACGGTCAGGCCATGGCTCCCCGACAGGACAAGGCAGGTGTCGGCGTAGGCCTGCAGATGGCGGGTGTCGTCGTCGATCATGATTCGCGACCATAGCTGCCCGGTCGCTCGCGCTACGGCCCTCCGTGCAGGTTCTGCAAACGCAGGCGACAGTGACTGCCATGACATGCGCGTGGTATCTCGCGTCCGACGTCCATGAGATCAGCTCACCATCTCCCTCGCGATGATCGAGATGAATGAAGATCTTGGACAGGAGCTCCATCGGCAGACGCTGGACAGCTGGCATATCGTCGTTGTCGTCGAGGGACTCGACATTGAGCTCGTGTAGCGATGGCATGACCCATATTGTCTCTACAGATTCCATCGGGAGCAAGGCCGTCGCACGCGGGATGAGGCTCGGTCTGCCGTCAGAGTCTGATGCGTCTCAAGGCCAAGTCTGTCCGGAAACAAGGACGCGATGGTGGGAAGAAAGACGAACATGTGCGCGGTCACGCAAAGGTCACGCTAACGCGCGTCATTCCAGAAAGTTCCCATCGCGTCGAGGAACGCGATCAACCTCTCGACGTCTTGACCATCAACCACCACCATCTCAATTCCTTGAAGTCACTAATATTAATAACAGTGATCAGGGTATCATCACTACAATTCACGGCGCCTGATACGCGATGCCTCTAAACTACTCGAAGTGGGATGCGTTGGAGGTACGTGAAGCAGGATGGCTGAGCTACGACCCAAATGACGCGTGAACATAGATCTCAGATGACTCTGACATCGAGGGACATCCCAACGTCGACAAGAAGTCTCTCATCCGGTGCGTGTAACCTTGCAGTTCCCCGCGGACCCTGATCTCATACGCCCGGCCCACAGATGGAAGCAGCGCGACATACACGAGAAGCGGGAGCAGCGCAAAGCCAAGATCGCATACCTGAAAGCCCAGATCGCCTGCAACAATGTCATACTCCCCCGCCTGAAATCCCTCCTCGCCGAGTACGACGAGGGCGCCAAGTCCATGCCCGGCACGAAGCACTTCAACAACACGATCCAGAAGATGCAAGCGAGCCCATCGAAGGACTGTCCCCCGGGAAACGACCCCGACAAGATCGAGCAGACGTACGATGGCATGATCCTCAGCCTCTTGCAACAAGTGGCGGATGCGGCGCTTAAGAAGATCAAGGAGTCGACTGCAGCTACGGATAGCGACAAGGAGGAGCGCGCGGCGAAGGAAATTCACGACGCGCTGGAGCTGCATGTCAAGCAGCTGAGCGAGGAGATCGCGCGGCACGAGAAGGAGCTCGTGGAGGAGGAGAAGGAGCAGAAGAAGCACATAACGATGGACGACATCCATGAGGGCTTCAATACCAAGGTGCGTGCGCTGTGAACGTTTTACATCGCTCGCGTTAACAGGCGCGCCCACAGTATGTCCCGCCCAAGCCCGTAGAAGCGCCCGCCCCTCTGCCCGTCACGAAGCCAAAGAAGGCAGTCAAGAAGCAGGAGATCGAGGTGCTGAACGCTGGCGCATCCTCTTCCGCCGGTGCCGGCCCATCTTCATCACCCCCTGCCGACGAATCCAGCGACGAAGAAGACGGCGTACCGGAGCTCTCATCAACACTCGAGGCGTTCTCGAAGATGCCATTACGCGGCTACGAGAAGTCGTTCGAATTCATCCAAAACCACCGCGACGTCTTCGTCCCCGGCGCCTCCGATGCCCTCCTCGTCGCCGGCTTCCGCGCACAAACCCGGGGCGAGGCGAAGTACGCCAAGCAGTGTGTGCACCAAAGCCTGCTCATCCAGTACTGCGAGAAGCTCGGAGGCGATGGCCCGCGGCTCTTCTTCCAAAAGTATGTCACTATGCCTACATCCGTGTAGCTCATTCGCTGATGTATGGCTCGTCAGGATGATCCAGGGCGACAAGCGCGCGGAGACCGTCTTCCTCGACGACGTCGAGAAGACATACGGGCACATCGCGCAGCGCGTCGAGGCTGCGCGCGAGGAGGACGACGGCGAGCCGAAGGAGCAGATCCAGCTCGTGGCGGAGAACCCGGAGACGCAAATCTCGTTCAACGTCCCCGACGGGCCACCGCCCGAGGACCTCCGGCTCGAGGGCCCGGGCACGGAGGACTTTGACATCGAGGAGGTGCGCAAGGCGCTGCAGATGCGCTGGGACGTGTTCGACGCGTTCCCGGAGGACTTGAAGAAGGCGCTGGGGGAGAACTCGCTGGAGGCGGTAAATATGGTGCTGGGGGAGATGGAGGTGCCGGTGGCGGAGCAGATTGTGGAGAGCCTGAGTATGACGGGGATTCTGAATTTTGCGGAGGGCGGGATAAGGGATGAGACGGGGAAGGAGGTCGATGAGTGAGTGTGGGCTTGCTGGGCTTGGTTTGTTGCTCAAGTCTGGAGGGAATTGAAGACGGTTGTATCACTAGTACTTTACGTGAGTAATGCTTCATCGTATCGGCCCGATTGCGCTCCCTGAGTACTGGTTGATACGTGAGGCTTTGAGCTTTGACTCGCCAATAGATAGGCTCGAGAGCATGAATCTGAGGACGGTGATCACGATACATCAGTCCAGTGGGGAATTCCCATATGCGCGGAATAGGTGCAGTTACTATTAGTTTGAATGCCTTCAGCTAAGCGCTGTGGCTGTCTGTCACTTTATTTATACCTCTGAAGTACTAGTACGACTGTGCGGGACCTAGTATACTGGGGGAGCGAGTCATCCGGCCTATGGAGGCGCGACCGACCTGAGGCCGCAGGCTTGCGCCGTCGATCTGTCGCTAGATTTATCGAGGACATTGCTTGTTCAGCTGATATACGCCCTGTCCGACTCTTCGGGGAGCAGGAAGTCGGCCTATCGAGGAAGACAGGACCGTTTCGAGGGCACGCGTCGTCGAATTGCCGAGGCGCGCGTTTTACCACAAGCTCATTGCAGGAAAAGGACCGTCGTCAACGGTGTCGACAATCGGCAGAGACCAGATGCACGTAGAGGAAAGGTATAAGACTTATGTGAGCTAAAAGACCGGGGCCGCATAGACATTGTTATTACGCGCATTGTGTATCCACATCGTCGCCGCTCTGCTCCATAATTTCCATCAACACCTTGCCCTCCTTACTGCTCTTCCTCACCGTACGCGTGAGGCGGAAGTTATGCTTCTTTATAGAAGAGAGTTTGTAGATGAGCCGGCCTTCCTGGGGCAGCGCGACATTCGGCCATTCCTTCCCATCAGAGCTCATCCGCGGTCCGTCGAGCAGGGTTACGATGCGTATTCCTAAACGGATCGATGTAGGAGTATCATCAAGGACGACAAGGCGGGCAAGGGCTGCACCTGAATCAAGGACTTATCAGGAAAAGCAGACAAGGGGCCGAGATGATACTAGTACACACCAGTGCAAATGCCAGCCCAAGGCAGATAACGAAACGTGATATCGCACGATAGCAAGCGACCATGCAGATGCACGCGCGGGTCTTGCACATCAAAGCGCAGGCAAAAGAGATCACGCATATGCGTGATAGACATCTTCGCGAGATTATCGACGACAGACTCATCCGTGAGGCCCGCTTGCTTGAGATATTCCAAGGCAGCAGCGCTAGACGGGGAACGTTGCTGAGCCAATCCGCGCAGGGTGAGTGACCAGGGCTTCTGCAAAATCGGCGTCGGCAGGTCTTGACCTCGGACGAAGTGTTCCAAAGACTCCACGCAGCGAAAGCGAAGCTCGGCGCCGTACGGGTTATTTTTAGGAACGTACCAGTAGAGAAACCCTTGCGCATTGCGGGGAAATTGTGTTGCCGAGCCCGGATATTTGCATGCCAGAGTGAACGACTCTCGATCCGCGGGTGTCACCGATATCGTGCTTCTCGCCATGCCCGATATGTCTATCCAGTCGGCTTCGGTAAGTCGAGTATGGTCGAGCGTTGACACGACGTAGTTGCGTGATCGTATCTGCCGCTCGGAGATGAGCTTGTCGAGGAGGAGCTGCTTGCGTATGGGAGTATGCGCGGCCCACGACACGAGACGGTGAAAGGGTATACACCATGGTGTTTGTCTGTCAGGTAGAAGGAGGTCGTCGCCCTCCTGGAAATCCATAGAGTCGAGGCTCCTGGCAACACGAAATCGAACGGACTGGGAGGTGATGTCGAAGTACAGGAAGCCTCGCGTGCTCTTTGGAAAGCTGGTCCTACTGCCGGCTGCGTATGCGAGCTGGACACGTCCCAGAGGCAAGTCGAGATATGGGGATACTCCCGACAGCGTCACGACGTCGAGAGGCGTGAGACGCGTAGGATCGAGAGTCTGCGGCCACCGGGCTATGGCGACTTCACGAAAGTCTAACCCTTCGTGGGCGAGCAGTCGTCTCAACGCCACTATCATTCTCGCCTTCGTGATGGTCCTCTTCGACACATTCCAAGCAGTGATGCCGTCTGGTAGTAGCAGATCCCGACCGTTGTCGAAGTCAGCCGGATCGCCTCCATCCACGATGCGGAATCGGATAGAAGGAATGGCGGGGAGTGGAGGGAGATACAAGAAGCCGTGGGTTCCTGGTGGAAAACGATGGAATTGATTGGTGGAATCATATCGGGGAAGTTGAACAGTGCCAAATGGAGTGTGAACAGTGGGTACACATTTTCCAGAGATGTCGAGAGCGTCCGCGGCTATGAGCCTCTTCGGGGACAGCGTGCTAATCTACGTTCTAGCAATCAGAAAGGAGGAGCGGAAGACGACCCCGATAAAATTGTCATACATACCCTCGGTGCTGTTGCTCGACTGGTAAAGAGGCGGTGTTGAACTTTTGACACGATTGCAGGTAACGCTGCCCGACGAGGTATTGAGGAAGAATACATATAGCGTGCGCATGAGCCCTTGTTTGAGCAAGCGCGTGCACTGAAGCGCATGCAGATCCTTGGCCACATCTACGCGCGCGTCATGTGGACCGTGGTTCAGGTCAATATCCAAGGATCGAACCACGTGTCAGCGAACAAAAGCGTGCTGATCGGGCCGGTCACCCGGCCGCGGCAATCGCGTTTCTCGGACTCGGATTGTCTTCCACTCACCACCATGTTCCCAATTTCGAGATTCGCCTCAGCTTGACCTTGGTGTATGAACTTGGCGCTGTAACAGATAAACTTGACTATAGTATGTGGCCTGGGACGATGACACCTGAGCCTCGTTCAAACGGCCTCTCCAAGGACTGCTGTCTCTGCTGTCTCCCTCAGTCCCATCCTTCTGATTTACGATGCGGAAACGGATGGAGTGGTGACTCGCGCGCTCTGTATGAATCCTACTTATCATATTTTCAGCCACCGTTTCTCTGTCATTGCCGCCGATATGTCCCTCGAGAGCGAGTGGGCCGCATGACCTTAAAGCCTGGGCTGCGCGTCCTCGGAGGTGTGTAATCTTCCGTCTTGAGCTCTAGCGATGTTCATCGAGAGCATCTTGCTCTCATACCGAGCGACATGACGCGCATACCTCATCAGCCCCGTGACCGTGTAGCGCTTATCCAGTGGTTCCGAACCGCCTTCTATTGCCTCATGCCATGGCTGGAGACTTGTGCGCTGCTCCTATCTCCCGCTCATCTCTCAGCGCAGATATGTCTCATCCCTTCCGACCCCTGGGCGCTTCCTTCGATACGCAGTCAATGCGCGTCCAAACTACCAGCCCACGGGCCTCGATAAGCTTACAGACCTCTGCACACTTACGAACCACCGAACATTTACGGACGATCGTCCGCTCAGCACCAACGGCTGGGCCGAGGCTATCACCGACTTCCCGCTCGAACGGGCCTGTGGACAACTCATACCGCTGGGGGGAGGGCATAAACGTGAACTACCCCGAAGTCGCCGACTTCTATAACGTCTTGGCGAATGTCGGTGCGTTTTTGGTCCTGCGGTCTCTCGGGCGTATCGTAGCTAACAAGTGGTCTCCCAGATATTTCAACGGCCTCAACATCAGAGGCGTCTACACCCTCCGATCCTCGTACCCCCTTAGGCGACCCACGCGCAGCATTGGAGGACTCACATATGCGCTATCACGACTCACGCCGAACGGCTTCCGCCGCATCCCATCCTCCCTTCTCCGTATTGAATCCTTCCTACGACCATCAATTTACTTTTTCTGGCCAGCGACATACTTCCTCCGGGCCAGCCACTTCCTCTCAGCTCATCACCTCCTCCGAGTCAGCTCACGTTACTAACCCGGACGTTCTACACCAAAATCTGGCCGACCCCATCGACCACAACCGCTCTCGAGATCGGCACGTTTACGAAAATGGCGACCATGAGAACCAGCACGCGCGTCGCGTTGGTGATAACCAGTCCGCGCACAGCGTGCAAGTCGCTGGCCTTGCGCCAGGGCCGCATACGGGCGGCTGCACGCCAGGGATGCAAACGCGCGGTCCAGCGCACGAGCTTCAAGCACACCGCCTCGCGCACGAGCCGCAGGCGCACGCCACCGCACCAGAAATGCAGACACGCGGCATTGGGAACGTGCTACAGCCGCGTGACCGTATGGACGAAACGCAGGGGCGCGGCCTTGCGCTCGCTATGCAGACGCGTTGTCTCGCGCCCGAGACACAGTCGCATAACCTTGTGCTCGAGAACAGGGTGCTGCAGCACCTCGTTCGCACCGCGCAAACCGAGAGCGATGAGCTTCGTCGCGGGAATGAAGAGCTCAGACGCGATCTGGACCAAGCGCAGCGGAACTTCGACGATACATCGCGTGAGGCGAGCGATTTCCTCAATCACAATATCGAGCTGCGAGAGGGCTACGAGAGCTTGAAGCGCCGGGTCGACGCTGACTGGTTGGCCCTTGCGATCGTCATCCCTGACATAACCGATGAGCGGCTTAGAGGTATTTTGACGGACATTGCGGACAGGCTTTTCGCGTATGGTGGCGAGAGGATAATGCCCGGCCCATTGCCATCATCCCATTTGCCATTGCCACCCAGCCGCTCAACGCTCGATCCGCCGTCATCACACCCGCTTCCGTTCAGTCGGCTAGCACCTGATCAGCCTCCCGCGGCGCCAAACCACGTATCGCTTCCAGCCGCCCCGAGTTCGAGACCTCGCGCTCCGCCCCTGCTCATCCATGTAGAACCTGCGCGCAGTCGCACGTCCAGAACCTCAGAAAACATATACGCCGCTCGCGTCGAGCCAACCCGCATGCCATCATTGCCCTTCGATCACATACCATCGGACCATGTAACCTCCGCCCATGCCTTGTCCATCGGCACTCCCAGAGCGCTACCATCTGTCAACATTGCAGCCACCCACGACGATGGCATCACCGCGAATTCCTCGTCATCATTCACGACGACCGTTCGACCGCCTCACAGCGGCGCCGTGCTGCGTGGAGGTATCCTTCAGAGGCTCCGTCGTAGCCTTCGTGATCGCGATCAGCGCGTGCGGACCAATGCAACGCGTCCGGAGAACATACAGCATGCGCAGTCTGTTCGCTATAGCGCTCCTTGTGACATGCCTCAGGCATTACATGCTACACATCTCGCTAGTACGTTCGTTTTTTTTCTTCACATGGACGCGCTTCTATGCCTCTTCACGCGCACCTTCACCGCTGACGAGACTACTTCGCAGACGCTGCACACCGACAATATACGCCCATTAAGTATCAAGACCTTGTCGGATATGTATGTCGATTGGAAGGTGCCGTGGATGGAACAAGCGGCGGCACGGGCCCGTTGAATGCTGCATATCCACGCACCTTCGTCGCTGTAAATGGTGTTCCCTGGCGACGGCATGCAAACTCGTGGGACGAATTCGAATCGGCAGAGCGCGACTTGATTACTAGGTTGAACGTACGTTGGAGGAAGCAGCCCGTCGAACGCCGTCAAAGCTGATGTCCTCAATCTCCAGGTTCATGCTCGCATTCCGCGCCACCCAAATATCCTTGCCCTACTCGACGTCTTTCGCGACGAATACGACCGTGGATCTCTCGTTACAGTATCAGAGTACTTGCCGGTGACGCTCCGTCAAGTCCTGTGCAGTCCATCTGGATATCCTCTCCCACAGTCGTTCTTATCCAGCGTGTTCATCCAGCTAGCGCGCGGGCTCGCGCATCTGCATGAAAACCACATCATACACTGTGCTGTTTGTCCGGAAAACGTTTTTCTCGCGTTTGATAGCCACGCTAACGCCCTAACGGTGAAGCTGTCCGGCCTTGACCACGCTATTTTTCGAGACGACTTGCCCGCAGACAGAGGTACAAATTCTTTGGCAGACGTTGTCGCGGGACGCGCATTTGGCATGCGCGAGTTTGGCGAGCGAGCGGCAAGGCGACCGCCTTTTGCGGCGGACACCGATGACTTCCTTGCTCGGACTGACGACGACCGTCGACACGGCAGAGAAGGCGCTATTTCCCAAGGCCATGCTGCGGGCTTGACCGTGGGTGGGCAAACAGCCGACCATGTAACATCCCTAGACGCTTCCCCGGGGTATTATCATGCGCCCGAGATGGAGTGGTTGAGGCGCGCTGCGCTCACTCCGGGGATCGATTTATGGTCTTTGGGTACCATCGCGGCGGAGTTGGTTTTGGGAGCGCCTCTGTTCCCGCGTTTTGGGGTGTCGGCTGCCGTCACGCGCCAAGGATTTCGTCGACAGTCGTCCGTGGCCTCCGCTGCGACGCCATCCGCTATGCTCAGTAGACCTTCTCTCCGTGTCATAGCGTCGGTCATGGGTAGTCCTGACCCTGACTGCGTCGAAGTCGATGCATATGACGTGGTTCTGGGCGGTGGCCCATGGGGTGAAGGTGTTACACATCTCGGAGCGGTCGGTTCCTCTTTTGCTTTATTATCATTGCTGTTGACTTACCCTCCCTGCACAGTCCTTCACACCTGTTGATCTGCGGGCTCTACTTCTGCAAGATGCACCCGTCATGCTGGTGGATGCAATTGTAGAGCTGTTGCGGTACGACCCTACACGCCGCAAGCATTCCTTGGAGGACGTCGCAGAGTACCTTGAGCCTCTCGCATCTCTGGCGCCGGATATTCTCATGACGCGGGCGCCCGCGTTGGCGCGCATGATGGACGTAGCAGAGCTCGAGGCGGCGACATCATCCACCAGACACTATCCTTTAGAAGCGGAAGCGCCGAGGTCGAATGCAAGCCATGCGAACGATTTTGAGGCCGCTCCGCCACGTCAAGCAGCCGCAGATGTTGCCTCGAGGCATTCCGAAGGTTCTGTGCTGTTCCAGCCGCGTGATAACGACCACCGACTGTCCAACTCCATGGGAGCGATTTCTATCGCGAGGCGAGGAGACGGGTGGTCTCATACATCTCATGGGAGCTTGTCCAGCCAACTTGCGCCGCTCGAAGAAAATGGCAGAGCTCCTCGGCGCACTCACTCCTTACCGGAGCCTGGCGTATCACTTTCGCTTGAAGATGATTCGTTTTTGTTGTCGCCGCTGGTGATCAATCGTCGTCCCAGAGATCTGAGCGCTGCACAGCCTGGCGTATCAATTTCGCAAGATGATTCGTTTCTGTTGTCCCCGCTGGTGACTACTCGGCCTCCAAGGGATCCGAGCACTGCACGACCTTCATCTTCACTGCGCTCAGGCAGGCAGGAGAACGGCATCATTGACACCAGTTCGCCGCGTCGAGATGGCCGTAGAGGGTCTCTTTCAGGCTCGCTCCCTGGTGAGACGAGATTGCAACATTCAACGTCCACTTTCAGCCCCAGGCGACGAGCCATACGTGAATGGAACAACGGTGTTGTCCCTGGGTGCGTCTCATCTTCTCATTGAACTGCATCATCGCAGACTCGTCTTGCCTCGTCCTATTGAGCTCCTCGTTGACGATCTTTTCAGGATACCGGGATCATCAACGACGTCAAACGCATCGCAGTGGCGCGAGAGTATGACCGATACTTCATCTTCATTTTCATAGCTGCCGTGGAATTGCTTGCAAGTGAGGCATAAATCGTACAGGAAAGAATTGGTATTGTAAAGCTTCTTGTATCACGGCGCAGCTCTTTCGCTTTGAAATGAAGCAATGTAATCCATATAGCAATATATGATCGTAAATAGGTATACATGAGCGAGCGCAGGTACACGAACAAGTAGGGCTGGGTACAGGGTAGACGGAGCAAAGCCAGGTCTCCCGTCCCCCCTTCCTACACACCCGTCGTCTTCTCCAAGAACTCTGCGTGCGACATCAGCAAGCCGTTCGCATTCAGAAAAGAAGGACCAATGGTAATGATGACAAACGAGGTCGGCAATGACGCCAGCCAAGGTCGGGAACAACGGCATACAACGCCGAGGCTACATCCGCCGGAACTAGAGGCAAGGGGAGACTTCATACAATAATACGGGACTCACCTCTAGTCAACTCATACGCCGCGAAGGTCGATGCCGCCGCCGGGATGCTACGGATGACTGTTGAGAGCAAGGAATCAGTACCACAGTCATGAACAGTAAGGTAGTCCAGTACGATGCCCGCGGCGGGCGAAGAGCGAAAAATCAGTTCAGGGCCATGCAGAAGTCAGTTCAAAGCCACGCAGAACGAGGCGTGCGGATAAGGACGCGGAAATTCGAGCAATTCAGAACTCCCAGCGATCCAGAGCGTTCAGACACCACACATAGCCAGCTCTCCATCAACCCCGAAAACCGCAGCACCCCAAAAGCCCAGCCGACCAAACACAAGAAGAACAAACAAGAAAACAACAAGAAAAAATAAAGGTCAACACAACTGGTCAACCACTCACGCGTCGGCGACAATCCCCGGAACAGCCCCGCGACGCCGCCCTCGGCGACCACCGCACGGAGCTCGGCCGCGATATACTGCACGGGGGTGCCAGTGGGCGGCGTGGTGCGCAGTTGGACGCGCGACTTGACGACGTCGAGGGGGTAGGAGGAGAGCCAGTAGGCCATCTGGGGAGGGCGGTTGTTAGCAAGCCTGAGGGAGAATGATGGAGCGCAGCTGATAGGAAAGGAACTGGGAGCGTAATGAAAGGAAGTCTCGAGAGGAAAAGAGACTATGCGAGAGGACGATAACAATGTAAGAGTGGAGACCAGGTTGCCTATACGAAGGGAAAATCGGGGAACGCAAGCACCGATGAGGATTCAAGCCACGACAAAAACCCCAGCAACGGCAACCAAAAATCACTGTCACTCACCCCACCCGTCGAACCACTCGCAAGCACCGCCCAAACCGGAAGTTCAGGCCCATATTTCTGGGCGAATTGGCGCCGGGAGAATTCGTATGCTGTGCGTGGGGAGGTTAGTGACCGTCCCGTGGTTAGTCGTGGGATGGGGTTAGTCGTGGGATGGGGTTTAGGGCACGCGCAGGAGACGCGATCGAGGTGAGAGAGACGCGAGCGGGGTGAAAGACACGCTCGTGACGCGCCGAAGACGCGAATGATGCCACAGAGGGAGAAGTAGCCCAGGAGCTCGACGCGCAGGAGACGTGACATTGAAACACGCACCAGTATAAAATCTAGACGAAGATGATCAGCGGGATTGTTCGGTAAAGATGTTTAGTAAATCGGTTATTTGAAAGAAATACAACAGACGGGATGATAAAAGACGCAAGAAGGAAGATGGGAAAAGGCAGGAAGATGGGAAAGGGAAGGAAGATGGGAAAGGGAAGGAAGACGGGGGAAAGGGAGGAAGACGGGGCAACGAAGGAAGACGGGAAAAGGAGACATTGAGGGAAACGCGGACAGTAAAGCTGGCAAAGAGGAAGACCGGCGAAGAGGAAGGAAGAGGTGAGAAAGGAAGATACGGTACAGCGCGCGAGGAGACTGTGGTACAGCTCGCGAGGAACACAGGACAACATGCGCAAAATGTGAGACGCAGAACGCAAAATATGGCACGGGGAACGCAAGACGTGACACGGGAAAGGCAAGGTATAGCTCAGGCGCGAACACCGAGGGGGTCAGTAGGGGGCGAAGGGTGTGGCGAGAGCCAGGAAAGGCGAAATGAGCGGCGAGGGCGACCGAAGTGAGCGGCGAGGATGGAGGAGCACGACCGACTACTAAGGGACAGACGAGAAATGCAGGCGGAGGAGGGATGAGAATGGCAAGTGAAGAAAGAAAGGCAAGTGAAGAAAGAAAGGCAAGTGAAGAAAGAACGGCAAGTGAAGGGAATAACAACATTGACAACTGCAGGAGACACGAGAACTCACCCTGCATAGGCGGGAATCTCACGCGCGACGGTGACCTGAGGAGGAATGTCAGCGCACACGATACGAGACGGGGATGTTAGCGGACAACACACGGGACGGGAGCGTCAGCGGACGCGGAACGAGTGCAAGGATGTCAGTTCGCTAGATCAGTGCAGAGAACGCCGGCGCTCGCGAAACGAGTATAGGGTCATTGCAAAGGCATGCCAAGAAGGGAGAAGAGGCCGCAGAGACGGACGCGTGTAAAAGGCAAGAGATGAACGAAGCGATGAGAGGGGGCATAACTCGAAAGCTGGTATGCCGCCCGGAGCTCACGATGCAATCGGCCATACGTCAAAGCCCAATACACGCCGAAGCCTGAACGCGCGGCGAACCAAGTGGCGAACCAAGACTGAAGACTCACCCAGTACCCCCGCATCACACCCTTCCTAAACCCCCACTGGGACCACATCTCGCGCGCGATGACGCTGAGGCGCTTGTCGGTCTTGTCGCCGTACTGGCCCTGCATGCGTACCTTGAACATCTCGACTGTGAGGGGAGGGAGTCAGCGGCTGTGATAAAGCAGAAGGAAAGGCATGAGGAGGACCAGGAAAGCAAGGGAGCGCGGGGACATGAGCAAGACGGGGGCTTGAGCCATGCAAACCGATGGTGCGCGCTCGACGATGGCGCAACATGGGATATGAACCAAGCGCACCTGGACTTGCCAGCACGGCGTTGATAGCGCCCGCCATCGCGCCTGCTGCAGCTGTCTCCTTCAGCGACAGCTGCGGGAAAGGAGAGATGATGCGCTTCGACACGCCGTACGCGGCGAACAACAGCGAGTTGACGCCCGCGATACCGAACAGAGGGCTCGCCATCCCTGCGCTCAAGGATTCAGTACATATTTATCTACATGGAGGACACTAAGACGCACCCTTATACAACGCGAGAAAGCCCTCCTTCCGCACGGTCTGCAAGAGAATGTCCATCGGGCCTTTCTGCAGGAGTGTCACGATCGTTCGTAAGTAGGTTATCTTGTTCGCGAGATATCTCTCACAAACATGCCAGCTGAATCATGTTTAAAGACGCGTCAGCAGGTTTTTTTCAGCAGGGGAAACGCGTATACGCACCTGGTGCGATCTGCGCGCGCGTCTTCACGGTGTCCAGCGGCTGCCCGACGAGGACCTGCGCGGCGCCGCCCACGCTACCGGCGGCGAGCTCGTTCAGTGTCGCCGCGGTCTTGGACGAGGGGGCCATAATGGTGGAGGGGATGATGAGCGTCCGGAGCAACGCGCTCGATTCTGGTCAGCGCCTGATTGGCGCCATCTTGGCGCCATCGCCGTCCGCGTTGAGCTCATTGACATACATCCGGGCCGGTTTACCGAATCCTGACGCGGACGACGGCCGTCGTCTTCGTCGTTCAACTTCGTCCTTCATCGCAACCTTCATTGAAGTTTATCAAGCGCTGTCGCACCCTGGTCGCACTTGATGTACGTTTAATCGCCGGCCTACTCAACTGCTTCTCAATCTTGCAAACAAGACAGCGCGCACGAGACACACCGTAACAGCGCGCTTCAGACCGCGATGTCTTTCGATATAGACACGCAGCGCAGCGGTCATGACTCTGACCCGTCTATCCAGGCACTTGAGGCGATGTTCGAAAAATTGTCTCTTCTAGATGCCGAAATCCTTTCGGAAAATGTGGCATCAGGAAACCAGCGCCAGGAAGTCGCGGCACTTCAAGACGGTCAACGATCGCTCGTCACTGCTCCTGTTCATCGCCTTGTCCCAGACGTCCTGCTGGAAATATTCATTACTGCCACACGTTCGGAATACGAATACAGTCAGCTCTCCACGGCTCGTACCATATCACGCGTCAGCACCTTCTGGCGGAGACTCGCGCGCGACACGCCACAGTTGTGGACGTGTGTGGCCGTGTCGTCTCGGCGCGACCTGGAGTTATACATGGCGCATTATTTCTCCCTCACAGGCGACTCTGCGCTCGATCTGTGCTGTGACTCGGCAGCGGTCGTACAGCTCTTCCTCGACACGCTTCGCCCATATGCTTCCAGGTGGCGCTCTGTCTCCATCATCGGCCAGGCAGGCGCGTTCCGCCCCAGTAGGGGCGACCCGTTCATCACTCCCAACCTCAGGTTACTACGTATCATGAACGATCAAGGGCTGGACGAAGAGGGACTTCTCTCGTGCTTCGACGCCCCGCGGCTTCAAGAATTGACGCTTGGTATCGCCGGGGTGACGAGCGACCACGTGTTCGTCCTTCGCTCAGCCTCGCGTGCGTTGACGAGGGTATCCATCAATGCCATGACCTCCTTCCCCGTCGCGCACGTCATTCCTCTGCTGCAGCAATGTGGTGCTACGCTCCAGCGGCTCGATATCAATATGCCGCCTCTCCCTCTTTCCTTCGAGGCCATGCCAACAGGTCCTGTCAGGAATGTATGCGCCATGCATTCATTGACCGCCTTGGAGTTGGGATACGAGGCGTGTGCGTTACTCTCGTACATCGACGCACCACATCTCATCGAACTCCGCGTCTTCGACACGCCATCGTATTTTCTCGAGGTCTTTTTGGATTATGCCACCCTTCACTCCCTCCCTCACCTCACTCGCCTCCGCATTGACATCTCGGACTCCGCATTCGATGTCGATACCGGGCCTGGGCTAATCCGCGTGCTGGAGAGGCTCAATGCCCTCGAAGAATTGTACATCGCCAACTCAACGGTATCCGAGAAGTTCTTGAGATATTTGGTCTGCCGAGACGGTGTCCCGCCGCTTGTTCCGAACTTGCGCGCCATGGACTTGCTCAACGGATACGAGGGCTGGATACCTGACAGGATAGCCAAAGTGCAGCGAGAAGTCTACGCATCTAGGGCAAAAAGGAGACGAATTTGTGGCACGACGGTCGCAGCTTTGGATGCGGTCGGCAAATCCGTGCTGGACGAGTTTTTAGACATGGTCGATTCAAGTGAGCAGGCGGCACTCGTTCTTCTTTGTTCTGACTTACTTCGCAGGAGTATCGGAGTCTCTTGAGCCAGGGCCGTCGGGATCGAGAGCATCGCAGTGACGCGAGAGCAACACGTGACCTTGATTATCGACGCTGTACGACAGCTCTGCACAGCGATTTTGTGTACATCCTCTAGTACCATAGCAACACCATATAGTACATATACGCGCAAGCCATTCACCGAGAACAATGGCACTGCGTCCGAAGGAGTCTCCATTAAAGCTCAACATAATATGTCACGTGCTTTGTGTGTGATCCGGCTTGCGGACGGTACCGAAGCAAAACTGTGCATTTACACAGCCTCCAAGGCTTGCCTTCGCCCTTCGCGGTCGGCGCCGTCGCATCTGATACAGGCTAATGTGAGTCTAATCGCTGACCCGTTCAATTGCCGCTCATTACGAACGAGATAGAGCAAACGAGACGCACGCCGCCTGGAGCTACCGGAGCGCCGCGCTGCAGACCGCGATGTCCGATGCCGATATAGACACGCAGCGCAGCGATCTTGTACCGTCTCGCGAGCGCAAGGAAGTTGCAGCGCCTCAGGACGGCCAACGATCGCTCATCGCTCCTATTCATCGCCTCGTCCCCGACGTCCTGCTGGAGATCTTCATTACTGCCACACGTTCGGAAGATGAATACAGGCAGCTCTCTACGGCTCGTGCCATATCACGCGTTAGCACCTTCTGGCGGAGACTCGCGCGCGACACACCACAGCTCTGGATGTGTGTGGCCGTGTCGTCTCGGCGCGACCTGGAGTTATACATGGCACATTATTTCTCCCTCACAGGCGACTCTGCGCTCGATCTGTGCTGTGACTCGGCAGTGGTCGTACAGCTCTTCCTCGACACGCTTCGCCCATATGCTTCCAGGTGGCGCTCTGTCTCCATCATCGGCCAGGCAGGCGCGTTCCGCCCCAGTAGGGGCGACCCGTTCGTCACTCCCAACCTCAGTTTACTACGTATCATGAACGATCAAGGGCTGGACGAAGAGGGACTTCTCTCGTGCTTCGACGCCCCGCGGCTTCAAGAATTGACGCTTGCTATCGCCGGGGTGACGAGCGACCACGTGTTCGTCCTTCGCTCAGCCTCGTGTGCGCTGACGAGGGTATCCATCAATGCCATGACCTCCTTCCCCGTCGCGCACGTCATTCCTCTGCTGCAGCAATGTGGTGCTACGCTCCAGCGGCTCGATATCAATATGCCGCCTCTCCCTCTTTCCTTCGAGGCCATGCCAACCGGTCCTACCAGGAATGTATGCGCCATGCATTCATTGACCGCCTTGGAGTTAGGGTACGAGGCGTGTGCGTTACTCTCGTACATCGATGCACCACATCTCAACGAACTCCGCGTCTTCGACACGCCATCGTATTTTCTCGAGGTCTTTTTGGATTATGCCACCCGTCACTCCCTCCCCCACCTCACTCGCCTCCGGATTGACATCTCGGACTCCGCATTCGATGTCGATACCGGGCCTGGGCTAATCCGCGTGCTGGAAAGGCTCAATGCCCTCGAAGAGTTGTACATCGCCAACTCAACGGTATCCGAGAAGTTCTTGAGATGTTTGGTCTGCCGAGACGGTGTCCCGCCGCTTGTTCCGAACTTGCGCGCCATGGACTTGCTCAACGGATACGAGGGCTGGATACCTGACAGGATAGTCAAAGTGGTGCAAGCAGTCTACGCGTCGAGGGCGAAAAGGAGACGCGTTTGTGGCACGATGGTCGCAGTTCTGGACAGTGCGGTCGGCGATTCCATGATGATCGAGTATTTAGACACGGCCAGATCACAGTGAGTACGCGGCACTCGTTCTTCTTTGTTCAGTCCCTGACTTACTTCGCAGGAGTATCGAAGTCTCTTGAGCCAGCATAGTGAAACCTACGTCCTGCTTACTGACGAAATGTGGCGTGGAAATGCGCAATAAGTGTTCGGTATATATGTTCATTCCGCTTCCGGCCGTCGCGACAGAAATAGTGTTCAAGTCGAAAACAGAAATAAGGTAAGAGTCCGTGCGCGCTCGACAAAGTGACGCGCGGTTCTCTAGTATACGTTGGCTACCTGTTCTTCGCACCACTTCCATAACGCCTTCCCCAACTCGGGATCATCAGCCCCGCTTCTGCAACTGCCGACGCGGGCCCAAGGAATGAGATACTGACGCGCGCCACATCAGTGAATGAGCGCTAGGAGAAAGCCATGCAGGGACCGCACCTTGCCATTGAGCTCCTTCCCACCCATGGTACCCGCGTACAGCTGCGTCAGCGCGCCGAAAGGCGTCGGGTACAGAACGAAGCGCTTCACGCGAGTCAGACTGAGATGAAAAAAAGCCAAACAAACGGGAGATGTGTACGGTAAGCTTGCTCGCTATGGGGTTCATGTAGCGCTGCAGGTTACTCTGCAGATTTCCCGGGTTGAGGGCGGTTGATATGATTCCTTGGTCTCCGTAGCGGCGCGCGAGCTCATTCGCGAGAACAACGTTGCCCTGGGAAGAGGATTAGCGCGAGAGATGGCTGTGCACGCAGCCGCGTACAAATTTACTCTGCGAATACAGGTTCATGGAGCTCATCTTGCTACGAGCGGGGCCGTCCTTGAGGGTGTTGAAGTTGATGGTATCGACGAAGGTGTGACTGCTGGAGGATGTGTTCACGATGCGGGCGCTTACACAATCCCGGGCGGTAGAGAGTAGTATAGGGAGGAGCAATTTGGTGAGGTAGAAGTGGCCTGCGTGATGATGTTCGTTAGAGAAAGCGACCTTGGCGTAAGAGGACGCGTACCAAGGACATTGGTGCCGAACTGAAAGTCGTAACCTGCAAGTTCGCATATCAAAATAGGAATTCCACATGAACGGCACGTACGCACCGCCGGCGGTCAACATGCTGAGGGGGCACAACATGACGCCTCTAGAATATGCATTGAGAAAAAAGTGCATGCCCAAATAAATCCACGGACGCGTTGTTGTACAGCGCGTGCAGCTGTGGCTCTTTGCTGCAGTAAAAATAAGCATATGCCACGCAAAGCAATAACAAACAATACTTCTGGAACTCCGCCACCGCCGCCTTGATCGACTTCAGGTCCTCCAAGTCAATCTTGATGAAGAGCGCCTCCTTCTTGGTTATGTCCTTGAGCTCTTTGATGGCTTCCTCGGCCCTCTCCTGACTCCGCGCGCCGATGTAGACCTTCGCATTGTGCTGAAGCAAGGCCTGTTGGGGGGAGGCGGCGTCAATTTTAATGTCGTCGAACGCGCGACGGCGACTCACCTTGACAGTCTCCTTTCCGATGCCGCTATTGCCACCGGTAACGAGCATGACCTTGCCCGAAAGGTCTGGCATGTCGCCCACACTGAACTTGGGCTTGGGTGGCCACGCCTCGCTGAGAGCCTGGCCCATGTTCGAGATGTAAAAGGGAGAAAAGGGGTGGTGACAAGTGTGGATGGATGGATCGCAGTCACGGGGAACTCTTTATACTGATAGAGGCATGGCCCTGCTCAGATTCGGTGGGCCGCGCACGCCGCAGTGTCATTGTCGCTCATGCTACCGGCCCGAGATGCATCTAAACAAGCTGAGAGGGCCAATGAGGAACAGAGGCACTGGCCGTCAATCGGCGTGTACTTAGCATGCGACTTGCTGGAAGGTATCCGAGGGATTTCTTTGCTCGTACCGCCATTGAAGAGAGCCAACTGGGAGCCAATAGAAACGAGTACATGCCGATTCGGAGTCTCCAAGGCCGACTCCGAGTGGCCTCGTTCGGTTACCGGTAACCGTCGTGGGGATTTAGTGCAGCTCATGTACGACGCCGGTACGACGTTTACCGAACGGGGTCTAAGTGTCCACAGAGTCCAAGCCTTTTGGTCGAGAAAGAAGGTCGCACGCAGCATCCAAGCCAGTGTCAAGTAGTCGGAAGGAGGAGTTTTGATGTGAGGTTGGTGTGAGTGCCAGTCAAACTGGAAGAAGCGGACTGCGTCGCCGTAATCCGGTGTTGCCGGATGTTGCCGCTCAATAGTTCACGTGAACCGTTCATCCTTGGCAAACATTGACAAGCATGCGCAAAGGATGCCCGAAACAACGTCGCTGGCGATACCAAAATTTAAAGGCAATGAGCCAGACGAGAGTACTTTATGGAACGCCCCAAGAGATGAACGCAACGAGCGTGGAAAGCACGTGCCCACGTGTTCAGAACATGGTCTGATCACGTGGTCGTGTGCGTCTGTCGCCGCTTCTGATCACTGAAGGAAGTTGTCCCAGAACACTCAACGTTCGACACAGGCCTCATAACATCCGATTAGTACACGATGTCTGCCCGTATTGCTACCGTCTTTATGGCTACGGGCGTGCAAGGCGCGTTTGTCACCCCCCCCCTCTACTACCCCTCTACTACCCCCCCCCTCTACTACCCCCCCCCCTCTACTACCCCCCCCCCCCTCTACTACCCCCCCCCCCTCTTTGTCCATCTCCCATACAGACACTGACTCACCCCTTTCTCACAGGCTCCTCCGTCATCCGCGCCCTTCTCAAGGATACCATCTTTACTCCGCGTGCGGTCACGCGCAACGCCAACTCTGAGACCGCCCGCGCGCTGGGCTGCGAGGTTGTTGAGGCCTCGTACGGGAACAAAGACGCGCTCAAGAAGGCCGTCACTGGCGCGGAGTGTGTGTTCCTTGTGAGTTAGTTGCTTCTGAAGGACACGCCGCTTCTCGAACTCGTCGTGAACCAAAGACTGTTCGTGCCGAGCTGAGAAATGTTCGTCGCCGAGAGAACTGTCCACGACGAGCTGCTGCCCACTGACTTACAACGTACATTGACGACTGTCTGACTGCATTGACCCATCCAGGTCACCATGCCATTCACGGATCTGCCTGAAATGGATCAAGGCAAGAATGTCATTGACGCATGCATGGAGGCGGGCGTCAAATTTGTTGCGTTAAGGTGGGTGGGCTCATATACTTTTGTGCCAGATTGGGTTTTCCTCTCTCTGCACGCGCGGATTGTGTTCACATACGCGCAGGCTAACCAACTCCCAGCTCCCTCCCCAACGTGCGCGAGATGTCGGGCGGCAAGTATACCCATGTCATCCACTTTGACGGTTTGTATGCCAAACTGAACTCGCATACATCCAGTGCTGACTTGCGCTCAACAGAGAAAGCCGAAGTTCAGAAGTACCTGGAGGCCTCCGGCATCGCCTGCGCCTCCATCTGCCCGGGATCGTTCTTGGAGAACATCCACCGTGGGTACGTTTCTTGCACCCTTACCCCCTCCTTCCTACCCTCAGCCCGTGCCCGCCTTTACACATGCATCCTATGTAGTTCATCCCGTCCTCAATACTAATTTTCCCACCCTCCTTGATCATCCAGCCGATCTTATCACTGATTCTACCGCAGCCAGCTCGGCTGCCCATTCACCAAGACCGACACAGGATACGAACTCATCACCCGCGAGCGCCCCGGTTCCTCCGTCATCCAAACGTGGACGGGGCACGATATGGGCCCCGCGGTCGCGGCGGTGTTCGCACAGTACACGACGCGTCCAGCGGAGATTGACCACAAGATGTTCGTGCTCGGGTCTCGGAGGGCAACCGCGGAGGAGACGGCGGCAGAATTGGCAAAGGGCCTCGGCGTACCCGTAACGGTCAAACATCTTGGCCCGATGGCATTCCCGGCTGTGGATGAAATGGTGTGTGTCCTCCTGGTTCTCGCCGTGGCGGACGAACTTGGGGAGATTTGTTGCTGACGACTTTGGCAGTACGACTTCTCTGCGGAGTACGAGTGGTTTCCGGGTGTGGAGGTTCCGGACATGCGGCTGGAAGCGCTGGGCGTCAAGGTTGGAACCATCGAGGAGTTTGCCAGGACGGAGCTGAAGGAACATATTGGGGCGTGATGTGCAAGCTGTGAATAGTCCCCCGTTATGACACGATAACTTGTATAGTAGTGTACGCAGTCTTCCCTCGACCTGAGGGCTGAAAGAAAGGAACATGGTTTTGCGGCGAGACAGGTGCCCAAATACACGATCATGCGCTCCAACCCGCCACGTAAAATTGCAAAGCCTATTGCACCAGACATCGCATGTGTGTCCTTGCTACTCGTCAGAGCGGTCGCTACTAGGACTCTGCTCCATACTTTATGAGCCTACCCCGGAGCGTACTTCCTAGGGTTCACTAAAGGATTAGCGCAGCGAGACAGGTCATAACGAGGGAGGAGAGCGTGAGTGCCCACACCATGTCGTTTACTGAGTCAGCGAGATACCCCAGGTACTGTGGAAGCCGCCGATGCAGTGACAATGACAGTGTCTTCAATTGCATGTCCTTGCTTGATGATATCCAAAGAGGCCACAGATATGCATTCCTTCTATGTGTACATTGAGTATGAAGAACAGAGAATTCCAGTGTAGCGATGATAAAAGTCCCTGAGAGTCTGAATAGAAGTAAGTATAAAGTAGATGATAAATAAGTTGGCTATCTGGTCCTGTTGATGATGCTATGAGAGGAAGTACACAGAGTCAGGACATCAGAAACTAGAACAGCGGGGCGTTGATGGCCCACTGCTGAGGCTGGCCCGACCAGAGATGGTTGAGCATCTGCTCGATTGCGGGATACTCCTCGTAGGAAGCGTAGGAAGCGTGGAAGGGGGCAGCGAGATCCCAGGGATGCGGCATTTGCATTCCCATGGGTGAGGGAATCGAGGACGATGATGCTGGGCTCGAAGAGGAGGACAGGGATGGCGTCCGGGGGTCGACGAAGTAGTCGGGCGCCGCTGCAGGCCCGGCGATGTCGTATGCGTACCCTGGCATGTACGACGACATGACCGGCGGCGCGGTGTGCGCGGGGAACTGCTCCTTCGGTTCGAAATCTTCGCCAATGGGCATCGCGTACGGTGCGTAGACGTTGGATCGACGGGGCCCGCGAGCTTTAGGCGACACCCAGCCGTGCCTCCGCTTGCGGTGGCGCGACCACGCCGAAGGGTCCGCAAAAGAGCTAGGGCAGTCCGGACAGTGATAATTCTTCTCGCCAGTGCTGCACGGGTCGTCAGCAAGGTGTCAGATGAGTGTCATAGATTAGGCAGACGCACTGTATGGCGGCGACGTGCACAATCAATGTGCTCTTCTGGCTGAAGCGCTTGGTGCAGCCATCCCATTCACACTTGAAGGGCCTGCGCAACATGTTAGACATATTATTGGACGAGAAGCGGATTAGACGCTCACTTCTTCATCGTAATGTGTTCGAGAGTGTCCTCAGGGAGATGACCGCGGGCATGGCGCTCCTGGTCGCGCTTGGCGCGTACACTGGCACCACAGGCCTCGCAAACGTTCTTACGGAACGATGGGAGGTTGTCCTTGGTGTAGGGGTTCTGCGCCCGACGTGAGTGGCGAGGTCTCCCAAAAAGGAAATTCGGGCACTCACCTGCGCAGTACGAGTGGCGGGCATTGTCGTCGTTCGGGGGGTTCAGCAGCTTATCGAGCGGGCGGAGCGAGTATAAGACACTGGTAGGTGCTTGGGGAGTGGGGAACCAGCCCGCTCGCGCCCCGTTTATATAGCATTCTGGCCGACGACCTGATGGATTGCTGAAACTGAGGTTTTTCAAGAAAGGAAACTTTTGTGTTTGCGCATGTTAGCGAGTGGCGGAGTGGCGAGGTGGCGAGGTGCAATTCTGGGAGTACGGGTACGTTTTTCGCGGTCAAATTTGGCATGCAGGTCGTTGTAGGCGTCTTGTATACAGTTGTTGACCAAAGAGGATGCCATCTATGATGGAGAGCTGAAAGTGAGCGCGTTGGGTCACTTTCCAAAGGCAGTAATTTTGCGGCCCCCGTGTTGTCATGGCAATAACTTTTGGCTGTGTAGGACACAGTTGTGACCAAGGCTAGCCAATGGTGTGCAGAGGTCCTAGCGCGCAATGACCAGCCGGCATGCATGGATGACGCAAGCATACAGTTATGCAGACTAGATCATGTGTCGGGCGCAAAGTGTTGCTTTCATCGTGGGCATGGCTTGTCAATGTGAGAAGGCCAGTAGGATCGAGTGGATGAGGAAGACAAGACTGTAGCGTGGGAATAGGATCACGTGCACAGTGAAGTTCAAGTTTGAGTCTCGTGCTCGCGACGCGCGTGGCCAGTTTTCAGCACCAGCGCTCAAGCCTCGATAAAGACTCGCAAATGCCAAACTCACAGCTGACTTGCTTCCTTGTTGGCATACTGGCAGATACCCGTGTTTATCGGAAGGGGTCACAAACAGTAACATACCGTTGCAAGGTGTCTACGATTTCCGCGAGTGAACGATGGCCGCGACCGTGATGGATCCTACCCTTCACCGTCCCCCCAGCACAGTACTTTCCTCACGAATCTGAGCTTCTCGGGGAACACGATCTTCATCGCTTGTAATAGTACACGGCTCTCACAAGACCGAGCCGGGTTCACAACAAGCCGTACCAGGGAAGATAATTTAGATTCCAGCGCCCACAAGCCCCAATCCACAAACGGCAGTGAAGAAGATAATCCAGTAATACATTGCGCAAAATTAGTAATTCGCTGCTGATAGGCGGCAAACACACAGCGGCAGGTTCGACGTCGTCCGGGGCTAATGCTTGTTTGTGCACCTTCCGAGCTACTGCTTGTGCATCGAATACGTCGACATATTGTTCGCGGAGTACTGGCTCGCGTGGGCATCGTTGACCGAGTACTGACTGTTATTCTGTTCGCGCAGCTTCAAATACTCGCTCGTCACCGAGTCCGCGTTCTCCTTCGGCGGCCCGCGGCTCATGCCCACGCCAAAGAAGCCGGCCCCCTTGCCGGTGCCCCGCCGACGGCAGCAACAGCGCCAGATGATGAGGCCAACGACGATGATGACGGCGGCGAGACAGCCGACGAGGATGTATGGCCAGCGGGAGAGGACCATCTCCTGGTACTGCTTCTTCTTCTCCTCGTCGCTCACGGGCGACGCCTGCTTCTCCGACTCGGGTAGGAGCTGCCATTGATCGGTGCCCGTGGTGTCGACGCCGTCCAGTCGCTTGGTGACAAAGTCCTGATGCGCGGCGGCTGCGTCCGTGACAGAAAGCAGTTGCATGAAGGGGTGCCCGCGGTCGTTGCTGGACGTCGGTACCCAGTCGCCAAAGTCCATCAGGGTGTAAACGTTGCGCACTACGGGCTTCAGGTCAGTAACGACAGACAACGGCCAAATGCCGACTCACAAAAGCTCATCCCCATGATCATATCGTAGTTCCCCAGCAGACTGAACGCGGTCGTGATCGGCTGGAAGGAGCCGATGCACACGCGATCGCCGGCAGCATTGGAGATCCCGAAGTTGTCGTCGACGGTGTCGAGGGGGTGGACTGGGTAGTTGTGGCCGCCGAAGTTGAAACTGATGTTGAGCTCCTGCCCGCAGGGTATAGTCCAGTACTCGCTCTTTGAGTCGTAGACGGCGTTCTTCACGCGACCGTATATCGAATCGGAGACGTCGCGAGGGACTTGGGAGAATGTGAAGCCAGAGTCGAACACCGCGACGAGCTGGCCATCTGGGGCCTTCGGGACGATGGAGTCGTACTTGATAACAGTGCCGTCAGGACCCATGATACCGTTGTCCTTGTCTGTCAACGCTTGCCAATGTTGTTCTGCGTGCGGTGTTAACGAGGTCTAGACACCGGCTTGTTGTTACGCACCTTCCTCCAACAGCTTGTGTACCGTCTCCACATCGAGCTTGGGCATATCGGTGATGTTGGCGAACATGGGAACGAGCTCGCCGATGGTCAGCTGGCCGCTGAAGGGGGTGCTAGGCGAGTTCTTGCGGTCGAGAAGGAATGTGATGTAGTTGCTCTCGGTAGTGTTTTCCGCGAAGATGCGCGCCAGGGTGGTATCTGCAGAGTGGTCGTCGTCGTCGGGATCGATTTCGTCCATGATGGAGGAGCCTTCGTTGGGACCGATACCGAGGAGACCGTCGTAGCCCTGGCCGTGGATGTCGCTGGAAAATGATGAGGTATCCTTGACGTTCACTGAGATGCATATTAGTCGCAAAAACATACGAATAGCACGGACACGCACGAAAGACCTGCTGCGAGATGGAGAAGTTGCCGAACTGGGCGTCCGCAGAGTATATGTCCCCCTGTGCATTGCCGACTGCATAGGCAAGAGATACACTTTTTCCGAGGTCGGTAGCGTCCGGCTGGTCGCCGGGGAAAGATATCCATAGGTCGGAGCTGGAGACCCGTCAGCTCCAGGTCGCGTCTCGTCGGATGCTCGCGCACCTTCCTGTATCTAACAGCACCCGCGCGGTGACCCCTCCTATAGTTATGTTGCTGATGTACTGCGCGTTGCCGGTGTTCGAGATGGGGATGTTCGCCGTGGTGCGCTTGGCGGGCTTCGTCGCCCGGTCCTGGTGTTTGTTCGGTGTCTCCGCGGCCAGAGGATCGCGCCCAAACTTCTGCAGCGCTCTTCGTCGCTCGTGCGCTAGCCGCTTAGCATGCAAGTTCCTCCTCTGCGGTGCGTCCGGTGGTGCTGTGCGTTTGGTGAATGCGCTGACGGGCCCAGAGCGTCGAGCGAGCCCCGCGTCCTGCGCGTCTTCGGTCGGGTGTATGACATGGAATGGGAGCTTCACGGCCAGGACCTCCGCATGGAAAGAGGCGGCGAGAAGGAGAAGAAGAATGGGGGTCGGAAGATACATCCGTCGTCGGTTCGGGGATGTGAAGATGGCGTCGGGCCAATGCGGTATTCGCCCGTCGCGCGGGGATTATCCAGAGAAAAGAGTGAAGAGTCGGCAACCCTCGCGTCGGAGGAGGGTCTGATGAACGAGCGACACGGTGAACGGACGAACGAGGTGATGGTTTTGTTCAAGAACAATCAATTGGTTTTCCCGTGTCTCTGGTCACCAGGTACAATGCGGCCGCGTGCGCCGAGGGACCTCGACTTAGGTCCAAAAGTTTACACAGCCCGAGGTCTATGTCTACCTCCGGATGAGCGCACTGAGAGTTCTGAGCTCGAAAGACGAGGCAAGAGCGTGGGGGTACAGTATGAATTCAATTGTTAGGCGCGTGAAGTACTGCGTGATACATATGACGGAGATCGGAGGGACAGAGCTAGAGACTGAGCGAGAGAAGGGAAACACTTCTGAGCGGAATACTGCATGAGCCCTCTACGAGTTCAGACCAGGAGGTAACAGCTGGAGAAAGGACCTTGCTACATGCGCAGACCTTCCACGATTTAACTTCGGCCCCACACGCACTTCCTTTGCACGATGTCAACGCGCACAAGAGGAACGGCGATGGATAGGATGATAGGCAGAGAGCTCACCTCTCCGTCCCGTGGTTCAGCTTCAAGCTCTAAATCGGTACCTACTTAGAAGTCGGTCGTGCGCGCAACAAATTGTAAAAGTAGAACTTGCAGGCTAAATTGAGCCGGGAAGCCCCGATGGAGGCCAAAAGTGGTGTGCTTGAGATATGCCAAGTTACGCAGCTTGCTCAGATTTAGCGGCCGTACGAGCTGCTAAAAAGGCCTTGTTAGTCGACATAGAAGGAAGATAGCAAAGGATGCACACGCGCTGAGGTTCACGACCTTCGCGAGAAAGACAGGATTCTGGTGAGCACTGGCCATACGCTTTTGAGGGTCAGAAAACTAGCACGAACAGGTGCGAGACAGAGCGTCTGTGCAGCGGCTGATGCTGCAAAACTCAGTGAAGGTACAGTCTGTCCATAGGTCGCACATTGCGCGCGCCCATAGCACGCGTTGACCTGGATAAAATGGCCGAGTCGCTACATTGACAACGGTTTGAGGAAGATTGTACGGAGAGCGCGACGATTGATATAGATAGCTGGAGGCCAAGTTCATGTCGAACTGGAAGATGGTGGCGGGAAACAGGCTCGAACTGTGGGAAAATCATCACGCGCCATCGAATTCGGGTGGACCGGGCCGGTTCCAGGGCTCGCGAGTCGCGGCGACTCGCGACTCGTCTTTCTTGGACTTGTCCAAGGCGCCCATATCGTTTTTGCTATATAGGCCACCTGCGATCTCTGAGGCCAGTACTTCCCAGCAATAAATGATGCTAGTGTAGAGCTCAAATGAACTGCAGATGCCACCAAAGAAGAAGAGAGCTCTGGCGCCATCTACCCTCGAGCGGGCGAGCGAGTTAGCAAATATCGACATGCAACGCGACGGCGCAGTGCTCTCAGAACTTCAGCGGCAGGAGATACGAGCGTCCTCTGCTGGGCTTACCGCTGAAATTGAGCGACTCGACGCCGAGGCTGCGCGTATCGCCGCCACACGACGCGACTTTGCCGCGCAATTGGCCGTCAACACGTCGCTCCTCGCGCCGATATGGAGTGTCCCGTTCGATATCCTCTGCGAAATCTTCCTCCTGGTCGTCGCGCAGTACCCCGTCGCCTCGCGCAACTTTGGCAGCCCCGCCGTCGCCCTCGTGTGCCGAGAATGGCGTGCGGTTGCGCTCAGATGTCCGCGACTGTGGACGATCGTGAACGTCCCGCACCAGAACAGCGACGTGTCGAAGGATATCATTCAGTCGTACCTGTCTCGCTCGTGCCGTCTCCCTCTGGATGTCCATGCTGAGGGACCAGATTGGAAACATGACTGGCCTGCCGGCGGCCCCAGCAAGGCTGACAAGGTCATGGGGAAACTGCTCAGACGCGTTGGCCGGCTGTCTGCCGATCGGTGGAGGAGTCTCTCTGTGACGGGCGACATCGTCGTGCTCTCTCAGCAGACGAAGGTAGCCATTGCTCGAGTCCGTCAGCGTCATCACCACGACGTGGCGAGAGGAGAAGGAGGAGGACCTTTTACCGCTCGACTTCCTGGCCGATGCGCCGCGCCTGCGCGAAGCGACCCTCGATGTGGCATACCCCGCCACCTGGCCACCGATGTCGTTTTACGGAGACGCGCTGAAGAGTATGACATACTTGCTTCGTCAATCCTGCTCGAACGAGTTCATGACAATTACCAACACTGTGCTATATCAGACCGAGCTGGACACACTTATTGTCCTGGACAGCAAGTACAGCCGCGACATCTACACACCCGAAGTCCTCTATCGCGGCCCGCTTGTTGTCATACCCAAGCTCGACAAGCTCACCACCATCGTCGTTTCCGGTCTCGCGCATCTTATCCTCGGCGCGATCCACGTGTCAAATCTGACCACCATCACGGTCCGCGACGCCTACGAGGAGGAAGACATCTCTGGACCAATGACGTCCATCCTGCGCATGATGGAGGAGTCAAACTTGAACTCTGTTCGTACGCTCAAGCTGGTGCGCGTCATCGCAGACTCGGAGACGCTAGACAGCTTGTACCAATGCTTGGAGGGTCTCCCAGGTCTCGACCACCTTCACATCGACAATGGCCTCTATACCATTGTCGACTCCATCCTCCGAACAGAACTACTCGCCTGGATGAAGCGCCGCAAGGCGACCGCCGCCTCGCGCCTCCCGAATCTCCCCCACCTTGCGCTACGCTTCGGTGCAGCTGCTTCCAAGCAGTTCGTCCAACCGCTTAGAGAGCTGATGAATTCCAGGAAGTCGGGAAGGGTCGTTGATGGGGTATCGCTCAAGGCGCTGTCGCGCTTTACGTCGGATATGGGTCTCGAATTCTCACTACCGTAGCACTTGCCACAATCTTAGCCGTGCTTGCTTGATTGGTCTTTGCCTGATATTTGCCATAGACCGCCACAGCGCATCATGTGAAGGTTGACTCGGGAGGCTGGGCCGTGGACCAGTCGTGAACGTTGAGATAGTGATGACACGTCGCGTCGCGGGAGGAACGTGACCGCGTCTGGCGGCGCGCACGGCCACACGCTTCCCGCGTCCAGTAACAGCCGGTCTATCAATCCATCGTCCCTCGCCAGCCTCCAGTCCGCCCATCTCAGTCAAACAATACATAGTTGCATGGCAAAGCAAAAGCGAAGATGCGAGACATGACGACTATAGATGAGTGAAATGATGTAAGTACCAGTGGTAACAAGAACGGGACTCAGTAGGCTATACTATAGGACGGGACAGAGCGCTCAGGAATGGTTGACAGCATGGACGGTTGGTAGAGAAGGCTATGCGCAACATGGTACTACAGAAAGAAGCGGGTATATATAAATTACACATATGCGTGGGAGCGACAGCACCTTTTCAGACCGACGGGGGCGAGAGCACCTTCTCAGTCAATCCGACTTTGGTTCCAATATGTTTGTCTGTACCCGTGACTGCTCATAGTCCGTCCCCGGGAGAGTCATGGGGCAGGCGCATCGAGCCAGTCCATCGCGCGCCGCCGAGTCGTTGCCGAATCCTGGTCGTTGTCGCCGAAGTACTACGACCGAGACCTAGATGATGGCAAACCCGCCGCCGAGATGAATTGTAAAATCGCCGTCTGAATCCTCGTCGTCGCTCGTGTTCTGCAACGAGGCATACCCTGAAAGTCGTGTATCGAAAGGGGTACCGAGCGGGCTGCCGAGGGGGGTTTCGAACGAGGTTGCGAGGGGGATACCATTCGATAAGGGCGGTGCTGACGGTAAGGGCGGCGCTGACGGTAAGGGCGGCGCTGACGGTAAGGGCGGCGACGAGTGCGACGCGACAAACCTATATATGAGTGGGTTGACGCTGGAAGTATGCGCATGCAATAACAGAAGGAGAGACGGGGCAGGCGAGGATGAGAGCAGTCAGCGGACTGAGCGATTCTGAGGGCAGGAAGGACTCACTCGGAAGCGCTAACAAGCACGCCGTAGCACGTTCCCTGCACTTGATGTATGGGGACGTGTTTGCCCGCCGCGCGGAACTCGCTGGCGATCTCCTCACAAACCGGGAGCGGGTACGGCACATCGTCGTCGAAGTGAATGATCTGCACGGGTTGTCGGATCTGCTAACGTGTGAGTGTGGGTGGTGCGCGTGGAAGAGGGGATAGACGTACCTGGGCGAAGAACGCGCGCCAGGCGGCGCTGCCGGAGCGAGGGCGTGCCGTGTGCCATTGATTCACGATGATCGATGCGCTCGTGATCTTTTCTGGGCTTGGCCCCCAGTTGTTCGACGCGTAGTTCATGGAGGATTTGATGACGCTGTATGTGCAGGAGGGAGTCAGCTGGAGCAAGAGAGACGTAGACGACGACGCACGCGCGCACGGAGAAGATGTCAGAGTAACGATTGCTGAATGTCATCTGTTCGGAGCCATATAACGCGTCCTGCATGATGCACATGTCGGGGATCTGGCGGCTGGATGCGCCTTCTACGCTGAAAGCGTCTCCCCAGTAGTTGATGATCTCCTTTCGCGCTTGTATGTTCCCCTCGGGCTGCGATGAGGGCGAAGATTAGAAGAGGCTTATCGACAAGGGCTAGCAACGCACCTCTTTCAGCGCGAGAGGCGAGCAGAGCGTGAGCGAAGTGACGAGGTTGGAATGCGCGAAGGCGAGTTCCATGGCAATGTTTGCGCCGACCGCCAGACCGACGATATGACATGCGGGTAGCTGCAGCGCGCTCTGCGGGAAGAATTAAAGAGGATCAGCGTGCTCAGATTGTATCCACGCACCATGAACAACGCAACATCCTCGGCGATTTCCTGATGTGTGTATGACTCCTCCAGCGGCGGCCCTCGGGTCTCGCCATGGCCGCGCAGCACAGGCGCTACGAGATTGCACTGCCTAAGCGCGGGGTCTGCAAACTGGGCTGCCGGGATCGTTTAGCGAGTAAGGGTGCATCTGACAGCGAAGCGCACGCACCGACGAAGATCTCTGGCCCGATGTACACAGAGTGTATGAGCACGAGTGTCAACCGCGAGGGATCGATACAGTGCGCATCGTTCTTGGCCGGCGTAGCAATAAAGTACTGCATGTCAACGGAGCCAGCAGCAGTGTCAAGCGAGACGTGGGGCATGATGACGAGAAGGGGAGCAGAGAGCGTGAGACGGGTCCTGGGCTCGCGCCTGTTACTTATGTACGTGGAGACCTCGATGGCGTGCCCCCTCTTGTGCTCGTGCGACGGAGTGATGTATAGATCCAAACGTAGACCCGGATGGCGCGCGCCCCGATTCAGAGAAGCAGAAGCAGCCGAGAGCGCCGTCTCTCCGCGTTCTCATAGGTTCACATGCGCCGCTGTAGCGCGGGGTCAATATGCCGGGCCGTGCGCACCCACGCCCCCAACCGTTCAGAGTTTGCCTATGCCCGGCGCTCTGGTGGTATCTTGCAGGCAGATTACCCTCGGAGCAAGCATTCCTGAGGTTGCTGCTGGGTTTCTCCAGAGTCGACATGCCGAGATGAAAGGAAGAGACGTAATGACGAAAGGCTTTTGTCACCTCAGGCAATGGCGACTTTGACTGCGGACGAAGCAGTGGACAAACATATTGATATAAATATTGCATGGCAACAGCCATATATATAAAACCGCCTCCGATATACTTTAAAAATATCCACTGTAATTTATTAAAACTTACTATAGGGATATATTAATAATATCCACGGGGAAACAAAATGGCTAGGCCGGGGCCAGTGAACGGCCTTTCACTGGCCAGTGATTGGCCTTTGACTGGCCAGTGATTGGCCTTTGACTGGCCAGTGAAAGGCCGTTCACTGGCCCCGGCCTGGCCATTTTGTTTCCCCGTGGATATTATTAATATATCCCTATAGTAAGTTTTAATAAATTACAGTGGATATTTTTAAAGTATATCGGAGGCGGTTTTATATATATGGCTGTTGCCATGCAATATTTATATCAATATGTTTGTCCACTGCTTCGTCCGCAGTCAAAGTCGCCATTAGACCGTATTTGCACCAGGTTATATTGACTTCTGCACCTGAATTATGGCCCCACTTCCAATGAAGTGCCCAATATATTTGTACGACACTAAATGCAAGACTAAAGTGTCACAATATTCAACTTGGCATGGTCCGAGCCCGACGACTCGCTGCCAGGCCGCCGAGGAGGGCTGTGGACATCGCCCTTGGGCTCGACAAGGGCCGTGTGGACCTACACTCGCCCCAGCAGCTTTCCGGGCGTCACAGGCTGCTCACAACGGACTAGACGTTGTCCGGGTTATGCCAGCTACCTGTTCATGAAATATCAAGTGCAGCACGTTTTGTACTCACCGCTCTCGAAAAGTCATTAACGGCCGAATTTCGAGTATTTCTGGAAGCTCTTGGAGTTCAATACAAACCCAATATATACTGGTGCAAATACGGTCTATTGCCTGAGGTGTGTGACCTCCCGATTCGGTTCCGCGGATTCAATTTTTGTTTGCTTCCGGTTCCTGATTCCACACTCTCATCACGGAAAGAAACTGGAAGGAAAGGACACTCAAGCAGCTCAATTGAACCCATGCGTCGCGCGACTGCGCCCGTCGTCGTCGCGTGCGGAGCCTACAAAGGCTATACAGCCCAGCGGGGGGGGGGGGGGGCCTGTTGGCAATCAGTGACTTCCTTCTCCAGAGAAGCGCAAAATTCGCGGCAGCCTGGCGCGCGTGCGTCCGTGCTTCGCGTGCGAGTCGGAGAACCCAGGAAACGCGCCAGTTCAATGTAATCTTTTACAGTGGACCTACAGATCTCACATCTGCACCGACATCGCTCTACTAACCGGTCCGACAACTCGTAACTTGTTCAATACACATCTTCACCCAAACTGGCCGCTTCGATCTGTGAACCAAGGTGGTCAGTAGCTTTGTGTATCTACACTGCTGGTCAATTTGTGGTCAATAACTCATCGTAGCTCCAGAAATCACCGAACGGAGAAGAAGCGATCCCTGGCACGGTTTTCCCTCGAGCGTGCGAGAAAGTTAACAAATCCCAGTCGACATGCAACGCGAAAGTCCGCTGCTCTCGGATTTCAAGAGGCAGGAAATACGAACGTCATCAGCTGGGTTTACAATCGAGTGACTTGACGCCGCGTACCGCCGCCGCAAGCTTGCCCGCCAAAGCACTGTTGCTCCTCCCGCCATTACTGCACTACGGGACGTCCTGTTTATTTGTTCGATGTCCTCTGCAAGATCTTTCTTCTTGTCTTTTTGCAGCATCCGGTCGGCCCGCAGCCATGACAGCCCGCTTACCAGAATGCGTGCGATTCTAGTCAACCCTAGACGACCGTCAGCGTCCCGCACCAGTATTGCGGCGTGTCTGAACAGTCGTACGTGTCTCGCTTGTTCCGTATGCCGCCCCTCCGCCAATCTGTCAACAATGACACCAGGAATTGACGAAAGGCCAAAGACGCTGTCCTTCGGCCGCTTAACATTCTGGTCGATGTGCAAACGCCCGACTGGCCGCCCCTCTCGACGACCTTCACATCGACAACGGCCTTTACCTCTGAGCTAAGCTTTTCGTCTAAGTACAGCGCACCAAGGATACCACCGCGCTCTGGCTTATCTCGTGCTACTTCAAGCTTCAGCTCCTGAGCAATCTGTCTAACCGCTTCAGAAACCGATATTTTACTCGCATGCTGTCATCCCGTCGCTTGAGGTCCCTCAATCCTCTCCGGGGACATTATGTGACATACACAGACTTGATTATCTCACCCTTGCATGACTGACGTTCCTGCAGTATGTACGCTTCTTAATGACAGTGCGTTCAACATTGATCAACGTGACTGTGGGAATCCCTCGGCATATCGCGGTTGCCGACGAGCCGGAGCACCTCGGACGATTGTCCCTTAGTTTCCAGCTTGTGTCCTGCACGCTCGTCCTCGGAAGCTGGGACGCCGCTCGTCCATATCGCAACTTGGCTGAGCCTGCTTTTGTGCCGATGTACGTCACGTTCAGATGTCGCTCGCAAGCAGGTCCAAGGTTCTGACGCGTACGTAAACCCAGATGCATCCGGAAGCGACGCGTTCTGAGCTGTCCCTCCTGGAGCAAGCGAGGGAGATAGGCAGCATGGAGATGCACCGGGCTGGCGCGGTGCTCTCCGCGCACCAGAAGCAGAGCATCATGCACTCTTCCCGATTGCTCGTCGCTGAGATGGAACGACTCGACGCCATGCGAGCGGAGCTCGCCGCCCAGGTCGCCCTCAACACTGCCCTCCTCGCGCCGATTTGGACCATACCTCACGCGCTCCTTTCCCAGATTTTCATCATACTGGTATCCGATATTCCCATCGAGGAGCGCGACTTCGGTACCCCAACAGTCGCCCATGTGTGCCACGACTGGCGCACTGTCGCGTTCAGCACTCCGCAACTATGGACTTCCGTCAATATACCAATCCTGCCCCTCCCTATCCCTCATGAAGTCATCGAGACATTCCTGTCGCGCTCATACCAGCTCCCGCTCCACGTCCGCGTCGACGCGACAGGGTGGGACTACTTGGAGGGCAGCATTGACGAAGATCAAAATTCTGCGCTCGCGCTACAGCGGGTCGCGCATCTGTCGGCCTCCAGGTGGAACAGGCTGGAGATCTGGGGTGATTACAGTGTCTTTTCGTTGCAGAATGAACTCGAACTACCTCTCCTGGAGTCCGTGGTCATCGTCCCCACTACGTGGCACGAGCTGGAAGACGGTTGGGAGCAGCCCGAGCTACCGCTCGACTTCTTGGCGAACGCGCCGAACCTGCGCGACGTGACGCTCGACGTCGGCTACTCCAACGTCAACCTGCCTTGGCCCGCGATCCCCCGCATGACACTCGTGCTTCGAGAAGGTGACGCCGCGGAGCTCGAGAGGATTGCGACCTACGTCTCGAGGCAAGCAGAGGAGCTAAAGACGCTCAGCATCGAGCACAACCTGCGGTCCAGCATGATCCCGCTCGCCGAAATCCCTACCCTCGAAGTCGCTGATGACGACATCAGCGTCGCATCGCAGCTCACCTCTGTTGCTGTCACCGGCCTCGGATACCAGGTACTCCCCACCTTCAAGGCCCCCAGGCTGTCGAGTCTCGCCGTGAAGAACACGTATCAGGAGCACCAGGAGAATGGCGGTCAGGGTCCCTTTGCGTCCATTCTGAAGATGATGGCCCACACGTCGCTGGACCAAACCCTCCGCTATCTCGACCTGGACGGCGTCCTCTGCTATGGATCTCGATCCTGGACGGACTTGACCCGGTGTCTCGAGAGCCTTCGAGCGCTGTCGGAGCTTCGCGTTGCCGGCGGTGACCACGAGGACGAGAGCTCGGCTGGAATCGTGCGTGCCAGGCTGCTGCGCTGGCTTGTGCGCGACGATGCTGCGTCGCTGGCACGTCTCCCGAATCTCACACACCTCGGGTTGTACTTCGGGAGGAACAGCTATGGGGTCCTTTCCCAGGTGCTCCAGACTCTCATAGACTCTAGGAGGTCGGCGAAGGTTGTCGGTGGCGTATCGCTCAAGGCGTTGTTACGCTTTTCGACGGATCTGGGCCCCGAATACGAACTACCGTAGCGTCTTCTGTCGCATACTTACTCTTGCTTGTTCCTTCGCCTGATACTTATCTGCCTCAGACCGCCATATCGCAGCATGTGAAGGTTGGATCGCATTGGGGATACTCAATTGACAATGAACTGGGCTACACTGCGACGCGTATGGGCTCATATACGAGCGCGATATATGATGGAAATGTTCAATCATCAGCCTGAGTATCGCTGAGTAGTACGCGACGCTGAGATCACGACCAATCCAAAGTTGAACATGGAGTCACGTGGTCGTGTGCGTTTGTCACTGCTTCTGACTAGCGTAGACCCGTGCTCCGCACGGAGCGTTCGACTCGCACTGCGCAGTAAATCAGGCTGAGGAGGTACCAGTAGAATCACGTTATATTCATCTATGTGTGAGAAGCTGCTTACTGGCCGGCCGAGATGAACAGCCTGAGGTCAGTAGTAGATGGTCTAAGTCAAGCCAAAGTTGAGTATGCACCCGCGCTGCGAGGAATTCAAGTGAAGTGCACATGTGCAGACACCGTTGCCGGCAAGAGAGCAAGAAAATCATATTGGGAGAGAATCATGAACTGTCTGAAGTACTGTAAGCTATGTCGCTTCGCCTGCATGACTTCTGTTGCCAGCTGCGAGATGAACGTCATGAATGTACCCGGCAAGTCCAAGTCGAGTATGCACCCACACGTGAACAGCAAGTGAAATGCATATTGTGCAGAAATCGTACCGGAAACAGAGCATATCATGGGTCGACCCCACTGCAGCAAGAACTTCCAGCAGGCTATAGGTATTGACACTGCTTGACTGTCAGTTGGCCTGCAAAGCACCGGAGCAGTGTGCGATTGTTGTAGATTGTCCACATGCAATGGTTCAAAGCGCTGTCGGTGTTATCCTGCGACTACGATGGTTATCTTCAGATTCTCGACGTACATGAGTTGCAAGATGCGAAAGTGGACCGCCGATGTCAAGCCTGCTCGTATGCTGTCTCCTGACTCATGAGCCTATGACGAAGTTGAGATGAGCAGGAGCAACGTGCATATCGGTAGAGCAGGGCTCTGACCAGCAGGCGGTCGCTTCTGGCCAGCGTGTGGACGGAATGTGCGTGCAGTGCGCGTACTTAAAGCGTGTTGGTTGTTTGACGGTCCAGGTGTATAAGTCGAGTTAGTCTGCAAGCGGAGCTGGGAGAAGTGAGGCTACAGCTGTATTCGCGGGGGAGGGAAGGCGAGAGTTTGCGCGTTTGGCCGTAAACGATGTCGCCTGGGAGATCAGGATGCCGCCGTCGGACAGGCTACGCAGGATGCGAGCAAACAGAAAGTTAGTCAGATAAAGCAGTGAAATGCCGATGAATGCGTCGTATGGTGCGTGCCCGGACTTCGAAGACGGTCGACGTTGTCTACCGATGTCGGCAGCAACTTCCGTCAAGCAGAGGCGCGCGCAAACAAATATAATCGGACCGAAGGAAGCGGTCACCTGACAAAATCGTCACATCAGCCAATGAGGAGGCCGGTTTATAGTGACGATAGTCACGGCCGTTTCGCTTTAATAAAGAGATGATTTCGGTTGAAGCGCCGGTTCCTCCAAATCCTTGTTTCCTTCTGTCACCAGCACCTCCAAGTCTTATGCTATAGAAATTGCGGGAAGGGGACTCCAGTAATCCCGTGCTCATCATCAACATGTAGCATCCCATGAAATGTGGGTATCTGCGTAAGTCCCCGCAGGCGCATTGTGCACCCACACTTGGCTGGGCTTCTTCGAATTCTTTCTCCATTCAGAATCGTGCGCCTTATATAAAGGACTGAAGTTGTCTTGCAACACTGCATTGATCCCTCCCTTTCATCTTTGTGGCACGCGATTCATCTCATTCCCTTGGTAGATCACTCGCTTTTGAAGACACTCCAGGACGCAATACGTCCTTGACTGCATCGTGAGCCCCCCCTCGTCCAGTCGAGAACGAACATCTGATTGTCGAGCAGATGCCCGACCGTGCCCGCATTGCGCCTCATATTGGACCAAGAGGGAAGGAAGTGCGAGCAGCAGGTGCGTCAACGTAGGACTGTCCCCTCGCGACCGTTCGCTGACAGTACCTCAGGTCCTCGTGGACGCCCATACCCCTTCATCTTCCGCGCGGCCTCGAAATGTACAGTTAGCAGCGCCCCTGCCCATCCTAATCCCTTGCGGAACTCAGGCGTCAAGCGACCGCGGTCCTCCTCCCCCAATCGACAGGACTCCATCCCTTTCGCGCCCATGACCGCTCGTCCGGAGCACGCCAAGTCGCCCGAACTACAACCCCCGCCTCGCAGAAGGTCACAGACGACCTGGCATTCAGCACAGCGTAAACGCCGTTCGATCACGCATTCGCGGCGTCGCGGGGAGCCCAACCGCCATCGCGCCTCATTCGCGGGTCCGCCGGTGCTTGCGAGCATCGATACGGTTGCGCCGTGTCCGCCCGTCTTCGACCAGATCAACTGGGGCGTAGCGGCAGAGGGCGCCGTTGCGCGCGATGGAGACGAGCACCACACCGAGCGTACAATCGCCAAGAAAGGCAGACTTTCCTTCCTTCTCAATTCCGCTGCGGACCAGGATATATGGCGCTCGCCTATGGCTGCTCATATGATGACTGAGAAGCAGTCCGCGCGAGAGAACGATCCCGAGCAGGTACGTTACCTACCCCTCCTTCGCGTATCAGATTCTGATAGCTTTTGCATAGGTCTTCGACGTTCCACGACGCTTCCGGAAAGCCGTGGATGCGCTGAATAGTCATATCCCCAACATGCTCTCATCCCAATCCATTTCTCGCCAGCAGACCCACGATGCCGCTTCCACTGCTGGTCACGGCTTGTCTCCCGGATCGCCATCTAGCCCTGAAGTCCCTGCGCTCGCTGTAATGCCACCTTTTCTCCCCGTACCCGACGAACTAGTCGTAGGCGACCTGGACGATGGATCTGACGACGATCTCACATGGATACTGGCATACCCCGCCTCTCCCGAGCAGGCCACCATCCCCATCGCCAGGCTGGCTGCGAGAGACGATCATCCAGTTAGACGCTCTGAAGATCACGACGAGGAAATAGAGTGTCTTTGGGTCAAGCCGCCGCCGCCTTGCCTGCCGTCGGTCATGTCGTTGGAATATTCGACACCAGGGTCAACGGATCAAGAGGTTACCTCGAGGGGTCTCTCGCCGCCACCGCCGCCGCCGAAAGATGTGGTGAAATCCGACGACGCCGGCCCAGCTCCTTCGAATGTCAAGGCCTCTCAAGCCACCGATAGTGATAGTGATGCGGGTTTTCAAGGTCCACTTGCTCTTCCGCCCGACTACGAGCCCGATCCACGCTTCCTCGTAAGCGATCCCTCCGTGCTGGGTCCCTCTATACAAGTCTTCAACAACTTCGTCGAGGATAGGCGCCCGAGGATACCGAAGGCGAGCAAGCTGGCGCGGCGCGTCAACGGGCAGTTTGGGCAGCATGGCAATGGGCTGGTCGGGCGGTATCACGAGGGCCTGCTCGGACAGCGTGACGAGGGGCTGGTCGGACAACGTGAAGAGGGTCAGCTCGGGAAATGTGACGAGGGTCAGTTCGGGCAGACCCAAGTCGAAACTTTTGAGTCTGCGACCTCTTTGTCGGTCGAAACCGCAGTGTCTCTCGGGTCAGCCGATACTAGATTGCCTGAGGCCGTCGCCTCTCCGCCAGTCGGCTGTCCCACGACGTCGAACACGTCTTCGACATCTGCATTTCAGTTATCAGACCCTACCTCGACTTTCGACGAAGACCACGAAGACCACGAAGACCACGGCGTCCCCCTCGACGAAGACTGCCCACCCTCCCCTCGGTCCAAACGCAGACGAGACATAATCCAGGCACATCTCCAATGTCGCGGACTACTCGACCCGCCCGAGCAGCCCACCGCCTCCGACGAAGACCGCCCTCGACCCGAACGCAAACGTAAATGTGGCCGCCACGAAGTAGCCGTCCGTCGCCTCGCCCAAAACCAAGCCCGCGCACGCAAGGACGCGTGCGAGCAGCAGAAGCGCGCCGTGCGGGCCGCGGAGGCGGACGCCGCGAGCGAGGCCGGGGCCAGAGCGGAGGTGTTTGCGATCATGGTGGGGGTGGTGGAGGAGGAGGAGCAGCGGAGGAAGGTGATGCGTGGGCTAGCAGGGAGGGTTTTGGATGTGGAAGCGCACCTAACGGGAGCGGTGTCTGTGTCTATCGAAGATAGTGGACATCCGCCTCTGCGGACCTCTCTTTCCGCAAGTGTCCACGACGACACGCTTTGTGTTGCGTCAGGCGCATCTAGCGCTTCGCTTCCGATTTGGCCTGCTGATTGTGTACAGGACGGACGGCTTCTACGTGTTGAACAGACTCCGACTCCCGCCGCTGACGAGGAACAACATGACAGAGCTCTGTCGCTCTCCTCTCCCGAACTTCTTCAACCTCCAGCATCCGCCACCCAATTCGCACCTCACCTGGTGCCCAACAATATCCAGAATATCATTCAGGCTGATGGACCACCCGCTTTCCAAGATGCTGTCCACGATTTCCATGATGCGGTTCATGCTTCTCAACCTCAGGATGCGGTTAACGCTTCTCAGCCTGAGGATGCGGTCCCCACTGCAGCAACGTCGGCCACGACACCCATTTCGGGTACTGACAAGGGTCCGCGCCGCATTTCGGTGCAGACCTACCTCAAGCGCAAGCGCGAAGCTGCTGGTGAGCCTGAACAGGTCGGCAAGCGACTTCGCGAGGGCGCGACCCTTTTTTGAGCTGACTTGATGTCGCTCGAATTCGCTTGACAGTGCTCGAGCTGACTGGATGTCGCTGCTTCTGATACCCGTGCTCCGAGTCTCGTTTCTGCTGCACGATTTCATCATGACCCTGTAGCATTACCACACTCCTTCTGTTCCCGCTATAACCAGCCCACCTGGACCTCCCACATCTGCGTCCTCGCTGTATCTATAAGTATCGCATGGCGGTCTCCACATTCCTTGTTCTCTCGTTGCCTTGCCGCATGTATGTGTGTTCTCTTATGCTTAAACGAAGTATTTAGAGAACCTTATTCCATATATCTATCTCGCTGCTGCCGAGCGATGATTAGTGAGGTTTTGACCCTGACAGTGAGAGATCTGGAAGTACAATAGACGCTGACGTCACGGTGTCAACAGATATCAATTGAACGGTCTTTGTTTTCTTTCCATTGTTCTTGTCTTTCGCCTTCATCTGGGCATTGTCTATAAACCTCTTATCCTCTCCATACCTCTTGTCCTCTTCATCAGCATCCTCATTTAATAAACGAAGCAAGTGCTGGACGCGGTAGTGCATTCTAGCCCGTTCGCGACCAAGTAACGCGGTCCCTCCAAGGACAAACAAACATGGCGTCCCCCAGCTCTTCCAAGCCCACCTCTGCCAGCTCAATGAGCTCAGAATCCAGTGCGTAGCTCTGCCTGAACACGACACGGAGTCTCTGATAGCGTGGCGCAGACACATCGGAACCACTGTATCAAGTCAAGCTCTTGTCCGCTATCCGGAGCGGCGACCCCGCCCTCATCCACCCCTTCCTTGCAGAGATCGGCAAGGACAGGAGAAAGTCTGCGGAGAAGGACAGCGACTTTGATACGGGGGCGGCCGCTCTGCATCTTGCAGTGCGATGCGCGTCGGGTGCGTGGTATGACCAGATACGATGGGCTGTATGACTGACAAGCATCCAGTGGAGACAGTCGGTCTGCTGCTCTCGCATCGCGCCATCTCGCCGAATGGCGTGCATCCCCCGGGATCCGGCACGACTCCCCTGCATCTCGCCGCATCCCTAGGCCGGGCGGACATCGTTAACTTGCTTCTCGAACAAGAAAACGTTGACGACACCGTGCTCGATGCCCAAGGGCGGAACTGCAGGGACGTTGCGCGGGGAAAGGCTGTGGTTCGGGCCATCGATGGTTCGTTTGTCATTAGCACTACGTAGTTGCGACCTAACTATCCTGCAGACTCCCGATCCTTCCTCAACGCGCACTACAGATCCCTGCTCCATTCGTACATACTCTCTTCAAACGATGCACCGCCTCCGCAAGCCCTCATCGATCTCCTCGACTCGCCGCGCATCAAGTTCGTCAATCTCTCCTACCTGGACGACGACACCGGCAACTCTCTTCTGCACGAAGCCGCCAAGCGACGCGATCTCAGGTTGATCGAGCTCGCTGTCCGCGCAGGCGCAGACGTATTCGTTCGCAATCGCAAAGGCAAGATGGCGTACGAAGGCACAGGCAAGGACGACAAAGTTCGTGTCTTCCTGCGGCAGTGTAAGTCGGTGCGGTGACGTCGCGTGCCTCACTTATCTATTCCTAGATGCCAACCAGGACACGACCTTGATTCAGAGCCCGATCGCGTCTTCCCAGCCGCCGACGCTGCAGGGCTACCTGAACAAGTACACCAATGTCGCAAAGGGCTACAACCCGCGCTGGTTTGTCCTCAAGGACGGTGTTTTATCATGTACGTGAAACATTCATTGTAATGCGTCATCTAATCCGCGCGATAGACTACCGACACCAAGAGGATGAAACAATCGCGAGCCGCGGCTCCATATCTATGAAGACCGCCGTCTTGAAAGCCACGCCCGGCGTCGACAAGCTGCGCTTCGAAGTCCACTCCACGCCGTCGAAGGGCCATCACTCTGGCGTACAGAAGTGGTACATGAAGGCCAATCACCCCGTCGAAGCGCACCGCTGGATACAGGGTATCAACCAAAGCATCGAATGGTACAAGCGCGACGATAGCAGCATGCACAGCGTCGAGTCCCTCAGCGAACAGGGCTCGATATCCCCTGCAAAGTCCGTGCGTGGTAGCGTCACCAGCCTCTCGATGCTCAGGCGCGGGTCGAGCAAGACACATCACTCCGCCTCCTCGAGCTCGCACCTGGAAGATAAGGGCGCGCGCGACGACGTCAGTGACGCAGGTGCTAGTCCACGGCCTGACGAGGACCGGCGCGAAGAGGAGGATGAAGGGTCGGAGTCCGACTCAGATTCGCGGCGCGATCGGGCCCCGCATGAAGACACGTTTGAACTGCAAGGAAATTCTGCCGCCGCGCAGCTCGACCTAACCGTCCAGCTGCTCGCTAACCTCGACATCCCATCTGACGCACCGCCGCGCGCGCACGAGCTCAAGGCCGCACTCAGGGAAGCCCTGCGCTCGGCGCAAAAGCTCGTCGGGGACCACGTCGGCATGGCCAAGGAGCGCGACGACTGGTGGCGCAGGCAGCTTGCGCGCGAGCGCAGCCGTGCAACAGTGTGGGAGGAGAGCCTGGCGACGGTGGTGCGGGAGGGCGAGGAGCTGGAGCGCGAGCTGCGCACGCGGAGCCGGAAGCGCGGCAGTCGGTTCTTTGACCCGGATGCGATGGGCACAATCAGGACGCTTACCCTGCGCCCGCGGGCCCTGTCTGCCTCGCAGGAGAGCCGCACGCCGCTCACGGATGCGTTCTCGCCGCCGGTGACGACGCTTACTCCGAATGCCAACAAGGCCGAGGATGAGGAGCGGCCGGTGCTGACGCCACGGCGCTCGACACAGCAGACGTTGACGCCCAGGCAGACACTTTCGCCCGGCGCCATGGGTGACGACGAAGAAATGTTCGACACGGACGAGGAGGACGAGTTCTTTGACGCTATCGACGCGAACGCGCTGCCTAACCTCGAGGTTCCAAAGCCGCTGACGAATCCGATGCACGACGAGAAGGAGTTGGAGCCTAAGTACGATGTGCAACCTTATGAAGCGTACCGGCACTTGCGCTCGCAGCTGCCGTTGGACGCGGACAACCGTCCGAGTGTTAGCTTGTGGAGCGTGCTGAAGAACAGCATTGGGAAGGATCTGACGAAGATTAGCTTCCCGGTGTCGTTCAACGAGCCGACGAGCATGCTGCAGCGCATGGCGGAGGATATGGAGTTCTCGGAGTGCTGTGAGTACACGAGTTGCGCGCGGTGCGCTGGAGAGGGTGGCTAACGGTCTGCGTAGTGGATGTAGCGGCGAAGGACCCGGACTCACTGCGCCGCATCGCGTATGTCGCGGCGTTCGGCATGTCGAACTACTCGTCGACGATCGGGCGAATCGCGAAACCGTTCAACCCAATGCTCAGCGAGACGTTCGAGTACGTCAGCTTCGACAAGGAGTACCGCTACGTGTCCGAGCAAGTCAGCCATCATCCGCCCATATCTGCATGCTGGGCAGAGTCGCCCCTGTGGCACTACTATGGAGAGGTAAGCCATTCTTCAGAATGCGTCATGGTCGGCTATTGACAGGACCGTTTGAGTAGGTTGATGCGAAGAACAAGTTCATGGGCAAATCGTTTGAGATTCGACCTACGGGAGTTGCGCACGCGGAGCTGATGCTGCCGGAGGAGTGGGCGCCGGACTACCCCAAGTCTCAGTACAAGGGCAAGGTCGTGGAGCATTACAGCTGGAAGAAGGTCACGACGAACGTGTCGGGGTTCATCCTCGCTCAGCCGACGATCGACCACTACGGCGATATGGTGGTACGTACCTGCTTCTTCAACCCGCCTTGTGCTGAGCACCGGACTGCCGACAGATTACGAACCATCGGACGGGCGAACAATGCATCCTGACGTTCAAACCTCGCGGATGGCGCGGCCGGGATGCGTACGAGATTGCGGGCAAAGTGCTGGATGCCTCAGGGCGGCTCGTCTACGAGATCGCTGGGCGCTGGAACTCGCAACTCATCGCGCGCCTCGCCTCCGCAGGCGGTGGGCACATACATCCCGATATGAGCATTAGCGGCCCCGGCTCCCCGTCCGCCTCGCCTGAATATCTTCTCCTATGGCGCAACTCGGAGAAGCCTGCCAAGTCGCCCTTCAACCTCACACCGTACGCGATCACACTCAACGACTGCCCGCCGAACCTCAAGCCGTACGTCTGCACGACGGACTGTCGGCTGCGGCCCGACCAGCGCGCGTTCGAGCTCGGGAAGTGGGAGCTCGCGAATGATTTGAAGATCGCGCAGGAGGAGAAGCAGCGCCAGATACGGCGCGAGAGGGAGGAGGGGAGGATGCCCACGCATGCGCCCAGGTGGTTCCGAGCGGAGACGGACGGGGACACGGGCGAGCGGGTGTGGGTGCCGGCGAGGGTGGACGGGAAGTTGGAGTACTGGCTGGAGCGGGAGCGGTGCTGGAAGGAGGGCGGGAGGGAGAAGACGCAGTGGAAGGATGTGGATCAGATATTCATCGAGGAGCCGGAGTCTTTATCGTCATAAGTCTTTATAAGGGGATTAGTTCTGCCCGGTAGGCCGGCAAGGGCATAATGTAGTACTAGGTTCAAGCGGTAGAGAAAGATAATGTAGATTTACTGAGCTCGTCCGCCACCGCAGACCCGGTCAGGCAGCAAATTGACAGTGGTACGTGATTTGGATGCAGTTCGGCTGTTAACGTATCGACAGCAGTTCCTGTATCGCAACCCCGACCGCGACCACGTTTCGTTTACGGAAAACATACGCACCTCGTACTTTTGCTCACACGTGCAAATTCTTCCAGGCCGCCGCGACGTCGACATATATCTGAGTCAAAATGTGAGTTTACACATCTTGCCTCCTCTCATGTCCCACCAAGGAGAACTTATCTGGTTGGAAAGCATACGCTCCTCGTTGCGCTACGATAGTGCGATCGACAGTACAGGCGAGCGACACTCGGCGCCCTCCGACCGTCGTTTAGTGGATTCAACCTTCTTAGCCAGGAATGAGTCAATTTTACCACCTGCAGACGGAGGCAGGAGGGCGTGGTCCCTCGTAGGCTCATCATCGTTCTTCAATATCGGTCTTCCCATAACACATGGCCTAGTTGGTGGCTGCCTTCGTGGTAGAGGCCATCCGAGTCTGGAGCTTCCCGTTCTCCTATGGTGTTTATTCTGAGAGTAAGAGACGCGCCGGTACCCGCTTGCTTCATCGGATCAGAGCTCAACAGACTACCTTAACGACCCGACCTACGCGTCTTAGAAACACCCGACATCTCTGCTACCGCTGATCGGCACGATTTCTTCTGGTATACGATATTGCTCTGGTCAGTCACTCTTGCATACGAGAGGCATTGATTTACTTATTCCCCTGCAGGCCCCCTCCTCTATCCTCTCATCATCAGATACCCGCGCATGCGAGGACCTGCGGTTGGGCTGGGTGCCGCGCTGTGTGCAGCGAGCCTCTTTGCTGCAAGCTATACGACGAAGGTTCGTATTCTTCTCATCAGCTACGCGATGAAGCCATTCCTGACCCTCAAAACAAACCAGGTTACCTCCCTAGTCGCCCTTCAGGGTGTATTGTATGCTATAGGCGGTGGTATGCCTCTTTGTTTGACCTTTCATTCTGAGTCAACCCGCTGTTGCAACTCTTCTCTACACGCCCACCATTTTCTTCATGTCTGAATGGTTCATCCGGCTACGCGGGACGGCGAGCGGTATCATCTTTGCTGGAACCGCTGTCGGAGGACTCATTCTTCCGCTTGTATTTCCGCCCCTCATCGCCACCTACGGCGCACCTAAAACCCTCCGAATATTCTCTGTCGTCATCGCGGGTATGCTGCTGCCAGTCCTCCCCTTCAACAAGGGCCGTCTTCCTCACAGCAGGAGGCATGGCCCCGGCCCACGAGCAAGCAATCATGACTTCATGCGGAACCCGTCATTCTGGATCTACATGAGTGTGGACCTTGTTCATGGATTTGGCTACTTTATGCTCATTGTGTGGCTGCCCAGTATGTCCAGCCATCTGGTGCGTAATAAATTCTAGCATTTGCCAGAGATCTGTCGTGGAGCTCACTGCAGTCTGCCACCGCTCTTGCGGTCCTGAACGGTATTCGAACATGCCATATAAGTAGGAAGGAATCCGATGTCATTTTCATCAGGTGCATCCGTTGTCGGCGGCCTTTACATGGGGTATCTCGCTGACCGCTACAATGCGTGGGCACTCGCGCTTGCCTCGCTCGTTACGACCTGCCTCGCTACGTTCATCCTTTGGGGCATTCTAGGAAGCACTTTCGCCGGTCTCGTCGCATTTGGCACATTGCCTACGGTATCGTTGCGGCCAGCTTCAGCAGCCTTTGGACGTCCTTCGCGCAGGCTTACGCAAGTAAGTCAGCATATCTGCGTCTAGGTTTTGCAATGCCAACTGAACATCCGTTTCTGCTCGTAGAGGAAGACCACAGGCTTTCAGCGACGCTATTCGGATATTTCTCTCTATGCCGCAGCATCCGCAATGTTCTCTCCACGCCCATAGCGACTGCTCTGACGAGTAAGGGCACGCATGCGATGTCTGGCGCGACAGGATTCGCGGTGGGCGGTGGTCGGTTCGAGAGTATGATCCTATATTCGGGCACCTGCTTTGCTGGCGCTGCTTTGCTGGCGGTCTTTGGATGGCGCTCAGATATGTGGGCTTTCCGTCGGCAGTGATTTTGCGGCATTTGTCGCATACGATAAGAATTGTGCAGACAGAAAATACGAGAACCGATTTACATCGACACAGAATCACCGGAGACTCACTTTGTGCCAGCCCTGGTTCGAAAGTTCGTAAGTACAGAGGACCGTCTCCCAAGCCTAGTCGGACAAAGCACGTGTCAGACAATCCCACGGCAAGATCCGATGCATCTTGAGCTTGAACCATTCTCTGCCCTCTTTCACTTACTCAGGTTTCTCTTACAGTCTTATCCGCATGTCGTCACTGCTCTCGATGAATGGACACGTCTGGTTGTCGTATCATTCTCGACCGCGGTATACATTTCAAGTCCGAATCGGCCTGCGCTCACTCCTACTGTAGCGTTTCGACCGGCAGTTCACGTCATGCGTCACGGAGGCCCTTGAACTGAACTCAACGGGCAACCGTCATGCGTCACGGATGGCAACGAACTGGAAAAAATATTCGAATTTTGACATTATTTTCCCGAAATTTTCTTTTGACCTTGAAAACGTGTGCATTTGGCTGTTTTATGCCGGCTTTACCACTTAAAAAGCGCCAAAAAGCGCTTTTAAGCCCTAAAAATGAACTTCTCTAAATTAATCACACCCGGGCCGGGCCCGTGAACTGGGAAATGGGGCAGTTCAAACCGTCACACGTCACACCCAGCGAACTGGCGGTCGAAACGCTACAGTATTGGCCTTCGCGGTAGTATGAAGCTCAGATGGTGCCCCTGCCGCGCTGTCGAGGTGAGTACCCCACCTTGATCAGCGTCAACCGTGCTTGACTGCTCATTGGCCCGCTCAGCCCGTTTCGGCGTCGGGATGTCCCGGACTCGACGTTCGGCAGTTCGGGAGACAATGACACTGCACATTCAACCAAATCTTAGACGAACCAGCGGATCCTTTATAAAAGGACGAATGCTACAGCTGGATAAGCAGAGCAGTTCTGTCCCCCACCATCAATCTCCTCTTCTTGCACGTCGAACATGGGTCAGGCTTTCAGCGAGGCGTATCCACCCAAACCCACGTTCAATGTAGCAGACGTACCCGATCTTTCGGGTAAGGTCATAATTGTCACCGGTGGCAATAGCGGCATCGGGAAGGAAACTGTCAAGGTGAGTTTTCGATGCGAGCTTCGACACGGTAGATGCTGACGGTAGGCTATCGCTGCAGGCCTTGCTTCAGCAAAATGCGAGGGTCTATATCGGCGCGCGTAGTGCGGAGAGGGCCTCCAAGGCCATCAAGGAACTCAAGGACATGACCGGGAAGGAGGCTTCCTTTCTCGATATTGACTTGGAGGACCTCAAGTCGGTGAAGGCTGCGGCGGCGGAGTTTCAGAGGCGAGTACATCGTGTATCGCATCGCGTTGACGATCGCTGAAGTCTGTCTATCTTCGCAGCCAAGAGACTCAGCTGCATGTGCTGTTCAACAACGCGTTCGTTCTTAGGCTCGCGCATGCAATTTCTACTAATCCTATCTTGCAGAGGCGTCATGATGTGCCCCACCAGCATGGTGACGGTCGGCGGTGCGTACACTGTGGCGTTGCCACGCGATTTACATACTTACGTTTATGCATGCAGGCTACGACTTCCATTTCGGCACCAACGTCCTCGGTGCGTAGTCCTCTCACGTCAGGACCATTTTTTCTGACTTCTTCACACAGGTCACTTCTACCTGACCAAGTTGCTTCTACCCACTCTCCTCTCCACTGCAGAGATCAGCGGCGAGAACGTACGCATCGTGAACACATCCTCCAGCGGACACACCTTCGTCAAGACCATCGACTTCAACACCCTCAAGGATGGTCCTGCTCGCCGTAAATTAAGCCCGCGAGTCCTCTACTCGCAGAGTAAATTCGTACGTCGAACTTGATTCTCGAGCCATGGATTCTCCAGAGCTGAATTTATCCGCAGGGCAACGTCGTTCTCGCGAACGAACTTGCGCACCGATACGGTGATCAAGGGATCACTTCGACCGCTCTCAACCCGGGAAACCTACAGAGTAACCTTCAGCGATACTTGAACCCCGTGCTCAACAAGCTTTTCGTAAGTGACGGCTTCCGCCATGTCCAATGTCCGGTGATCTGACTTGTGTACAGCAATGGTTCATCCTGTATCCCACGCCTTTTGGAGCGCTCACGCTGCTGTACGCGGGGACCATGGGCGGAAAGGAACTCAACGGCAAGGTGCAGTCTTCAGTGATCCCCATTTAGTGGTCAGTCGCTTATTGGTACATATTGTCAGTACCTTATTCCTTGGGCCCGCGTTGGCAATCCCGGTGAGGGTGTTGATGATCGCGAACTGGGCAAAGCGTTTTGGAACTGGTGCGAGGAGCAAGTGATCGATATATAAAGGCCCGCCTGGTAATCGAGCAGCGCAATTAAGTCGGCTTCTTGAAGCATTACTCATGTAGAGTACTAGTGATACAGCCGTATTCAATTTCCTCCGACCTCGAGCAACAAATCAAGCCCACACTCACTCATCGACCTCCTTCCCTGTCTCAACCTTGATCCCGCCCTCCTCAGAATCCCCGTCATGATCAGGCCGTCCGCAATCTGTTCCGCCATCGGCACCTCCATATCCCCCAGCGCCTTACCCGCCGCCTCCAGCGAGTTCTCTTCTTCAAGTCCTTCGAGGACGCGTCGAATACATCCCAGCGCATCTGCTGCGCCTCAATGTCGAAATCCTCCTTGCCCGGGCCCTCCAGCCGGAGGTCGAGTCAGGCGGCGGCCCGTCCTCCAAGCGAGGCCATTCAGATGAAATTCATTATGCCACGGCAACCGGAACAACACGACCCTTAGCAACCGCTCTGACCGTGACGAGTGGCTACGAGGAGTCAAAAACACACGCATGCGATGTCTGGTGCATTAGGCTTCGCAGTTTTACGTGGAAGTTGTATTTGGGCACCTGCCTCGCCGCAAATTCACAGTGTTCATTTATTTTAGCTCTCAGGCCGACAAAATAGCGCATACAAGTTCTCGTGTCATTTCGGCGGCTTATATACAGCTTGCACATCACGCCCCAATATGTTTCTTTAGCTCCGTCCTGGCAAACTCCTCGATGGTTTCAACCTTGACGCCCAGCGCTTCCAGCCGCTTGTCCGGAACCTCCACACCCGGGAACCACTCGTACTCCGCAGAAAAGTCGTACTGCCAAAGTCGTCAGCAACAAATCCCCCAAGTTCGTCCGCCACGGCGAGAAGAAGGAGGACACACACCATTTCATCCACAGCCGGGAATCCCATCGCGCCAAGATGCTTGACCGTTACGGGTACGCCGAGGCCCTTTGCCAATTCTGCCGCCGTCTCCTCCGCGGTTGCCCTCCGAGACCCAAGCACGAACGCCTTGTGGTCAATTTCCGCTGGACGCGTTGTGTACTGTGCGAACACCGCCGCGACCGCGGGGCCCATATCGTGCCCCGTCCACGTTTGGATGACGGAGGAACCGGGGCGCTCGCGGGTGATGAGTTCGTATCCTGTGTCGGTCTTGGTGAATGGGCAGCCGAGCTGGCTGCGGTAGAATCAGTGATGAGATCGGATGGAGTATTGAGGACGGTATAAACTAGGATGGATGTGTAAAGGTGGACAGGTGCTGAGGAAGCCAGGGGGAGGTAGGAAGGAGGGGATAAGGGTGCAAAAAACGTACCCACGGTGGATGTTCTCCAAGAACGATCCCGGGCAGATGGAGGCGCAGGCGATGCCGGAGGCCTCCAAGTACTTCTTTATTTCGGCTTTATCTGTTGAGTGCAAGTCAGCAAGATTACGAGCGAGTTCAGTTCGGCATAAGTACTAACCGTCAAAGTGGTTAACATGGGTATACTTGCCGCCCGACATCTCTCTCACGTTGGGTAGGGAGCTGTATGTATTGGTTAGCCTGCTCGTATGCGAAAGCAAGCCGCGAGTGCAGGGAGAGGGAACACTGCTCTTGCACGTAGTAAGTATCTGAGCCCGCCCACCTGAAAGCAGCAAATTTGACGCCCGCCATCATGCATGCATCGATGACATTCTTGCCTTGGTCCACTTCAGGCAGTTCGGTGAATGGCATGGTGACCTGGATGAGTCGAGTATGTCAGATAGTCGTCAATGTATATCGTAAGTCAGTGGGCAGCTCGCCGTGGACAGTACTCTCGGCGACAGACAGTGCGCTTCGCACGAACGGTCTTTGGTCCACGACGAGTGCGAACAGCGTGTCCTTCAGAAACAGCGACTCACAAGAAACACGCACTCCGCGCCTGTGACGGCCTTCTTGAGTGCGTCCTTGTCCCCATACGAGGCTTCGACGACCTCGCAGCCTAGGGCGCGCGCGGCCTCAGAGTTGGCGTTGCGCGTGACGGCACGCGGGGTGAAGAAACCATCCTTGAGAAGGGCGCGGATGACGGAGGAGCCTGTGAAGAAGGCGTGAGTGAGCGGGTATGGAAGATGGACAAAGGCGAGTGGGAACAGCAGAAGAAGGGAAAGGGCCCGGTGACAAACGCACCTTGAACGCCCGTAGCCCCGAAGACGGTAGCGATACGGGGAGACATCGTATACTCGAATGTCGCGGATGCGGTGTTTGACGGGAAATGGAGATCACTTAGATGCTCACAACGAGAGAGGATGAGTGATTGACGTTTAAATATGAGGGGCGACCTATCTCGAAGCCAAAGCCTACGGCACGATAGTGGCATACTGTGGCTGCCGAGCCTCCGCGTAAGTCCTCGCGGCATGAGGAGCATCGTAATGTTCGTCGTGACGAGCATACCTACTATAGCTACACCATGGTCCATAAGGCTTGTCGGCAGCGGCAGCGAGCTACAAGGCTCAAGCCGTGGCCCGTGTACGCACTGTGCCGAGCCTCCGCCGCGTAAGTGCTGACACGGACGGCGCTGACAGCTGTTGATGATTGGGTTCCGAGGCGCGCTACTTTGGAGTTCGCTATCAAGGTACCGCCTTCAGACCTCCTCTCCATGACGGAGTTGCGGGATGGGAGGCAGAGGCCGCATAGACGACGCCGAAGACGTCGAGCGGCCGAAGTTCCGCGTCGTCAATGCTCTCGCTTGGCGGGCGTGACAAAGCCATCGTACGCAGCGGCGCGACCAACTCAGCCTCCTCCTCGGTCTCGCATTTGAACAGTGCGAGAAGCATGGTAGTGAGGTTGGGAAGGGGGCAGGTAGGATTCGGCGGAGTAAGTACACCGTCGACGTCGACGCCGCCGCGGGTTAGTCCGGAAAGCAGGGCGGCCGTTACGCATTGCTGCGCGATCTCCTGCGCGTTCTCCGTGATTTTCAGCGTTGTGAGCGTTGGCAAGGCGCGGAGGGTGGACAGCAGCGAGTCCGCGTCCCATATGACGTCGACGAGAGAGAGCTCAGAGAGTGCCTTGAACGTCCGCAGGTGTGTGAAGACGGAGTCCGGGAACGAGTACTCGTTGGTGATGATCACCAAGCGCTCAAGCTTTGGTGCGGCAATGTGCTCCAGAACGAAGTTGCCCATCCGCGTACAGGTCAATTCCGTGAGTTTGGGGAGATGGATGAAAGGCGCGAATGCTGGACGAGGGCGCCATCGATCGGAGACGTCCATGAGTAGTTTCTGCAATGTCGAGGACAGCTGCCGGACCAGCGGTAGCATGGGTGCAGGACTCGGGCTGCCGGCCTCCTTTAAGGTAAGACATATCTCAGTGAGCTTCCAAGTCTCCGGGAGTCGAACTCGAGGGGTGTCGTATAACGCCACAAGTTCGAGATCGAGGACGCGAAGGCGTGGGGCATTGTCGAGGGTAGGGAAGAGGTTCACAGCGATACTGTGAGACATGTCCGTGTATGCCATAAGGTACGACATATCGACTATGGCGCAAAGCTTCTCCAGCGCTGGACATGTGATCGGTTGATTGAAGACGTATGTGAAGTCGCAACAGTTTGTGATGTCTAGGGACCGCCAGCGGTAGCTTTCCAGAGCCAGAAGGGACCAAGCGTGCGTCGTAACGTCCTGGACCGCAGAGACCTGAGATCCCGAGACGCGCACGTCCAGAGACCGCTTTGCCGCGAGCCGCAGCTGAGACGCAAAGCCCTCGAGCGTCAACTCAACTGTGTCGAGAAGGGGCAGATGTACGCTTGTCCACAGCTCTGCTGTCTCCAGTGCGACTGATCTCCACATAGAGCACACCCCTACGAAGTTGTACCGGTTGGCTATAGAGGAGTTACCGTACACAACACCCAAGGATGGCTCCTTCCACGCGACGCCGGAGGTGGCGGCTGCGGCGAAGCGGAAGATCTCGGACAGCAGCTCGCGCGGAGGCGTCTGATTGGAGACATATAGGCTTTGTTGATCTCCATCTGCTGCTCAGATAGCTTCATGTAGCGTTGTGCTGCTTTTCCTCGATGCTCGCCGTCAGCGCTGCCAAGCTGTCCATATCCGTCTGCGTGATGGCGCGTGGGTCAACAGCACGGTACGAGTCCATAGTTGCGATAGTGCGGCTTCGCGAGACAAGTTCTTGAAGTTGCGCAGTCTCGTCGCTCACGATCTGCCGAAGTTTGCGCCGGGGATGGTCGTGGTAGTAAGGAGACGTCACTGTTCGCAGGCCGATTGAGCGAACAACAGCGATCACAAAAGGAGCTGTACGCACTAGTGGGTTCCGTATGGCCGTCAAGTTTCGGTTCGAGGTCAGTGACGGACTGAAAGAAGGATGCAGTTTCTTGTCGAAGAGCATGTCAAGAGCATGTTGAACGCACGCGTTCAGCACGTGTATCGGTAACTGCCAGTCACAGAGAAGGTGTCACAGCGTCCGACACGATCCGAGTCACCCACCAACCCGCGATTTTGCCCTGCACACATATATTGTCGTACTTTCACCTTCGTGCTTCTCTTTCGGGCGTGCTAAATAGCTGTGTGCTGCCGCAGAGGTATGCCCACGAAAATTTCTTGTCACGTGGCTCTAATAACGCCTGAGGCTAGATGCCGCCAAAGAAGAAACGTACAGCTGCATCGTCTGCGGCTCTCGTCCAGCAAGCGAGCAGGGTAGCAAGCCTTGACATGCAACGCGGCGGAGCGGTCCTTTCTGAATCCCAGAAAAGAGATGTTCGAGCATCTTCCGCTGCGCTTGCTCTCGAACTTGGTCGAATCGACGAGGAGGCTGCGCGTCTGGCCGCCACTCGAAGCGCCGTACAGGGCCAGGCCGACCTCAACGCATCCCTTCTCGCGCCTGTACGGAAACTCTCCCATGACTTGCTCTCCGAGATCTTTGTCCTGGTCGTCGCAGACTATCGAATTCAAGATCGCAACTTTGGTACTCCGGCCATTGCGCGCGTCTGCTACGACTGGCGCTATGTGGCCTTCAGCATTCCACAGCTGTGGACATTAGTCAATATCCCTAACGCATGGACCAGAACCCCGGAAGCAGAGGTCGAGGCGTTCGTCGCACGCTCCTGCCAGCTGCCTCTCCACGTCCACGTCGAAGCGTACATCTGGAAAGTCATGGAGATCTGCGTTGAAGAGTGGGAGAAATCTGCAGAGACACTGAAGCACATTGCGCGGCTGTCTGCGTGGAGATGGAGAAAACTCGATATTTGGGGCCACTTCCTCGTCTTCACGTCGCAGGACACTCTCGACCTACCCATGCTGGAGTCCGTGCTTGTTGCTCCCACTATATGGGACGACTGGGGGCGCGATGTATCGGAAGGGCGAAGACTTCCACTAGACTTCCTCCGGAAAGCGCCGAACTTGCGCGATGCGACCTGGGAGGTCGGCTATCCGCACGTCTCTCTGCCCTGGCCTGCGCTGACCGCCATGACGTATATTCTTCGAGACGCGGACGCGGATGAACTCGGGAGAGTTGCGGCGGACATATCCCGACGAGCAGAAACATTGGAGGTGCTCCATATCCGCCATGAGCACGAGGTCGGCAAATTCCCCCCCACATCTGCACCCACGTTTGTCATCCACAAAGTCAGCGTCGCACCGAACCTCCGGTCCCTAGCCGTCCTTGGTCTCGGACACGCTGCCTTGCCCACCTTTGCCGCACCCAGCCTGTCGCAGATGACGCTGCTACACACAGTCCAGACGAGCGGAGACAACGGTCCTTTCACCTCCATCCGTAGAATGTTGCACGCACCGAGGCTTGCCCACTCGCTGCGTACTCTACGTCTCGAGAGGGTGTTCTGCAGTGGAAACCGTGCGTGGATGCAGCTAATCCTGTTCTTGGACGACCTCCGCGCACTCTCGGACCTTCAAGTCCTCTGCAATTATGGCCGGGATGCGAAGATGGTTGATGTCATATACGTAGGGGTGAAGCTGCTGCACTGCCTCACACGCAACGAGGCAGCAGGCTCAGCGGAGCGTCTGCCGAGTTTGACACACCTTTCGCTGCACTTTGACTCAGACAGGTACTCACTCGGAAAGCTCCAGAAGCCCCTCAAAGTTCTCTTGGACTCCCGGAAGTCGGAGAGCGTTGTCGATGGCGTGTCGCTCAAGGCGCTGGTGCAATTCACATCGGACTTAGGCCAGGAATTCGAGATACCCTAGCACGTAGTCTGGTCTGGCGTTGTAGCAGACGCTGTAAGCGCGCAAGCATATGTGACGTTGGATGTGGTGGTCCTTGAACTTCGCGACCGCTCGGCCGCGACGCGTTCCTCACGTGATCGTGCCCTGACTGGCGCGTCGATCGAATTGCGGAACTGCTGTGCCTGGTGCCACTCGACGACTTGCAATCCTAGTTTGTACCCTCACCATCCTATGCTTTTTCTTCCGGACATCTCACGACTTCGAGGTTTTATCTCTCTCTCATTATGTCTTCAATTGACGAAACTACTACCTCGCCCTCCGCATTCGAGCGCGCGATCGCAATGCCTTTGATCCAGATGCAGCGCGACGGCGCCGTACTCTCTCCGTCCCAGAAGGCCGACATACAAGCTATCTCCTCCGAGCTCACTATGACTGTCGATAAGCTAGATGCAGCGATAGCTCGTCTTACGCCCTGCAGACAGACCTGGACGATCAAATCGCGTCCGCCTTGCCTATCACGGATACCGTGCGTGTCCTGCCTTTTAAAACTTCTCCATAATCACTCCAATTCTTCAGGTCTCCGGCAATATCGGCGTGGATAGTGCCTTTGCTGAGCTCACCGCAGAGATCCGCGGCATTGACACGCTGCTTGCCTTACTGCGGCCTCTACGGAACGACATGTTCGCTCATCTCGCTGTCAGCCGATCTATTACCTCCCCCGTGCATGTCCTCCCTCGTGAACTCCTCTCCGAGATCTTCGAACTCGTCCACACCTCATCGCCGTCGCCCTTCCTACTCCCCGGCGGCCGTAGTAGCGTCCGCCGGTTCGGCAACCCGGCCTTCGCTTGCGTATGCTTTGAGTGGCGCTGCACGGCGCTCGCAAATCCACTGCTCTGGACGCGGATACATCTGGCGTACGGTGCGCGCATCAGTGAGAATCCTGCTCTTTTCAAGGACTTCATCGACCGTTCGTCTGAGATGAAGTTGCACGTAACTGTTCATGGCCCTTTCTACGAAGTACGAACGCGGGAGGCGGATATGTCGACTCTGGATGCGCTCTTACTGCTGTATCGGATCTCTCAGCACCGGTGGCATACGTGTACTCTGCCTGCGGTTATTCTGGACGTCCTGGACAAACCGTTGGACATGCCCTTCCTACAGAGACTCGTCGTCAGCACATACGGCTGTAAATCTCTCTCGTCACCTGAACATTTGCGAGTCGACTTTCTGAAGGCGCCGATGCTCAAGAGCGCGCGATTGAACCTCGGTCATCCATTCACGAACACGCCTTTTTGGCCTGCGCTGACTGTGTTGGAACTCTATCTTTTCGATTTGTCGCTAGACAAACTGGCTACCGCGAAGGAGATGGTGGTCGCTCACCGACGCACGCTGCAGCACTTGACTATCACTGCGCGCTGCGACGAGGCAATAGATGCCGGCATCGCCTTTCGCCTGGGTGTACCTACTGAAATGCCGGGATTGATCTCTCTGACGCTGAGCGCGTACGGGTACTTCTTCCTGCCCACCATATTCGCACCTCGCCTCGCCGAACTGAACATCGTCGGATGCGAGGAATTAACGCCCCACGGTCCGTTCCTCACAATGATTATCGTTGGCGAAATTTGGCTACACCGTCTGCGGTGCTTGAGGATTGGAGGTGTCTTCTGCGACTACCCGTATGAGGCGCGTTCACGGCTCCAATACGTTCTCACGCGCCTTTCGGGCCTGGAGCAACTCGTCATCGACGAGGCAGGGGACGACCTACCCGACATGCCGTACAGAGCGATACTGACGGCTAACTTCCTCGAGCACCTGGTCTGCCGCTCAAGAGGGCCACCTTGTCTTCCCAACCTCGTGTCTCTTTCTGTGGCGTTCTGGAGACCCGAATCGACTCCGAGCGGAGTATGGAATTGTCTTGCAGACATCAAACGTTCGAGGGCGGTGAAGCAGATCATTGAGGGCGTCGAGGTGCAGCCTTTGAGGGAAGTGGCGACGAACATGATCGAGACACAAGAAGCCATGTGTCGACCAAGTTGGATGGAGAACATCTCAATATAGTAGACGTATATGTGGCTGGTCACTTATACGGCCGGAAGCTGAAGGCGTGTTAGTTTACTGTTCAAACGTGGAGCACCTGTTTATAGCCTCGATATCGCAGAGCGCTTGTGACAGCGCACGTGACAGCGGACAATGCGTCCCCGGGGCCAAGTCACTGGTCACACCTGTTATCCTCCTCCCACCGCGTAGTTCTGCTGTCTTTGGGCAAGCCTCTCTATACCTGTGAAACCTCCAGCACGGCTGCAAGGGACTTACGCGCACTCTACAATCCTTATCGCCTCGCGCAACGCCGCGTCTTAACCGCAGGCCTCATAGACGCCGAGCATGAGCGCGACGAGGACGATGACAACGGCCACGCAGGCCGCAACCAGCAGCACGAAGAGAAAGTCCGACGCTCTCATTGATGGAATACAGGATGGCGCAGCGCGACAGACCGCCATCGCTGTCGACGACGACATCGTCATCTTGGATGGGCCCGGGGACTGGAAGGGCGCGCAGGCCCCAGCGAGGAAGAAGACTCGTGTAGATGCCACCCAGGTATGTAAATTGCCCGCCACAATTGGTGTCGCGCGCGCGTCCTCCGCATCTCGACTGACGCCAGATAATAGGACCTCCCCGCCATAAACCTACCCCTTCCCCAGCTTCCGTCGTCAGAGCACCTACCCACCGTCTCTCACGGAAATGCGCCTCCCCCTCCCTCTATCCAGTTTCCCGTCTCCTCAGCCATGCACCTGTTCAGCACGATGTCGACGAAGGAGTGGACTCAATACGTGAGAACGACGCCTCGAGTGCATGACATCGACTAATCTCTGATATCAGGGAATGGGCTATCTTCCCTGGGATCGCACTTCGCGCCATGTCAAGGCCGCCCAAGAGGAATGCCAGAAGGCAATGCGAGTGCAGCCGTCGGGCGAGTCAAGTGACGCGTCTACGCCAGGGCCCAAGGTGCGTTACCATCTGTCATACCTCGGGGTCAGTGACTCACGAACTGGCAGCCTCAGGATTTGGCCGACCAGCACTACTGGAGCCAGGTGCAGTCGGCGCTAGAGCTCGTCGCTGCTCTAAAGCGCCAACTCGAGGGCGACACCGAGCAGGAGACTCCCGTCAAGGAACCACACATCCCCCAAACCATCGCTCCCGCATCCCTATCCCTCCAACCAACGCGTGCTGCCACCGCAGCCAACGGCGGTACCATCCCAAGCTTGCGCCAGGCCGCTGCGCCACCAGCCCTCGTCTCTCGCCCGATGGTACCGGGAGCAGCCCCGTACCCTCCCGTCCCTCCAGCCCATCCTCAAGCTGCGCCACCCCAGTCGACGATCGCCGCGCTGCCGATGCAGGTCGCACGCAGCACGAGCTCCGGATACACGGCCGGTCCACGAGCTATGGCACCCCCGCCCGTGCCTACGCCCCAACCCGCTACCGCCGCTGCTACCCCTCGTCCGCCGACCACTGCTACCCCTCGCCCGCCGACCGCGGCAGCCACGCCCTTCATTGCCCCCGCGCCCACGCCCCAGCAGCTCTCGCGCCCTCCGAGCGTTCAGGGGCGCGACCCACGCTTGCAGATGCAGCCGCAGAACCCGCGTCTGCAGGTGCAGCCGCAGAACCCGCGTCTGCAGGTGCAGCCGCTCGACCCGCGTCTCCAGGTGCAAGCACAGGCTGGCCAGCAGATCGTGCGTCCGGGCACTGCGACGCAGCAAGCTACTCCGATGATGCAGCCGGGAACGCCGATGATGCAGCCGGGCACGCCGATGATGCAGCAGCAGGGCACGCCGATGATGCAGCAAGGTGTGCCGACGATGCAGCCGGCGCGGACGCCTGCGATGCAACAACGCGCTGTCGCGATGCAGCAGCAGGGCACGTCGATGCAGCAGCAGGGCACGCCGATGCAGCAGCAGGGCACGCCGATGATGCAGCAGGGCACGCCACGGATGCAGCCGACCATGCCCGCGCGCCAACCCGGCACGCCCATGCAAGCTACCCCCCAGATGCAGGCTGCTACTCCGCAGGCTCAGGCCGGCGCACGTCCGGGTGTTCCCGCCGGCGCGCGTCCGGTCGTGCCCACCGCCGCCCAGGTCGCGATGCGGCAGGCCGTGCAGCAGATGACGCCGGAGGTGAGGCAGGTATTCATGCGCCTGCCCCCGGAGAACAGGAACGCCTTTCTGCAGCGCTACTTTGCGCAAGTGGCTCGAGGCAGGACGCAGCCGGGCGCCCAGCAACAGCAGCACGCCCAGCAGCAGCAACAGCAGGCGCAGGCTCAGGCTCAGCAGCAGGCCCATGCCCAACAGCAAGCGCAGACTCAGCTGCCACAGCAGGCGCAGGCTCAGCGGAATGCGCAAGCTCAGCAGCATCAGATGCAGCAGCAGCAGCAGCAGCAGATGCAGATGCAGATGCAGATGCAGGCCGCGCAGATGCGAGGCACCGTACCCCCGCAGATGCAGATGCCCGGCTACCCGCCCATGCAGATGCAGCCGCAGGGGATGCCGAATATGGCGGGCGCGCATGCGCAGCGGATGGGCACACCCCAGCAGATGGCGGGTATCCCCGTCATGGCGGGCCCTCAACAGATGGGCGCGATGTATGGGGCGAAGGGGCCGCAGCAGTATGGGCAACAACAGCGCGCCTAGGAGCGTCGCTGCGCTGTCTCGTCGAGGTGGTCCCGTCTTGCGCGCTAGACGTCCTTATCGGACTGCGTCGCGGGCTGTGCTCATGTCGCTGCTTTACTATACCGACTGCGCGCATTTGCACCTCATTGTCCGATATCTTTTCCCATCTATTCTTTATCCTATCTGTACTTATATCGCGCTCTCGTGTTTCGCTGTCGTCGCCACCTATCCCACAACACATCTATCACCCTCAGCATTGTCATCCCCCTCCCCCTTCTCTCTGTCATCACCTACACCCCTCTTCACCATCAGCCGCCTCCCTACCATCGCCCTTCTCCTACCATCGCCCATCTCGCCCCGTCGACGTCTGTACTTATACCTTATTACTATACTGACCTTGCGGAACTCTCATCTTCCCATACCCCTCCGTCAAAGGCGTTCTGTCGCGGAAGGTGTACGCCTAGCTCTGCTTATTTTGTTGACTGTTTCACAGTTGATTCCTACAGAAGTATATACTTTGGAATCTGTCGACATACTTATCTTCCCCTTTCCGTTGTGTGGAATATATATCGCGCGCTGTATCTGCTGGATCTTCGATGCGATTCTGGGAGCGATTTCCTGTGAGGTCCGAGAATCCTGCACTAGGTTGATGTCGCCGTCACCTTGAGCGCCAGCGCTAGATGTTAGACACCCCATGAGGGAATGTCCTTTGCTAAGGCGCGCTTACGATCGGAGCCCCGATAGCGGACGGTGAAGGCGCTGAGCGGGGCTAGCCTCGTGTCATCGTCTCCGCCGGGTGCCTTACGCGAGAGCCCCAGCTTGCGTAGCGATGCGACCAACGCAGCAGCCTCCCCCGTCTCGCTCTTGTATAGCGTGAGGTGCAACGCGGTGAGGTTGGGCAGTGGGCAGGATGGATTTTGTGGCGTGAGCACGCCGTCGACGTCGACGCCGCCGCGCGTCAGACCGGAGATCAAGTCGGCCGTTATACATCGTCCAGCGAGTTCCTTCTTTATCTCCGTGAGTACCAACGATGATAACTGCGGCACCATCAGGAGTGTGGAAAGAAGCGAGGGTGTGGCCCATGATACGTCGGTGAGGTGGAGGTCCCGCAGCGCCTGGAATGCGGATATACGTTCAAGGGGATACGGCGGAGCGCCTGGTACAGGGGCGTTGTTGAGTTCTATACGCAAGTACTGAAGTTTCGGGGCGGTAATGTGCTCGAGTAGGAAGTACCCAGCCTCCGAGCAGATGAGGGCCATCAGCACAGGTAGCTGGATGGTGCCGGCGGCCACAGGCGGGAGTGGTGACAGATCGCATCGAAGGACGGCGATGGAAAGCCTTCGCAGTGTCTTTGCAAACTGTCCGACGACCGGTAACAGAAGTCCAGGCCTCTGTGAGATACCTGGATTCTCGAAGAGAAGCGTAATCTGCCTGAGTTTCCACTTTCGGGGGAGCCGAAGTTGTATTGTGGGGAACAAGGAGAAGAGATGGATATGGATAGTGTGCAGTTGCCGCGCGTCCCTGAGACTGTCGAAGGGTCTGCAGACTACGGCACCACCGTGAGCCATGGCCTCATTGTCTACCAGAGACATCACATCCACCTTGGCTCGCAGCTTCTCCAGAATTGGGCAATCGATGGACTCGGTGAGGATTTCGGCGAGGTCGGCGAGGTCGAACAGGTCAAGGGATCGCCAGCGGTAGGCTTCTTGACGCAGAAGGCGCCATGCCTCCCCCGCATGACTTTGTAGTGTCGAGTGCCACATTCCCGAGAGGCGTACATCCAGAGGCATCATCTTTGTGAGCTTCAGTTCAGCTTCAAATCTGGCGAACGACCAAGTGAAGGGCGCCGGTGATTCGCGAATCGCGAGATGTACGCTCGTCCACAACCCAGCCGTTCCCAGCGCTACAGACCTCCACATACGGCACACCTCCGCGAACTTGTATCTGCCCCCCATGCAGCCTCCGATCCAGCGAACAGTGGATCGTCTCTCGTGGTCGCTGGAGGCGGCTGCCACGAGGAGAAAGATTTTGGACAAGATTTCGCGCGGGAGACGTCTGATGGAGGACAGGTAGGCCTTGTTGACTCGCTTCTGCTGCTCAGAACGCCCCATGAGGATTTCCAGGCGCGATAGTAAGGGACGTAGCGCGTTCTGCTTCTCTTCAATGCTCTTGGTCAACGCCGACAGGCGGCTCCTGTCCGCGTGCGTCACGTCGCTAGGATCGCCAGTGCGGTACACCTCAATATTCGCGATGTCGCAGCATTGTTCTATCAGCCCTTGCAGTGCTAAAGTCTCTTCGTCCAGGTTTTGCTGAAGTTTGAGAGAACGGGGCGCGTTCGAGGCCACTTTCCGCCAATAGTTGTGGTGATCAGCGACAATGGAGTCTCTATGAGCGAGATACTCACTGATCGACTCTGAGGTGAGGTGATTAAAGGCCTACCAGAGGCCCACCATTGCCAACCGCGTCGTTGGAGAAAGGAAAACGATTGAATGACTCACGGGTGGTCCACGTGCCTCGGCAGATGCCGATTCTGCTGCTCAATCAAGGTTCGCACAGCCCCTTTGTCTTCCGATTCTTTGTTTAATGGTCGGTCGCTCTTTGTCTTGATTTGGCCTCGCCCGCTAGTAGGACCAGACCAAGCTTCGTCATACCTGCTCCCAACTGAGTCACGAGAAACCTTTTTGACCGGCGACTCGGCGTCGTGGCTCAGACAATGACATCCAAATGCAGTCTTTCAGAAGCAGCTCTTGGCCAGTCCTCGTGGAGCTCGCCATAAACAAGTCATACGCAGACTATAAAGGTACAATCTCAACGTTCCTCTCAGTACCTCGTTGAACTTGCTCCCAATTATCGCCACTGCAGAACGCCACTCAAGCTTCACAGCCGCAAACCTTGAACCCGCGGCGATCTCACAATGAACGCCGATCCTGTCTACGATGTTACCGACAGAAATGCCACTATTGAGGCTGCCTACGATGCCACTGTCGATCGACATATCGAGGCTCTAGTCCTTGTGCAGGTTCTAGCGCTGCTCGGCGATTACATGGCGGACATCCGCCGCGCGAATGAGGAATACGAAGTTGAGCTTTGGCAAGAGCTACGAAGGTGGGTCTGGCGAATATCTTTCGGGTCCATCAGTCATAAAACCCAATCGCAGACTGAACAGCCGGCACATCGAACTCGGTGGCGCGCCGCTGAATGTCCTAGTGACCGCGTCGTCGCACCACGTTCATAAACGCGTGATCAGCAAAGGCATGCTCCCCTTCCCAATCCATTCCCCTCACTGGCTGATTTGATTTAGCTGGCCTCAAACGCGTGAAGCGTCTCTTCAGCGCACAGATGCCTGTACTACCCGCATCGGCTTTGACCGTCGGCTGTGGAACCGCTGCAACTTCATTCACAGATGTTGTTCTCCGCTTCAACGTGTCAGACACTGCTAAACTGCAGATTCTGGTTTCGGCTGGTGACTCCGTCGCTAGAGCCATCCTCCGCCGGGCCCGTAAGTTGTTCAATACAATGGACAAGACTACGCGGGCGGAGTTGACGATGTACATCAACCGGTACGCTTCCTCTGCTTATCTATCTCTGATTCTCGCGAGCGCTCAACATACGACAGGCTGATAGACGCTCGATCGGAGATCGACACCTGGCTTTGTTCCCGCAAGATAGCATCGTCAACCAACATTCTCTCGATGGCCTATCCAACCAATCGCACGGCAACTAGCACGATGTGCACTTTGGCGGACGTCGACGCTCTTTCCCAGGCAAACGCCGACACCAACAACCTCTCGCATGCGAATATTCGAACAATTTTGAGCAGTGATGAAAGTCGGTCCGCGACTGAGATACTAGAGGAGCACCTCGGTTCCGAATACTGTGACGACGCTCTGGCTGCTGAAGACACCGCAAGGCTCAAGCTCAAGCTCCGTCTCGCCGACGAGTACTGGCGTGGCGTTCACGATCTACAGGCGACACTCGAGGTATTCCCTTTTGTGTTCTCTTCATCGACGACTCACTGCTCATGATCCACGAAACCTTCAGAATCTATGTGCACGCCGAGCGCAGTCATCTTCAAGATCTCTCAAGAAGATCGCTGTCTTTCGAGCTCGCAAGACCATGAAGATTCTGGAGCGCTCCAAGAAAGCCTTACGCCTTTAGTGGCTGTTCGAGGCAGAATCATTGGCCGCCTGACATGTTTCTTCACTTCCGGGACGGAGGCGTGCACCTTTCCAATGCCTTGCTGGAAACTTCCTCCTCGTGACTTTCTTAGAGCTTTAGATAAAGCGGCTGTACAGTTGAATTGTGACGGTTACATAACATGTATAGAACTATCAGGTGACCATGAAGTTGAAGCCGAGTCCCCAGTGCCCACTTTGTCCCCACGCGCGCTAGCTTATTCTCGGCCATCACGTTTGCTCTGACACTCAACGCTTTGGTTGAACGCTGCAAGGCATCTCACATGCCTCGCATACAAGGTGCGCACAAGTATACTCGAAATGCGGTGATCATGTCTCACTTGTTGATTATCCAGCACCCTCTCGAGGAACGCGTCGGGTGTCCCTCGAGCTTCATAACGAAGAGATGTTGAGTGCCAACCTCAAGGATTATTCCTTTCAAGAAGGCGAGGCTGAAGTCGCCACAGCCGTGCGCGCGCCGAGCATCAATGCGGTCGATGAGAGCCACGAGGGGGCCCCCGTCAACGAAGTTGGATGGAGGATATGGCAGTATAGTAGATATATGTACGTTTGATCGACTATACGGCTGCAAGATGCCCCACTTATGAAAGGTGAGACTCATGTTCATTAGAACTTCGGACATCGACTGGCACGTCACGCAATAGTCGCGTGACTTGGCACCGCGTTTGTTTTCACGTGCCCTCCTACTTAGTACGTAGATACTCTTGCTCCCTGCCACCATCATCGCCCACGGCGCTGTCTTCGTCGTACACTCAGACTGAGGCCTTGAGGCTTGCAGCGAGCGATCTGAGCTTACCCCCTTCGGGGCCACCGGGTGACTCGGATCTCGGATCAGATAACGGCGGTCGAGGCCCGTTATCTTGACTACCGAAAGGACCGCTTTGAGGGCCTGCCCTCTTCCGCCACAGCACAACGCAGCAGGCAGCGAGTTGCTGACACCAATAATCACTGCTCTTTGTTCTCATCCTCCATCATGTCCGACATTGATTACTCTAAGCCCGTCTCGACGCTCCTCAAGGAGGGCACGATGGAGGCGCACAAGGACGTAGAGCAGAGCGCCGCGGCCGCAGCCCTCCTCAGCGGCAGGCTCGAGAAGGGAGAGTATGTGCGCTATCTCATGGTCCTCTACGAGATATACGAGTGAGTGCGATACTACACAGAGAGGCCTATGCTAATGCGGTTGCAGCACGCTGGAGCGTGCATTAGAACAGCACGCATCGCACCCCGTCCTCGAGCCCATCCACAACCCCGCACTCCTGGCACGGGCCCCCGCACTCGCCTCGGACATCTCCCGACTGCTAGAGGTCGACGCGTGGAAGGCGCACCCCTCGTACATCACCCTCCGCGCAACGCCCCCCGCAGCCGTGCGCGCCTACACGACCCGCATCCGCGAGCTCGCCAAGTCCGAGGACCCGTCACCGCTGCTCGCGCACGCGTACGTGCGCTACCTTGGCGACCTTTCCGGCGGCCAGCAGATCCGCCACACGATAGCCAAGGCGTACGACCTCGACGAGGCCGCGCCCGACGCCGGCCTCGCGTTCTACGACTTCAAGGAGCTGCAGTCATCGCAGAAGGCTGGGCTGGGCGAGATGCGCCGCATCAAGGACTGGTTCCGGGAGGGCATGAACAAGGGCGTCCGCGACGACGAGAAGCGGAAAGGTGCGTGGCGCAAGCGGTGCTCCGGGTGGCGCGTGCTGACGTGCTTTGCGCAGCGGATATCGTGGCGGAGGCGGTCACTGTCTTCCGGCTGAACGGTGGCATCTTCGACAGCATCTTGTTGGAGGACGTGGACCCCAAGAACGTCGTCGCGTCCAACGAGAAGCAGTTCCCCATGACCTCCTTCCTGTCCATCATCATTGCCGGTGAGTCCACCCCCTTGCTTACATGCCATTCTTCTAACAGTCGCTTAGTCGGCCTCGCGCATTTCATGCTTGTTGTTGGCGGCTTCACCGGCGCGCGAGGGAAGCAGAAGTGGTACGGGTTCGAGGAGTGGCTAGACACAATCTTCAAGAACCAGTCGGGATCGACATAGCGCCCTTTTCTTGGATATCTCCTCTGACATATTCATCTCACTCATCGATGTGCACTAGCGCTGCATCTCTTCTGTATCATACGCACATGTTGTTCTTTGGGTCTCTGCGTTCGTTAACATGACATTGCTATCACTTATATGACTGGGCTCTTCTACGCATCCACCGCCGTGCGTGCACTCGCAATGCAGGAGATGATGCGTAGGACCGACCTTCCTACCTCCACCTGCGACACGACCGTCTCCCATACGGTGAGCGAGGGTCGCCGGGACCGTGCGCACCGAGATGGCGTTCAGCGGCGACCTCGAGGGTGGGGTCGCCTCATGCGATGAACCTTGTTTGAGGAATCTGATACTGGCTCCCCATGTTCGTGGTGAGCTCCCTCAGCGCCTTGACTTGCACCCCGCCCACGACGCGGCCGACCGACCGCGACTGCATCATCTCTCGCAGTGCTTCCCGCGTCGGGCCCATGTCCCTAGTGACCCGGCAGAGGAGCGTCAAGGAGACAAGATTGGGAAGATGGATATGCGCGTTGTCGTCGTCGGGTACGCGCAACCATACGAGGAGGTTGGGCAGTGCAGTCTTTCTGTCATTCCTCCGATCGTCGACGACGAGGCGCTCCAGGCTCGATAAAGCTTCGACGATGGGTATCAGATCTTGGTGGTCGTTCATGGGGACTGATATAAGTTCCAGGGAGCGAAGGTTTCGGGCAACGATGGAATTGCTGGCGAAATACGCGCGGAATAGCTCCTCCTCGTGGAACGGGCTGGGGTCATGGATAGCGAGCCCGGAGAGACGGGGCGTGAGGATGTTGTCGAGGATGTGAAATGTTGGCCCGCGCAGGTCGATAGACATCAGGTTTGGTATCTCACAAACGTCGTCCTCGTCCTCGTCCTCATCGACAGCGGTGTGGCCCATGGAATAGAAATCGTCCTCGAGAATGAGTTTTTCCAGCGTGTCCCGATGTTCGCGTATAAGCACTCTGGCAAAGGATGCCTCATTGTAAGGATACGAGGTGCTTCCTGCAACAAAGACCAGATGCAAGGACGTGAGTGCGGGCCAGTAAGGTATAGCGGCAGGCGCGTCTCGCAGGTGCAGCTCTACATGCCGTAGTCTGGGCCATATTCGGAGGTGGTCTAGACATTCTTCCGCCCGTTCTCCGATGACGAGCTTGTGCAACAGCGTGAGGTTCAGTGGCTGCAGCAGAAACGGCCCCCAAAGAGCGAGTGAGATCCACCGACGGTGCGATAGATGGGCGAGGAGAGACACCGTCCTTGTAGAGCGCAAGTCAGCGTCGTCGCTGCCCTCGTCGTCCAGCGGGCCGTGTGCGTGGATATGTAAGGGCAGTCCGCACGACCGGGCGATGAACTGCTGTAGCGATTGCGGATCCTCGTCGATACGGCTACCGTACTCCACATGGATTGACGTCCACAGAGATGGCGTCGAGAGGGCAATACGCCGCCACTCTGAGCAGACGCAAGCGCAGGGAACTTGAAGACTATGAAGTCTGCGCGCGGCGCGTACGCCCGTAGGGTGCTCGTGCGAACGAACTCCAGGAGGGGATTCGGTAGCGGAAATGAGAGTGAAGATCTCGGCAAGAACTTCAGGAGGAAGTCCGTGAACCGGTGAGTGAGCAGGAGCGCTGTTGAATAGGGCTTCGTCGGCCGCGTCCTTCTGCAGAAGGTTGGCACTCGACATCTCTTCGCTACCAAGCTCAAGGGCGGACGCCCGACGCGTTCCTAGAGAGACTGCTAGATAGTCAACAAGTGAGACGTGATCACCGCATCTCGAGTATATGCGCACCTTGTACGCGAGGCATGTGAGACACCTTGCAGCGTTATGCCAAAGCGTTGAGATCAGAGATGGTCAAAAATTGACAGTTGTTCTCTGAGGGAGCCTGCGGAGGAAGGGAACAACATATGCTGACTAAGCGACATCGACACCGATCAGCAGTTTTACCGCTTGTCCTCTACGTCGTGTGCTCGCGCAGCACCTCCCCATCCAATCCATCTTCCTTTTCACCCCCCACCCACCCTCGAGTCTTGGATTCGGTGAGCCTGAACCTTACGGATCCTCACTCGCAGAGAGTCGAGAGCGTGTCTCTCTCTCTCTTTCCCACGCGTGTCCTTGTTGTGTAAAGAGACAGCTTAGGCAGCAAGCTAGCGCGGCTTCTTCATGGTCACCGAGGCAGACGCGGTGCCGAGTCACGAGTCGTGATGCAAGTTTGATGCAAGTCGATGTTGAAGTTTCAGAATTCAAACGCTACTGGATCTCGAAGGCTCATTCAATATTCAGGCCTTATAGCCAGCCTCGTATCTTTCAAGAGATGAAATACAGAACCCCATATGATAGTATGTGGACTTGGAATACGATCAATATGTTTAATTGGAATTTTTTCAGTGTGGCGTGGGAACATGTGTGGCGAATGCCGATGCCGAACATGGCCACGAACTTGAAGTTTCATTGTTGTTCTTCGAACGCGTCAACACCAATTTGACTGCATACGTTCTTCGTCCGCCGCCATCGAAGCTGCTCACGCTGATGCAGTCGACCAGCGTATCGAGGGGCTGTTTGTCATACAGGTGTTCCTCGTAGGCTACACAGTGGACATCCGCAGAAGGATTTCGTACCAGGCTGAGATGCGGTCCATGCTGGGCGCGTAACCTACTTTCCCGGAGTCCCTCGTAGATTTCGATATATACGGCGAAATCCCAATCCTCCCGCCATTATGTACGAACGCGGTGCGTCAAACCCTCACCGTCAATCAAACGATCACGATGTACAATGGGGTGAGCGACGCTAGCACCGCGATGACGAGTCTGGCTAGGTCGCCCAGCAAGGGATGTCCCCCGTCGCGGCTAACATGATAGAGTCATGGAGGCCGAAGTCGAAGACGTCCAGCGGACGGAACGTCACGCCATCGCTGATGCCCCCCACCTTGCGCGACAGCGCCATCGATGTGATTGCAGCGGCCTTCTTTGCAGTCTCGCAGGAGTATAGCTGAATATACATCCTGGTGAGGTTTGGAAGCGGACAGGACGGGTTCGGGGATGTGGGCGCGCCATGGACGTCGACACCACCGCGCGTCAGACCGGCGAGCACCGTGCCCGACATGCACTGGCTAACAAAGTCTGCGCTGGTCTCCGCGATCTTGAGCGTCGCCAGGCGTGGCATACAACGGAAGGTGGAGAGGAGCGACTCGGCCCGCCACACGACGTCGACGAGCTCGAGCTCGGTGAGCGCCTCATAGGTCGAGATGCGCTCGACGCCAGAACGTAGGAAGTGATGGTCCATGTACGATTCGATTCGAAGGTGCGTGAGCTGGGGAGGGGGAGCAAAGTGTTGGAACAGGAAGCATGCCATGCCCGTGCAGCTGAGAGACTGGAGGTTGGGCACATGGATGAGAACGGCGTTGTGGTCACGAAGGAATTGTTCGCAATCGAGGACATTGACTGACAGCTTTCGCAGCGTCGGCGCCATCTGTCGGATCATGGGTAGCAGGCTGTTCGGTCTGTCGCAGTAGTGTAGGCGGAGCTCCAGATGGGTGAGCTGCCAGATTGGCGGGAACCGCAATTTGGCCGGGCCGCATATATCGACAAAGTCCAGCTCGACGTGGCGAAGTTGTGGAGCCTCGCCGAGGTTGTCGAAGACCCGGCAGAATTCGCCCTGCGCATCGACATCATCAATGCCGGTCACGATGTCGACCTTGGCGGTAAAGGTCTCGAGAGTGGGTAGTGCGATAGGCTGAGCGACAGATTCTGAATCCAGACAGGCCATATCGTCGACTACAAGAGTCCTCCAACGATAGCTCTCCTGGAGGAGTAGATCCCACGCGCTCGACGATCCACCAGTACGCCCGGCGAGACGCACATCCAATGGCTGCTTCTTGGTGCGCTGCAGCCTGTATCCGAAGTTGGTCCAAGGGCGTGTCGACTCGAAAGGCGGTAAGAATATGCTGGTCCACAGCGCGGTCGTGTCCAACGCAACTGCTCTCCATATACGGCAAACCTTCGCGAAGTTGTATTTGCGGTTGGGGTAGACACTGCCATAGCGTTCGGAGTCTCGTTTGTTGTCTGCGAGAGCGACGGCGATGAGGAATATTTCCGAGAGGATTTCGCGTGGGATACGTCTGACAGAGGACATGTATGCGTCGTTGATCGTCCGCTGCTTCCGGATGCGGGTCATCGTGGTCTGGAGGTGCCGTAGAAGAGGAAGTAGTAGTTGTTCTTCCGCCTCGATGCTCGCGGTGCACGCCGCTAGACAGTTCCTTTCCATTTGTGTCACAGCATAGGGATCGCCGGAGCGGCAGTGCTCAGTGCTGGCGATTTCAGAGCACTGATCCAGCAAAACGTGCACTGTCGAGGTTCCTTTTCTCAAACCGCGCTGCAGCTCTTCAGCTTCGGCGGGTGTCACTATTCAGAGAAAGTCGTGCAATCAGTTCACCTGTATGTATGGAGATCATAGACGTAGCACGTACTGTTCTTCTTGGGTTCAAGTACTGATCAGGCAGTGGTAGCGTTATATGAACTTCAATGAAGGCGTCAGAACACTGAACTGTCGGACCTGTGTCGGACTGCCAGTCTGAGTGAGCAGAGAGAACGCTTGCTGTCACGCCGGTCAATGTCATTCCGACCGATAATGAGCACGTGATTTGTCACCCGGACCCACAACTTGAACTAGTCGGACGTCCACAACATCTGTACTCTTCTGCTATATTCTCATGCGCCTCGGAATGTGGAAAAACTACCGAGTCCATCCTCGTCAAGACCAAGAAGGACGATCAGCAAGACGCTTCGCTGCGGTGAATCTAGCAAAACTTAAATACAATAGTCATTCGTGCTGCACCTATACCATAACTGGTTGCTATGCGTATGTATGCGATAAGTCCATGATGAGCATGACGGCATACAACAACAACAATAAATAAATCGTCCCCTCGATCTACAAATATGCTCCTCTATTCCTCCACCGCTCCACCGCTCCCTCATCGCCCCCACGGCGTCGAGTACGGCTGCATCGCATGCGCCTCCTGCCCATGCGCCTCCTGCCCATACGCCGGCTGCTGCCCGTAGGCGGGCGGCTGCCCCCCGTGCGGCGCCGGGTCGTACGCCTGCACAGGCTCAGTCGGGAACGCCTCCTGATACGCCCCCGGCGGCGGCTTGAACCCACCCTGCGGCTCCAGCGGCGCGTACCGGCCCTTCGCCATGTTCCTCCGCCGGCGCCGCACCAGGAAGAGCACGACGGCGAGCACGCCGAACACGATGGCGATCACGCAGAACACGATGCCGACCGTGGCGAGGCGGATTCCCTTTTGCGCGTGCGTGGTCGTGGTGGAGGCGGGGTTCGCGGAGAGGGTGTTGTCGCCGGCGGAGGCGTCGCCGTTGAGGCGGACTTTGACGAAGTCGGAGTGGGCTGGGGGAAGGTGTGTGAATTAGATGAGGGTATGGGAACGGATGTAGGACGGACCTTCGCTGGGGTCGGTGGTGGAGAGCAGTTGGATGTAGGGGTCGGCTTTGCCCTTGGAGTCGACTAGGAAGTCGCCGTAGTTGAAGAGGGCGTATACGTTGCGTACTGGATGATTGTTAGATACACGTGAGCTAAAGCACGAGGGCATGACTACGCACTGAAGGACATTCCCAATATCATATCGTAGGTCGGGCTGTCGCCAATGTCGAACGACACCGGTTGGTACTAGCGGTACAAGCTTAGAGTGCATTTCGTCCGCAGACCGGTTCACTCACTGTTCCGATGCAGCAGTCGTCCCCGTCCGAGTTCTTGACACCGGTGAGACCGAGGGTAGCGGGATCCAGCGTGGTGTCCATGGGGTGGACGGGATACTCCTTCCCGGAGAGCTTGATCGTCAAGTTGACCTCGGCGGAACACGGCACAATCCATGTCGCGCCCACGCCGGTCACGTTCGCGTACTCCGCGCCCGGGAAGCGACCGTAGATCGCGGCGGCGACGTTCATGGGGACTTGACTGAGAGAGAAACCTGCAGCACGTCAGCATCGACGCCGAGCACGTCCGAGCGCCTACGCACCGGTGTCGAGGACCGCCGTCGCCTGCTTCTTGTTCTGCGTCTCGTCGACTTCGCTGGAGACGTTGATGCTCTTGCCGTCCGGACCGATGATGCCGCCCTCGTCGATGAGGATCTGGAAGTGCTGGTCTCCCTCGTCGCGCACGGGCACCTCGGTTACGTTGAGCTTGGGCTGGCTCTGGACGTCCGTGTAGTTGTCGAGAACGGTGCCGACGGTGAGGTCGCCAGGGAATGTATCGGTAGGGTCTGGGGGCTGTGTCAGGGAGTTGCGTCGTGTGAGGAGCTGCATGCCGCGCACCGTCTAAGCGCCCAAGGAGGACGGTGATGTAGTTCGGGGTGGAGGTGTTTTGCGTAAAGATGCTGTCCAGCACGGCCATGCCAGAGTCGTCGCCCATCTCTTGGTAGACGTTGGAGCCCGAGTTCGGGCCAAGACCGATGAGGCCTACACTGGCTGGTTGCGACCTGCTTGGCGTGACCTCGACTGTGTTCAGGTGAGTACGGCGGCGGTAAAGGCGGTCAGAGTACACGCACTGTACGCTTGATCAGGAACGGTGAAGCCAGAGAACTCGAGCTCGGCGGTCTTGATAGGTCCTGAAGACGGCATTCAGCTGATGCAATCGCATCCAACGCGCGCGACGCACCCTTGACTGCCCCGACGGCGTACGTGACCCCGCTCGTGTGGCCGGTATCTTTCGCGTTCTTCACGCTCCCGGCGACCCACAAATCCGAACTGACGGGCAATCAGCGAGGCGCCTAAGGACGATAAGCACTCAACGCACCTCCCCGTGTCTATCAGGACTTTGAACTGCTCTCCGCCCAACGTGACGTTCGTATAGTAGCTGATGTCCGCGGAGTTCGTCAACGGCGATGTGCCCTCCAAGTTCCCTCGCGCCGCTAGCGACGAGGCCGAGCGCGGGCGGATCTGTCCTTCCATGCGGACATGGAACGCGCTCGCCTCCAGAGCAAGCCATGAGAGAGCAGCGAGAGCGAGGTTCGTGCCGATCATTATTGCGGCCGGATCGTCGTGACTCTATGGATAAAAGACCGTGGAGAGTAGCGTGTCGTGAAAAGGGAGCGCCCGCGAGACTGGCGAGGCGCTTGTTGATCTCCTTTGCTCTTTTCTCTGTCAGCGACGGTGTCAAGAGCGTGGTCTGAAACCAGCGCCGAGCGGTCCGCGCGCCGCCCAGCACCGCCTGTCGGATCAGAATTTAGATACTCCTGACAAAGGGGTACGGATCTCATGAAGACTCACCTTTTCTGCTCCTCATCATGTCCATCCTCTTGGACGCGGATTTCCGTGCCAGGGCGAGCCATGAAGGGATGGATTATCCGCTGGACGGACAGTCCTCGATGCGGACGTCGCCAAACAAGCAGCTCGGCAGCAGCCAGCTCAACGTCGTTATGCACGTGGCCGTGAGAAAAACAGATTGTCGGACTCGGAGCCGATCTAGTTGAACGCTTACAGCCGTTTGCGGTATTTTGTGGAATGCCCGCGCGTTTCGGCGTGCGTGTCATGTTTGGCCAGGCCCCCTCGGCAAAGGCGGTCCGCCCGCGCGCGCGGCCCGCGGACGCATTGTCGACCTTTCACTCCTGCTCTTCTTGCTCGTTCCCGCTCCATACGTGCATGTAAACTCTGTCAAAAATCTGAGGCCTTGAAAAATGCCCCATGATGGCCACTCTGAAGCACGCTGTCATGAAGTCAAAGGGCAAGAACTTAGCCTGCAAGGCAGACGTTCAGGGGCAAGCACTTGAAAAACGGGTGTGCCACCTCGCAAAAAATGTCAAAGGAGACTCGAAATCACACTTTCATATACAGTGAATGCGGGTACAAGGGCTCCTTGAGTTAACTCATGAGGGTGCATAATCTGGCCGATAATTCACACGGTTGAAGAACAAAACAAAATGCCCTTCGGATATCCTTCAGTGGGCCTTACCAGGGCCTCAGGCTTGCTGGCAATGCAGAGGACAAGAGCACGGACTTTCTTGAGGTTGTGCACCTGATGCACAACGATGGGTTGGTGCCGGAAAGAAGAACACTGATTGTTCACGAAGGCCTTTTGTATGTTGAGGTAACAGGAGCGTTATTCTCGCAGATCATAGCTATAGAGTGTACTAGTCATGCCAATTCAATGTTTGGAAGTACTAGAGAGGGAGGACAGGGAGCAGCGACGCTCAGCGGGCGAGTGAGCGCGCCGCGCGTCGCGCGGGAGGCAGGCGTTTGCCGAGGGGGGCCGGACAAACATGACACGCACGCCGAAACGCGCGGGCATTCCACAAAATACCGCAAACGGCGCGGTATGCGCTACCGCTAGTGCGACATGCCCTGCGCCACAGCATCCATGCGAAAGTCGGACTCCCATGACATGAGCCAGGATCAGCGTGAATGTGAAGGTGAGATACGCTACGGACAAAGTCGCCGCGCGATACTATCTTTACATCCAATCCCAGACGGCGTGTCCCACCACGACCACCACTGCCACCATCGGACGCTACAGGAGACGGACGTACTACAATCCATTCTACATGAGTGCTCGAATGTGGCAAGCGCGGAAATGTATCGGAATGGCAATCCTTACGCGATTCCAAGCACCATCAGGGATCGCCTAGCGGAGTTCAACGCCAGCATCGAGCGCGAGGAGGAGAAACTGGGTTTGCTCGTTGCGCAGCTGCAGGACGTCCTATTACGCGCGCAACGTCAAAGGTCACTCAACAACGCGTTACTGTCCTCCATCCGACGCCTTCCACCTGAGGTCCTGTCCGAGATCTTCCTCCATGCGGCCGCCGACCAGCGCAAAATGGACCTCACAAAACCCGGTCATCACTACCACTTTGCCCGCGTATGCCACCTGTGGAGGTTCGTCGCCTTGACTACCCCGGCGCTCTGGACGGATGTCTCTGTTAAAACCGTCGAGACGCCCAACATCCACAACCTCTTCGCGCACGAATTCCCGCTTGCAGGAGAATATCCTCTTCGTGTGCGTCTAGAGCACCCCGCCTGGCATGCAAAATTGGATGAGGGACGCGCGACGAGGTCTTGGGATCTTCTTCTGCAGCAAAGTCATCGCTGGCAGACACTCGATCTGGCGCTCGACTACCACGTCTTCTGCGGTATGACTCCTCAACCCGTGTCGTGCATTTCTTTGGAGACGCTGAGCTCGAGCCTGGGTGTTGTCGATCTGGAACGCTTAACGGGCTCTTCCGCCGAGGTTCCGTCGATTTTCAGCAGCCTCGCGGACGCACCGCGCCTGCGCAGGGTGGAGCTCATCACGGGGCTCATCCCCGGGACCCACAGCTTGCGCTTCCCAGCAAGTTGGCGTCTCTCCCATCTAGTGCTCGAAGTCAAAGCCTGCGGCAGCCTTGCGCGCTTGCTATCTCTGATTCGGCAGCTGGCGCCTACGCTGAGAACGTTCTCCCTCGATATAATCAGGGCGATGGCAACGTTCTTGCCGCCGCCCTTGAACGAGGACGTCCGCTTTCCGAAGCTGGTTGAGTTCACGTGCTTTCGTGGGGCGTGTTTTCTTTTCCAGCACATCGCCGCCCCCAAGCTATCGTCCCTCAGTATAGGGAGGCATCCCGTACCACTCAGCTCGTACGGCGCCGCACCCTTAGACTCCATAGCGGGGCGCATTGGCATGTGCGCGAATCTCCTCGAGCTCTTGATCATCGACGTGATATGGCCCGCGGAGAGCTCGCTAGACACCCTCCGCTGCCTGGAGAACTTGACCTCGTTGGACTTAAGGGAGAAGAAGGACGAGTACGTGGGGCGATACATCAACAACGAACTCTTCGTGGGTCTGACGCGCGGCGGCGTCGAGGTCGAGGGCGTGGTCACGGGGCCTAATCCGGCGTGCCCACTTCCTAGACTCGAACGAATGCGAGTTGTCCTCTACAAGGACAGCGAGGAGAGGCCTGGTCTGATCGCTGCGCTGCGCACGATGGCGCTGTCTCGAAGGAACGTTGAGGAAGATGGAGGAGACCCGGTGCTCATCCCGTTGAGGAAATTCTCCTCATCCAGGTATCGTCAAGGGACTACCGAGAAAAAGACTATACTTTCATGGGACGACTGAACCTTCGATACGTAATGGCATAGTCGCCGAATGTACGCGCGCGGTTGTGCCGGGTCCGCAGAAAGACTCGAAGAGGTGTGACGCGTGGCGTGACAGTCACGTCCGCTCTTGCCTCTCGCTGTCATGTGCGCTCATGTTTCTCGCCAAGCACTCATATATATATGCCCTTCTCGGCGCAGGGATCACACTCACTCGAACGGTAATGTCAGCTGATGTTGATTTTTGGACAAGACATGAGCGACGACAAGAACGCTACAAGAAGGCGGGCGATTTTAGTGTAAGTATATGGAGGCTGAGTACGTTTACACGCGCGAAGCCGAAGCGTGGGGCGCGAATGAGGAGACGAGCACGACCTTGGGCCTCACGAGGGTGTGCTTTTTGGATAAGTCCTGGACTCTGACCAGGCCCAACGTGATGCCGCATGCGACGACCTCAGCGTCGTCTGGCCGACCGGTGGCGTCTTCAGCTTCCATCGACGCGCTGTCGTACCGCTTGCCGCCCCTAGGTAGGACGGTGAGCAGCTCGGCGGACACGATGGTACTGATGTTGCTCCTGAGACCGACGGAAAGGCGCAAGACTGTCGCGACTCCTTCGCCCAAGGCCACGCCACGTTCTCCATGTTCGTCTTCGATGGCGTAGCCAGCTGCGTCGAGGACATCCTGAAGCATCTCGCACAGACGCTCCCTCATGCCGCCGTCTGTGGCGTCTTCTGCGTCCTGCATATTCTTCCGAGCGACAGCCTTCCAACGCGCGGCAACAGCTTGGGGCTCTGCGCAGTCGTCAGTTCAGTACGCCGCCGACCTGAATTACTGGCTTACCTTTCTCACTTATCTCTGCGTACAGGCGCCGCATCCCTCTCTCGAGAGTACTCGAGCTGAGAGCCCATCTCTCCACCACGCTCCCGCACCAGAATGCCGCTGTGGCCTGCAGGGTCAACTGCACGGCAGCCAGCCGCATAGCGTCGTCGTCGTTAGTCAAAGCAGTGCAGACGGGCTCGCCTAGTCTCTGGACCATGGTCTTCATCGCCTGGGCGACTTTCGTCTGGTCGCCAGCGACGCGCACGAGGCTGTCTGCCATGAGCGCCGATAATTGGAATATCTCCTCGTTGAGTTCCTCCACGGACCGAACGATGTCGCGCTCCGATAACGCGGATGGAGGCCCGAAAACGCTCTGCATCGCGAACAACTCCTGCGTTCGCGCGTCGAGGAGCTGACGCGTCTGCGCATGTTGTACCTCGGCGTCCCGTATGCGGGCCTCCGCCGAGTTCAGGGCGGCGGCTAGCTGATGCTTCTCGTCCCGCAGATTCTCGTTCTCCGTATGAAGGTGGTGGTTCACGAATAGGATATCTGCGCGTTCCGCCACAGCCTCGCGTTGATGTTCGGCCAGCGCTCGCTCAAGACGGGAATCGGATGGATTCTTGTCTTGGAGAACCTCTACAGTATCATGCGCGCAATGTGGACGACCACGGTCTCTGGCGGAGGCGTCCCTTCCGCGATTTCCTTCGGCAATGTCGGTGTTAAGGCGCCTCGCGGGTGTGGACGCCGCGCTCGCGTAACTCGGGCGAGGGGTCGTGTCGCGGTCTGTCCGGGTCGATGTGCGCTGGGAGCTCCTGCGTACTTGGTGCCGCGAGTGCGACCGTGCACGGCGCTGGGTCGTCGATTCCTCGTGTCGTCTTTCCCTAGTCTGGGTAAATCTTCGAATCGGAGTCGGCCTTCATGAGAACTCACATTCGTTCCTCAGCGGTGTTCCTGCTCGATATGATGGACGAGAAAGTCTCCACGAAGACAGACAACATGAAAGCTATCAAGAGCAGTTTTGCGGGATGAGCTGCGTCCAGGAAAGGTGGGAAGCAGAGCCAAGCCGTGTTCGACGCGAAGGCCCGTTGAGGATAGGCGCCCCAATAGGCGCCACATGTAATAGCCGCCATCGTCCAATTTGGGTTGACTTCTTTTCCTAGTATCGGTCACTGTATAAGGCCCTGGCGCGATGTTCCCGCCCTCGTTCTTCGCCTCTTCCTCCCTTGACTCGACATGAACGTTCGCAAATCCTACGAGGGGAAGGTCCGAAGGCTACTACTGGCCATCGACGTTGGCACCACGTACAGCGGTGTCTCTTACGCGCATGTCATCTGTATGTTACCGATGTCTCGCCGCCGCTTACGACCTCTCAGCGTCCTCGACCCTGGGCAAGTCCCGCAAGTTTGCGGTGTGAATCGGTAGGTTTCCCGTAACCCGCTCGACAGAGTCTCTCCGCTGATGCGTCGTCCAGCTTCCCTGCACAGGAACATGCAGGCGGAGACTCCAAAATCCCGAGCGTGTTATTCTACGATCGAGGCGGTGTCATGCGCGCTGCTGGTGCGGAGACCTCGCAGGAGCACGTCATCGAACAAGCCGCCGATGAGGGCTGGACACGGTCGGAGTGGTACGTGCCACATATACCTTCCCTGTCGCCTTGCTCATCTATTGTTTGCCGCTTTGCTACAGGTTCAAGCTTCATCTGCGTTCGCCCGCGTCCGACACTCGCCAAGAACTGTCGACGCTCCCCCCTCTGCCGCCGCACAAAACTGTCGTCGACGTATTCGCCGACTTGCTCGCGTACCTCTTCAACTGCACCCGCACGTACATTCAAGAGACGCATCCAGCTGGAGCACAGTTCTGGTCGTCCATTGCCCAGAATATCGACTTCGTCCTCACGCATCCGAACGGCTGGGAGGGTCGCCAGCAGTCCCTCATGCGGCTGGCCGCCGTTCAAGCCAAACTGGTCCCGAATAGCGACGCGGGGAGGGCGCGCGTGTCCTTCGTGACGGAAGGCGAAGCCAGTCTTCACTTCTGCCTCAACAAGGGCCTGATTTCTGCTAACAAAGTAAGATTTTTCTCGTCGTCGCACATCGGTGGACTTGTCTGATGCTTTGCAGAACAACAAGGGCATCATTATCGTGGACGCTGGGGGTGGCACGATCGACTTGAGCGCCTACTCGGAGCTCAAGTCGGATGGAAAGGTCTCATACGTCGAGTCTGCAGCGGCGCTGTGTGAGTCCACTCGAAATGTTCGATCTTCGCTGCGTTCTCAATCATGTTTCAGGTCTCTTCAAGGGCTCCGTTATGGTCAGACGCAACGCGGAGATCTATATCGAAGGTATGTCAGTTTCCTCTTGCTCTCGCGTTCACGCCTTACATTGCACCAGGTCATCTCAAGGGCTCGAGGTACTTCGACCGTGCAGCGGACATCGTCGACAGCTTCGACAAGACGGCGAAGCTGACGACGAAGAACTCGACGATCCCCGCATATGTCAAGTTCGGCGGCATGAACGACAACGAGGCAGCGTACAACATCCGTGGCGGGAAGCTCGTGATACCGGGGTGAGAGATTCGTTGCTCATGGCTTCGTCATCTCGAGGATCTATACTCATCGTTAATCAGGGCGGAGGTTGCACGGTTCTTCCAACCGTCCGTCACCTCCATCGCGCAAGCTGTACTGAGCCAGCGTTCGGAAGCCAAGACCACCACGCCGGTAAGTTTCTCACTTGGGGATAATGTCAGTGCTTGACGTGTGAATTTCAGTCGGTGTACCTCGTCGGCGGGTTCGCGGCATCTACATATCTATACACGCAGCTGCGCGAAACTCTGGTACCACTCGGAATCGATGTCTGTCGCCCTGATAGTCATGCGTAAGTGCAGACCCTTGTCCCGCTCATTCCCGGTTTGATGTAATCGATATTGCAGCAACAAGGCTGTCGCCGAAGGAGGCGTCTTGTATGTCCTCGATCACCAGGTATCTGCTCGCATGGCTAGGTTCACGTACGGTGCTCCTGGAAGCGAACAGTACTACCAGAGTAATCCGGACCACGCCCGGCGTCAGGCCAAATCATACATCGATGTCCACGACGGCGAGCGACTCATTGGAGGGTGCTTCTTCCCAATCATTCGAACGGTGAGCTAGTTTGCCGTCATCTACCGTCATCGCACTTACTCCATGGTTAATCTTAAGGGCTCGCTGGTGACGGAAACGCAAGAATTCAGGTATACCTTTTACACCACGTTCGCCAATCTGGCCGAAGCCACGAGTATCAGCTCCGAAATCTGGGTGTATCGCGGATGTCGCCAGAATCCTCAGTGGATTGACAATGATCCAGGTAACGATGGGCTCCCTTTTGAAACTTGACAATACTCATGATGAAGTATAGAAAGCTACGGTGTTCTCTGCGTCGTTGAAGCCGACGTGCTCAAAGCGACTCGACGCCTGTCCCCACTATACGGTAAAAGGGGCAAGCCGTACTACCAATTTGACTATGTTGTTGTTCTGCTGTTTGGTCTAACCGAATTGCGGGCTCAGCTCAGCTGGACGGAAAATGTGAGTACCTCGTGCGTTGCGTCTACCAAGAAGCTGGTCCTGATCGTGTCATTTCTCGGCCAACAGGGTGTCGAAAAGAGGTGAGACTGACGCATATCGGATCTCGCATGCATATTACGCTGACGCTGACATTAGATCGCCTGCGAAAGTAGTATACGTTGACGAATAGGTGCCAGTCGCCATCGGTGGCTTCAATTGGACATAGTAGTGTGCGCTGCCGATCGACGACTCAGGACAGGCGGCCATCGTGGGGAATCACATACTATATGCCCTAGTACACCCTTCTTGTACTACTCGTCGATACATGACCTTGATTGCTCGCGCCCGACCCGCCGAGGAACGAGGCAGGGGGGAGGGCGTGAGCAATGTGCTATCACGTGATCTGGAAAGGGGATCCCCTCGCGATCAATGTTTTGTCGCCACAAGGGAAATCGGTACGGCGCGCAGCGCCTCTGTTTTCGAGAATTCTTATATACTGCAAAGACAGAATCTAATCAGCCGAGTTTTTCGAACACGCATGCGAAGTTTCATGCCTTTTGCTGCAGTTCTCAGCTCCCCTCACTGGAAATAAAATGCGCCACAGCGCATTCATTTCGAGGTCTTTTCGCTCACTTAAAATCCCAGCGTGTACGGTAAGCGTACTTGTATCATCCTACAAAGACTTAGAGCGATAGCTCTTCTTTTGAACGAACGGCGCAGGCCGCAAATTCACGAGGCGCGGCGAGCGCAGCGCGCCAGGGCACAGGGCTGAATCGATGACGTCGATCGCGGCGCCGCTGCCTTCCGCGGCATCCGCGGTCCTGCTCCCGTCGCACGCCCACCTCACGCACGCCCTGCGCACGCCACTTTGAGAGACTCTTACGGTAGCTTCCTTGTTGCACGAAGTTGTAACTTCTCACGCGCGTTGTGAAACACGCTTTTCCTAGCGAGCACTCCGCGGTCTTGCCGCAAGCCTATGTTATAGTTGAACTGCTACGCTTCCGCTTTGCCGTTACAAGCTCAACTGCAAGCTTCAAGTTCGAAGTCCATTGTCCCGAGAATACGTGACGCATACGTGACGTCATCATTCGGGTCACGGATACGTCAGTCCTGCTGCAGCCTGCCATCGCTCGAGGCGCAGTCTGGCAGCCTCTGCTGCGTAAAGGTCTCTCTATGTTCGACTTCATCCTTACAATACAGTATGCCACATGGAATTCTGCCAGACAACGACTGCACAGAAGAACTTCAATATACATCCTCTTACTGCGCGACATAGACGCTCTCGAGAGCGGTGGCAAGGACGACTTTCGGCTTGACGAGGGTATATTCCTGAAGTCCTGCGTCGACTAGTCTGACAAGCCCCATGGAAATCCCGCATCCCACGATGTCGTCCGAGTTATTTTGCTGCCCCGAGACATCTGCTAGCATCTTACTTCGGTCGTAAGGCTTTCCCGGGCGAGGCAAGATGGTGACAAGCTCTGTAGAGGCGACACCGAGGCTTGCATCGTGACGCAGCTGCAGTGTGGTGCTGACGATAGATTGAATGCCTTCGGAGATAGCCAGCGCAACATCGCCATCCCCGGTCTTGGGTTCACACCTGGCGACGACGAGCACGTCTCGGAGCGTTGCGTGAAGGGAGGAATTGAAGGAGGCGATGTCTTCCTGGTCGTCCTTGAAGAGGCCCTTCTGCGTGATAGCCTGCCAGCGCTTGGCCACGGTAAGCCCTTCTGTCTATGTCGTCAACTCGATACTCTCATATGTTATGCCACAGACGCACCGTCGGCGCATATGATCTTGTATAGATCCTGGATCTGGTCGTCGAGTTGCCCGTCCAGACTGGTCCATTGCAGCGCCATTCGGTGGCTCCACCGTCCCGCCGCGGCCTGCAGTGCCAGCTGGAGCATGCCCAGGCGTACGCTCTCGCCCTCCACTGCAAGTGCATCGCATACACGCTGCCCAAGCCGCTTGCTGACACTTTTCCGAGCGCGCTCGACACAGGCGTCCGCGGTTGTGAACTCAACGTTATCGGACATCAGCGCCGAGAGCTGGAAGATCTCCTCGTTCAACTCTTCCAACCTCTTTACGACGTCGCGCTCGGACAGCGTATCGCCGGGGCCGATGAAGACCTGTACGCTTGCCAGCTCAGCGGTGCGTGCGTCGAGCAACAGGCGCGCCTCCGCGTATTCCTTGTCGATGTGCGTCGCGCGATCGTGTTCCGTCTGGACAAGGGTATGCATGCGCTGATTCTCCTCGAGCAGCTGCAGATTGGCTCGCTCGGCAAGCTGGAGCTTGTGCAGCATGTACGAATACTGGTTATGGGCCTCGTTCTGGACTTCGGAGATTCGTCGATCGAACTCTTTGCGGTCCGAAGCGAGCTGCCGCTGGAGATGTACGACTCTCTCGGCCGCCGTTGGAAGACGGCCGTCTCCTCTCGAACGACCACGGCCATCAAGGGAGCGATCGCCTTGATTGGCTACACGGCGCGTAGAGGCTGAAGGAGCCACTGCCCGAGCGTATGATGGACGCGCATGACCAGCTTGAACGCCGGGCGCGACTGTCGGAGGTCGTCCTGCCTGCGTAACTCCTGCATTCGAGTCAAGATTCTCTCGAAAATGAGCCGTGCGCCCTCCACGATCTTCTGCCGCCCTGTTTACGTCAACATGGTAAGTATTCGACGCTACATGCAATCGTGCGCTGGCTCACCTCGGCGCGTCAGACTCTTTTTCGTTGCGCACGAGAGACTGTACAGCGAGTTTCAACTGGCGGGCCATGGAGGTGGGATCCGTAGGTAGATGGGCGACGGCAGAAAATGAGACGAGAGAGCATTGCGATGGGCGCCTAACGAGTCCATCATACATCCGAGTACCCCCTGCGCTAGAAGACCGCACTATAGGCGCCCACGTACTTGCGATGCATCACGGCCGTTTTTCCTACTTGTCCTGAACCATGCTCGCCCGGAAGAGATACGCAGGAAGCTCGCGCAAGCTGATTATTGCTATCGACGTCGGCACGACGTTCAGCGGCGTCTCGTACAGGTACGACGTCGTCGTCCGACCTCTCCACCGCCGACTGCGGGTCGCGCAGCATGCTGACGGTCAAATAGCGTATTGGACCCCGGCCAAATTCCGCAGGTCTGCGGCGTCAACAGGTGAGCCGACTTGCGTGCACGACGATCATGGTCTTCGTCGCTCATCAAACTAGGTTCCCCGCGCAGGAACATGCTGGGGGAGACTCCAAAATCCCGTCTATCCTACTGTACGACAAGCAGGGAGGCATGCGCGCTGCAGGCGCTGAAGCACTCCAGGACGATGTCATGGACACCGCGATCCAGGAAGAATGGGCGAAAGCCGAATGGTGCGTCGGGACTGAGCTGTTCAGGTCTCGTCTGACGCCGCGTCCCCCTTCATTTCAGGTTCAAGCTGCACCTTCGACCTCGTGGATCGGACTCAGACCATGAGTTATCCACACTGCCCCCACTACCTCCCAACAAGTCGGTCGTCGACGTCTTCTCCGACTACCTGGCCTATCTCTTTAATTGCACGCGCACCTACATCCAGGAGACCCACCCGGCCGGCGTCCAGTTCTGGAACTCGGTCAAGCACAACATCGACTTCGTTCTGACGCACCCGAACGGATGGGAAGGTCGGCAGCAGTCGCAGATGCGCGAAGCCGCGGTGCAAGCCGGTCTTGTTCCTGGCAATGACGAGGGAAGAGCGCGCGTATCCTTCGTGACCGAAGGAGAGGCGAGTCTCCACTTTTGCTTAAGCAAGGGCTTGATCGTCGAAGGGATGAAGGTCAGTGGCAGGAGCGGGTGTTTGTGTTGTCGGTCATGTTGATAAGTACTCTTTTAGAACGGCAAAGGGGTCATCATCGTTGACGCGGGAGGAGGCACGATTGATCTCAGCGCCTACGCGCGAACGGGAACTGACGCCAACGCGTCGTACACGGAGATCGCACCCGCCCGATGTGAGCTTGACAGTCAAGATGACCTACGCCTTGCGTTTTAAATATTTTTGCAGGCTTATTCAAAGGCGCGATCATGGTCAAGCGCAACGCGCAAGCCTATGTCGAAAGTACGTTGCTGATCCGTCAATGAGCCACCAGGTCCTGATATTCGCGCAAGGTCATTTGAAGGGGTCAAAATACTTCGATCGCGTCGGCGACATCGTCGAGACCTTCGACCGAACGACGAAGGTGACCTTCAAGAGCTCCAAAACGATGGCGTACATCAAGTTTGGTGGTATGAGCGACGTTGACACCGAGTTCGATGTGCGTGGCGGGAAGTTGGCAATTACTGGGTAAGTCGTCCCGAGCTTTTAGTCTTCAACGTGTGATGGCGGCTCACGCTTGTGTCTGCAGCACAGAGGTTGCGAAATTCTTTCAGCCCACAGTGACGTCAATCTCGCAGGCGGTCCTAAGGCAGCGAACGCAAGCCAAGCCCGCTGTTTCGGTGCCGTACCTCTATGATGTCTGCTACTGCGGAAAGCTTACCTTGTCGCAGTCCGTCTTCTTGGTCGGCGGATTTGCCGCATCGACCTACCTGTTCACGCAGCTACAAGAAACTCTGGCACCTCTCGGCTTCGACGTTTGCAGGCCGGATAGCCACATGTACGTTGTTCTTCTTTACATATCGAGGATTTTCTAACATAGCGCGCTAGGAACAAAGCGGTCGCAGACGGAGGCGTACTCTACGTCGTAGATCACCACGTTTCATCGCGAGTTGCTCGGTTCACGTACGGCACCATCGGTAGACGTGTCTATCAGAAGAAGAACAAGGAGCATAAACAACGAAACCACAAGACATGCATCAGCGCCGATGGCGTGAAGCGAGTGAATGATAGCTTCATCTCCATCATTCACGCTGTAGGTGCAGCCTGAATGCTTCATATGGCAGGGCTAATCCGAGCCTCAGGGCGCGCAAGTAACGGAGACTCAGGAGTTCAAGCAATCGTTGGCCGAGCTGTACGACGAATCGGACGACCGGGATCGTTACACTACGGTCAGTGATATCCAAGTCTATCGAGGCCATATCGAGCGCCCTGAATGGACGGACGTCGACTCTGGTAGGTCTTCCGGACCTTCGTCGCGTACCTGTTCTCAAGTAGCGCAGACAATTTTGGGACACTCTGCACGGTGTCGGCGGACGTGACCGCGGCGGTCCGCAAGTTGGCCCCGCGATATAGGCCCGACGGCGGGTGCTACTACCAGTTCGACTTCGATGTCGTGTTGCTTTTTGGCCTCACAGAGCTGAAAGCGCAGCTGAGCTGGATGGACAACGTAGGCATCGTTTTCGTCTATGATATCCGTGCATATCTGCTAATCATTGACTCTTATTCTTCAGGGAGTTCAGAAAAGGTGCGACCTACAACGCTTATGTGTATATGTGCTTACTTATCCTTCTTCAGGACACCAGCAGAAGTGATATATGCCGATGGGTGATCTGAGGCGCAAAGGACTCGCGTACGATTGCTACGATTTCCGCCTGTCGCTCGATACCTGAATCGAAAAACCTCCGAATTTCGCGCAACGCTTCAATGTCTATCAGTTTTGGCCCGGCTTTCACGGTCAGGCTTACTGTCTCCTCGGCTTACTGCCAGAAGGGCCGGAAGGATACGAAGGATGAGCTTGAGCTTCGACGTTGTTATGCCCGAACTCAAGGCTGCTTAGTGGTGAGTCGTCTCATCTCCTTCCTTCTGTAGCTCTTCAAGTCTATGCGCGGCCATCGTCAAACGATTGGTAGCGGTAGGGCCAGGCAGGGGCGACGGGGGGAGTGAGTGGAGCGAGAACGGGAGGCGATGGAGCTGGTGACAAGAACCGTTGATCACAAAGCCGCCCAAGAGGCAGAGGGCGGGCGGCGGCGGGACACATCGGAGGGGTCCAGCATGCGCTCCCTGATGCTCCAGGATTTTTGCACAGGCTCCTTTCTCGCACCTTTCTCGAATCCTCGATCCTGTTAATCACTGTTCGCCAAAGTTGCTTACGTCGCGGCGGGCCCGACGTCTGCACCGACTTGATGAATGAGGAAGATTTCTGCAAGGTAGAGTCACGTTCAGATATTTGTGAACGGACATCTCAATTCCTATCAAGCGTTTGGGCCAGCCTTGGCACGCATCGGACAACAATAGATTCTTTTTATACAGAGGTAACTCCCTGGGTCGCCCTTTGCGGTCACACGCCAAGCTGACGACCGCCCATCGATGCTCATTTGACAGTCATGTCCATTCTCAGATCATGTTCGATCAACGGCCAATGCGCAACAACGACACGGCTTGTCACTTCGCCTTTGTCGACGTGACGTACAATTCATCGCGACGCCCATTGTTCCCAGTTTGTGGTCAACGCTTCATGTCAAGAAGAAGCCCTTACGCACGTGATAGTACCTGCGTAAAGGCCGCCGGCTGACCGTGGCCTTGATATCACCGCCTAAAAGGGAATAAGGGCGACGGCGCGTGTTGATGTTACGGACGTATAAAAGGTGGCGAGGCTTTGACGGATCGACATTCGAGTTTTCCTTCCGCCCTCATCCTCCCTGCAGCATTCATCCTCGGCGCGTCGTGTCGAAACCTGTTCGTCTGCACCCACTGCCACCGCCGTCATCGTCACCACCACCACCACTACCACCGCCTACCCCGCCCGATGTCTCTGACCGCCATCACAAACAAGGCCATGGTTGCGTGAGTCATCCTGTCATCGCTGTGACTAGGCATGAACTTAATGACTTTTTCCGCCAGGCCCTCCTCGCGCAACCGCGGAAAACGCACCGCCTCCACTGCCCTCGACCGGGACCCAAAGCGGCGCCGCTGCGTGACACGAACGATCACCTTCGCCGACGACAAGGAAAACATCCCCCCATGGGTTGACCAGCCGGTGGTATTCATTGACGAGCTTGTGATGCTGGTCCACGGGCAGTCCGAGGCCCCTGAGGTGCGCTCATGCCGACCTTTATGTCGCGCCTCCTCTGATGACATTCCTCTAGGCCACTACCGTGCCGGTCGCTACGACCACTGCACCACGCGCCTCGGCCGTCACCATGGCTGCGCTTTTCAGCATGCCCATCTCATCCACCAGCTCCACCGAGTCGCCCACTGCCTCAGCCAGTTTGACCATCGCTGCGTCCTCGGCTCCGATGACAACCGCGTCTTCGACTCCAGCGGTGGCTACTAGTACCGCGCACACCACGCCCTCAACTGATATTGCGCCCTTGACTCTCATTGCTACCGTCGAGACGCAGGCTACGTCCAACGATCTTCCGTCAAACGCCGAGTAATTTTCGGACGACTTTCTGCTATGCTGTTGTATTGTGTACTTGTAGCTGGCGTCGTTTCTTCTACTGAGGCTCTCTATACACGTATACTAACGATTCGTGAATACCGCTGCAAAGGACCACCATTACTCGGTGCAGCCGCGCTGAAGTTGAACGAGGGGGGAACAATGAGTCAATGAGATAACCGAGTCACTCATAATTGAGGGTAAGTGGAGGGCCTTCTCACTGCCAGCTCGTTTGATGCACAGATCATGGGCGCCTGGGAAGTTTTACTACCGCTCCGCCCGGGGTTCGGGCACATCGTTGTTCTGAAGTTCAACCGTGAGAAATTGGTCACGAGATCTGCTCGCTCGGATCCGGCTGCTGCCGTAATACTCGGTCCTCCTCAAGTTCAAGTGAGGCTCGTACTTGAGTATAGGTCCTTTGTGAAGATTTACGACTTTATGGAGTCTTTCCCGCAGTGCAGTCAGATTCAGCTAAAGGTCCATGAAGGAATGCGGTCTTGTGAGCTCTCGATATGGACAATTTGTGACATAGGCAGGCTACGAAGTAATGAGGGTGCGGCAGCGAAAGGCGTGCGATGGTGACGATGATGTACAGACATGAACAGAAGATCGTGTTGAGGTCGGTTGAACAGGGATGCTCTAGTCCTTCTTGGTCTTGTGCACGGAGCTCATTGCACGAAGGCGACTGGTGAAGCGCTTCACACGCGAAGGTTTCTAGAAGGGAAGACGTCGTTAGTCAACGACCAGACTTTGTATCAGCATCACATACCTTGGCCGCCAAAGGCGGGATCTGCAGAAGCATGCGGTCGGCAATGAAACGACTGCGCAATGAGAGCCGAGACACGAGAGTGGCCGTGACAGCGAAAACAGGCGCGCGTTGAGCCCAGGATATGCGCGCTCGCTGTAGTAGCGACAAGAGCTGAGAGGCGGCCCGTTGCGGTAGCTCTCGGCATCCTGCAGGTGAGCGAGTGTGTTATCGGCGCGCCATGCGCGTTCCCGACACTGGTGGTCGTATAAAGCGCGCGCTACGGGGCTGAGAGCGTCCCTGTACGAGTACACCTCCCGCGAGTGGTGCGAGCGTGCCTTCCTCCATGTCACGGGACTCGACAGGGTAGAGGAGGTCGGACGGGCTGAGGACGACGAGTACGAGCGGGGAGAGGCTTGTCTAAGTGGCGTTGTGGGGCCGGGATGCGTATATTCTCGAGGAATGTGCCGTTCTAGTAACGTCGAGGGGACACGGCGGCGCAAGGAGCAGGACTGAGAGGGCGAGTCGAGCCTGTGGCGAGGAGAAATAGACGCTCGCTCTCGGCTTGGTGCTGCCGCAGAAGGGCCAGGTCATGGGACGCGGCTCTTTCGCGTTCAAGCTGCTCGGCGTCCCCGCGCTAGGCGCTCGAGGCCTTACTCGTAGGTGATAATGGTCGTCTTCTGCATGACGCCAAGGAGGAGGTCGCCGAGGTGCTTGTGCCAAAGGAGGAATATGGGAAAGTCTAGACAGTGCGGTGAGAGCAGACGGTGGGGTGAGAAGTGGCAACCAGCAAGCCTCATTTACACGGAAAGGAGCGGTCGTACCATGCCACGAACTAGTACAAGCATCACTGCGACGGGTTTCTGGAACGGCTATGACCGTCATTGTGATTCGTCATGGATCCAGTTTTTGACCTAATTGGGGGCACAAATGCGTTGAACAATGGGAGAGCTTGAATGGAGTCATGAATGCATGGACCGAAAAGGCGAGCGGTATCGCGTGGTGATCTCGGCAATTACCGAAGGTTGTGCCGTCTCGCCATCACGCGTCACGATTTCTGCCACCGGCTCCCTGTTTTCGAAGACATTTGCTGCGAAGGCATGAAATCCTCACTACAGGGAAAATGTACGTTGATGCGAATATGTTACTTATGATGAAAAGGCTCAAGCAGGAATATATCATACAGTAGAACGCGTAAGCACCCTGCTCGAGCACGCCTCGTCGCTCGCTAGCGTAGACCGACTGCGAGCCGGGCCATTTCCCACCGCTCAAGAGGCAGCTCCCATATACTCCTGCATCTCTGAACTACTCGCCGAAGGTCAACGCATCGATGCAGAAATCCAGCGGCTCCACATCCTGCACGAAGAAATGAACACCCAACTTCGCGTTGTGCAATCCATGGTCGCACCGATCCGGCGGCTTCCGAACGAGATTCTGTCCGAGATACTCACGCTCGTTGTATGCAGCCGATGTCCGCACGAACGAGCGCGCGCCGCGCGGGATGTTGCTGCCGTCTGCACTATCTGGCGCGCGACTGCGCGCGACACGCGATGCCTGTGGACATGCGTCAATCTTTCGGCGGTCGCGACAACGGCTCTGGAGAGGCGTCTGGATCTACATTCAACGCTATCGAATGGGCTCTTGCTACATGTCTGTCAGACGCCTGGCATCCCCGCAGACGCGCAGCTGCACCATCTGCTTGCGCTCTTAACGGCATACACCATGAGATGGAATCAGCTGTCACTGTACATCAAAGACAGCCTTTGCTTAGGCGAAGCAATGCCCGACCTGCCCTCACTCGTCCGTGCCGATATCGTGCTTTTCAGCGGGGACCCATCGAGGGTTCTCTGGGTTCTTCGCGGTGCGCCAGCCCTACAGTCTTTGTCCATAAACCTGCAGTACCCCAACAGAATTTCACCTCGAATCTTTGTACCCGCTCTTCCGTGTCTCACTGCGCTAAATTTCGTCACCGATATCATCTTTTCCTCGGAGAGATATATCCTTCCGGTGCTGCGAGGCTGTGCAACAACGCTCCAGCAATTAGTCCTGTCGTATAGGGACGGTACGACAAGTTTGCCTTCAGAAGGCCCATCTACCCTCTTCCCAGCGCTACTCAGCCTCGAAATGCACTACAGCGCACCTCGTATTCTCGCCCTCATGGATACCCCCGTGCTCGAGACTATCGCCATTCGCAACTATACCGATCGCAACACACCCATTGGCGCCTCGCTTCGGCATATTCTCGAGCTATCAACACCACGTATTCGCACTCTCGAATTGCACGGCGTCTACGGCTCCGCGCCTGGCAGCGAGGAGTTCATATTCTGCCTCGAGCGACTCGATGGGTTGACAACGCTCGTCGTTGCGGATACGTGGCAGGAACATATGATGATGAACTGGCCCATCCTGGCCCGGATGACCTGCTCGGACTACCGCCCGCCGATACTACCCGCACTCACGACGCTGAGTCTGCATTACGGCAGAACCGAGCACCGCGTGCCGGACGAATTCGCACGGGTCCTGCGTGTCATGCTGCGGTCCAGGTCGTCGCGGAGGGTGGTCTATGGCCGCACGGTGGAGGCGCTGCACCACGTAGATACCGATCTGTGGGACGATTACATCGACTTGGAGGTCGGCTCGGTGGACGCCTGATTGCTACAACGGTGCGCGAGGTCAGTATCACGCCTTCAGTGACTCGTTATTGACACTCTATAGGCCAGGCGAATGGATGGGCGCGTTCTCGGACAAAGGAGGACACGTACGGTAGAAGGCCCTGCGTGCGGCTCGATAATACCATGATTTATTAAGCCCAAGAATGTTATGTGACTCGTTTGCTTCCTCCACTCTCATCATCATCTTCGCCCTTCCTGCTAGCTTTTCAGGCTTTCCAGATCATCCCTCGTCTGTGGTCCATTTCAAGTCGATTTTTGCTCTGCAGACCCCCACTCTACTCTTATACAGCTGTAATTACACGTAACATCTTCACAAGATCAATAGACGACGATAAACTGCAGGCTGTTCTTCATTCATCGCGGCCGTGCCGCTCTAGGCTAGGCGCGCTTTACTCGCTGGATAATGCGATTACTTATAGCCAACCTACTCACTCTCGTCTTGCGCACATTGATGCGGACGCATGGAGGAAGCGTCAGAGCGTTGAGACTCTGACAACGCACTAGAGCCGCGTGCCACAAAGTTAAGCACTGCGCCAAACCCGAACGTAGGTCACGCCTGACACGTGCCCGCGCCAGCCCGTCGACAAGCCTGCACAAACACCGTACACGACGTTGCTCTTGAGTCCTGCTTCCATCACCATGCCGTCTCGCTGACCTCTTTCTTTACTCCCTTGACGCGCCGGAGATTTCTCGAGCATCGGTTGAGCGCCGTCGCATATGGGCGCGACGTAGCCGTTACAGTGGGGACGCCGAAGGAGCAACACGATCGGGTTTTGTTTATGTCATGGGTGCACGGTGCGTGGCTGCGTTCTCGGTGGTTCTTGACGTTGACTGCTGCGCCGTAGGGTATTTTCCAAGAGACTCTTCTACGTAGAGCACGATTGGAGCTCTGAAGACGCGGCTCTTACGATTGGCGACCTTCCCGCTCGCAGGCTCTCGCGCGATTGCGCTGTACGTGTTGACCTCACGTCGTTTGTTCGATACTCTATCGATATCATAGATATGCAATATCACTTCTATGTGTCCCTACCCACACCATGCCCTCACACCATAGCCCGGGCGTCCGGCGTAGTAGCAGTCAAGCAACGCCTGCTTTACAGCTCAGAACATCATAAGCGCATCTTCGTCACTCTCCCAAAGACGCGCCAATCTACTCCATACTCCTATCAAAGAGAACTGAATGAGCGGTGTCGAAGGCGACGAACTGAGGGAGATGAAGGTCGGGGTTCGTCAGGACTCAGACAGTTTGTGGCGGTAGGTGGAGCTAATCGCGTGGTCCCGCCTTTCGCCGCGGCTTCCGAGGATGACCGCTCCTCCTACCAACATGACAACCACATCACATTCATTCGGTACGTGTACCTTCGTCTCGGCATTGACCTTGCACTGAAGGCAACCTAGTTCCGCGACTGGAGCGCAACAGCATCTTGCTCGAACATGCGTCAACGCTCGCCAGTATAGACCATCTGCGCAACATGGCTTTCCCGCTTCCTGAGAAAGCCGCGCCTGTACACGCCCTCGACAAAGACCTGTCGGCGGAGATCGAACGTTTGGACGCCGAAATGCGGCGCTTACACGTCCTGCGCGAAGAAGTGCAGATTCAGCGAAGCATCGGCCGATCCATGTTCGCGCCCATCCGGCAGGTTCCGGCCGAGGTCTTATCCAACATCCTCGCGATTCTCGTACTAGGCGAGCCAGCCCACGAACAAGCGAAGGCCGCACGAGCAGTCGCCTCGGTCTGCCTGTTTTGGCGCACGACGGCGCGTGACACGCGGGCCCTGTGGACGCGCGTCAATTACGCGACTGCCCCGACAGGTACTATGGAAAAGCTGTTGGACATGCACGCGCGTCTCGCCGGAGGATTGCCTTTGCGTATATGCCAAGAGCCAGGAGTCTACGCTGATGCTCAGCTGGCGGAGGTGATGAAGCAGCCCTCGACGCGTACCGCGCAATGGCATGGGCTCTCCTTGCACGTCAATGGCGAAGCGTCCGGTGCGACGGCACCCCTGGACCTAACGTCCCTCCTCCATGTCAACATCACCATTAGCAGCGCCCGTGCGGACTCCTTGTCATTCCTTGCCAACGCCCCAGCACTTCGCCAAGTCTACGTTCAATTCGAGAGTCCTGGAATGCCGCTGCAGCTGGAGATGCCGGCGTTTCCTAGCTTGACAAGCCTTACGTTCGTCGACCACCACGGGCACTGCGTGGAACAATTCATCCCGGCGCTCCGCACCTGCGCGGCGTCGCTTCAACGGCTGACCCTCTCAATCCTCGATCGCGCTGGAGACTTTACCCCGTCGGACATGGGCCCGCTCGTCTTCCCGTTACTGTCAGAGATAGTGCTGCAAGGCGATGCATATCGTATCCTCTGTTATGCGAAGGCGCCGTCGCTGGAATCCATCGCATTCAAGCACATTCACAGCCGCACAAGCAGACCCTTCGTGTCGCTGCTGCGGCTGCTGGTTTCCTCGACGCCCCCCATACGCGCGCTTGCGCTGACGGACGTTCACGGCCACGACAACGACGCGCTCGTGCGCTGCTTTGGGCACCTCTCCGGGCTCGAAAGCCTTCACGTGGAAGACACAATGGCGTGGTGCGTGATGGGGCACACAGTTCTTTGGAGTATGACGATCTGCCACTCGGAGCGAGCGCCGCTCTTGCCCGCCCTCACGACGATGCATCTGCAGTACCAGCGGCCTCGGATGCCAATCTGCATCTGCAAGACGGCGCGCGAGATGCTGGCATCACGCGCTACGGAGAGGGTCGTAGCTGGGTGCACGGTGCGCGCGCTGCGAGATGTGGAGACCAACTTGGATGAGCAGATGCGCGTTGTTGATGACTGGGAAATCGTCATGCGAGACAGAGGTATATTGTTCATCTGAGATGTATGTTCTGGTAGAGCTAACCGTCATTGACTTCAGAACATTTCAACGCTTGCTTCGGGTTACAGTCATGATGTTGAGCGTCGTAGCGTCGATACGTTAGAAGATAAGCGAAGCGGATGCGCATCTAATCCCTTTGAATCTAAACCATGCACCCGCGGCATCATGCCAAGTTGCGCGCCGATGTATATGTAACTTGTTAATGTAAGTTCAGTAAAGCGAACATTGATCACGTGATGTTTTGGTAGGTGTACCGTGTCGATCGTGAGAACTGTGCGTTTGGCTTTGCAACGAATCTTCAACTTTCTACTTTCGAGGCGTTCAGTCACCCGGCAGCCATCCCGTCGCTTCGCTTCTGCAGCTCCTCGCATACTCGGCGCCACATATCCACACTCTCGAGTTGCACGACACCCTCGTTCTCGAAAGCGCTCGCTACCTTCATCCGTTCTTTCTAACGACTCGACAAGCTCGCCAGTCTCACTGCTGTATATACAGAGATATGGCCTGTGATGGACTGCGACGTCCTTACCCGGATGATCTGCGCGGAGGATCAGCAACCTGTCCTTCCTGCGCTCCCGATGCTGAGCCTGCACTGATGGATTCGAACACGGGCGCAAGATAGGATCTAGGCTGCTGTATGCGCTGCGGAAAGTGCAGCGATCTAGGGCCGAGCGCAAGGTCGTCCGCGGCTTCACCGTGGGAGCACTGCTCGTTGTGGAGAGACCAATATGGAGGTCAACGTGAGTGATGACTGACGGGCGGAGACAAGACGCGAGGGTGAGTACATTCGTCACTGTTCCATTTCCTGTGTTGAAGTTGATGGCAGGGTAGGGCTCTTCGGCGCGTTTCATCCACATGGAGGTCAACTTGGCGTGTAGGAGTATCGGTCGCCGGCGGCGCATTGCGTAGATTTTGTGGAGGCGGTGTGGAGAAGGACTCGTGCTATAGCCTTCACGGCAGCCCAGGACGCCACGAAAGACATTTTAGTGCGTTGCCGTTGCCGATACCGTTCGCTTTGCTGATGGAAATCTTCTGATCCAGACATGTAATCCGTCCTATTGTTCTTCTTTTGTCTGTTGATAGTTTGATGCAGCTGGCCATCGTTCCGTGATTGTAAGATCATTCACTGTTTGGAAAGCTAATAGCGCTGGGGCCAGGCGACGTGTCCCTCGTGGACGGACCGTGGACATGGCACCTTTATAGCTGCTTTCACGTTTCGCTTCACTCACTCTCTGTTCCCATCATCTCTTCCCCTCTAGACTTTGCACGCCGAGTCCATCCCCGCCCTGCAGAGAATTTGTGGCCGTTCCGCACGGCCAAATCGTAACAACGGGGCTTTGCCACAAAATGTCCAATCCTGTCGATGATCCCGACGACGTCGACCGCCACAAAGTCAGCCGAGCTGTCGCAAATTGGAGGGAGAGAAACGCACGCCTGGCTTCTGTCAAGCCGCCCGCCGCCGCCTCAAAGATGTCGAGCCCCGCAATTATGCAGCCGCACGCGGGGTCGCAGCACAGACGCGCAACGGAGGTCGGCGAGGCGCGAGTGAGCCGAGCCGAGAAAAACACTGTACCATTTCCAGCTGAATATGCTGCATCGGGTGCGCGCCCGGCTCGCCGGCGGGCGGGACTGCCGGCGAAACAAAGTTCAAACAGGCGTGCACATGCGCAGAGTTGCCCTATACAGCCGTCTTCAAGTTCGATCTCTCTGCCTCGTCCGTTGATGCCGCGTGCCGATCGACTACGCTCACAATCGCACCCCAGAGGGTCATCGGTGCCAGTAAGCGAAGGGAATTATCTTCCTCGGCGGCGGACTTCATCTGTGAGTGGCGGACATGCTCTGTGTTACGAGCCGGGATCCACGCTAATTGCATAGTGTCTATCCACCCAGTCCTTAATGCGCTCCGAGACGCCCACTCAGAAGAAGTCTCTCTTCCAACGCTTGAGATCCATTTTCGGTCCGGCAAGGTCATCACGCCGGCGCTGGTACCATCTGCGATTCGGAAAGCGCCACAATATTCGACCTCAGTCCGGGATGGCCACCCGTGTTGATTCGGAATCGGGAAGCCAAGAGCAGCATGCCAGTGGTCAGGAAGCTCACAATAGAGGACAACGCTACCTTCACAACCGCCATGCCTCTCGCGCCGCAGATGAGCATTCCTCACGCCGAGAGACGACAACACGCTGGACTAGGTCTGACTCTCACGCACGTGAAAGAGAGCGCTGAAGACTGAGCAGTCTCGCAGTCGTCGTCGCGAGCGGTCTCGCAGTTCTAGTGAACGATCTCGCAACTCTAGTGAGTGGTCTCGCAGGCATCACCGTGAACGACGAGCAGCCCGGGGGAGGGGCAGTTGAACTTGTCGTTGTTGATCATTCTCCAATTACTTATGTCGGTTAAGTATACTTACATGTATACTCTCAAACATCATCCTCAGTGTCCTAAGATTCAAGGAATAATGCATCGCTGAAGTAGCGAGAGGCGCAGGATGAACTTTCGCGCCGGTCAGAAGATCAACATACTGCACGTGATTGTCGGATCAAGCCGATATCAACACGACACAACAAAGAGAACGCGTCGACCGGCTTTTGTCCGCAACGATCATCTGAATACTCATATCTTCTCGTCGACTATCCCGAATGGACCCAAGGTAGGGCTTATGCAGAGCGACGGATTGTTGCCCATGCTTAATATCAGATCCAAGACAATGAAGCGCTCTGAGCAAGCTGTATGCGCTCCCGGTGCTTGGGAGGGGAAGCGATCTGCTCCGGACGACACGCCTGTCTACAGGCTCCCATACGAGATTCTTTCCGAGATATTTCTCACCTTCCTCTCTGGAGCTCCGAAACAAAAGTGGATCCGCCTCGCCAGCAGCACGATCGCCTGTGTATGCGCGGTCTGGCGCGCCGCTGCACTGAACACGCCCCAACTCTGGCTGCACATCAACTGGCTCGACGTCTGCAACACGCCTCAACTCATTCATGCTCAGCTACTTCGCTCACGCGGTCTGCCGATCCACCTTATTGCTATCGCGTTCAACGGCCGCGACGACCAGCAACTCATTAAAGCGCCCTTAACGAACCTGGGTGTCTGCTTGCCGCGCTGCAAGTCTCTTACCCTGCGAATTACATATCAGTTTCTTGCGCGAATCCCGCCGCTTGACTTGCCCTTCCTCCGCAACGTTCATCTTACCATCCGACGCCGTCTGCCGCGACAGAGCGCGCTCGATTTCCTCGCCCATGCACCACAGCTGCGCCGCCTATCCATCAAAACCAGTTCTGATGGCTTACTCAAGACTGTCCGCCTTGCCGAACGTCCCACCGTGACTACCCTAGTGCTGTCTCTAACCGATGCGCATCCTATCATCTTCTACTTGAGGCTGATCGGGGACTGTGCGTCGACGCTCGAACAACTCTTCATCGACACGCAAGCGCGCTGCGACGAAGTCGGACAGGTCTCGCACCCGAAAACGCACCGCTACACGCTGCTCCCCAGACTCACTCGTGCCGACCTCTCTTCGTACACGCATCTGCTTCTTCGGTTCATCACCGCACCTTGCCTCAACCACATCTCCCTCAGCAGAACGAACCTCTCGCAGAAAGGCGGCGACCCCTTCGCGTCTCTTCTCCCCTTCCTCGGCTCGGCGAACGTCGTGGAGACGCTCGAGCTGCGCTCGGTCTGGATGTCGCCGCATTTCCTCCCTTGCGTGAAGAAGCTGGGCGGCGTCACCGCGCTGATGGTGGAGGAGAACCCGGACTCGAAGCCATTGATGAGCGTCGAGATGATGCGCCGGATGATAGCCTGGGACGACGACTCTGCGCCTCTCTTCCCGCAGCTGGACTCGATCTGTGTGCGGTACGGCGCGGCCTACGATATGCCGGACATGCTGTCGGGTCTATGGTTTGACTTTGCGGTATCGAGGACGGAAGACAAGGTATGCGAAGGGTCGGGAGTCGCCGTCAAGCTACTGCACGATTACGATTTGGATTTCAGTTGGGGATAAAGAGGCGATTATACCTCTATTCGAGCCCGACGAAGCCGCATGCATATTTTCTTGGTACGAAGCTTCATGATAGCTGACACGTATTGACACACCCTGTACACTGCTTAGAGTTACGATCTTCAGCTACCGTCCGTCGACATCACTGACAATTTTCACCTGTTCGACATGCGTGCATCGTGCCGTCAGAACAGCGATAGCCTCCGGACCAAGCAATGCCAAACTTTGTATGGGGTTTCCTCTTTCTTCATGACCTGGCGTGCTTTTCATTGACCTGCCTGGATATTCATTATCGCATCTCATCCACCAAGTGAATGCGATACCGGAAGCGCCTATCAGGCCAACCGTGACGCTTTTAGAGACCATCAATGTTTCTGCCGCGCAGGTTGAAGTCTGAGTCTCGAATCGCACTGTACAGAATTTGTGAGCACTCCGTCCGTCGTCGCAAAACGCATCTAATGACTTTCATCTTGATGAATAGCGAAGCGCTGGCTCCTCCTACTGCCGGAGACGTCCAGACAAGCGCCATGCGATGATTGGTTGTAAGAACTCAACGGTTCGACCGGAATGCCGCGCGGCGTGTCATCGTCGCGAGGTCCTGATGAGTCCGTACGCCTTACTTCTCTCATCGCCTTCTTCAGTCTTCGGACTTGACGCGCAGAGGCACGCCGCGCTGATCAACATAGGCTTTATTCTCGGAGAAGGCGCGTCTCCCTGCCCTTGGTTACGCCGATACTAGCGCCACACTGAATCTCATACACTCCCCGTCTGCCGATCCTCTGACCTGGAGATACAATTTCATACCGGGTTCCAGGGAGCCAGATGACCGTCTGCACAGACCTGACCGGCAGAGAAATCGAGGAAAGAACACCGGCGGCTCTATCATCACCGCTCGTGGCTTTATGAACCTTGGTTGCGTGGTCCTGCTCGCGTTGGTCGGTTTTTTGTGAGCGTCGCGACCCATCCCATTTCACAAATCTTATTTTCACAGCGCCGGATACCCTCTGGTGATATACGCGTCCGGAGAGACGGTGCCGTCCAAGTGGCAATGACGGTCAGTGGCCGTTAAGTCTTTATGAGGTCTGTTCTTTGACCTTCTTCCAGGTTTCAGCGCTCAGCCTCAGCAGCATCAACAGGAGCGGTCAGGTTCGTCCCCTAAGCATACTCGCGATACCCCTCGTTCATCGTCAAGCCAGGTACCCGTTGTGGAGGACCCATCGACCCCAGACAGGCACACCCGATGATGTGGAAATTAAGACGGGTTGGACGAGCGACGGAGAGTTCGCGCTCGTCTTCTTCAACGAGTTCAACAGGGACGACTGGACGCGCTCTGCCCCGGCGACGAACCTTACTGGGAGGCCATCTACCTGCACTCCTGCGGGTACGCTCCCTCTCTCATTCTGCTCGTGTTCTACCCCGCTGACTGCCACGACTTACAAGAAGAACGATCTGAAATGGTATGACCCGGGATCCGTACGTCCATCTTCACTCGATATCTGACCTGCCAGACCATCACGAACGGCGGCGCACACCTCGTGTCATTGTCGCAGAAGGCAAAGATGGAGCATTCCATGCCATCTTTTTCGACTTTCGCAGTGGTCGTATAGCTATGGTGAGCAGGTCGTTGTATTCGTCGTACCGCGCTCGCGATCCAAGCAGCCGTGATACTTAGCTCATGGACCGCACAGACGCGATGGCTCATGGACCGCACAGACTCCTGCGATGTCGGCACGATGCCTAACCAGACCAGAAATGGTTTCCCGATAGCCGCTACTGAAGACGGCGGCGCGAGCTACGACGGCGTTTTATGTGAGTGCTGCGCATGCCTTGCCTTCTAACCCGCTCATAGCATACCAACTCGGACAGCGCCTCTCACGATGCACCCTTTCCGGGCACTAACCATCCTGGCCCTGTGCACGCGGACGGGACGTACGTCGGCCTGAGATTAGTGTATTTGAGGATGCGACGCGTGCAGGTTCGAGGATGCGACTCGAAGCAGGTTCGAAGGTGCGACTCGACGCAGGTTCAAAGGTGCGAGTCGAAGCAGGTTCGAGAGTGCCCTTCCGCTCGGGTGGTATATGCCGATTCGGGTCGGGTGGCTAAAGTCGATTCAGATCGGGTGGCATATGTCGCGCCAGCTCATCATCCCCAGCCCATATCGACGCCAGCTCGGTGTCCTAGTCGTGCGAGAGGGAACGATACGGTTTTATTAGGGCGTCCGGGATGCAGGGCTGGCACCGTGTCAGCATACCATGCATCAGCGCTCACAGTGGGATTCTACTTACCTGGATTCTACGCCGAGGCAAAACATAACGGGCGATACGTCCTAGGACGGGCAATACGCCCCAGGACGTAGTCAACAGACAGTTTCTGCAACCACAAAGCGTCGGACCAGCAGGTCGGATCTTGCGTCGGTTTGCATACTTGGTGACACGCACAGGAGACAGTTGTTGCGATAATATCTGACCTTGAGGGTGATTATATCTGACCTTGAGGGTCATGATACCCGACTTTGAGGGTTATTTCTTTGGCTTTGTTACTCATCCTCCTTGGTCACATCGATCATCTTCTTTACCGTTCCTCTTCTTTGGCTTTGTCGCTCATCTTCGTCGTCCACACCCTTCATCTTTGTCGTCCACGCCGTTCATCTTCTCTGGATTTGTCGCTCATCATCTTCGCCCACACCCTCGGTTTCCCCCTACCACGTCCCTTTTGTCCCTCCTACCGCGTCCCTCACACTCCGCGCATCCCTGCTGATTTTCTCTCGATTGTATTGCTCGTTTTTTTTCAAAACCCCTGTTGGTCATCTCTCTTCGCTCATCTGCCTCGTCGCTTTTCTATCTTGTCGATCGTCTTTCCTGTCGCTCATCTCTCTCGTTGCTCATTTCATCGTCGCTCTTCTCCCTCATTTTTTCTCCCGATTGCGTCACTCGTCTGCCTCGTCGCTCGTCTTCTCCGGATCCGGTGCTCGTCTTCCCCGTTACTCGCCTTCCCCGTTGCTCAGCTCATATCCTCCGCCACTTCTCGCTCATCTTTCTCGCTCATCCACACCACTCACCTCTCACCATGATTGTCGCAGAACAGAACTGCTACCGACTCGAGCCCAGACTACTTTCGACTTCAGTCGGATCACTGACTTGAGTCCGACTGTCTACGGCGTTAAGTGCGTCCCGGGCTTCGACGGCGGGGTACGCCGTCCCGGGTCTCGATGACGCGGTACGCATATTTCTTCTCTCCAGCGTTGTTTCTTCTCTCCAGCGTTGTGTCTTTTATCCGGCGCTGTGGCTTCTGTCAGGCGTTGTGTCTTATCCGGCGTCGTGTCTGTTCTCTGGCGCTGATTCTTCTCCCACGTTCCTCATCTATGGCGTCGTTTTTTCTCTTCAACGACACACGGCGCTAACAAATCTCCAGCGGTACATGCCATCCTGTTTCAACGAGCGAGCTAGCTGCATCTTGAGTAGGCCGTCTCGCGTGCTATTTTGCCACTACCAATATTTTGTTATTACCGCTCATCCCCCTCGTTCTTTGTCCCTTCTTCTTTACGCCTTTTTCTCTAACCCTTCCTTCATACCTGGTTCTCCCTTCCTCTTCATCCTCTTCCCTGCCTCTTTACCCTTTTCTCCTTCGCCTACGCACCCGCTCACCCGCCACTCCTCGTGCCCTCGTCCTGACTCCTCGTGCCTTCGTCCTGACTCCTCCGTCTTTCGCGCCTTTGATCTTGTTCCTTCGTCCTCGTTCCCCGGTCTTTGACCTGTTGTCAGCTATACTCTCTCCGCCTTCGTGTGTCCTCTCTCCACCTTCGCATCCTGCCTCCGTCTTTGCATCCTCTCTGCCTTCGTATCCTCTCTCCGTCTTCGTGCTTCCGCTTCCGCCTTCGTGCGACCTCTCCCCGCCTTCTTATCCTACCTCCTTTCCCGCGCCGAGTCCTCGTTCGTGTATAGCTTCCCTCGTTCATGGACGCATCTCCCTCGTTCATGGACGCATCTCTTGGTCATGCACTCCTTCCTCGTCCGCGTGTACCCTCCCTTGACGGTGTATACCTTTCCCTCATTCGTGTTGTATCCTGCCTCCGCCTTCGTACCCCCCTTCCCCGTTCGTATCCCCCTTCCCTCATTCGTACACCGTCCCCCCATTCGTGTACCACTTCCCGCCTTCGTTCCCCTGCCTCCTCTGATCGTGTACACCTTGAGCTGTTCGTGTCTACCTCACTCTCGTCCGTGTCTACCTCACCCTCGTCCGCGTCTACCTCACCCTCGTCCGCGTCTACCTCACTCTCGTCCGCGTCTACCTCATTCTCGTTCGTGCATACCTTTCCTTGTCCGTGCCCCGTTCGTGTATACCTTCCCTCGTCTTCGTATCCTCTCTCCCCCTCGTCCGGCGCCCTTGACGGTGTACGCCTCCCTTGCGTGTGTATACCTTCCCTCGATCCGTGTACCCCTCTCCCTCGATCCGTGTACCCCTCTCCCTCGATCCGTGTATACCCGGGCTTCCCTCATTCGTGTATACCTTTTCCTCCTTCGTGCCCTCCTCTCCTTCATTCGTGAAACCCTCACTCTCATTCGTGTTGTACCTCACCCTTGTTCGTGTTGTACCTCACCCTTGTTCGTGTTATACCTGCATTTGTCCATGTAGTCCTCGTGGGCGTAGCGCGTAGACGCTATGAAAGGGTAGTGCATAGACGCTATAGATACCGTAGTGCGTAGACGCTATAGATACCGTAGTGCGTAGACGCTATGAAAATGATATCAGAGCGTTAGGCGCTGTCATAAGTGTACGCTAGTCTCCCGCAGTGTACTCTGTAAGTGATGATGATATTGACGTGCATCAGGCTATCCGAGTGTACCATCAAGCTGATATCCTGAGTGTACCATCAAGCTGATATCCTGAGTGTACCATCAAGCTATCACACTGAAGTGTACTCAATCTGTCCGAGTGTACTCACGCGCACGTTCTCCCAGGTCTGCAAGCGCATGTCCTCCGTCCCGCCGCGCCTCTTCCCCTCTCCCCTCCCCAACGCCTCCCCCGCCGCGCCTCCGCCCGAGCGCGCAAGCGCCTCGCCCTTCGCCCTCTTCGCCCTCTTCGCCCTCTTGGCCCTCTTCGCCCCACGGCGACTCTTCAGGTAGCCGTGGCCCCCGACTCTTCAGGTAGCCGTGCCTCCTGCATCGAGGGCAGTCGCCCTCCTCCGGCATCGTGGGCAGTCGCCCTCTTCCTACATCGACGGTAACCGCCCTCCTCCTACATCGACGGTAACCGCCCTCCTCCTGCATCGACGGTAACCGCCCTCCTCCTACATCGACGGTAACCGCCCTCCTCCTGCATCGAGGGTAGCTGTACGTCGGTGTCGAGGTTAGCTGTACGTCGGTGTCGAAGAGGGCGCCGGGCGTACGTCGGTGTCGAAGAGGGCGTCGGGCATGGAAGAGGAGAGGGCGCCGGGCGTACGTCGGTGTCGGGGAGGGCGTCGAGGGCATCGAAGAGGGGAGGGGAGGGGACGGAGGGAGGAGTCGCGTGGATGTAGGAGGCGGGCGTCGAGGGCGTCGGGCGTGGAAGAGGGGAATGGGGGGAGGAGAGAAGGGTGCGAGGGGACGGAGGGAGAGGGCGGGGGAAGGGTGTTGGAGGGAAGGGAGGTGGAGGGAAGGGTGCGAGGGGACGGAGGGAAGGGAGCTAGAGGGAGAGAGAGGGTGGGGGAAGGGGGCAGAAGGGGTGGACGCGTCCGGCAGCTTCTCTCCTCCTCCTCCTCCTCCTCGCCCTCCTTTGCCTCCTCCTCGCCCCCAGACGCCCCCAGACGCCCCTAGACGCCCCCAGACGCGCCCCAGACGCTGCCCCTCCCCTCGCCCCCCCAGGACGCGCGTGCCCACTCCCACCCTCGCCTCCTCGTCCTTCGCCCTCCTCGCCCAGACGCGCCTCCCTTTCCCGCCGCGCCCTCCCGCCCCCAGCCCAGACGCGCTGTCGCCCCCCCCAGACGCGAGCCCCCAGACGCGCTGTCGGCTGCCCCCTAGACGCGCCCCTCGCCCCCCTAGACGGCGCCCTAGGCCCCAGGCCTCGCGCCCCCCTAGACGCCCCTAGGCTGCCTCGCCTAGACGCGCGGATCCTCCCCAGGTCCCTCCCGAGCTCGCAAGCCCCAGACGCGCCCCCAGACGCGCGACGCCCCAGGACGCACGACGCCCTCGTCGCTCTCGCCCGTAGACGCGCCCAGACGCCCCCAGGACGCCCGTCGCCCCCCAGACGCGGCTGTCGGCCCCCCAGACGCCTCGCCCCCTAGACGCGCCCAGACGCCCCTCCTCGCCCCAGACGCGCGCCGCGAGGCCCCTAGACGCGCGAGGCCCCAGACGCGCGAGGCCCCCAGACACGCCTACGCCTCTAGACGCGCGAGGCCCCTAGACGCCCCACGACGCGCCCGTAGACGCCTAGGCTGCCTCGCCCGACGCCACTAGGCTGCCCTCGCCCTAGACGCGAGGCGAGGCGCCTCCAGACGCGCGAGCCCCCCGGACGCTGCCTCGCCCCCAGACGCGAGCCCCCCAGACGCGCGAGCCCCTAGAACGCGCCCGGCTGCTGTCGCCCCCAGGACGCGCTGCCCTCTCCCCTCTCCCCTCGCCCCCGACGCCCCTCGTCGCGAGGCCCCCTAGACGCGACGCGAGGCCCCAGACGCCCCCGACGCCTCGTCGCCCCCTCTCGCTCTCGTCGCCCCCCCCTCGCCCCTCGCCCGCCCTCCCTCGCCCCCCTCCCGACCTCGCCTCTCCCGCCGCCCAGAACGCGCGCTGCCCCACTGGACGCGCATCGCCCTCGCCCCTAGACGCCCCCCCCCAGACGCGCCCGGCGACGCGAGGCGAGGCCCCCCCCAGGACGCGATGCGAGGCCCCACTAGTCGCGCGAGCCCCTAGACGCGCGAGCCCCTAGACGCGCGAGCCCCTAGACGCGCGAGCCCCCAGTACGCGCTGCCTCGCCCCCAGGACGCTGCCCCCAGAACGCGGCCCGACGCCCCCAGGACGCGCCCGGCCCCCGACGCTCCTCTCCCCCTAGCCCCCCTTCCCCTCTCCAGAGCCTACGCCCTGGACGCCCGGCGGCTGTCGCCCCTAGGCCCTAGACGCGCTGCCTCGCCTCGCCCCTAGACGCGCGAGCCCACTAGACGCGACTCGAGCCCCCTAGACGCGCGAGCCCACTAGACGCGTGAGCCCCCCAGACGCGCAGCGCCCCTAGACGCGCCCGGCGGCCCCAGACGCGACGCGACGCCCGCGGCCCCAGCCCCTCTCGCCCTCGCCCCTAGACGCGCCCGGCGGCTCCTCTCCCGCCCCCCCAGACGCCCTCTCGCCCCCAGGACGCGCGAGGCCCCTAGACGCGCCGCGAGGCCCCCAGACGCGAGGCGAGGCCCCCAGACGCGCCGCGCCCGGCGGCTGTGGCCCCCAGGACGCCCCCAGAGCCTACGCCCCCTCTAGACGCGCCTCGCCCCCAGACGCACGAGGCCCCTAGACGCGCGAGGCCCCAGGACGCGCGAGCCCCACTCGTACGCGAGGCGGCTGCCTCGCCCTCGCCCCTCTCCCTTCTCCCGCTCCCGCCCCTAGACGCGCGGCGAGGCCCCTAGAACGCGTAGGCTGCCTACGCCCCCAGGACGCGCGAGCCCCCCCTCGCCCCCTAGGCTGCCCCCGGACGCCCGGCGAGGCCCTAGACGCCCTCTCGCCCCCTCTCCTCTCCCGTCGCCCTCTTTCGCCCCCCGTCCCCTCTCCCCTCTCCCCTCACCTCTCGCCCTTCTCCTCCTCCTCCTCCTCCTCCTTCACTAGACGCGAGCCCCTAGACGCGAGCCCCAGGACGCGCGAGCCCCCCTAGACGCGCTTCGCCCCTAGCCCTTCGCCCCCAGACGCGCCCTCTAGACGCCCCCCATCGCCCTCTCGCCCCCAGACGCGCCCCCAGACGCGCCCTCTAGACGCGCCCAGACGCCCTCCCCAGACGCGCCCCCCAGACGCGAGGCGGCTGCCTCGCCACTAGACGCGTAGGCTCGCCCCCCCCCTAGACGCGATGCCTCGACCCCTAGGCTGCCTCGCCTCCACCCCCCCCAGACGCCCCCAGGACGCGCGAGGCCCCTAGACGCGCCCCTAGACGCGAGGCCTCGCCCCCAGACGCTCACCTCTCCCGCGTCTCCCGACCTCGCCCTTCGCCCCTAGGCCCCCTCTCGCCCCCAGACGCGACTCGCCACTAGACGCGACGCCCCTTGCCCCCAGGACGCGCTGCCTACGCCCCCCCAGACGCGGCTGCCTCTAGACGCGATGCGAGGCCCCAGACGCGGCGGCTGTGGCCCAGACGCGGCGAGGCCCCAGACGCCCCTAGACGCCCCCCACTAGACGCCCGGCCCCCCAGACGCGCGAGGCCCCAGACGCGCTGCCTCGCCCCTAGACGCCCTAGCCCGCTTTCCCGACGCGCGACGCTCCCGATGCGCCTCTCGTACGCGCGTGCCCACTCCCACCCTCGCCTATAACGCACCAGTACGCGGCGGCGTGCTCGGCGTCCTAGTATGCGTGGTGGACGGTGGTCGTCGTCTGGGTACGCGAGGCGTGCTCGGCGTGCCCGAGCTGGCGTGTTCACGAGGATGGATATGCGAGGGGTTCGCATCGGGGTGCTCATCGTCGTGGAGGGTGGTGCTCGGCGTGTTCACGAGGATAGGAGACGTGTTCATGAGGACGGGAGGCGTGTTCACGGGGATGGGTATGCGAGGGGTGGGTATGCGAGGGATGGGTACACGTCGGCGTGCTCGTCCTAGTACGCATCGGGGTGTTCACGGGGATGGGTATGCGAGGCGTGTTCACGGGGATGGGTATGCGAGGCGTGTTCGTACGCGGCGGCGGCGTGTTCACGAGGATAGGAATTGTACGCATCGGGGTGGTCATGAGGATGGGAATCGTACGCGTTTCCGTGGCGTCAGCGAGCTGGCTGAGTCGAGGGGCGAGGGGTGGTAGAGGTGACGTGTGAGGGGTGGTAGAGGTTGGCGTGCTATGCACGGTGGGGGCTATGCACGGTGGGGGGCTATGCACGGTGGGGGGGCGGTGGAGGTCGACGCAGGGCTCTTGGGAGGGATGAGCATGGAGTTTGCGGGACGGGCATGCGGTTTGAGGGCGGCGTGAGCATACACCTGTTCGATAGCCGGATGCGCCTGTTTGATTGTCAGGCGGCCTGTTCGATCGTCAGGCGGCCTGTTTGATCGTCAGGCAGTGCAGGAGAGCGATGACCAGCGCACGCACCGCTGTATGCACCCTCTGCAAGCGTGCTCCTAGTCAGCGCCCTCTCCAAGCGTGCGGCTAGTCAGCGCCCTCTTCAAGCGTGAGCCTCCAAGACAAGCCGCAAGGCGTGGAGCAGGTTCGATCAGGGAGGTCTCAGGTATGTGACGAGGTTGAAGGTCGCGACGAGGTTGAAGGTCGCGACGAGGTTGAAGGCGGCGAGGAGTGCGGCTAGAAGCACGGCAATCGGGAGAGGAAGCGTGGCGGGCGAGGAAGCATAGCGATCGGGCGAGGAAGCGTGGCGGGCGAGTCGTCGTAGTTCATGACGCGGATAGCGGTGTCAAGCACGCGGAGAGTGATATTGAGCACGCGGAGAGTGTTGTTGAGCACGCCGATAGTGTTGTTGAGCACGCCGAGAGTGATATTGAGCAAGAGCCCCAGTCATCGACAGACCGCAGGAGGCAAGGGCGATGTCATGTCCGACTCATGATGCAAGATGCCCGACAGCGGACTCGGCATAACGGCCCGAACGCGCGATCACGATCGTCTCGCCACCACTGCCGTCTGCCGCGCCCCTTCCACTCCCTGCGTCGAAGCTCCCACTCCCGGCATCGAGGCTCCCACTCCCGGCATCGAAGCCACACTCTCGGCGTCGAAGCCACACTCTCGGCGTCGAAGCGCTCACTCCCGGCATCGAAGCGCAATGTAGGACCAGCCTGCACATCCCCTGCCTACCCTTCCTCCATACACATCCCGAGCACGCAGCTCGGGAAGTGAGCACGCAGCTCGGGAAGTGAGCACGCAGCTCGGGAAGTGAGCACGCAGCTCGGGAAGTGAGCACGCAGCTCGGGAAGTGAGCACGCAGCTCGGGAAGTGAGCACGCAGCTCGGGAAGTGAGCACGGGCGGCCCCTCTCACTCTCCGTCGCGCCCACGATCAACGTGCATCCGTCACGCCCCCGCTCGACGCACATCCGTCGCGCATCCGCTCGACGCGCATCCGTCGCGCCCCCGCTCGACGTGCATCCGTCGTGCCCCCGCTCGACGCGCATCCGTCGCGCCCCCGCTCGACGCGCATCCGTCGCGCCCCCGCTCGACGCGCATCCGTCGCGCACCCGCTCGACGCGCATCCGTCGCGCCCCCGCTCGACGTGCATCCGTCACGCCCCCGCTCGACGCGCATCCGTCGCGCCCACGATCAACGTGCATCCGTCGCGCCCCGCTCGACGCGCATCCGACGCGGACAACTACGACCTTCTCTCGTGCCCTGCCTCGGGAAAGCCTACATCGCCACGCCTCGGGAGAGCCTCCAAGTTACAACCGCCGGATGCGCTGACCGCTCCATCGCGTCGGCCCTGGGACCGCTTCAAAAGAGCCCTCGTCACCGCACACACGCTGGTGCGTCGTCCGTGCACGTCTTTCCTTTTATTGAAGCAGATACCGGGCTGCTTACGAACCCACAGCTCGTTACCAGGTCTCCTTGCAACCACGTCTGCTCGCAATTACGGCGCTCGCAATCACGGCGCTATTCCCTCCGTCCACCCATCTAACGCTCTTCCCCTCCATTTACTCGACGCTCTCCCCTTGTACACCGCATATATCCATTTATCCACCCACGCATCCACTCGCCGCTTGCCGCATATATATATGTCCATCCATCCACCCCTCTCCTCCACTCACTCTCTCTCACCCTCTATCCACCCTCCCCTCTTCCCCCCCATCCACCCGCTCCCTCCCCCTCGCATACACCCGCTCCCATACTCCTCGCATACACCGCTCCCATACTCCTCGCATACACCCGTCAACACACTCCTCGCATACTCCCCACACTCATCCACCTCCTTGCAGCCTTACTCCTTGTACTCCTCCCTTACTCACCCTCTTCGCACGCTCTTCCCCTCTATCCACCCCCCCTCCACAACGACGCCCGCTTCGGGCTCGACGCCCGATTCGAGCTCGACGCCACCTGCTTCGAGCTCGACAACGCCGCCGTCCGATTCGAGCTCGACAACGACGCCCGCCCGATTCGAGGGAGGTAGACGCCCGATTCGGGCTCGATAACGACGCCTGATTCGAGCTCGACGACGACGCCTGATCCGAGGTAGACGGCGACGCCTGATTCGAGGTAGACGACGCCACCCGCTTCGATTTTGAGCTCGACGACGACGCCCGATTCGAGGTAAGTAGACGACAACGCCCGATCCGAGCTCGACGCCGACGCCCGCTTCGGGCTCGACAACGACGCCTGATTCGAGGGAGGTAGACGCAACGCGATGAGAGGGAGGTAGACGACGCCGCCCGATTTGAGGTAGACGACGCCAACTGCTTCGAGCTCGACGAGGACGCCCGACGCCCGATAGACGTCGCCGCCCGCTTCGAGCTCGACACCGACGCTCGATGAGAGCTCGACGACGACATCGCCCGCTTCGAGCTCGACATCACTAGCCTCCCCCTCGACGCCGCGTACCCGGACGACGACGCCCGATTCGAGCTCGACGCCGCCCGCCCGATTCGAGCTCGACGCCGACGTCGCCCGATTCGCCCTCGACGACGACGCCTGATTCGAGCTCGACACCGACGCCCGATTCGAGGTCGACGCCCGATCCGAGGTAGACGCCGACGCCCGATCCGAGCTCGACGACGCCCGATTCGAGGTAGACGACGCCCGCCCGATGAGAGGCGGGACGACGCCGCCCGATTCGTGGTAGACGCCGCGAAGGGGACGGGAGCGATGAGGTAGACGACGCTCGATTCGAGCTCGACGACGACGCCACGCGATCCGAACTCGACGCTGCGATGAGTAACGAGGTAGACGACGACGCGAAGGGGACGGGAGCGATGAGTAAACGAGCAGAGGGACCCTGGCGCGATGAGTAACGAGCAGAGGGACCCTGGCGCGAGTGACGAAGGACGTATAGGACGGCGAAGGGCGTACAAGATGGCGAGGCGCCGGGCGACGAGGGCGAGGGGGCGCAGCGGGAAAGAGGGGGCGGGGAGAGGCGCGAAGGGAGGGGAGTGAGGGGCGAGGGACCAGGAGGCGAGGGGGGTGAGGGACCAGGAGGCGAGGGGAGGGAAGGGAGGGAAGGGGAGAGGCGAAAGAAGTCGAGGGCGAGGGCGTAGGCGAGGAAGGCGAGGGAAGGGAGGGAAGGGAGGGAAGGGAGCGAAGGGTGAGAAGGGGAGGCGAAAGGGGGCGATGGGGCGAGGGGGGCGAGGGGGAGGGCGAGGGCCCAGAGGGGCGAGTGACGAAGGACGTACAAGATGGCGAAGGGCGTACAAGATGGCTCGGGGTGGAGAAGGGCGAAGTGGGGTCGGGGGCAGAAGGGTAGAGCGGCCTGCGAGAGGCGAGAGGGCCCAGAGGGACCTCGGGGGGCTAGGGTGGATGAGGGCTAGGGAGGGAAGGGACCGGGAGGCGAGGGACCGGGAGGCGAGGGAGCGCATCGAGGGGGCGAAGGAGGGCGAAAGGGAGCGAGGGACCAGGAGGCGAAGGAGCGGGGGAGGGGCGTGGTCGGGAGGGGCGGAGGGCGAGGGGGGAAAGGCGCAACGCGATGGGAGGGGGGTGCGAAGGCGAAGAGGGGCGAAGGGGAGGGAGAAGGGTGGTGAGGGGGTGAGGGAAGGGAGGGTAGGCGGTGGAGGGCGAGGGGCGAGGGCGAGGGAGAGGAGGGGATAGAGGGAAGGGAGGGAAGGGAGGGAAGGGAGGGAAGGGAGGGAAGGGAGGGAAGGGAGGGAAGGGAGGGAAGGGAGGGAGGGGGGGAGGGGGGAGGGAAGGAGGAGGAGGGGGAAAGGAGGAAGGGAGGGAAGGGAGGGAAGGGAGGGAAGGGAGGGAAGGGAGGGAAGGGAGGGAAGGGAGGGAAGGGAGGGAAGGGAGGGAAGGGAGGGAAGGGAGGGAAGGGAGGGAAGGGAGGGAAGGGAGGGAAGGGAGGGAAGGGAGGGAAGGGAGGGAAGGGAGGGAAGGGAGGGAAGGGAGGGAAGGGAGGGAAGGGAGGGAAGGGAGGGAAGGGAGGGAGAGGGCGAGGGGGCGAAGTGGGCGAGGGCCTGCGAGGAGGGCGATGGGGGGAAGGGGAAAGGGGGGTCGGGGGCGATGGGATGATACGAGGGGCGAGGGAGCGCGTAAGGCGAGGGATGCAGCGGGGGAGGGAGGCGTGAGGGGCGATGGGGGCGGGGGCCGCGGGCGTGGTCGGGCGAAGTGGGCGAAGTGGGAAGGGGGTGGAGAAGGGCGGGAAGGGAGGGGGAGGGGGAGGGGGCGAAGTGGGCGAGGGCCCAGAGGGGCGAGGGAGGAGGGGAGAGTGGGGGCGAAAGGGGCGAGGAAGGCGAGGGGCGAGGGACACGAGGTCGACGACGCCCGCCCGCTTCGCCCTCGACACCGCCCGACGCCCGCTTCGACGACGACGCCCGCCCGATTCGAGGTCGACGACGACGCCCGATTCGGGCTCGACGACGCCCCGCCCGATTCGGGCTCGACGACGACGCCCGATCCGGGCTCGACGACGCCGCCCGCTTCGAGGTAAGTAGACAACGACGCCTGATTCGCCTTCGCCAACGTCGCCCGATTCGGGCTCGACGCCACCCGCCCGATTCGAGGTCGACGACGCCACCCGATTCGGGCTCGACGACGCCCGATTCGAGGTAAGTAGACGACGCCTGATCCGAGCTCGACACCGGCCGATTCGAGCTCGGTAACGACGCTCGATTCGGGCTCGACGACGACGCTCGATTCGGGCTCGACAACGACGCCTGATCCGAGCTCGACGACGCCCGATTCGAGGGAGGTAGACGACGACGCCTGCTTCGCCCTCGACATCGACGCCCGATTCGAGCTCGACGACGACGCCTGATTCGATTTCGAGGTCGACGACGCCCGACGCCCGCTTCGAGGTAGACGACGCTGCCACCTGATTCGAGGTCGACGACGCCCGACGCCTGCTTCGGGCTCGACGACGACGCAACGCGATGAGAGGCGGACGACGCAACGCGATTCGTGGGAGACGGAGACGACGACGCCCGCTTCGAGCTCGACAACGACATCACTAGCCTCTCCCTCGACAACGCCGCCCGATGGGAGGTAGATGACGCCACCCGATCCGAGCTCGACGACGACGCCCGATTCGAGGTAGACGACGCCTGATTCGAGGTAGACGACGACGCCCGATCCGAGGTAGACGACGACGCCGCCCGATTCGAGCTCGACGACGCAACGCGATGGGAGGCGGGACGACGCAACGCGATGAGAGGCGGGACGACGCCCGCTTCGAGGGAGCTCGACATCGCCTGCTTCGGGCTCGACGACGACGCCCGATTCGAGGGAGGTAGACAACGACGCCCGATTCGAGCTCGACACCGCCACCCGATCCGAGCTCTACACCGACACCCGCTTCGGGCTCGACAGCGACGCCCGATTCGAGCTCGACAACGACGCCCGATTCGAGCTCGACAACGACACCCGCTCGATTCGCCTCCGACGACGCCTGCTTCGCCCTCGACGACGACGCGTACCCGGACGACGAGGGGCGTAGGACGAGGGGGCGACGCCCGATCCGAGGCGAGTGGGGCGACACCGCCCGATTCGGGCTCGACGACGACGCTCGATTCGAGGTAGACGCCCCGCCTGATTCGAGCTCGAGGTAGACGACGCCCGATTCGGGCTCGACAACGACGCCTGATTCGAGCTCGACGACGACGCCTGATTCGAGGTAGACGCCGCCGCTCGATTCGAAATCGACGACGACGCAACGCGAGGGAGGTAGACGACGCAACGCGATGCGAGGTAGACGACGACGCCCGATTCGAGCTCGACGACGCCCGCTTCGGGCTCGACGACGCCACCTGCTTCGCCCTCGATGACGCCGCCCGATTCGCCTCCGACGAAATCGACGACGCCCGCCCGCTCGATTCGAGGAGGGACGATGTCAGGAGAGGACGGGAGCGACAACGACGCCCGATTCGAGCCCGACAACGACGCGAAGGGGACGGGAGCGATGAGGTAGACGACGACGCGATGAGTAACGAGCGAGTGACTAAGGACGTATAGGACGGCGAAGGACGTGCCTAATAGCGCGTAAGGCGTACAAGATGGCGAAGGACGTACATGATGGCGGAGGACCAGGAGGCGAGGGAGCGCATCGAGGGGGGTGGAGAAGGGCGAAGTGGGCGAGGGACCAGGAGGCGAGGGAAGGGAGGGAAGGGAGGGAAGGGGAGGAGGGACCTAGGGGGCGTGAGGGACCAGGAGGCGAGGGAGGCAGCGCCGCCCGATCCGAGGTAGACCAGGAGGCGAGGGAGCGCATCGAGGGGGAGGGACCTAGGGACGCGTAAGGCGTAAGGCGTGAGGGCGAAGGGGGAGGGGCGTGGTCGGGATAGGCAGAGCTGAAGGCGAGGAGGAGGGAGCGGGGTGAGAGGGGAGGAGGGAAGGGAGGGAGGGACAGAGGGGCGACGGGCGAGGGTAGGCGGAGGAGGAGGAGGGAGCGCGTAAGGCGCGGCGAGAAAGGCAAGGGGGCGTCTAGGGGGGAGGGAAGGGAGGGAAGGGAAGGGAGGGAAGGGATGGAAGGGAGGGAAGGGGGAGGCGAGGGGCGCGGGCGTGGTCGGGAGGGGAGGGGGCGACAAGGGCGAGGGGGCGAGGGGGGGCTCCAGGGGCGTCGGGCGCCGAGGGGCGCGTAAGGCGTGAGGGGCGAGGTGAGGGATGATGCGACTGGAGGGAGGGATGATGGGAGGCGATGGGAGGCGGGACGGCGCTCCCAACCCCCGTCCCCTCCCCGCCTCTTCCCCTCTTCCCCGCCTCTTCCCCTCATCCCCTCTTTCTGCATCCTTCCTCTTCCCCTCCCCCCCGCCTCTTCCTCCCTTTCCTCTTTTTTACACCCGCCCGCAAGAGGCGATGAGAAGGCGAAGTCGGGAGGGGAGGAGGGAGGCGACGGGCGAGGGGGTGGAGCGCATCGAGGGAGGGCGAAAGGGGCGATGGGGGCGAAGAGGGAGGTGGTGGAGAGGGAAGGGAAGGGAGGGAGGAAGAGGAGGCAACGGGCGATGGAGGAGGAAGGCGAGGGAAGGGAGAGGGAGGGACGATGCCACACGATGCGAGGCGGGCGAAAGGGGGTGAGGGGGGCGAAGGGGGGCTGGGGGGCGACGGGCGATGGGGGGCGAGGTAGACAACGACGCCCGCTTCGAGCTCGACGCCGCCCGATCCGAGGTAGACGCCGCCCGATTCGAGCTCGACAACGACGCCCGATCCGAGCTCGCCAACGACGCCCGATTCGAGCTCGAGGTAGACGCCGCGATGAGTACCCGGACGACGACTGCTTCCCCCCTCCTTTCCTCCCACCCTCTCCCTTTCCCTCGCACTCGCCGGGCGCCCTCTCCCTCGCCCTCTCCCTCCCTCCCCGCCCTCTCCCTCCAGCTCCCCCTCCGTCCCCTCGCACCTTGAGGCCACATCACATCCCGCGTTCCCGACACTACGGTCGCCATTTCTCGACCCTAAGTACATCGCGCGTTCCCGACCCTACATCGCCACATCACGTCCCCTCGTACCCTATCGCCACATCGCCATTTCTCGAGCCTACATCGCGCGTTCTCGACCCTACATCGCGCGTTCTCGACACACTCGCGGGCTCGGGCGGGCGGGCGGATGGCTCGGGCGGGGCGGATGGCTCGGGCGGGCGGACACGCACTCGCGGGCGGATGGCTCGTGCGGGCGAGGGAGCGGGGGAAGGGAGGGAAGGGAGGGAAGGGAGGGATGGCTCGGGCGGGCGGATGGCTCGGGCGGGCGGATTGGGCGGACACGCGCTTGCGGATTGGGCGGATGCGCGCGCGTCATGCATGCCGATAGCTTGGTGGTACGCTTTGATAGCCTGGTGGTGGTACATACGCTTTCATAGCCCTGAATGCTACACTTTCATAGCCCTGAATGCTACACGTTCAACTCAAAGGGACACGTCCATATTGCGGGAGTGCGAATGAATGAGGGTGAGGTAGACACGGACGAGAGTGAGGTAGATGCGGACGAGAGTGAGGTAGACGCGGACGAGGGTGAGGTAGACGCGGACGAGGGAGAGGTAGACGCGGATGAGGGAGAGGTAGACACGGATGAGGGAAGGTAAACACGAGTGAAGGAAGGTAAACACGAGGGAGAGGGTATACACAAATGAAGGAAGGTAAACACGAGTGAAGGAAGGTAAACACGAGTGAAGGAAGGTAAACACGAGTGAAGGAAGGTAAACACAAATGAAGGAAGGAGCACGCGAACGAGGGAAGGGGCACGCGAACGAGGGAAGGGGTGCGCACGAACGAGAACTCGGCAGGGGAGCGAAGGCAGGATGCGGAGGTGGAGGCAGGATGCGGAAGTGGAGGCAGGATGCGGAAGTGGAGGCAGTATGCGGAGGCGGAGGCAGGTTGCGGAGGTGTAGGCAGGATGCGGAGGTGTAGGCAGGAGAACGAGCAGAGGTAGGATGCGAAGACGGAGGTAGGATGTGAAGACGGAGGCAGGATGCGAAGACGGAGGCAGGATGCGAAGACACGAGGACTAAGGACGAATCCAGGAGGAACGGGGACGAATGCACAAGGAGTAAAGACGAAGAGAGGAGGACAGGACGAAGACGAAGGCACGAGGCTAAAGGCGCGAATGCAGGCTAAAGGCGCGAATGCAGGCTAAAGGCACGAATGCAGGCTAAAGGCACGAAGACGAAGAAACAAATACAAAATGAGCATGCAAAGGGGTCCGCGAAGCAATGAGACTCGAGTTGGCCTACAACAAGTATGGTAAGAGACAAGTGACGTGGATGGGTGAGGTAGAGGATACGAGCGATGCGGGGTGGAGATTATGGGTGATGCGGCGTGGAAAATATAGGCGACAAGGCAGACGAGCGACGAGGAAGATGAGCAACGAGGAAGATGAGCAACGGGAAAATGAGCGACGGGGAAAATGAGCGAAAAGGGAGACGAGCGTTGCAATCGAGAGCAAACCAACGGGGAAGTGTGGAAGATGAGGGATGCGGTAGGAGAGACAAAAGGGACGTGACGAAAAAAAACGAGCGGGGTGGACGAAGATGATGCATGAGCGATGTGGGCGAAGATGATGCATGAGCGATGTGGACGAAGATGATGAGTGGTGTTGCCAAAGAGGACGATCGATGTGGCCCAAAGATGATGAGCAACAAAGCGAAAGATGATGAGCAACAAAGCGAAAGATGATGAGCAACAAAGGCAAAGATGATTCAGATGAGCAACAAAGGCAAAGAAAGAACCCTCAAGGCCAGGTATTATCGCCCCCAAGGTCAGGTATTATCGCAACAACTGTCTCCTGTGCGTGTCACCAAGTATACGGACCGACGCAAGATCCGACCTGTTGGTCCGACGCTTTGTGGTTGCAGAAACTGTCTGTTGCCTACGTCCTGGGGCGTATCGCTCGTTATGTTTTGCCTCGGCGTAGAATCCAGGCCTCGGCGTAGAATCCAGGGCTCGGCGTAAAGTCCAGGCCTCGGTGTAGAATCCAGGTAGATAGAACCGATTTGAGCTGGGGATGATGAGCTGGCGCGGCATATGCCACCCGAGCGGATGCTCGAGTCGCATCTTCAAAGACATCGATCTCAGGCCGACGTATGTCCCGTCCGCAGGCACTGAGTCAGGATAGACAGAACCAGGACAGGTGCATCGTGAAAGGCGCTGCCCGATGCTGTGAACGGATCAGCAGGTAACGCAGGCGCACCGAGTCGTCCAACTTACATCGAATACCGTCGTAGCTCGCGCCGCTGTCCTCAGTAGTGGCTATGGGGAGGCCATCTCTGGTCTGGTTAGGCATCGTGCCGACATCGCAGGAGTCTGTGCGGTCCATACTAAGCGCAGTACGACGAATACAACAACCTCCTCACGTAGCTATACGGCCACTGCGAAAGTTGAAAAAGATCAATTCGTGGGTTGAATTAGTCTCCCGTGGGATTGAAGGGAGATCGGACGGAATGCTCACCATTCCATCTTCGCCTTCTGCGACCATGACACGCGAGCCTTCTGCGACCATGACACGCGGAGCGCGCCGCCATTCACAGTGGTCTGGGAGATCAGGTGGTCTGGGTGTGTGCGTGGCATTTAACGTGGATTCCCATCGAGTGAAGTAGACGTACGGATGCCGCCGACTGGTGAGCGAAGACGCGTGTTCGATGAGGGCGCTGGCGCGTTGAAGCCGCTGCGCTGGGTACAATATTCAGACAAAGTTCCGTGTCAAGCTTCAGGCTCTTACATTCCGATGCCGGTGCGCTCGACATGTCTTTGCCGTTGCTCGACATGTCTTTGCCGTTGCTCGCACACGAGGGCGGTGAAAGAGAGCGATCTGACATTGAAGGCCGGCCCGGTCGTCCGGCGAGGCTGCCCTTTTGGTCGAACGGGTATAGGTGAGTAACACGAAAGTGGAAGTGATCGGAGTAAGTAGGCGCCAGTCGCGCGAGTGCAAGTCACTTGCGCAAGTCCTGACATGCGCGGCCTGGCTGGCTGACTCATCTAATGGCGTCTATTTGTCCAGCGGGGTTGCGCACGTGTCGTCGTGGGCGCCAATCATTCCTGCATCCTTCCACCGCGTCGTCGTCGCCGCCATCGTCCTTGCCTGTGTTTTGAAGCTCTCGCCCTTTGCAATATGACTGAACTGTCGCCGGAGGACCTGGAGGATCTCGCTGCGCTCCTCGAGGAGAACGGCGGAGTCGCTATGCTTCAGCGTTACATTGATGAGGTGCGTGCTGTTCTCGTTGTTGACGCCCGCCTAACGCATAATCGCAGGTATTCTCACCTACGATCATCAGGATGAAGAGGATTACTGTCGACAACGCCGAAGAATGGATCGACCTCGCCAAATTCACCGACTGGATCGTTGCCGCCTCCCAGCAACGTCCTCGCACCAGCTCCACGCCCTTCCGCTCCATCTCAAATACTTCCAGTGAGCAAGATGCCCACCGCACTCCGGCAAAGGCAACTTTCTCCCGAGCCAGCAAAGCTACTGTATCGCCTGTAACGCCCTATCGAGCCCCGAAAGCTATTGCAACGCCCAAATCTACTGTAACGCCCTGGCGAGCCCCGAGCTCCTCGCTTCCTCCTTCGTCTCCTCCGGGCTCTACACCGAGGCGGCAACCTTCGTTACCTCCCCTTGATCTTGACGAATACTCGCCGCCCCAGACCGTGACTATGCCTACCCTGCAAACCGACAAACGCAAGCGACAGGCAACAGCCGCCAGTGATGAGATTGTCATCGTCAGTCCCGTCCAATCTCCGGCTCGTCGCAAGCCCAAGAAGAAGAAGCAAAAGGCGGTCATTGAGATCGACGACTCCGACGACCCCATTGTGATAACGCGTCAGAAGCGTGTTCTCAAGATGACCACGCTCACGGCCCCTCCAGCGTACTTCGACATTCCCAGGACGAGCGACGCGTTTGCGTACACGCTAGACCTTTCGAACGAGACCGAACATCACCAGTATCGTGATTCTAAGGGCGCTCTGCGCAGTTTGCCATGGCTCATCACGAGTTTTGTACGTCTCCATTCTCGATGCCTTGTCTCTCATATTCACGCTTTCCCAGAATCAGGACGCGTTCACAACGAAGCACAACAAGTCGAAGAAGGTTCACCTTGCGCCGCTCGGGGTCTTGTGTGGCTTCGTCGAACTCGCCTGCTCCGGAGTGTATGTCTGCGACCAGTTTGATCAGAATGTTCTCGACGGTTACGAGCGCTTTGAAGTGCAGGAAGACGAGACGAGGGAGCTATTTAATACCGAGCGGGACCTCAGCGAGCAGTCCGGCCAGTCGCTTGTACCCCGCGCCATTACATTCTATAACGACTGCATTACCGAGAAGTGCATCAAACCTGGCTGCAACGGGACTGCGGTGTACCGTACCTTTGCAAAGAAGGGCATAAACTACGACGGCAAGCACGGCTTCGTCGGATGCTCGAGCTGGACAGTCGGAGATCCGCCGCGCACCCATCGGTTCATGTCCATCCCTCGGCATTACAGCGAGCGCATCGTCCAGGCGCTCTTCAAGAACCAAGGCCAGCTCGACCCTCGTGAACTCATCGAGGCCGATAAGCAGCCGTGCGCGCGTATGCAGCTTCCGAGGAGTGGTGGGAAGGGTTCGAAGCTATGCCGTACGTATCCGCTCGCTCTCGCCCTGTTAATTTGTGTACTAATTAACGCTAAGCTTACCCACATATCGACAAAGGCGACAAGGTCGTTCAAGGACGCATGATGCACCGCGAATGTCCTGTAAAGGGCACTATCTATGTTCCCTTGGACGAAAGCGACCGTCGCGCAGTTATCGTCTTCCAGGACAAACCCCACAATCACCCTGCGCCTCCGCCGGCGAAGCTGACGCCGCTTGGGCACGAGCTCTACACGAAGGCGGTGGAGAAAGTAGCAGACAAGACTATGCTTCGTGTTGACATGGGTACGACATCGGACTCCATCAACTCGTCGCTTTACATATGAGTTTTCTCTGTAGCCCCGACCACAATCGATGTATTTGGCTCTCTTCCGCCGTCTGCTGTCGACCCCGGACTCAGTAATGCACGTAAGAAGCGCGAGATCGTGCACGCTGCACGCACAAAAGCCCATCCGCATGGACTTGGCTGGGAGGGAGTCTCCGCTATGATGTCTCGTGAACGCGCAGAGGGTTGCGAGCACCCGTATATTCATGCGATGAGCGACGACAACGGCCTCCGCGTCATTGTTACGATGTTCGCTGAAGGCGCGGAGATGCTGCTTCGTGCAGACACGTCTTACAACGACAACACGTACAAGCGCACGGCTGGTAATAAGCCGTCGCTGTATACACGCTTGTTTTGCGGCTTAACGCTGAATATAATAAGAAGGCAGAACTTGCTAGGAAGAAGCCGAGCGGTGTGACGCGTGTAGCGAGGACTGTAACTGTGGGGAGCTCGAACCCGAGAGATAAACCAAACCAGAGATAGCAGCGAGGCCTTCGCGAGGCGGTAGCCACTCCGACCGAGTGCTGGACACATCCTACGAGTCTACTGAGGATCCGTACATCACCGCCGATTAAACATATCGAAGATCTCTCGTGGGATTGTATACTCGCCCCAGTTATCAGCTTTGTCTACTACGGGGAACGGGCTGACTAGCATGAGCTACACATCAAACGGTGTGATACGCCGAGGCAGAACAAGCTATATACGTACAAGCAGGAGAGCGACATGCGGGTGCGTAGCGAATCGAACCAGGATATACGAACACGTCACGTGCTAAGATCCCACGGTTCGACTTGCGGATCCGAAGGCCGACCGTCAGGGCGAAGGGCTCACGGTACAACGGCAACATATGAAGCCGAATAGGCGCGAGCTGTAAGGCGCCATACGCTGACGGAATATCGTCAGAAGACTGACAGCGCTGGGGGAACAAGGAATAATGTCCTATGTCCACCAGAATTGACCCGCCGGCCGAGCCATAGCGGAACGACAGCACGTCTGTCCGACCCAAAGCGCACGGAGAGACGGAAGTTGGCTAGGCAGAACGGCTCCGAACGTACCGGTTACGAGAGTACGATGCGTCGGGGACGGAAGCCAGCCGCGGAGAACAACTGTACAGGCATCGGGAAGTTCCGAACACTAACGTATATAAGCCGTAGAACATGGGGCATTTGGGGGACGACTTTTGGCGCACATACTAGCACTAGAAGTTTTCCGGCTGCCTCTCTTCGAGACAGAATAAACAACCCACCACACGTTCGCGTGTAAAAACCCAAAACCCGTGTGACTAAGGCGTGCCCTGCTTTTGCACTATAAGAGTTTCCCAGTCAGAGTTGAGAAAGCGAGCCGTATCTTCGATAGCTGTCAAGCATCTAGAGCGTGTCGATTCTACTCAGATCTTCCCCAAGCAATACAAGTCGCAACTCGCAGCTCCTTCCAGAGTTAGAGTATATAGACAGAATACATTTGTGTTATTGTTTATTGTGTGTGTGTGTTTGTGTGTGTGTCTACCTGTTCTGTCTAGCTGCTATCTCTCTATAGAGGAGCGACTGCGCATTATCTGGAGCCCACCGCGAGGGGAATAAATCTGAAAAAGGAACGACGGCCGAGAGTTGCTGTAACACGTCGAGTACGACTCCTGTGTTCTGCTTTGCAGTGGATATCTTGACAAAAGCATCACATCCAAAAACCGAAGTCTGCCAAGACGTCGCCTGGACCTAAATCCAACCTCATTCCGCTTGACTGGAACGGAGACGTATCACTACACTCCCACCGAAAGCACACGAGGCTATTCCGGAAAGAAGTCAATAGCGACGCCGAAGCATCAAGTGATCGCGGTAGAACGCGAGAGCAAGACGCGAGCCAGTCTACCCAGACGAACCCTACCCAACCTACTCAACCCAGTTCCTCTTCTCAGTTACCAGAACCTTCGTATCCTTCTCCAGAACATTCTCTCTCTAGATCTTTGACTCCACTTCCTGAATCCGAATCCGAATCTTCTTCTGTTCCCAGCCTTTCCGAATTAGTTACCCAAGAGAATCTGTTTGATATCGAATTTCCTTTCCAGAACGAAGAATCTCTACCTGAGTTCCTAGACTACCCAATTCCTTCCAACCACCTACCTGTTGTTTCTACCCCGCTCAGCAGTACCTTACCACCAAGCACGAAGACAAAGATGCCGGCGTTTAACCCACGAAGCAAAGAGGCGCCCAAATTCTTGGAGGCTGAGAAGAACGATATCCATCAATTCTTCGACGAAGCCAAAGAGTATATGGCGACCTGCGGAGTGGACGCGAAGGATTACCACACAAAGCTGCCTCAACTGGCGACTGAAAAGTCCGTCAGGGAACTATGGACGCACCTGGCAAAAATCACTAAGTCTTGGGACGAACTCGTAGAAGCCATTCTCGAGCGCTACCCGGATGTCCAGTACAAAGCCTCAGGGTCGCGCGCCTCCCTGGCACAGTTGAACCTCTTATTCAGAGGTTTGAAAGAGACAGAAGCAGAGCGAGGGCTTGACTATACTCGGAGGTTTGAGGCAATCGCCGCGATCCTCGTCGAGCGCAAGTTAGTGACCAACTACGATCTCTTAATGAGACTCGTGGAAGTCTGCGATACGGCCTTGCTGGCCTCGTTGAATATCATGATGTCTGCCAAAAGTTCTACCTTGGACAAACCGGTCGAGCCAGGGCAACCGAACCCGACTGGGCACCCGGTCGGCACCTCGCTTCAAGACGGGGGCTACAAGTGGGAAGACGTCCTGACTACAATGAGAGAGCTATGGCGCAGAAGCTACGCGTCAGGTGCTGTTGCGACGGTTCACACTGGGCGACCTGTGGAGGCGATCTCGTACCCTACTACGGGAACCGCTCCCGATGGTCGCTACATAAAACTGGAACAAGATCTCCAGGAACTAGCGGACAGGACAGAACGCGACAGTCGTGAGACTAAGGCGTCGCTCAAGACCTTGAAGGCGGAGGTACGCTCCGACCTAAACCAGGGGATGGAGAAGCAAGAGAAAAAGATGGACGCAATTCACGGGACCTTGCATCAGCTAACCACGCAGTTGGCAGCGAGTCAGACGGTGGCGACCGCAGCCCCAGCCGTGAATGTGGCACCGGCAGTTCCAGCCGCGCCAAATTGGAGAACGTTACCTCCCTATATGCCCAACTATAGGCCTCCGAACCAGTTCGGGCAAGGCCCCAGAAATTTCCCAAGGGCAGATGCGACTTGTAACTGGTGTGGACAACCCGGTCATTTTATGACCAACTGCTATGACTATCAGAACCTCTTGTCGAGGGGAGAAATCAAAGTAGACGCCCATAACAATGTCACTACGAAGGAGGGAACACCTATCCCGCGTCGGTCTGGTAGTCTAGACAGTCCGATGAAGGTAAAGTGGGAGCAAATGAAAGCAGCAGTAAACAACTACGTGATCCAGCCCATCTTCGCGTTGGCTAAGGCAGCAGCCGATGACACGATCTGGTGTGGTTCCTACGGCGCGGGTAACGATTCTAGTAGCCAACTAGGCCAGCAGGATTATTCTCAGAACGTCGGGGTTCCCCAATACCAGCCCGAGTTCTATGGCGGACAATACATGCCGCAAATGATGCCACCCGCGATGCAAGGGGAATACGTGCAGCAAGCTCAGCCAGGCGCGCCCCAGATGGGCCCTTCATATGAGCAGAACCAAGGGGGTTTTTAATTAGTCCGAGGAACCACGCCTTCCCACCAGAACAGCGCTGGAGGCGTGAGGAGGACTTCACTCCCACTGCGCAAAAGATCTTCGTAAACAATACATCAAACCAAAATGCTGGAGCGCCATCACAGGGCGCGGCAGAACAAAGCACGAACTCGCGGCCGGCGCCCCCGAACCGGGGCCCCGCCCATCCGTTCAGACAAGTACCCGAGACGCGATTTGTACCCTACGATCAACGTCCGCCCGCCCTACCCGTGAGAGCGATAGACCCACCGGCTATCGACATCGAGGCAGGTCGGGGAGGCCCGCAGAAGAAGGTGCAAGCTCCCATCCAAGGGACAACCACCGCGCAATCCGTGTTAGACAAGCTATTAGACAGCAAGTGCCCCACCACCGGGATTTCTCTACGAGATTTCTTGGGGGTAAGCACTTCGATACAAGACCTGCTCCGAAAGCTGTTGACAAGAAAGCAAACTGTGGTAGATTATTACGGGAACCATCTATACATTACTGCCCTGACCGAGGTCTGGCAGGAGAAAGAACTAGCCAAAGCAAAAGGCGAACGTATGGCTCCGTCGGAGCAAGAAACACCCGCAGTTGATTGGGGCAGACTACGAGGCGAACTTATCCAAACCACGGTAGAAATGCCGAGCAGTTCTAACGGTGCGGTCCCTGTAGGGGCGTTCGTACAAATCGACGCCGCGCTCGAGGTTTACCAGAGCATGGGCGACCAAGAAAGGACTGGGGTGACGTTTGCGGGCGAGCCATCCCAAAATCTAAGAACCGTGTGGCCGAATGTCAACGATAACGGTGGGACAGAATGTATCATGGACAATGGGTCGCAGATAGTGGCCATGTCAAAACTCTGTGCAAGGGATAAAGCTGTTTCGTACGACCCCACGGTCACGATCCGGATGCAGAGTGCCAACAACCAAGTGAACTCTACCTTGGGTCTAGCCAAGAACGTACCTTTCGAGTTCGCTGGTATCACTCTGTACCTCCAGTGTCACATCTCGGATACAGAAGCCTTTGGGATTCTGCTAGGCAGACCATTTGATACGCTGTGCGAGTCAGAAGTGAAGAACGACCGGTTCGGGAACCAGGACATCACGATTACCTGCCCGAATACCGGTAACAAAGTCACCATGCACACTTACCCGCGGGGAAAAGTACCGGAGCACCTCAAAGAGAAGCTGGGGTTTCCGGAGGCTTCGAGGAACTGATCCCAGACCTTGAAGATCAGGGAGAAGCGGCCATTCAAGTCGAGGTAGACGAAGCGGGTCGAGTCGTGGTGAAGGGGATACATAAATTAGAAAATACAAAACCTATAAGCAACGAGACCTTCAAGAGGCCTTTCTCCAGGCAGCTTTGGCTGCGGGGAGTATAGAGGATGAGAAGGGAAGGGAGCAGCTGACGACGTTCTTTACGGGACACGCCACAAATGCTTCCCGGACAGAATCGGTGGACACAGGGCAACAATCGAATCACGAGAGGATTCCATCGGTGCCGTCGACCGGATCCAGTCAAGGTAGAACATATTACAACCACCAGGACGCAGTACAGCGGGCTATCGCTGCTGTCACCCCGGTTGTTTCCACCTTAGCAGGGAAGAAGTACAAGCCAGTCAGTTTGAAGGTCAGGCCTGTATACCAACCATTGCCTCAACAGTTTCGAATTGAGAGGAATATATCTGGTGATCCAGAACAAGATATGCCCAAGCTACCGACTCACCCACCGGCGTTTAAGCCAAAAGGGCGATACACGGAAGAAAGAAAAGAAGTCATTGACAAGGCGCATCCCGGGGATTTCCTGTGGCCAGCGGAGCGCGAGCTCATGCACCACATGATGACAGAACAGCATGATGCCTTCGCTTGGGATGACAGCGAACGGGGGTGTTTTCGGGAGGATTTCTTTCCGGCAGTGGATATCCCCGTTATTCCGCATAAGCCTTGGGTGGAGCGGAACATTCCCATTCCACCCGGGCTGTATGAAGATGTATGCAAAATAATATTAAAGAAGATACAAGCAGGCGTGTACGAGCCTTCGAACTCCTCGTACAGGTCAAGGTGGTTTTGTGTCGTTAAGAAAGATGGCAAGAGCCTGAGACTCGTCCATAGTCTCGAGCCCTTGAACGCGGTCACCATAGCGCATTCTGGCTTGCCTCCCGCTACCGATTCGCTCGCGAGCTGGTTCTCGGCTAGGGCATGTGGGGGCATTCTGGATTTATTTGTAGGATACGATGAACGGCTCCTCGCCGAGTCCTCTCGCGACCTCACAACGTTTCAGACGCCTTTCGGGGCGTTCAGATTGCGGACACTACCTATGGGATGGACCAACGCGGTACCTATATTCCACGACGATGTCACAACAATACTGAGACCGCTCATTCCGGAATTGACGATTCCCTACATCGACGATGTGCCGATCAGGGGCCCGGAAACGCGCTACGAGCTAGAAGGGGGAGGGTACGAGGTGATCCCCGAAAACCCAAAGATAAGGCGCTTTGTTTGGGAACACCTGAACAACGTGAATAGAGTTATACAACACATGAAGTACTCAGGGGGAACGTTCTCGGGCACGAAAGCGTACCTCTGTGTCCCCGAATTCGATGTAGTAGGGCACCATTGTGCATACGAAGGGCGCAAGCCTGAAGACCATCGAGTAGAGGTGATACAGAACTGGGGAGCCTGCAAGAACCTCTCGGATGTGAGGAGCTTCCTGGGAGTGTTAGGCGTCTACCGAATGTTTGTAAAAGATTATGCGAAGATTGCTGACCCGCTGGTTAAGCTCACCCGCAATGGTGTGCCTTTTGAGTGGGGGGCAGAACAGGTCGAGGCTCAATCAGCCCTGAAAGAGGCGTTGCTGGCCAGTCCGCCGTTACAACCAGTTAAATACCATATTGACTGGGAGACAGTGCTCGGGGTTGATACCTCGTACAAAGCGGTCGGCTGGTATATACAGCAGGTTAATCCTGACGACCCGAAGGAGTTCTATTACTGTCGCTTCGGTTCAGAAGTACTCAGCGAGAGGGAGTCGAACTACTCTCAGCCAAAAAGGGAATTGTTCGGCCTAATGCGCGCTCTTCTGGCTGCACGGTATTGGCTCCTAGGTTGTCGACAATTGGTCGTCGAGACAGACGCGAAGTACATTCACGGAATGTTAAAGAACCCGGGGAGCGGTCCCAACGCGACCATAAACCGGTGGATAGAGCAGATCCTGATGTATCATTTTACCTTGCGCCACGTCTCTGGCAAATCTCACGCCATCGCGGACGGTTTATCCCGCCGTCCCTTCTACGAAGGCGACGTAGTCATCAGCCGCACCGACGACGGGGACCTAGAACCACAAGGTCTGAAGGGATTTGAAGTTAAGGATGGATCGGTCGACAATACCTTGGATCTAGAAGACTTCAAGGAGTCCATAGACACCAGGGGCGGTTACCTACAGGCTACAGCAGCGGGGGTCCCGCGGAACGACCTGTTTATCAAAGAAAAACAAGCAAAGACTGAGTTTCTGCAGTTTAAAGAAGAGAAACTGGCGGAGAAAGATGAACGACCAATAGCGCTGCAAGCGCTACAAGTCAAAAGAAATAAGTTTGGGCTACCAGACCCGGTAGAGAACCTAAAAGACGAGGAGTCTCTGGCAAAGTATCAGCAGCTTCCGCGGTCCGAAGAGGAACAGCGACTGGATGACGATTTGTGGCACTTACGTGACTACTTCAGTCAGAATCCCATAGACATGTCGCCCCTCAAATGGGATGAGCTCGCCTGCCTCGCTGTGGACTTCAAGATGTCCAAAGCAGGAAGGCTCTACCATAAGTCGAGGAAAGGAACGGAGCTACTTGTCTGGCCCCGGGACCGCTGGTTTCTTATGAACAGCGCGCACCTAGCCGTTCATCACGGAGGTTTCGACGAAACCTGGCCTCTCTTGAAGGATAAGTACTGGTGGCCAAGCCTGGAGAAAGACTTAGAAAATTACCTGGGGCAGTGCGACGACTGCCTCTGTGTCAGAAAAGAAATTCCGAAGATCCCGAACCCGTTGCCGCTAACTACTGGAATGCTCGAAGTATGCTACGAGCCCGGCAAGGCAGAACCAACGGTGAAAGGGGAAGCGGTCTTAATTCATGAGTTACGAGCAGTGAGGGGACTAGGACCCGTCGTGGCGGAATCAGTCGCGAGCTTAGTAGTAAAAGAAATCACGTCGGGCCTGAGCGCGTCTACAAACCCTGTACCGCCTTTGCAGGAGTATCAGGATGAAGAAGAAAGCCCATCACTGTTCGCTATGGCCCTCTCTGAAGAGGACTTCGAGGCAGAAGTGTCAAGGGCGCGCGCTGAGGAAGAAGTACACCAGGAGATCTGGAAAAGCCACCTCGCTCAGCACGGCATTGACGAGTCCCATGAGATTTATCGAGCCTTTGTGTTAGATGAGGAAGAACAGCACGACGAGGCAGAAGAGGCCATCTACCCGCCCGAGAAAAGGAGTCTTAATGCGCGAGCAGAGGATGCCAATATGGGCGATGTACGGGAAGCCTTGACAAAAACAGGAAAATTCGCCGATAAAACCTGGCGTACCAAAAACAGGCAAAAGATAGCAAGATGGGTGAAGAATTTCGAAGTACATAATGATCGTGTCTATAGGAAGTCCGATTACGACGACCACAGGCCGCTCTTATGGGTAGAACCTTCAAAGCGGTTAGAAATGATGACACAAGCGCATGACGGCCTAGGGCATCGAGGAGCTTGGGCGACCGGCAGTCTTCTTCTGCTCCGTTTCTGGTGGCCCGAACTCAGAAAGGATGTCGAGTGGTTCGTGGATACATGCCACCGATGTCAAGAAAGACTGAAGACAATATTGCGCATAGCACCTGTTGTTACTTTCACACCAGCGCTGTTCCAGGTCGTCCATATTGATACCATGCATATGACGCCTGCCTCGAACGGGAGAAAATATATCATTCACGCCCGAGACTCGCTCTCGGCATGGGTGGAAGGCAGGGCATTGTCGAAGGAGTCGGCGGAGCAGGTAGGCCGGTTCATTCTGGAAGAAATTATATGCCGGTGGGGTTGTCCATCCGAGTTTGTGTCAGACAATGGGGCACCTATCGTGAAGGCCCTCAAGTGGATTGAGCAGAAGTACGGGATCAAGCACATCAAGGTGTCTCCCTATAACTCTCAAGCCAACGGCAAGGTAGAACAGTTGCATTGGGACATTCGACAGTCTTTAGCAAAAGCGACGGCAGGTGCGCTACACAAGTGGTACTTTTACCTACACTATGTCTGGTGGGCGGATCGAGTCACTTTGAGGCGTAGGTTGGGGGTATCCCCTTATTTCCTCGTCACTGGTGCTCACCCGGTTCTGCCTCTGGATTTAGCTGAAGCAACCTGGCTGGTCGATTACCCAGGGACTCCCTTGACGCGCGAAGACCTCATAGGCCTAAGAGCGCAGGCTCTCGCAAAGCATCACGACACAATTAATCTGGTGCGGGGGAGGATCACTCGGGAAAAGAGAGAGCGTCTGGCTCGCTACGAACGGCAGTATGGCACTGTAATACGGGTACTAGACTTCCAACCGGGCGACCTGGTGCTGATACGCAACACGCGCATCGAGAAGTCACACAGCACCAAGATGCTACCCCGCTACCTCGGACCAATGGTCGTAGTGCGAAGGACCGTCGGTGGGTCGTATATAGTATGTGAGATGGATGGGACAGTATACCATAGCAAAGTGGGTGCGTTCCGCGTCCTCCCTTACAAATCGAGGGCGAAAATCACGCTGCCCGCAAATATACACGACCTGATTGACGCCTCCCCGGAGAGGCTCGACGAAATGATGCACGAAAGCGAGGTAGAATTGCCTGAGGACATTCCAGATGAGGGGGACGTCCCTCAGGAAAGAGATGAGCGAGTGGAGGGTATACTAGACGAGCTTGACCAGGACATGCAGGCCGATCAACACGACCTGCCTCCTTGGACCGAGTCTGAATCCGGCGGAAACCCGACTCAAGAGCAGGAAGAACGGCCGCACACGCCGGAGCTTCCTGAAGACCTAGAAGAAGACGAGGCAGAACCAGCCGGCCGGCCAGTTCGCCAAAGAAAGCCCACGGCAGCTATCACAAGAGCTGGAGGATGGGATGCAGTGATCCGGCGCGCTAAGTAGAAGTCTGGCACTACCAACAAAGAATTATGGTGGGGTCGAAAAGACTCTGTCATTGACAAAAACAGCCAGGATAAGAACAGAGCACCGTCGTTTTACTGAATCGAAATGGGCCAAGGGCAGGTACACTATTCGGTGTCTACGGAAGCCGAGTACCCACGCCGCCCGCGCAGCCAACCAACCCGTACGCCGCGGAAATACGGTTACAATTAAATACACCAGTCCGTGGGGGTACGAAAAAGGCGTAGTAGGATGAAACGAATACGTAGCAGTTGGGCAGAACATTTTGTGGCACGGGCGAGGGCTTACGCCTCGGGCGACGCAGAAGCGTCGGCCTCCTCCTCGGTAGCTTCCGCCTCGACTTCATCCACGGTCGCCGGCGCCTCCTCGGGAGTGTCGACGTCCATCCTGTCCGATATGATAGCAGGCGACTTCGGGCCCTTGGGCTTGGCTTTAGCCTTGCCCTTGCCCTTCGGAGGCTGCAAACTCATGAGGAAAGAATGCAAAGCTAGGCCGGCACCACATACCTCAGTAGACCCTTCGTAGAGCGTGGACGAGTCAGGCAGACCGGCCAAGGCTGCCGCGATGTCGTCCCTCTGCTGAGAGAAGTACGTGAAGAGACGGTAATGGACGCCTAGGGCGCACACTGCCGTCGCCAGCTGAGCGTCCAAGTCGGTCAGCATGGCCGAAAGAGTGGCCGCCTTGGGGGGTCCGAACGAGGGGGTCTTCGCCAAGGCCTCCGACACCTGTTCGTTGAGGGCGACGACGCCATCACCGAAAAGAGCACGGATGAGGGCCGCGGTATCGACGGCAGCATGTTCCATGACCATGTGGCCGTAAGTCTTGGTGTTGGCCTGATGAGAAGGGTGAGTGATTCTGCCTCGCTGGCAGCGACAGCACGGCACGCACCTTTTGAGCGGCGGACCCGGCCTCGAGCGCGTCCGTCAGGGCGCGCTTGGAGGACTTCTTGTCCGTGCCAACAACAACATGAGTGCTCAGGCTGGATGGCTGAGGCTTCGCGCCTTTTCCCTTGCGAGCCGCCTTCGACGGACCATTGACCAGCTCAACCTCCTCGTCCTTGGACGACTCGGTGGCAACGCGGCGAGCAGCCTGCACCGCTTCAATCTGAGAAGAATAAGCAAGACGGCAGACCGGTGGGGGAGACGTGACACACCTGCTGAACGATCGCATGGACTCGCTTCTTGAGTGAGGGAAAAGGGGGATAGACGTGAATCGGGGGAGGACCCGGGGCAAAGGCACTCTGGAAAGCCAGGAGGATGTGCTTCGCCGTCCGAAAGATCTCGTAGTGCTCCGGTGTCGCGAACGAGGTGTCATCCACCATGGTCTGCAAAGCCAGTCAGAACAGTTAGTGAACTCTGGAAGACCACGTACCTGAATATGGTTCATGACATCGCTGCACAACGCAACAAAGGAATCAAGGGAGTCCGAGTAGACGGGGGACGCCTTTCCCTCTGGAGCAGCAAGCCAGGTACCCGTCTGCGACGTCTTGGACACGGGGAAGCGATGGACGTGGGATGCCGCCGTCAGGGTAGCCGGTTTGGCTATAACAACGGAAGGCTTGGGGGGCATGATGTAGCAAGGTGCGAAGAAGCAAAGATGTTCGAGTTGCTGAACGATGTGCAGCAGACATTGTGCCGTACTTATACAATTTACGCGCGGTATTCGCGGCGGGAATTGGTACGGGGGACAAGAGCTCGCCAAAAATGACGCGAAAGCGATTACGGTGAGGACACCGTCTTATTTGGTGAGGGGGAGATGTGCGGTACGAGGCAGAATTGCCGAAGGGAGCGGGAAATTGCAGAAGCCCCTACGGAATTTTCAATTCAGCCTTCGGCGCTGTTCGGGATTTCATCACGAAGTCAAACCGATCACGTGCCCGCGGTACCGAAGCTGGCGTCACGAGTTGAACTGGCCATTGTACTTTGCTGTCAGATCTTTAAACCTCACGCGCGAAAGCAAGGGAAATAAAGGCACTGTATTCCAAACGCAAACAGCAAGGCAGATTTACTCTAAGTATGTAGCGCGCCCAAGAAAACCAAGAAAAAGAGTCCAAGACGAAAAGAGAAGGGCATTTACCAGAGGAGCCCGCCCTCCTGGGGTTCATTCTCGGGCTCCTCGTCCTCGCCCTCCTCGACCTCGCCATCTTCAGGCCCGTCTTCAGCCTCTTCATCCTCGCTCTCTTCCTCGAGCTCGATAGAGGGCTGGAAAATACATGAGATGGAGAAAAACAAAGAACAAAAAGAAATGCTCACCGCGCGACCGGCGAGACGAGCAGCGCGGCGGAGACCGAAAGACTTCGCCTCCTCATAAGTGGGCTTAGGCTCGGGAAGCGACGCGTCCTCAGGAGAGACAGGGCCGGCGGGAGCGGAGAAGTACGATGGGGCCAAGTAAATCAAGGGCCTACCCCCGACCTCGGTCGTAAGCGTGAAGCCCGCGCGCTGTTCCTGTAAGACGTAAATAAGGGAAAGGACAGGATGGTCAAGAAGGGAACTTACCTCAGTGAGGAAGCGCCTCGAGCCGTCGGGCAGCAGTGAAAGGATCCTCGGCGACCCGGGAACGCCCTCAGAGCCGGAAGGACCCTCACGCGGCGCCTGAAAAGATAGTTAGCAAGAAGGTAGAACGAAGTAAAAGCGGCACGTACCTCAACAGGGGCCGGCGCTTCCGCGGGGTCAGTATCACCAGGGCCGGGAGGCGAATCCGCGGTAGCGGTCGCCTCTTTGTCAACCTCGATCTCCTCGTCGTTGATAATGGCCTCTCTGGCAGGCGGCGAGCCAGGCGGCGTATACGAGGGCTGCATGAGGTAGACCTCGGGATAGTCGAATACCCCGCCGTGTGCTGTAGCGAGCGCTTGTTCAAGCGAGGCCGGGGTATTCCACCACATACGGAAGGGTGGGGTCGGCTCCCTAAGCCTGGGAGCGCGGAGCTGGCCCCCAGGAGCAAGAAGGGCGGCGGCGGAGCGAAGCGGGACTGGATAGGCCGCTTGGCTGGGGGCTAGCCGAAGAACGAGTTAGTAACAAGACAAAGGAACGCGGGAAGACGTACCAAAGAGGTGGCCTCGGGCGACGACGGAGTGCCAGGCTCGTCCAGAGGCGGCGTATCCGTCTTGCGGGGACGAGTCCGACGTGACTTTTTAGCAGGGGGCTGCAAAATAGTCAGCGAACACCAAAAATGAGCAAAAGAAAGAATCCGAAGACTTACGGGGGACGGACTCGGAGAAGGTGAAGGAGAGGGCTGCGACGGCGCTTCGCTTGAGCGGAACGCCCGCCGTTCCCTCTCTCGTAGTCGTCCGCAAGACCGCAGTCCTTCAGCTCCAGGTCGGGGACCCCGAACTCCTTGCCCAGACGCCGCAGCTCGCGGTCGGACACAAACGCCTTCTTCTCTTTATCCAGAAGCACCTGAGGAGCGGGATAAGTCAATAAAGCAGACACGGGGGTCAAGGCAGAACGTACCAAAGCGGCATTCGCCACGTTGAGCCGGTCCTCAAGGTTCCCGGCCTCGGGAAACTCGTCAGGCATGGGGATATCCAACCCCACGGGGTCGAATGTACGACGAGAGCTAATGAAAAGTGATCAGCGGGAAGGCACCACAAGTAAAAGAAGACGCACCGGGGGCGATGAATCTCGCAAGGGGAATACCACTTGCACGAGGGAATGGCGATCCTCATGCAGTCGTAATAAAAGAAAATTATCTTGCGAATAATTTCCGGCGGAAGGCCGCGCCCATCGTTGAGACTCTCGGCAGCAGCAGACCGCCGCTCCTTGGCCGTCTGAAGCGTGTCGTCGTGGGCCTCGAGGTAGAACGCCTCGGCAAGGGGAGTCTATGCCCGGGGAAGTCAGTAATAATGGAGCGAGAAAAGAACACAGAAGGCGCACCAGGCGGGACTTAATCTTACCCGCTAGGCCCTTCTTGGCGCGTAGGGCCTTGATGATGTCGCTCGGGGAAGGCTCGTCTTCCCCGGTCGCGGTGACCAACAACGTGTTGATTGACAAGATCTTGTCGCAGTAGGACTTGGCGCCCTTACGCGACATCTGGTGGGGCTTCTCGCAGACCTTGCCTTTGCTCTGCACTGAGCGACGGTGAGCGATGCGCGGCAGACTCAAATGGGAGCTTACCCATGGTGAAAGCGAAAGGAAAGATGGAGAATTACGCTTGCTGGAGCGGTCGGCGCTTAAAAGCCTGTCGGTCGCAACGGCCCGGGTCACGGGATCGCGTACATCAATGTTAAAAGAACTCTCACGAATGAATCGGCAGTACACGAGGCAGGACCCGAGTGCCGCCCAGAACTTTGCTATGGACTTGCGAAATCGAACCTTGATAAACTGTACAAACACTGCGGACATCGTCCGAACTTTGGAAATGCTGTCAACAAGTGACCGAGGACGGTCAGAATTTGGTGTGGGGGAGATAATAAGCCGTCGCTGTATACACGCTTGTTTTGCGGCTTAACGCTGAATATAATAAGAAGGCAGGACTTGCTAGGAAGAAGCCGAGCGGTGTGACGCGTGTAGCGAGGACTGTAACTGTGGGGAGCTCGAACCCGAGAGATAAACCAAACCAGAGATAGTAGCGAGGCCTTCGCGAGGCGGTAGCCACTCCGACCGAGTGCTGGACACATCCTACGAGTCTACTGAGGATCCGTACATCACCGCCGATTAAACATATCGAAGATCTCTCGTGGGATTGTATACTCGCCCCAGTTATCAGCTTTGTCTACTACGGGGAACGGGCTGACTAGCATGAGCTACACATCAAACGGTGTGATACGCCGAGGCAGAACAAGCTATATACGTACAAGCAGGAGAGCGACATGCGGGTGCGTAGCGAATCGAACCAGGATATACGAACACGTCACGTGCTAAGATCCCACGGTTCGACTTGCGGATCCGAAGGCCGACCGTCAGGGCGAAGGGCTCACGGTACAACGGCAACATATGAAGCCGAATAGGCGCGAGCTGTAAGGCGCCATACGCTGACGGAATATCGTCAGAAGACTGACAGCGCTGGGGGAACAAGGAATAATGTCCTATGTCCACCAGAATTGACCCGCCGGCCGAGCCATAGCGGAACGACAGCACGTCTGTCCGACCCAAAGCGCACGGAGAGACGGAAGTTGGCTAGGCAGAACGGCTCCGAACGTACCGGTTACGAGAGTACGATGCGTCGGGGACGGAAGCCAGCCGCGGAGAACAACTGTACAGGCATCGGGAAGTTCCGAACACTAACGTATATAAGCCGTAGAACATGGGGCATTTGGGGGACGACTTTTGGCGCACATACTAGCACTAGAAGTTTTCCGGCTGCCTCTCTTCGAGACAGAATAAACAACCCACCACACGTTCGCGTGTAAAAACCCAAAACCCGTGTGACTAAGGCGTGCCCTGCTTTTGCACTATAAGAGTTTCCCAGTCAGAGTTGAGAAAGCGAGCCGTATCTTCGATAGCTGTCAAGCATCTAGAGCGTGTCGATTCTACTCAGATCTTCCCCAAGCAATACAAGTCGCAACTCGCAGCTCCTCCCAGAGTTAGAGTATATAGACAGAATACATTTGTGTTATTGTTTATTGTGTGTGTGTGTTTGTGTGTGTGTCTACCTGTTCTGTCTAGCTGCTATCTCTCTATAGAGGAGCGACTGCGCATTAAGGGGCATGTGTAGTTGGCGTTCGAAGGTCGTCGGTCGGCATCTGTGTCGCGGTTGCGGTCGTCGTTGTCCACGTCAAAGGAAGAGAGAAAATTCAGTGTTGTGGCACCACCATAATGGTGGGGGACGATCGTCGACGGACTTCAAGTCAGGTCCTGGTCGGCTGCATGACGGTGAGTGAAGAACGGGAAATCACGCCACGTCGTTTCAACCGCAGCAGTCACGTGGACCTCACTTGAGGGCTGGCCGGCTTTACTTGAACCTTGCTTCGAGACCGCCGCGACGGCCGCTGGTATTCGAGTACACGACGATAGATCCCCCAATGCATGCCACAGCCTCATCTTGAGTTGACAAGTTAACTTCCTAAGTAGTACCTACGTTGCCGAGGCTCAGTACTCAGTGCTCACGCACTTGCCGTCACAAATTGAGGTTTAGGAGTTCCGTCGCCACGGCCCAATGGTCCTGACTCCTCCTGAAGTAGCAAGGATCAATGCTACGATTTTAACGCGCCTCAGGCTTCCAAAGTAAGTAGGCGGAGCTGGAAGGGCGCAGGAGTGTCCCCAGGTGCCTTCGCTAGGCTTGATGGCAGCGAGGGAGCCTCAGCGCGCTCCCGGAGAGCCCACGGCGCCCCACGGCGCCCTCCGGAGCGTTCGCGCGGAGCAAGATCGCCAACGCGCCTGGACTGGGACCCCCTTTTCCTGATGCACTCACATTGTATGACTGTATTTGTACGCTTTTCGATTCGAATTATGTGTCTTCAAATTCAATTTCTAGGTAATTCGAATCCGACTGATTTGAATGTCCGGTCATAAGTACTTGAGCGCTCGGACAATGTTTATGACCGACTGCACCGAACTTAGGCTATTCTACAGGTTTCATGACCGGTCAAGGCGTAGGCGGGCGTAGGTAAGGACCGGCGGGCCTTGGCATGATTCGAATTTTGACCGCTTCGAATTGAGCCGACATCCACGATGTTTTCAATTCGAATTCAACCCATGAAACTTATGGCCCTGCATCACGCTTTCGAAAACGCCCCCCGCCGTGCCTTCTCCCCTAGGACGCCCCCCACCGTGCTTTCACTGACGCTGCGCCTGCCTTAACACATCGCCTTTGCCTTCGCGCCTTCGCCGGCCCACCACGCTTTCAACGTCGCCCACTGCGCCTTTTCGGAGGACGCCCCCTGCGCCTTTGAGGATGTTACCCACTGCGCCCTGGAGGACGCCCACGCTGTGCTTTCGACACCTTCGAGCACCGCGCTTGAGTCGCCTTCGAGCGCCGCGTACTCGACACCTTCGAGCACCGCGTATTCGACGCCTTTGCGCGGCGAACGCGCACCCCGACTTCGAGGATACTTAGTACTATATACGTGATGTCAACATACTCCACCCCTCCATTCACTCCTTCACCCCTTTATATACAACAGCACCCCTCTATATACAACAGCGCCTTCCTCGCCCTGTAGTGGCAACCTCGTTCTATCGCAGCCTCCTCGCCCTGTCGCGGAAAACTCCTCGTCTTGCCGTGGCAACCTCCTCGTCCTGCCGTGGCAACCTCCTCGTCCTGTCGCGGAAAACTCCTCGTCAAGTCGCAGTGTCATCGTCTCGTTGCAGCGTCATCGTCTCGTTGCGACAACGTTAACCGAGTCGGCATCATGCCACAGTTGACCTTCGGCGTCTGGGCAGTTGACCTTCGGCGTCTTGGCACGGTTACGGCTCCGGCATCGTGGCACGGATGACCTTCGGCGCGGGCGCACACCGACACTAGGGCGCGGGTGCACTTCGTGGAGGAGCGCCTCGGCGAGGGGATGCAGGAGGGCATTGCCTCATATAGACGTAGGGTGATGGGGGTACGCTTCGTGTGAAAGCCCGGGGGTCCGCTTCGTGTGGAAGTCCGGGGGTCCGCTTCCTGTGGAAGGCGGGTGCGCATCGCGCAGGAGGGGGTGGAGGGGATCCGCTTTGTAGAGGAGGCGGGTGCGCTTCGCGCAGGAGGGGGTAGAGGAGAACCGATTTGTAGAGGAGGAAGGTGCGCTTCGTGTGGAAGAAGGGTGCGCTTCGCGCACGAGGGGGCTCACGGCTGCGCTTCGGCGAGGAGGCGCACTCCGCCTCGGGGTTGCGGCGGCGGTTCGTTAAAGGCGGCTTCGACTCAGGATGCACCATTTTCGTATTGCCGAGCGTACGTTCTGCGGAACGCGTCGTCTGGCGGTGCTTCGTCAACTTGCTGTCACCGAGGTGGCCAGTACACGCTCAGACGCTCCACTGCTCCCGAGTTTTGTGAACGAGGGGTCGACGATGGGAGGGGGGTCAACAAGTGTAATTGGCTGTTGTCGATAATATGCATAATATGCGGGAAGGAGGAGGCAATATATGTGATGCGAGAGTCAACGGTGCACCGCGCGCCCCAGCGGTTGTTCGACGTATCCATTTCGAGAACGAGCTGATGGGAGAGATCGTGACAATGGCGATGAAGGGTTGGAGGACGACGGGCGAGAACTGGACGACGACGAGCGAAAACTGGATGGCGGTGAGACGCGACCCGTATGCAACGCTGACGACGTCGAGGGTCAGGTGCAGGTGAAGGCATCGAGGACAACAGAGTTAGGAGGAGTTTCCGGTCAATTGAGGCGAGAGGTGAGGGGGCCCGGAAAGGTGACGCAGCGAAGGCGGAGTGAAGCAGCACAAGCGGGGTGGAGCAGCGCGGGCAACGGGGTAAAGCAGCTCGGGCGACGGGGTGATGGAGGCTGCAGTACGTACTAGCGTTTTAACATGTTGCGATTGGCGTACGGTTTCGGTAAATTTGACATTTCAGAAGCGTTAAACGAGACGTTGGCCGCGCGCCAGTAACCTGAATATCGTAAACTGGTTGTCGCCCTCGCTAGATGCGTCCCACGATTCTGGAATGCGCGATGATCATAAGCGTTGCGTGCCAACAAATGCAGTTCAATGATGTGGAAACTCACCAAGGTATCCATGCGTCAGGAGTCGAAATTTGTCCGGCTCTGAAGAGGGCTTCCCAAGTTCAGGACGGAATACAAAGTCGCGCACTCTTGACCACCCGTTATCCAGAAAGTATACGCGTACGGTGATACTAGGGTCCACCGATTGTGTCCCGTCCTCGAGTCCCATTGAGCGCTGCCCATCCCTAAGCGCTGGCGGAGTGACGACAAACTCGAAATGAAGGTTTTCAGACCCCGCAGTCACCCGCCCGGAGCGGTCGTCCCGGATGAGCTCTGCGAAGTTGTTCTCCACGCTCTCTTGCACGAGCGCGCGGAAGAACACCACATCCCGGGGGCTCAGAAGGCCTGTAAAAGCGTGCGAGAGAAAAAAGTTAAGACCGGTCACGTGAGAGTAGGACTGGGAAGGAGGCGCATCGCGTACCATCGCCCTCGTCACGGCCCGGACATTCGACGCGGTGCCCGCCCTCGCGCCAATGATAGGCCTGGCACGATTTAGAGCAGTATAAAGCTTCCGCGCATGCGCACGCGCGGATGCGTCCGCCACCACGATCAGGACACTGATATACATATCACGTCAGCCTGCGAGTTTAGACCCCATGCGTAGGGGGCGTAAAGACATACCGCAACGTTGCAGCATTGCGCTAGATTCTTGAAATGCGCCTCGGCGGCGGTTTTCGTCGTGTATCGCGATGACGCGAGCGAGACGATATGGCTAAGCTTTTCTGGAAGGAGGGCGCTGTCCAAGTCGGATGCGAACGTATCGTGGAATGCCTGGATGACCTGCCGGTTGAGAAGAGAGTCCCGGATATAGCGAAGCAGGCGGTTGATGTCCCGTTCCGGATGGTTAATGCCGATGCTGGCGAGGATGGGGAAGACGCCTTGCTGGAGAGCGCGCAGAGTTGCGTTGCTATCGCGCATGCATATATCCGCCAGGGTATTGTAGGCGACGAAGCAAGGGTCGTCTTCGAAGTTGGAGTCGCCTTTGGCCGGTATAGCAGCGTCTTTGTATCGCTGCAGGCACGCCACGAGCACGGAGACGAGACACCGCGGGTACCGGCGCGCGCGCAGAGCAGGAGACGCTGCCATCCGCGCGAGATGGATCATCGTTGTCTTCAGATTGAGATGCATGCGGTGAGCGTCCTCGTTCTGCCGGAGACCCATCCGGATGAGCGTGGCCGACATGCGATATAGACGCCGTGGATGGTGGTCGACGGCGCGGATGATGATGTCCACGGCCGTGTCAGGTATCCTACCGTGCAGGATAAGTGAAAGAGTCGAAGCGCACACGATCGCGCGATCCGCTATGTCGGGATCCGTTGGCTCGACGCCGTACACCCTCGGCCAATACAGAAACATGTTGACAGCGGTGCGAATAGTTTTGCAGTCGGAGGCGAAAACGATAGAAGGAGAGAGTTCGGGGGAGATCAGGCCGATGCAGTGAAGCACGTTGATCACAATCTCGAGGGCGTGTTTGAGGAGATCGGTGGTACGGCGGCCTGGCTCAGGCTGTAGTGCGATGGATGTCGGGTCGGAAAGGATGCACATGTAATCAGTCCAGCGACATATATGCGTCCACAGAACGAGGTCTCGGCCCCAGATATGAGAACGACCGTCCCGTGTAGTGCTGAGAGAGACGAGGCGGGCGAAGGCATCAAAGGCTGTAAGTATTTCGAAGGCGATGTTAGTAGTGATGAAGTCCTCGAGAGCGGTGGAGATAGGTGGAGCGTGGAAGAGAACGCGGAACGGGTTTCGGCGCATTATATGGGTGATCCCGCTGGGGAGCGGCATGGAGGGTTCTCGATAGGACGGCTCTGCGTCCAGGCTTGTGAGCACGCGCGCCAGCGCACGAACGTCGCGGAAGTCATCGACCTTGAGCTCGCGCATTGTTTGATACTGCTTCAGGGACAAGACGCGCACTAAGCGAGACCGCGTCTTCAGATAGGAAGGTAACAAACATACCAGGTCAGTGCGGTTGAATCGAACAAGCCTTTGTCCAGTGCGATGACCGTTTATGACAAGCTCGGTAACCGGCCCGCGTAGAAGCCGCGTGCATGTGATCTATGTTCGTTTCGGCCTGTCCTTGTTTATGTCGGCATCTTCAGACCATTGCAGAGTGATTAAGGCTCCAACCATATTATCTACATACTGTTGTAATACTGTCGAAACTAATTATCTATACCCTCTATATAGGCTGCCGGCCCATCGGGTCCGGCCCGACCAAACGCGTCTGGGTCTGATCGGCCCGACGGCGCTTCCCTTATTCCCAACCGCGATCGCCTTGCGCTGTATGTGGGGTAGAAGATGCAAGGGCGCTACGGTGGACGACAGTGAGCGCGTGCTGAAGAGGACATCCGTCTGTATTCGCTACGAACGACGCGAATGACAACGTCCGTGCTAGGCATTTGCTTGACGATCGATCGCTCCTTCGCGATCCCCCCTCACCGCATGAAGTGGGCGAACTCATCGTTGATGCAGGGACCGCTCGACTCGCGTCTCAGCGTATCTCAGCCCCGCTTTGCAAGCGTGCTGCTGTTTAGGGCAGACGGTACGAGGATAGGAGGCGCCGAAGAGCGAGCGCGCTCAGGAGTACACGCACGAGAGGTGCGTCTGCCCACCACTCCTCTTTTGCTGGACTAACCTGCGCTTCACAGGTCCTCATTTCTGGCACGTACATGCCCTCCATAGCGTACCTGTCGACATGCGCGTACCTATCAATATATCCCCTTTGTGATGCTTCCTCACCAATGACACACGTCGAGATCTCCTCCGCGAGCGCGAGACAACAGGCGGGGAGAATTGCGCGTCCTACTCCTCCCGAAGCGCCTCAAACCTTTCGAATCCCCGACCTCCCGAAACGTGTCCATCACCCGTGGACAGAACAACTAACGAGGCCGGATCAGTTATCGAGGGCGGATCCTCTATTGAAGTATCCGAGTCCGGTCGCGAGTTCTCGTTCCAATGGTGTCCAACTCTCGGGGCGCGAGCCATGGTTCGTGGCTCGAGCATTGAACCTTCGTGGGCTCCTGTGGTCAGTACCACGTCCGGTGGTCGATGCACGTCCATCCTGTGTTCGTCTTACCGTTTCCGCGTTCGTCTTTCCATCCCGCGTTCATCTTTCCAACCCCGGGCCGTGCTCATCTCTCCATTCCCCGTTATCGTCCCCTCATTCTGCGTTCGTCTGTCCGTGCCACGTTCTTCCTTCCAACCCGGGTCCGTCCTTCCAACCCGTGTTCGTCCTTTCATCCTGTGTTCGTCCTTCCAACCCGCGTTTGTCCTTCTATCCCATGTGCGTCTTTACTTCCCATGTCCGTCTCCACTTCCCATATTCGTTTCTCTATCCCATATCCGTCTCTATCCCATATCCATCTCTATCCCATATCCATCTCTATCCCCTGTTCGTCTCTCCACCCTGCGTTCGTGTTGCCTTTTCCCTCCGGTCGCATTCCCGTCCGTCCCTCATTCCGCGTTCGTCTTTACACTTCGTGTCCATCCTTCATCCTGTATTCCTCTTTCCGTTTCCGCGTTCGTCCTTCCATCCCGTATTCGTCCTTATATACTGCATTCGTCTCTCCATCCCGTATTCCTCTTTCCGTTTCCGCATCCGTCCTTCCATCCCGTATTCGTCCTTCCATCCCGTATCCCTCTTTCCCTTTCCGCGTTCGTCCTTCCATCTCATTCCAGTGTATCCATTTCCCATGCATCCTTCCAATCCGTGTTCGTCTTTTGGCGACACAAGCCATTGTCCATTTTAGAGATGCGACTTATCATCAATTTCACAGGCCCGAGCTATCGTCCACGACGTAGCGCGTGCTATTGTCGATCGAGAGGGCGCAAGCCATCGTCCATAACGCAGCGCAAGCTATCGTCCACGACGCGGCGCAAGCCATCATCCACGACGCGGCGCAAGCCATTGTCCACGACGTGGCGCAAGCTATCGTCCATAACGCGGCGCGTGCTATCGTCCATAACGCGGCGCGTGCTATCGTCCATAACGCGGCGCAAGCCATTATTCCAAATGCGGCGCAAGCCATCATCCACGACGTGGCGCAAGCCATTATCCACGACGTGGCGCAAGCCATTGTCCATAACGCGGCGCAAACTACGCGGCGCGTGCTATTGTAGCCCAACAGGTACGTGCTATTGTAGCCCAACAGGTAAGTGCTATTGTAGCCCAACAGGTACGTTCTACTGTAGCCCAGCGGGTACGTGGTCGTCATTATGAGGCGCAATCTAATGTTCATTGATTGTTCTAGCGCACGCGTCGGCCTTGGGAGGCGCACGCGTCGAGCGTGGATGACTCTTCGAGGCGCACGCTTCGGGCGTGGCGGATGCGTCGGCCTTGGGAGGCGCACGCTTCGGCGTGGCGGATGCGAAGCGCAGCCGTTGGCGTGGCGGATTGAGGCGCACGCTTCGGCGTGGCGGACTCGAGGCGCGCGCTTCGGGCGTGACTCGTCGATGTGTATGCCATTGTTCGAGTTCGCGGCGCGTACTGCTTTTGCGGCGCGAGTCATTGTCCGCAGCGCGAAATTCTATTGTGGCGACGCGAGCTATTGTTGACGGGCGGCGCGTCAGCCTCTCGAGGTACTCGTCAGCCTCAGGAGGTCCACGTCAGCCTCAGGAGGTCCACGTCAGCCTCTGGAGGTCCACGTCAGCCTCTCGCAGGTCATGGCTCCAGAAGTACTTAAGGTGAGTGCGCAAGGGCGAGGGAAATTCATCGAAAACTCACTCAGACTTCGCTGTCCACAGCAATTAGCCACTATCCTCAGCATCTAGCTACTCAAGTGCGAGCTTCGCCATCATTGCCTTGCTCATCGCCCTCCGCAATGCGCTGTCCTTCGTCGTTCGCGATGCACCACTCATCGCCGTTCACGATGTACCACTCATCGCCGTTCACGATGTACCACTCATCGCTGTCCGCGATGCACAGGCCATCGCTGTCTGCGATACACAGGCCATCGCCGTTCGCGCTCGGAGCGTACCCCCAGTCCACTCACGGGCGTGCAGACGACGAATCGTCCCCCTTCCCCTCAGGCGCCGGGCGCCGCTCAACGATATCGAATCACATCGCTCTCGCTACGGCCGTAGCGTCTCTCGTCACAGACATGGAGCCTCTTGTCACAGCCGTAGCGTCTCTCATGGCAGCCGTAGGGTCTCTCATGGCAGCCGTAGCGTCTCTCATCGCAGCCGTAGGGTCTCTCATCGCAGCCGTAGCGCCTCTCGTTACGGTCGTGGGCGACCAGAGAAATCCTTCTCTCATCTTGTCGCCATCCCCGGGCGGCATGGCCCCGCGGAAGCCTCGTTCGAGAGCTGGAACATCGAAGCGCAAGGCACACAGGGCTGCTTCACATGCCGTATCCGGCGGAAGGTGCGCCTCCCATCTCGTGCAATGTCACTCACAATCACTCATCATCACCGTGCGCAGAAATGTGATGAGGAGGTCGACGGGGACGGCAACTGCTCTTACCTGCTCCAGTCTCCGAATCTCACCTCCCGCAGCCAAGAAGCCTGCAGCCCTATGTGTCCGATGATCAACGCGCAGACAATAATCGACGCATCGACGCATCGGACTTCGGGGCCCTTCTCTCGCTATCGGGTGGGCTTACCAACAGCACTCGCTTCGACGCGGTGCCCCCATGGCTTTGGATACACAATGGGGCAACACCCCGAGGATGGCGCCCTTGGGACGAATGACTGTCGCCTCCGGACGCTTTCGACAGGCGGTCACCCTCGCCGTGCCTCACGCCGCCGGACAGGCAGTCGCCCGACGACTCCCGAGGACGCAGCTCGACCCTGACCACGTAAAGGAACCATCGCCTCTCGCTCGATCTTGCAGGCGAGCACCGTGCACCGCAAGAAGAGCGCAGATTCCCGATGCACGTGGAACCCGGAGAAGCGCAAAGCGACGTTCACCGCGAAGCATAACCTGACCAGTGACCAGTGAGTGTTGGTCTGGAAATTCGTTGAGCGTGCCAGCTTGATGTCTGGATAGACCATATGAACTCGCATCTAGGACACGAGCTGCAATTAGGACTCAAGCTGCTGCGCTGCATCTGGGGAGTGAGCTGCATAGCTGGTCACGGCCTCACCGGATGATCAGATGAGTTTGGGTTCGATCGCGAGAACATCAAGATGATGCTGGACGATGATAAGCAGCGTGAATCCGACGCTGCATCCGACGCATCATAACATCGTTCGTCGTCGTCTGCCAATGCGTATTCATCTCCCTCACCGTTGAATGTTGCAGATGCGGGAAATCAGGACATTCACGCTTCGTTCGTGAGAAGGTATGTCTTAGTAGTTGTGAAGCCGGACTCTTCATTGACATGAACGCAGGAGACAAGATTGTAATATTATGCTCGTAGTTGAGGCCCAGCGCCCCCGCCACATCGCTTCGAGACGCCGGACACGGACACCAAGCTGAGATTGACGACATCCACGCTCACGGTACATTGTCCCGGTCAATGTACCGTCACGTCCCGCTTTCGATACTTTATTCTTTTCGTCCTTATTGTGCATCATCAATGTGCGTGAGATTCCGTGCCCACAGTCGCAGCAGGACCCACAGGCCCCGCATTCGTGGCACATCACGACCGCCGACTATGCTGCCGCTTTTTTCGCGAGACGCTGCCTCAAGTTCGACTTCAACTGGCCGCCATCCATACCGACCACGGGAAACAACTCGGGCGGCCAATAACCTGGTATCTCTACGTAGCTCGCCTGGTTCGTAGCCACAGGATATCGACCCCGTCGCCATCCTTAAGTACCGCATCCTCTTCCATTCCCATGTTATGTTCTCGTGGACGGTTAATTTCAGAGCTAGTTGAACCCGTAGGTACCCCAATGAACGTAGCGCTGAAGTTTTGAACTGAACAATCGTATTTCTCTCATCCCGCTGGGAAAGTACTGAAAAGACACACAATCGCCGACCATGCGGACCGCCCAATGCAACCACAAAAGGTTCATACCGTCAGCATAATACTCTGCGTGGCTAGCTGCAGAATAACTGCCTGGGCGCTACCCTCCAATCTTCATCTCACGACGTTCCCCTCTCTCACTGACCGAGCGCATTCTTCTTGCGAATGGTGTAAACCGCAGAGGCGTCGACGCCGGGGGAGAAGGGGGTAGCAGAGTGAGTGCGGCGAGATCAAAGTGAGAAACGCAAAATCAGCGACGTCCTGACGTACCCGGGGACATTGCAGGAAATGTCCTCGCCGCGGAGCTCGACTCTGCGAGGGTAGGTGAGCATCCTCACTGATAGCACGGCCAGCGAGAACCGTCATGCCTTAGCCGTACTCGGCGGACGCGTGTCGTGCCGGGGTCCTCGAGCGTGTCGTGTGAGTCGTCCACGAGCGGGCGTGGTGCTCTCCCTCGAACGCGCGTTGTCGTGCTCGTCAACCGCGTCGTCCCCGTCGTGCGAGGTCCTCGAGCGGCCGTGGTGCTCTCCCTCGGCGAGCGTATGTTGTCGTGCGAAGTCCTCTGGGGAGCATGTTGTGCGCTGCCGACGGTCTGCCGGGTCCTCATGGAGCGCGCGCGTACGTCGTGCTCTTCCGTCGGGCGCGTCGTCGTGCCGGGTCCTTGGGCGTGTCATCGTGCGAGGGCCTCGGACCGCGTCGTCGTGCGAGCACTTCCGGCGCTTCGTGCCGGAGTCCTCTGGGGCGCGTTGTCGTGCGAGGTCCTCGAGTGCGTGCCGGAGTCCTCATCGGGCGCGTCGTCGTGCACTGCCGATGGCGCGTTGTCGTGCCAAGGTGCTCGGCGAGCGTGTGTCGTGCGAGGTCCTCCGGCGCGTTGTCACCGAGGTGCTCATCGGGGCGCGTCGTGTTGTTCCAGGTCCTCATCCAGCGCGTCGTCGTGCGAGTCTGTCGTCGTGCCGGGGTCCTCGTCCTCTGGGGGCGCGGGTCGCGCGGTGCCGACGGCGGGTCGTGCGAGGCCCTCGGGTGCGTTGTGCGAGATGGTCCTCATCGGGCGGGTGTCGAGGTCCTCATCGGACGCTTCGTGCTCCTCGTCCTCACCGAGCGCGTTGTCGTGCCTCAGCCGTCACTCGGTCATGCCTCAGCCGTACTCGGCGGACGCGTTGTTGTGTCGTGCCAGTCCTCGGGGCGCGTCGTCGTACCGGGTCCTCCCTCGGACGCGTGTCGTGCCGGAGTCCTCCTCGGACGCGCGTACGTCGTGCGAGGTCCTCGGACGTGTGGAGGGCGGGTCCTCTTCCGTCGAGCGTGTCGCCGAGGTGCTCGACGGGCGCGCGTGTGCATTCTCTCCGAGCGCCTGTCGTGCCGGGTCCTCGGCGAGCGTATGTTGTCGTGCGCGGCCCCATCGGACGCGTTGTCGTGCCGGGGTCCTCGAGGGTGTGTCGTGCCGAACGCGAGCTGGACATGATTGTGGCAAAGGAAGAGGAGCGAGGGAGGGGGTAGAAGCCCTAGGAGTGAGGCAGGGCAAGAACCTGAGTAGATAGATGGGCAAAAGGCCTGAGCAAAGATAGGGTCTTATATACTGCGTGGCGTGTGCGTTCGATGCCGTTGTGGCGGATGCAAGACACGTTTATTCGAAAGGAGGACATAGAAGGGACGTATAGTGATCGAATCGTAAGGGAGGATAGTTGGGAGGTAGAGAACAATAACGAGAAGCGAGGGCAGGAGGGTGTTGAATAGAAAAAGGCCGGCGTCATCGATAAATTATGATGGGGAGCGATATCGGCGTCGAGCTTAGGTGTCGAGAGGTGAGGGAGGGTTGTGGGGGAGGGAGGGTTGTGGGGGAGGGAGTCGAGAGAAGGGAGATGGCTGTGAGGAGGATTATTGAAGGGCAAGCCCATGAGCGACGTGAGCAGGCAGGAAGGGCGGAAGGGTGAGGGGGACCGAATGTGAAACGACGAACTTCTGCGTTCACAGCACCCGGCAGACTCATGAGACGTTCCCCAAATGCGCTGGCAGCAGGACACGAAGGCTAGCGCATTCAGCAGGTCAATACGGGTCTGACAATGTTTTGAAGGCGGAGGCGTCCGACGGCCATGATGGAGGACAAGAAGCAAGCGCGAAGAACATCGGCCATTTCGGCCCGATCGACGCGTCCGGGTCTGATCGGCCCGACCGAACGTCAGGCTCGGACCGGCCCGACGGCGCGTCCCTTGTTCCCAACCGCGATATGGTGACCGACGATTGGCGCGTGCTGCGAAGGGCATCTGTATGTACACGCCACCGACAATTAAAAAGACGGGTCGACTTCGTATAAGCATCGACCTTTGCTCCGCATCTTCGCACGTCTTCGCAGTACTTGCTGCTCGCCCCTCCTCCAATGCCACTCGATCGCGTTGGAAACAGCTGCTCAACCACCCTCGTCTTTGCTGCTCAATCACTTCCTGAATACCGTGTCCATGGATGCATGATCTCCGATCGACGCTGCAAGCACTAGCGCCCCTCACCGCATGAAGCGGGCGAGCTCGTCATTGGCAAGGACTGTTCATTTTACGGTTGATCACATTCGAGGCCCGCGTCGCACGCGTCCTGCTGATTGGGCCAGACGGTGCAAATGTACGGTGTCGAGGCGCCGAGCGCGAGAGGTGTGACATGTCTTCCCTTTACTCGCCCTTTGCTCGACTACATAACTAACTTGCGCTTCAGATGTATGCAGTCCTGGCACGAGTCCGCCCTCTATAGCATATCTCTCGATTTATACAACTCGGCGGAGCCACACATTCAAACAACGTACCCCAAGTCGGATTTTTTAGTCTGTAGGAGCTCGTTCCAGTTAGGCAGGTTGAAGTACCCGGGGAAGCGCTCCCAGACGTCATGTCTCCACTGGTATAACTTCCTGCGCATCTCCTCCTTGCACTCGTCGCAAACGACCGCAAGTCCATTGTCGTACACCATCCAGTCTTGGTCCGCGTGGTACGTCAACGGCGACTCGGGAAACTTGCTAATGTCACTGGGCGTAAACAGTCGCATCCTCGCCAACATGCACTCCTCTTCCTCGCACCCGATTTCCTCGTCAAATAGCATGTCAAACGGGTACTCCTGCCGAAGCTTCGTACACCCCGCGAGGCAGATCGCCGTATCCTCCACAGAGTAGCGACGCGCGCGCGAGAGCCACACGTTCTGCGACACGTAGTGGTCCAGGGGAAACTGCAGAGTGTGGTAAAATATGCCCGGGAGGAGCCACAGTGCGTGCGTCTCGCGCGCAAGCGCGGTGGCGGCCTGCAGTTCGCCGCCTGCGAAGGCGCCCTCGGGCGTGCGAGCGTAAGTGGCCATGATTTGGCTGCTCCCCAGCAGGTTGATATCGGTCGTGAACGCGTCTGCGAGGTGCTCCAGTGCGCACCGCCGAAGCGACGGCGCGTCGTACTTGTGCGCGAGGCGGAGCACGCCTTCGATGACTTCAAACGAGGTTTTGGAGGGTGGTGGATCAAGATAACTATGCACGTGACGCGTAAGCAAGGACGGTCATTGAGCGTCGTACGCGCTGAGGTTGGGGATACGCACTGGGGGAAATACACGGCCTTGAGAAAGTGAGTCATATCCTGCGGATGATCGTCACGAAGCGTAAGGAGGGGCAGTCCTTCGTACATTTCGAGCGAGTCTGGCTGAGCGAGAGATGCCATGTCGCGGAAGAATGCGCAGTGCAGGGCAAGGACGGCTCTGTGGACGCGGAAAAGGTGGCTTTGAACGTTGAGGATTATACTGCCGTCGTCGAACCAGAGCTCAGGCATACGCGTAAAGTTGCCCGACATATTGATGAGATGTACAGACTGCCTGTGATGATGGCTGGCTTCGCGCGCCACCGAGATGATAGTAAAGGAGAAGGAATATTTAACGCCGATCATCGGGCCGGATGGACCGATCATTCTCTGAGTATCGGCAAGTGCCGGACAGCCTCGAGCCTCCTCCGCTCGCTACACGGCGCGAACTGGACTGGGCTCCCACCTCCTACGCACGCGTTCGCGAGGGGGTGGCGAGCACGAGGGACACGGCGAGGTCGCGCGCTTCGAAGACACGGCGAAGCGTGCCGACAGGCGGGATTCGGGAGGATGTGGCGAACACGACGGCGAAAGCAGGCGCGAAAGCGCCGGTCGCAGGACATGGATGCATCGCTTCGCGACTTGGACTCCGCCAGCGTCGCGTAGCCCCAAATAAGATAAAATGGCCGCGTACCTTCCCAGCCCGTCGCATCCGTCCCCCAGCCCAGCCCCCGCGTCCCCCAAGCCCCCCGCTGTGTTCCCCCAGCCCGTCGCACGCGTCCCCCCAGCCCGTCGCATTCGTCCCCCAGCCCCCGCGTCCTCCAGCCCCCCGCGTCCCCCCAGCCCCTGCGTCCGGATGGGGGGATACGCTTGGAACGGCTGGATGGGGGGATACAGGGACTTGCCGAACGGCTGGATGGGGGGATACAGGGGGATGGGGGGATACAGGGGGATGGGGGGATACAGGGACTTTCAGGCGAGGGGGATACAGGGACTTGCCGGCGGGGGACGGCGGGCGAGGTGATGCGTCAGGGAGGGCGGGCGCGTCGGGAGAGGGCACGGGCGCGTCAGGAGAGGGCACGGGGACGTCGGGAGAGGGCACGGGCGCGTCGGGAGAGGGCACGGGCGCGTCGAGAGAGGGCACGGGCGCGTCGGGAGAGGGCACGGGCGCGTCAGGGAGAGGGCACGGACGCGTCGGGAGAGGGCACGGACGCGTCAGGGAGGGCGGGCGCGTCGGGAGAGGGCATGGATGCGAAATGCGAGGCCGTCGGCGGGATGGCGAGTGTGTGAGGGAGGGCGGGCGCGTCGGGAGATGGCACGGGCGCGTCAGGGAGAGGGCACGAAGGCAAAATGCGAGGTCGTCGGCGAGATGGTGAGGCCGTCGGCGAGATGGCGAGGCCGTCCGCCAGATGGCGAGGTAGTGTTGGTGAGGCCGGGAGGGGAGGTAGTGTTGGTGAGGCCGGGAGGGGAGGTAGTGTTGGTGAGGGCACGGGCGCGTCGGGAGAGGGCACGGGCGCGTCGGGAGAGGGCACGGGGGCGAAATGCGAGGACGTGAGGGGCGGAGGTGTTGGTGAGGGCACGGGCGCGTCGGGAGGGCACGGGCGCGTCGGGAGAGGGCACGGGGGCAAAATGCGAGGCCGTCGGCGAAGTGGCGAGGCCGGGAGGGGAGGTAGTGCTGGTGAGGGCGCGAGGGCGCGAGATTGAGGGCGCGTAGATGCGGAGAAAGGTCCCTGAGCTTCGTTAGCTCGAGTACGCGAAGATGAACAAGTCGCGCACCTTCTTCGTCGTGCGCGGCGGCGCTTCGTGCCGTCCGCCGCGATCCCTGGACTCCCGCGAACCCCTCGACTTCGCCTCCCTCTGCCCGTGTAACTTCGCCGAAAACGCCCTCCGCTTGGACCGATATAGGTTGTGCTGACGGGGTCTTGCGGTCGGGGATGGTGCGACGGCGCGGGTGAGGCCGAAGGCGAGGCGACGGGAGCGGCGGTGGTGTGACGACGGGCGTGTGGGTTAGGGGTTCAGGTCGTGGACGACACGGCGAGAACATGGGGGTGAGGGGATGACGCGGAACGTATGCGAACTTGAGTGCAATGGACGACCTAGGAAGAGGTCAGCGAGGACACAACGAAGGCGACGAGGACTCACCTTGAGATGGTGTCCTGACGCCGTTGACTCGTCGACGGACAGCGTCGCGCTTGGGCTGCCGCGGGACTGATCGCTTGAGATGTCCTGAGCAGGAAGTTCTGTCTCTTAAACACCGCGTTGTCATTGTGCCCGACACCTTTGCCTCGCTCGCCGAGCCGTCGGCAGCACCGTGAATGCCCGGTGCGATGAGTACTCGAACGGTGTTGCCGACCGCACGGCGGGCAAGGCAGGGGCGTCACGCACAACGACGACGCGGTGAGCCGACAACTACGACGTCGCGGACATCCTCGCAGGGGTGTGCCATCCCACGTGCAGCAGACACACAGCGCGAGATGACCACCTTGGACGCTGCGACGCATTGAAAGCGACGGCGAAGGTCGAGGACAAGGCGTGAGGAAGGAGCACACGCGACGGCGCGGTACTCGGTCCGACGTGCCGATCGCTCTCCTCCCACGCCGCCATGTACGCTTCGCTCTTTCCCTCTGCTCTCCGACTTTACCGGAGTCTTTATTGCACTGGAGGATTCCAATCTCGAAGACATGAACGCGGTTCTCTCTAGCGGACCGATCACAATACTCGACAACGCGCCGGGTGGCGGCGACCACCTTTTAGGCTGCCCCCCACAACTTCTTACGCCGGTACGTTGTAACTTGTCACCCAACTTCAAGACTTTTTCACTCTGAATGTGTCCGCTTACACTTCAGAACCACATTCCCATTGCGCGATTGGTCATATTCACACCCAAACCTGCGCTGCCTCGCAAACAAGGGCGATTTCGTTATGTGGCGCCGTTTTTGGTATGTCCATAACGTATTCTTTTGTCTCGTGACGGTGTCATGGATGAATACTCATGTTATTCCGGCACTGCCGTCGATGCTCCAGGTTACAAACCATGTACCCCGTCATTTCTCACCACGATATACACGACGCCCTTCCTCCTCCCTCCTCCCTCCTCCCTCCTCCCTCCTCCCTCCTCCCTCCTCCCTCCTCCTCCTCCCTCCTCCCTCCTCCCTCCTCCCTCCTCCCTCCTCCCTCCTCCCTCCTCCCTCCTCCTCCTCCCTCCTCCCTCCTCCCTCCTCCCTCCTCCCTCCTTCCTTCGCCCCCGTCCCGAATAATCCGGCTGACAACACCGCGCTTACAAAATCGCCCTCCGAGAGTCCACTGAAGTCTTCCGGCAGCTTCCGAGAGTCCACTGAAGTCTTCCGAGAGTCCACTGAAGTCTTCCGAGAGTCCACTGAAGTCTTCCGAGAGTCCACTGAAGTCTTCCGATGGCCTCCCGAAACATGTCAATGATGACGCGCTCCGCCGCCCCTGACGCGCTCCGCCGCGCCTTACGTGCGCACTCGATTCCCCTGACGCGCGCACTCGATTCCCCTACGCGGAGAATACGCGATTCCCCTACGCGGAGAATACCGTATGCATATATTCGCATCTTCAATCCATCGAAGCCCGGTCCGTTTCCGAACTCATCCTCGGTGCATTTCCGCGCTCATCCTCGGTGCGTTTCCGAACTCATCCTCGGTCCGTTTCCGCGCTCATCCTCGGTGCATATATTCGCATCTTCCATCGAAGCCCGGTCCGTTTCCACGCTCATCCTCGGTCCGTTTCCGCGCTCATCCTCCGGGTCCTTGACTGAAATATCCTGACGCTGACATATCCCATCATATCGACGGAAACATATCCCACCAGATTGATGGAAACATATTCCATCATATTGACGGAAACATATTCCATCATATTGACGGAAACGTGATGCGAGGCGATGGCGATGGACGCAACGCTGCACCTGCCATCGCCCTGCACAATTCGTGCTCACACACAGGGTGCGTTTTGCGCGCATTCACCCAGAAAACCCAGAGGTAACGTACGTGTATTCAATGACGTTATATTATTATTTTTGTGACTGAATCCCTTCGGCAGCGGCGCATCCCTTCGGCAGCGGCGCACTTGTCGAGGCTCCCGGCGCGTTTGTCGAGGCGGACGACGGGCTTGTCGAGGCTGACGACGCGCTTGTCGAGGCTGACGACGCGCGCCAGCGTCGAGGCGGACGACGACGCGCTTGTCGAGGCTGACGACGCGCTTGTCGAGGCGGACGACGCGCTTGTAGAGGCCGACGACGCACTTGTCGAGGCTCCTGGCGCGTTGTGACTGAATCCCTTCGGCAGCGGTGCATCCCTTCGGCAGCGGCGCGCTTGTCGAGGCGGACGACGCGCGCCAGCGTCGCGCCGCTCAGAGCCTTCCAACGAACTCAGGGCCTTCCATAAAGCTCAGAGCCTTCCAACAGGAACTAAGTACAACTTGATCCAACCGAACCTCAACAACGACCCCGACCTCCCTCCCGCCTCGTCGCGTGCTCGCTGACTTGGTGACGCGCTCGCTCACTTGGCAACGCGCTCGCTCACTTGGTGACGCGCTCGCTCACTTGGCAACGCGCTCGCTGACTTGGCAACGCGCTCGCTGACTTGATGACGCGCTCGCTCACCTTGTCACGCGCTCGCTGACTTGATGACGCGCTCGCTCACTTGGTGACGCGCTCGCTCACTTGGTGACGCGCTACAAATCACTCAAGGTACGCTTTTTCTACCCTCTTTTGCCCCGTCTTCTGAACGCAGCTGCCCTGTCTGCTGAACACTGTGGACGACGGCGAGGACGCTGTGGACGACGGCGACTCAGTACGCTGTGGCGCGCCACCCACAACGAACAGTACGCTGTGGCGCGCCACCCACAACGAACGCCCCACCCACAACGAACGCCCCACCCACAACGAACGCCCCACCCACAACGAACGCCCCACCCACAACGAACACCCCACCCACAACGAACGCCCCGAACTTCCGTCCTACCGCGCGCGACTCCGTGTACGGCTGCTTGTGGAAGAACTGTGTGTAGGGCTGCTTGTGGAAGAACTGGTAGGTTCTCATTGAACTCCGTCGGCACAGGGCTGACGCGCGGCGCAGGGCTGACGCGGTGCCGGCGATGCGCAGCGTGTGCGTTCACGATGCGTAGCGTGTGCGTTCACGATGGGTAGCGAGTGCGTTTACGATGGGTAGCGAGTGCGTTCACGATGCGTAGCGAGTGCGTTCACGATGCGCAGCGAGTGCGTACACGATGCGTAGCTAGTGCGTACACTACGCGTTGTCAAAACTTAATATATCTCCGGATTTATCTTCCTCAGCTCAGTATCCTATCTTCGTCCTTGCCCCCGGCAGTATCCTATTTTCGACCTTTCACCCGGCAGTATCCTATCTTCGACCTTTCCCCCTGGCCGCTGCCTTCGACCTCCACTCAGAACGAGCCTTCGTCCTCCACTCAGAACGAGCCTTCGACCTTGACTCAGAACGAGTCGATTCTGGTATGTTCTTATCCCTCTCGCTTCTGTAGTCTTCTAACCACTTCATTCTAGTCCTCTCTTATTCTTTCTAGGCCTCTCTTATCCTTTCTAGGTTCCTCTTATTCTTTCTAGGTTTCTCTTCTTCTTTCCAGGTTTCTCTTATTCTTTCTAGGTTCCTCTTATTCATTCTAGGCCTCTCTTATTCTTTATAGGTTTCTCTTATTCTTTCTAGGCCTCTCTTATCCTTTTCTAAAATTATCTTTCCTTGAACCCGCACATCACCTTTCAAGCAAACACCCAGCTCCCCCCCCCCCCCCCCCCTCCCCCCCCCCTCCCCCCCCCCCCCCCCCTGTCACTCCCAACACACAGTCCCTGTCACTCCCAACACACAGTTCGTCAACGCGCCACGTATCTCCTCGACCGGGTAAGCCGCCTTCATCCTTTTTACGACGAGCGTCGAGCTCGACGGTCTGCACGCTGACCTCGACATGTTGCACGCTGACCTCGACATGTTGGGCGCTGACCTCGACATGTTGGGCGCTGACCTCCACCCTCTGCACGCCGTTTTGAACGCGGACATCTCCACACTCTGCACGCCGCCCGGACCTCCACGCTCTGCACGTCGACCTCGACGTTGTAAACGACCGCCGCCTCCGTCAACCGCCGCCTCCGTCAACTCGGGTCCTCGACGCGCTGGATGGTGTTTGCGGCGGGTACGATTAACGACAACAGCGACGCGTCACTCGACGGCGTTGCTCGCTGACGCGTCACTCGACGGCGTTGCTCGCTGACGCGCGGTTGACGCCGTCCCTCGCCGATGCGCCATTGACGCCGTCCCTCGCCGATACGTTCTTGACGGCATCTCCGGTCCCCGACACGCTCGACGTCTCGTGCCGGCGGGAGCGTCGACGACCTCGTAGGCACGATCTCGACGACCTCGTAGGCACGATCTCGACGCGTCGCTGACCGTTACCGGGCCTCTTCGCGGCTGCACGCGTCGCTCACAAGGCACGTACCTCGCGCTCTCTACCCTCACATTCCACGAACGAGCGGGACGCCGCCGCCGCCGCCGCCCGCCGCGTCACCGCGCTCCTCGTCCTCGCGAAGGCCTTGTGCTGACTACCTTGCAGATGTACTTTGCTGCTCGTCGCGGCAGACGTACCTTGCTGCGCATCGCGGCAGACGTACCTCGCGGCTGATTCAAGACGGTCACGGAGACTTATTCAAGACGGTCACGGGGACTTGTTCGAGACGGTCACGGTGACTTGTTCGACATCGTCGAGGTGCGTAGTAGCATGCCGCCTCACGCTGACGATAGTCTAACGCGCTCGTACAGGCTGTCGTCACAAGAAGCCACCCACAACGAATGATCCCTCAGATACTCGGGCCGCATGCGCTCCTAGTCAGTGTCGAGCTCGTCGCTCGAGTCAGTGTCGAGCTCGTCGCTCGAGTCGGCGCCGCGCTCGTCGTTCCAGTCGGCGCCGCGCTCGTCGTTCCAGTCGGTATCCGGCGTGGTCGTAAGCGTCGCGAGCGCCCCGTGCCTGAGCGTCTCACCATGCGTTCCTAGGCGAGAAAATCTTTGACTACACCACGCTTGTCGCGAAGCTGACCTTGCGATTTCGCAGTGCCACTCCCCGACCAAACGCTAGTCCACGCCCCGCGAGCTCAGCATCCGATCACGTGAGACGTGCTTGATCTCCTCGAGTCGAGTCGACTCGAGGCTCGAGTTGAACATGAGCGCGCCGGGCGCAAGTATCGGGTGAGCATGTGGTGCTGCGGTGCGTGTAACATTGCTGACTACGCTTACAGGCCATGTGAGCAACCTCGTCACGGTCGGCGTCGACATCGAGGGCTGAGGCGCCGGTCACCGTCAGCGCTCGATGTCGACGCCGGTCACCGTCAGCGCTCGATGTCGACGCCGGCCCCGTCGAGGTCGTCTACCCTCGCTCAAGTCCCGCCGAGGTCGTCCACCCTCGCCCAGGTCGCCCGCCGTCACCATGATCGCCCGCGGCCTTCCCGCCCCGGTCCCCGCCATCTCCTTCTCCCTTATGATCTCCCTCTCCCCTATGATCTCCCTCTCCCCTATGACCCCATCTGCCGGAGGTCTAAGTGGATACGCTTCTGGTGAGTGTCCGACCCTCGAAAGCGATGCAAAATAAACTCAATTTTCAGAGGACCTCTGCGACTGCTGCCGAGTGCGACAATGAGGCTGGAGGGGTCGACTGCGGCGGCGGCGGTTAGCGTCGCTGCGCACTGTATGGGTGGCACGTTATTTGTTGCGATTACTTATTTACTCTACCTGAACTAACTTGACCTTAGATATGTTTCTGGGGGTCGCGTTCCCTTAAGGTGAGTTTACTGTGTTGAAATTCACGTAACCCCGTCGCCCCGAATATGCTTTTTAAACCCCCATACCCCTGCTCCTTACAGACGACGTTCTTGATACGCCGCGCTTTTCATTAAATATTAAAATATCACTGTAAATGTTGACGGCGGCCCAGGCGTTCCAGATCACCTTCAAAATCTCTGTCGGGAGGGCGGGCGACGACAGCGGGAGTTTTCTGCAGCAGTGGTGCGCAGCACCGCCGCTTTCGGTTCGTGATCGCTACAAACACAATGTGTGTACCTTGCTCGCCCTTCGTGTCCGAGAACTCACGCTGGTTCTGATGCAGACAGCGACGCTCTTGTGGACTCCACTCCACGCCGTTCACGGCGTACTCAAGCCTTAAGGCCTTAAGACTGGAGAACTCAAGATCGCCGGGGATGACGCGGACGGTCTCGAGGACCCTGCTGCCGGGTACGTGGACGAAGGTGGCTGGAACCTTGCGCGGCGGTAGCGCGCAGCGCCGCTGCGATCTTGTACGTGGGAGGTCCAGTTCACGCTCCTACAACGCCCTTTGCGGCGCGACGTGTCGCCGCATTCAGCGTGTACTGTAGGCCTCAACGCGGACTAGGTCACTACATACCTTTCTTGCCGGGAATGACGCACTCGCGCTGACAACAATGCAGAACTCCGATGTTATCGTGAACTGCACGCCGTCGACGGTAGCCTCAAACGCTGGAGCGTCGGTTGGAGGGGGCGTCGTTGGATACGTAGGGAGAAATGACGATGTGGCTGCGCGCCAAAGGCATCAGCGTGCGCGAAGTTGGGCGCGCAGCCCGAATGCGGCGCTGCCGTTCGCGCAGAGGTTGCTGGAGGTACGTGCCCGCCGTCGAGCGGCGAGTGCTTCTTGAACGACTGACCTCGCCTGCAGCGTGAATCGGTCTCGACGTAGGAACGACGGCGGCGTGAGGGCACGGAGGACGCGTCCTCCTCACTGTCGGAGTGAGTGAGACGGTCTGCCTTGTTGGCGAGACGCCTCCCGCTGACTTAGACCTCGGGGGACATCCCCACGCGATGGCGGAGACGAGCGAGGCATCGCAGCCGACGCTGCTGGGGACGCGACGTGATGACGAAGGACCTCGTTTTGTGTGCGGATACTGTACCTACGTATCTAGAGTAACACTCCGACTTTGTCGTTTGTAGATTTACAATATAAATTGGTTGCAATGACGTTTCGCACCCCGTCCCTGAGTCCACCACTGTCGGCGAGTGAGTTTGTACTTACGAGTGAGTGTAAGGATTTCGAAGCGAGCACGTTCGATTAGTCTGGCGTTCAATAAGTCGAGCAGCGCTCGTAAGTCCATTCCCTTAGCTGAGTCGGCCGCATGTGCTCCTAGTCAGTATCGAGCTCGTCGCTCGAGTCAGCGCCGCGCTCGTCGTTTCCGTCAGTATCCGGTGTGGTCGTGAGCGTCGAGAGCGCCCCGTGCCTGAGCAACTAACCGCACGCCCAATCACGTTCCTCGGTGAACATAGCTTTGACTACACCATGTTTGTCGCGACGCTGTTGCACATATTATCAGGCCAGCGAAGGGTGAGGTAGAAGGCCACGATGAACTCACCGGGTTCGAATGTATGTCCCGATGGATGGATCTTCTGTCAATGCTGGCCGCATCGGACGTGACGGTACCGACAGTATCTGACGACAGCCCGCGTCTGAGGTAAAAGGGTCAGTCCATCGCTTTTACGCTGCATATAGCAGGCGCACCTCTACGCCTCTCGGCGCAGGACGGCAGGCGAAGTCGTCAAGCCTGAAGTCCAACATCGCCCTCTGCCCGTCGTCGATATCGTTGTACTCTGCGGCAGCGTGCCACTGTCTGGCTCTTCGTGATGGCATATCTGTATGTAGGTAGAACATGAGTGAGACAGTGCATGAAAAACTCGGGGAGGGAGATTCATGGAACAGCGAGAGTGGAGTGAGCGATGTAGAGGGGAGCGGGAAAGTGAGGAAGCGACTGGAGAGGAAACGATCGAAGAGACAAGGTCGCCGGACAGGCGAGGAGAGGGGAGCGACTAGGATGGGGGCAGGTGAGGTGAAGTAAGAGGCGAGGAGAAGGAAGAGGCGAGGGGAAGATGAAGCTAGGCGGCCGGAAAGCGACTATTTCGAGTATCTGTAGAGTGTGGAGTGACATCGAAAGTAAGGCGGCGGCGTACAGCATTCCTGTGCAGACTACCGTTGATGCCCCTGCGGCAGTTTGTATCGGGGTAGCGGCAATTTGCATCGGGGTAGGGCGATCAACAAGGACGCCTCCGGAGTCCTGGGGATCTACCATGTATGGTTTGAGCAACCGCGTAAGTCAAACTCGGCGACGAGAGCTCGATGACTCAGGCCCGGGTGCTGGCTGTACTGTATGTGGAGCAGACGGCAATCTTTCGCGAACGGGGGATTATGCGAGACTTGAAGAATATTCATTTGCATGCCAAGTCAGCGACTCAATGAGTCTGCTGAAACTGTATGAAAAGCCGGTCACCTCGACGAGACCGTTGTGGTGGGCGGAGAAACAATGGGAAAAATCAAATTGGGGTTGATTGCCGGTAAATATCACGTGAGATTCGAGCGCTACACCGTCACGTCACGAATTTGTTTCTCCCCCTCGCAGCCTGGCTCTTCAAGTCATCTCTTCGTCTGTCGAAGACTATATTACTGCTTGGATCAATGGCTGGATACACCCAGCGATATGACAGGGAGGAAATTAACTCTCCGACGTTCAGCTCGGCCCAAAGTCTCCGCGGTCCCCGGCACAAACGAGTGTCGAAAACACAGCACTCCCCTCTCCGTTGCAGCTCGCAGTTATCGCTGTTTCGTCGCTCTCAGCAATCTTTGCCTGGTACTTTCCTCCAACGGATCAGCTGAATGGGCTACGATCAACGTGACGACACGGCGCGCGTAGCCCGTGCAGCATAATATCGCCCGACGCGCGTAACTTTATCCGTCCTCCGTTCTCTCCGTCCTCCGCTAGGAGGGGCGCGACTCGGAATAACCGTACTGCAGCCTTCGTTCATTTGCTTCAGATGCAGCGCCCCCTCATCACCGCAGAAGGAAGAGTCGGGCGTGGGGAGCCAGAGTTGGCGCGGCGTCCGCCACCGCCCTTCGCTTTGTGGATGTCACGGTGACTGTCATTCGGACGCGTTATAAAGAGTCTCGGACGGAACCAAACCCTCTCATCGTATCTTTCAAGTCATGGCATCGTATCACGACGAATCAAGCGGCGCATCTGGCTCGTCTGGTCTTCGCAGAGGCGAAGCTTGCACGAACTGCAGGTGAGACTCCTCTTATTCTCTATCTCTGCGCTGGTACTAAGTCGATCTCAGGCATAGGAAGATCGTACGTCTTGTTCTGTACTTCATTTCACGAGCTCACCTGGCGCAGCGCTGCGATGGCGTCAAGCCCGTCTGTGGACCATGTTCCCAGTCTACGACAGGTCGTTGGGAGGTCTGCGACTTCGTGCCTTACAGCAGGACCGAGGCCCGAGTTTTAAAGGAGCAGATAGAGACGCTGGAAGCGCACATAGAGGAGCTGCAACTCAGCAAGTCATCCAATCCCGAATCTTCGGTGAGTACCTAGGATCGCAACGACTGTCCCATGGCTGATTTTTAATGACAATTCAGCGCACCACCGACGATCCTCTTCGCAAAGTACCTCGCTGCCACCAGCGTCTGCGCGCGTCACCAGGGCTTCGGATACGTCCTCAACCCACGCGAGGCAAAGAGCCTGGTAAGCGTCTTCCTCAGGCTCCTCGTCGTTCACGTTGTTGTTCCTCATCGGCTCACCCCATGTTCCTCAGGCTCTCCGCATTCTTCGAACGTGCGCACGATCTGCACTTCTTCCTCGACATCCCGCGCTTTCGAGCCTCCTTCCAATCCCGCGCGTCGCCCCCGAGTCCCGCCCTCCTGGACGCCATATATCTCTGGGGCGCACACTGCTCTTCGGAGCTGTCGAATCAAGCCTCCCTGATCTCACGTGCGCGGCAGAGCGTCGCGACCGCACCCACCACGCCGGACGCCTTGCTTCAAACCTGCAGGCGCGGCTTCTGCTCGGGCAGTATTTCTACGGACTTGACAAGTCGGTCGAGGCCGGGTACTACTTGAACGGTGCATGGTCGCTCGCCCTCGCGGCAGACCTGCATCGCCAGCGCGACGTGGACCAGACGCGCATCGAAATCCGTGAGCGCATCAATGCTTCTGGCACACTCTCATCCTCGTCAACCTCTGGTCGGGCGTCGAAGGCGCCCGGCGTCGACCTCGTACTCGGAGTCGTCGGACGCGCGCATATATACGCCGTGGCCGGGAGCACCGCCGACAAGGTGAGCATCATCCTTCAAACCGCGAGAGGACTGACTCAGCTTAATCAGAGCGCCGTGCGACGCGGGACTCTGCTCGACTTCTCGATGGCCGGACAGACGGTGGAAGCGGATCTCTCAACTACCTGGCAAAAGCCTCAGTCATCTTCGAACGCTGCACATCCGTGCGCACCGCTGCAGCTAGTGGAGGTTCGTACCCCTCTATTCATCTCTATCTCCTCGCGCTTTTGGGCTGACGCACGCCCAGAATCCTCGGACGAAGGCCTCGCATCTCAGATCCACGCCCTAGACGATGTTATCGCTCGTCTGGGGCCCAGCCTCCCCTCGCTGCCCACAGACGCGCCCTCTTCCCTACAGGCCAGGTCCACTAGCCCCCAGTGACGCCGGCCCCCTGCGCGCAGCGCTGTTCACGCACACGACGCTGCGGGCCGCAGTGATCCAGCTGCACGCGCCGATGGCGGACGTAGCCGTACGTCGCGCGAGCGACGTGCAGGGGCAGCGAGAGCGGTCGCGCGGATGGCAGGCGATGTCGGTGTTGGGCGCTTGGGGCATGTCAGCCCAGTCATGGCGGTGGTGGGATCTTCGTCCGGCGTAGAGGTCTTCTGAAAAGTTTCAGGCGCTGTGGGCAACGGCGTGTCATGCCTTATTGACGAGTTGACGATTCTGCGCGGGGTAATAGGACGGCAGACATGCGTATCTGCTTGGGCGCGCTCGCCAGTTCTTGAGGAGGCGCTGGGCACGTTCGCACCCCGATGTTCTCTGTACGGTACGAGTTCTGTCTTTCCAACCACCCTACGCTGTGCTTGCGACTTGAAGATGATGACTGATCTTTGAACAGAATCGCGTCTCTTGACCATTCGGCAAGTTCGTGCAGCGGTCGGAATATAAGCGTGATTCGGTGCGGCAAGCTCGCGTGGACGCCTGGCCGTCTCATCTTGGACCTTCTGGAGCACACTTTCTCTCATCTTGGACAGACTTTCACAACATGGAATGCACGCATAGATCCGCTCTGTAACTTATTCGATCGTATCGGACGCTCTAGAACTACATGTATTACGGACGCTCCGCCTTGGACGCTTATTTATTGCCTTTGTAGTCTGCTTTTGGACTTCAAGAAATACATTCTTCGTCGCATAGCGGCATATGTACACTGTTCGCATGTCCCGTGCATCAACTTTCCTCCAAGAAGTATTACGTCCGTCGTAGCAAGAACAGTCACCTGTTCAAGTAAGCGCCTCTCACTTCACCGTGACGTGTCCTACTATACGCGAGGCGGAGGATCTATCGAGCAACGACGTCAGATCTATCCGACCTGCGACAAACGAAGTTCTCACCATAAAACCCCGTCGTGAGCAATTTGAACTCGTCGCCCGGGATGCGCCACGGGGCGCGCCGAGGGACGAACCCCATCACGCGGGTAAGTGTTAAATCGCCCTGCTGATAGTCTACTCGCACAATGATATCCCTGCCCGAGCAGCCATCGAAGCGCTGCGTTGCGCCACCCGGAGACACGTCGAGGCAGGTCTCGGTGAGATGCGACAGGCGCAGCGTGATTGTAACCTGCGAAAAGCGAGCGGGAAGCGCGTTCGTGAGGTACGAACAGTTACTCTCGACGTAGTCCCGCGCAATCACCACGAGGAAGTGCACATCCTTCGCGCGCATGTTGCCTCCGGGGATGATGTCTACAATTTTTGCGGGTCAGCAGGGCGCCCATATACATAGAAGTAGAGGCCACATACCGTACGCGGGTTGTATAAGATTAGCGCATATGTCGCGGTGCGTGCCGCTGTCCCACTGTAGGCGCTGACAGTGAGTCGAGCAGTATAGCGATGCACCGCAGGGACAAGCACGTAGCGGGCTGCCCTTGTCACTGGCGCACTACCACACCGTTAGACTAGCAACGCGGTCGCGAAGGAAGGACGCCGTACCGCGGGATTACAACACACAGCCACGTCCGGCCACTCCTCGTTCGCCCGCGCTAGAAGGGCATAGCGTCGCTGGGCGGTAGACTGGAGCGCCTGCTCATCCTGCCTCAAGTGTATGGGCGGAATCCGCGCCGAATACTGCTTGTACCCCTTGTGGAAGCCCTTGACCGCGCGCCGGATGTTCAGGCGATCCCACATGAGGGTAATGATCCCGCCAGTCACCCCACCAGAGCCATCCGCCTCTGAGCCGAACGGCGGCGCGCCCGTCGAACAGTGCGCGCACAGGTGGCGTACGCGGATGAGCAAGGGGAAGAGGCCGTGCTCGATGGCGAGGACGATGGCGTGGTCTGAGCGGCAGCAGAGCGCGTACAAGACCTCCAGCGCTTGGTGCCAGACGACGTTCACGGAATGCGCGTCGGTGAGGTGGGTGTCGAGGACGGCGGTGAGAGCGGCTATGATTTTGCCGGGGAGAGTTTTCGAGTTCAGTTCGTATCCTCGCGAGACGGGAAGGATGAGCGCGATGTGGTCGCGGAGGTTCGTGCGCCCGCGTGCGCTCGCCGCTGGTATGGTACGCAGGTGCGAGGCGAAGATGCGAAAGACGTGCTTGTGATGCCCTCCGACGAGACGCAGGATTTGCGTCCCGATGACGTCCTCCGCGACAGCCGGCGGGAACGCGTTCCAGACGGTGTGCAAGATGCGCGGGCAGCAGATCTCTGGGTCGATGTTCCGGTCAAGTTCGTCGTCGATCAGTGTCGGCCGAAGAGCCCATATGGCGACGAGCGTGCATAGTGCGTTGTTGCTGCTGCTGAGGAAGTGCATCTGCACATCCCGCTTTGGCAACGAGGCGATGGCGTCGAAGATGCCGAGGACCGCGAGTATTGCGAGTTTGGAGCGCAATTTGCCCTTGTCATAGTGAAGATCGTCGAGAGTGCAGTCGCGATGGAAGGGGAGGACGTAGTCCGTCCAGCGAAGTACAGGCATCCAGAGGGAATCGTTAAACGGCCAGAGGTGGCTCAAGTTTCCCGTCGCAACGGATCGAAGGAGTAGTAGCATCATGAGCATCTCGACAGCCACTGCGGTCGTGCGTATGGGCGTCTCCGAGCGTCCAGTATCGGGTGGATCGTCAAGAAAAAAGTGCAGCGGCTGTGTTCGAAGTATCCGTTTAACTACCTTGACATGTGGCCGTATGAGTTGCTCCTTCGTCTCGTCCGGTGAGCTGGTTGCCTGAATATCCCGTATATCTACGAGGGTTTCGGTTAGAGTCGTGACGTCCTTCTCCCAAGCCTTGCGCTTTGCGTCGGATGCCGCCTGTGTTGGTGAAGAAGTCTGCATATTGAGCGGGACGGCAGCCAGAGCCTGCCCCGAGACAGAATTGTTGAGCGTTTGAAGAAAGCAGGAAATTGGGATGGACGTAAAGCGGACATGAAAATATTCGCTTCTGCGTCATCGTCCGGCGTCCAATTACAATAAAGACTGCCTGCCATCCGGTGTCTGGGCTCTTGCCCGCTCAGCTTCAAGCATGAATTTGATTAGTTCCTTCGTATACCAGCGCGACTGATTCGAGCGTGAGGCTGAGTACTGCCAGAGGCTGGGATCGAGCTGAGGGACTGGAGCGGCAACGGCCGGCAATCGCCGGTCCTTGTCGAGGCCGGTTCGGCGAACGCCGCTTGCCGCTTGCAGTCATCATCATGCTTGCAGACTTGACCTCTCGCTGCGTACGTCCTCACGCCATCTGAGCCTTCCGTCCCCCGCTCAAGACATACGAATTAATACCCGCAGTGGCATCGGAGATGGCACCCTCGGGACTGTCATGATATGCGCGTGTGAAGACAGTCTGCACAATGTTGGGCTCGCAATTTCCTGGCGGGTCTATTTCCACTCGACAACTCCGAACTCGAGCTCGCCTTCGAGCTACACTGTGCCTTGCTGGCCTCGCCATCCTTTTCCTCGCCATTCTTCCCCTCGCCCCCGCGTCGGCTCCCCATACTGCGTAAACAGTTACACCCGCAGGTAAAATGCTCCTTTCCTATCGTGCAGCGTTCCCATATGTCACGTCTTGCCCTCCGCCACATCTTTCCCTCCGCCACATCTTGCCCTCCGTCCCCTCACCGCTCGCCTTCTTCCCCCCCCCCCCCCACAATACACCTCCTTTCCTTACAACTTCTTAACTCCCTACCTCGCTCCTTCTTTAAGTTCCTCCTCTATCTCAACCTTCCATTTGCCCTCCCTTCCCTCGCTCTCCCCTCTCTTCAACTCTCGCGCTCCCCTCAAGCTCTCTATATTAACCTCGGATCATCCAGTGCTCTTCGTAGCGGTCGCCATCGATGTCGTCATGTACTCGGTCAACCTTCGACGTCGCTGTGGACTCCGTCAACCTTCGAGAGGCGAGTGTTTGATTGCCCTCCTCTTCGAGTCGCGGCTGACCTTCGGATTCGGCGGCCTGGTGCTGTCGACGCGGCTTGTCGAATGATCGACGATAGAATGGATGCGAATGGTGCATGCGGCGTTGGAGGTGGTCAGCGAGGGTTTCAAGAGGCGGACACCTGCGATGTAGTGCTTGTTCCTTGGTGACAGGCAGACCTTTCGCGAGGGGCGCGCGGTCAATCTCGTTGCTGGGAGGCGGGTTTTGTTCGGGGCGGTCGACGAGGCGCCGTGGTGCGGTCGCCGTCAGTCTAATCGCAGAGGCGGTCGCCTTCAGCGTTGTCGGCCATTCGCCTTCGCTGACTCCGCGGGGCCCACATGCTGTATAATCACGCGGGCGCTTGTCTGCTAGACGTCGGTGACGGTCCGCAATACTACCGCCCGTTGTCATGACGGTTACAGTGACACATTGACACCTCGGACAGCCGGCGCGGAAATCGCTTTCTCTTGTCCGTTCAAAATCCATTCTGTGCTTTCTTTTCCCCCTTGTCTTCTCCTCTCATCAGCTCCTTTCTGCGCTCGACCAGTCCGTATTGCCCCACAGAACGCTTCCATGGCAGCTACTGCGCCTCCTCAGCCGAGATCCGCGACGACGGCGGCCTCAACATGGGAGGAAAACGTGACGGCTCTCGGCAACGCGCTCTACAGCATACAAAGCTGCCAGAACAGCGATTATCCCAAGCCGACCGACGCTCTTCCCCAACACCTACGCGTCGCCAAACGCCTGCTCAAAACTCGACCTCTGCACGTCTTTCTTGACCCACCACCCGACGTTCCAGCAACTTCGTACTTCCGAGCATCCCCATCTCGAGCCATAACGACGATCGCCGCTCTCCTCAGCCTCAGCACCCTCCATTCGGTCGCAAAAGACGACCTGCGCGCCCTGTGGCCATTCGACGACTCCGTATGGGCGTGCGCGCTTCGCTGGACCGCCTACTTCCTCCCCATACATCGCGATCACAGTCTCGACGAGCTGCCATACCTTCTGGACAAGGGCACCTCTTGCTTCTTGATGATCGCGGTCCTGCGTATCTTCGAGTCCATCACGACGCTGCCGACGGAGCACGCGCGGGAGCTGTTGTTGAGCAGCGGCAATAACGCGCTCTGCTCGGTCGTCGCGCTGTGGGCGCTTTGGCCGACGATTGCCGACGAGCTGAACGCGGATGAACTGCGCGCCTTCCAGCCGGATCTCTGTTGCTCGCGCACGTTCGCCGCAGTATGGAATCTGCTAGAGCGCGACGTCGCCCAGAATTTGATCGGGACTCACATTCTCCGCCTCGTCGGTGGTCGAGAAAGGCGCGTATTCCGCATACTAGCAGCGCATCTACGCACTACGTTATCCGCCGGCGAACGCGGACGCGCGGAACTCAACGCGCAGCTGGACGTCATCTACCAAGTCGCGCACAAGTACGAGTGGACCCCGCAGACCCTCCCCGCCGCCTTCGCCGCCGCCGTCGTCGCCGTACTCGACGAACATCTTGTTAACTCGCCTAAAACGACGAACGCCTGTTACGCTCTGCTGCGCATCTGGCACTTTTGTCTCCTCTCCGATCACTTCATCACGCTCTGTCTCGAAAACGGCCTCTTTCCCCTGCTCGTTCATATTCGCATGGTGTGCCCCAGTTGTTCAAGCGGAGTTCCTCCCGAGGCCGAGGCATTCGATAGTCCTGGAGGGACTACAGGCGGGCTCCTTGTGCTGATCGGTGACTGCCTGAACGCTCGCAGGGCAGTCAGAGGCTTCCACGAAGCGCTCCTCAAATTCCCCGCTCGGCTCCCACCCATACAACTCAGGGAAGACGAGCAGGCGGTGATCTCCATCGCGCAGCGTCGCTACACCTTGCTCGAACGCGCAGAGTTGGAGTGGGAAAGTGTTGCTGTATGCTGCAACCCCTCGGTACGCCTTTTCTGACTGACTTTGAATGCGTACGGCTGACCCTAGGACAGTGCTCCAGTGCGCGTGATGTCACTTTGCGCGCATGTCCCTGCGGGGAAGCGCTGTACTGTTCGACGCGTTGCCAGCGAGCGCACTGGGACAACGCTACGCATCGCGAGGTGTGCAAGACCTTCATGGAGCGATCGCGCGGTAAGTACAAGCGTTCTTTCCGCATACTCTATCCATCTGCGGGGTCCTTACGATATCCTCTCATCAGACAACTTCCTGGGTACGATGCGCGCGAAGGATCTCCACTTCCTAGTCGCCATCACGCGCGCCTACATCGAGGAGAACTACGCGCAGATCGCGGGGTGGATGCCCTGCTACTTACGTCGGTGAGCATGACGCTCTGCATATCCCATTTGATGGAGAGGTGCACCGAGATGGCTCCGGGCGGGGCGGGCACGCGCGACCGTTGCCCGTACCCGAATATCAGCGTGAAGCTATATTACCACCAGGGCGACGCGATCCCGCGTACGCGCTCGTTACTGTTCGTCCCTCGGCGCGCGCCTTGGCGGGTCCGGAAGAGCGAGTTTAGGCTGCTCACGACGGCGTTCTATGGTACGGACACTGTCTTGCTGGGCCCCGCGTTCGTCGATGCTGACAGTGATTTGATAGACCCGCCTGCGGCCTGAACGGTGAAGAGACCAGCACTCATGTCGACATAGCTAATGTGCGGGTGCCGGCCGTTACGGAGAGTATATTTTATCCTTGTCCTGACCACATACAAGTTAGCTACGAGTGATAAATCGCTGCGACCAGCGAACGAACTCGTGCCACAAAGCAAATGCAAGTCTTTCGCGAAAGACGCGTGATCAGAATGAAATCCCCAATCGGAGTGCCGGCCCGACGACGACCCCGGATTTCGGTGACATATATTTCCGCCTTCCCCACTTCCAAGGTTCCCGCCTCCATCCACCATCGCTGACCCCGACGCCTTCCACACCCTAACGTACTGCTCCTTCTCCCCCAATACGTCCCTTCCCCTCCTTGTGCCCGACAGCAGCAATGTCCGAGACGTCCTCGAACTTGCATGCGCAGGGGCCGATCGGTCCATCAGTGCCGCCGATCACGCCCTCCAAACCCGAGAAGTCTGCAGTGTCGGTGCGCGACGATGCCAGCGTGCACGCGGACGACGATTACCCGGACGGGGGCCGGAAGGCATGGCTTGTCGTCCTCGGCACGTTCATGTATTCATGCGCGGTGATGTGAGCACTCTACTCTACGCGCAGACTCTCAAGAGTAGGACTGACTTGCCATGTAGGGGTTGGGCAATGTCGTGGGGTGAGCAGATCTCGCGCGCGCAGACCACGGTACACGTTCTGAGACGTGCAAGGCGTGTTCCAGGACTACTATCACCGACATGTCTTCCCGGAGATTGATGTCAGCCTGCTGACTCTCGTCGGCGGTTCCCTGAACTTCGTGCGTGCCCTCCATCTACATGTTGACCCTTTCTCATCTATCGTACAGGCCCAGACTGCGACGTCCTATCTTGCAGGAGGTATTTGTCTCATGTATGTGCAGCCGAGTTGTCGCTCACACGTTCTCGCTCCTAGGCTTAGGCGAACGATAGTAAGTGACTGCAACCGCCGCTTCTACCTCGTCTAACCACCTCTCTTAGTGGCTACAAGGTCCGGTCTCTTGAACTCCATCTTCCTCGCATCTCTCACGTCTGTTACAGCGCATGATCGGCATCAGCTCCATCCTCAGCTTTCTCTGCATCTTTGCCACCTCCTGGTGCACCACCTTCGGCCTCATCTTCTTCTTTCAAGGCTTCCTCCAGGGCATCGTGCAGGGCCTCCAACTCCCCCTCATCATGGCACTGCCCTCCCAGTGGTTTCTCCGCCGCCGCGGCCTCGCCACCGGCATCGCCTGCTCGGGCGCGGGGATCGGCGGTGCCGTCATCAGCCTGGTTATGCGGCAATTGTGAGTCGCCTGAGCATTTTCCATACCGACCACTGACGCTGTCCGACAGGCTGACGTCCGTGGGGTACCAGCACGCGCTACTCATATACAGCTTCGTCAACGGTGTGACATATCTAGTGGCATGGTTCCTCATCGACACGCGCCGCCCCGCTGCAAAACGCCGCTGGATGCCGCGCAAAATCAACGGTAACTTTTACAGCATCACCTTGGCCATGTTCTTCTCAAATTGGGGCTATCTCGTGAGTGGGTCTACTGCCGAACACGTTCTGTTAGTCAAGGCGGTTGACCACCTATTATAGACGCCCTACTTCTTTATCACGACATTCACGAAGGCGACGGTACCCTCATTAGACGAAAATTCTCTCCTTCCCGCCGTCCCGCTCATTGTTATGAGCACTTGCAGTACGTGCTTCCAGGCGCTTCGTACCGGGCCTCCAGATCGCTCACATCTTCTCACACAGATGGCGTTGGTCGCGTACGTCTATTTTCCGCGCATACTCATCTCTTCGTCTCATACCTTTTCGTTTGCAGATATTTTCCGGCTTTGTCGCTGACGCGCTCGGGCCCATTAACAGCCTCTTCATATCGTTCTTCCTGGGCGGTCTTTCGCAGATCCTCTTGTGGACCTTCTCCCGCACTTACGCGGTCACGCTTGTCTTTTCGGTCGTCTACGGGCTCATCGGCGGCTGGTACGTATCCCTCATCCCCGTCGTATGCGCAGAACTGTTCGGCGTCGAAGGACTGGGGACAATCACGGGCTGGATGGTTCTAGTCACCGCTCCCGGTGAGTACTCACGCCCTGTGACGACGTCCAGACGTTGACTGCCCCATGCAGGGCAATTCGCGGGCGGCTCGGTGGGAGGGGCTATTCTTTCCGCGGCAGGCAACGACTGGCGCGCGCTGTCCTTCTACGCAGGCGCGCTGATGATATTGGGTGCCCTCTTTGTATTATACGGTGCGTCGGGGAGGCAGTCGATCACTTCGCTCTCGCCGCTGACGATTGCTTTCTAGCGCGATTCAAGACGGACAGACATCTCATTACCGCTGTATAAAACTCGCTGTAGCTTTAGACGAATACATTGAACTGGACACCAAGAACCACGGCGCTGCGTGCCATGCAAAATGCTTGACCAAGAGGGACGATCACAAACGAGAGAAGTGAACATATAGTTCCAGCCGCGGATGACAAAGGGTGCGTTAAACGTCTCTACATGCCAGTGCGCCTTTCCCTCGTACTGGAGATTAACCTCTCCCGGCTGACCTCAAAGTCGACAACCACTCGCCAAAACATGAAGTTCCTCTCCATAACGGTACCCGCTCACCGACCTATCCCGACATGATTGTTGATCTCTTCAGTATTCAGGCCGCGGGCGGATCTACCGAGTTGCACCGTCAGAACGAACAAGCTCGGTGCTGATAGCTAACGGCTCGGACCGTAGAATGCCGTCGTGAGCAGCCTAAACTCGTTTTGCCGGACCCGCCAAGGCGCGCGCCGGGGGATGAACAGTAGCGAGCGTGTACGCGAAATAGCATCACCCTGGTGATAATATAGCGTCACGCTGATATTTGGGTACGGGCAGCCGTCGCACTCGCCCGCCCCGCCCGGCAGCAACTCAGTGCGCCTCTCCGACAGATGGGATATGCACAGTGATACGCTCACCGTCGTAGAGTAGCTGGACCTCCACCCTACGATCTGCGCATAGTCAAAGGACGGAGCACTCGGATAAAATAACCGATGTATTCATATCATTCTAAACGACACTCAACAAATGTGTTGGTTGCACGCGGTGCGGGGGGCCGCGGCGCAGGTGGCAGAACGGCTGCTTTCCGAGTTGTGGGCAGGTTTCACGGCCCGTTAATAAGCGCCTGGGGTGCGAGGTCGCGAGGGCGCGTGCCGCGAAGGCACCTCGGACTCGTCGCTGTCGTTGATAGAAAGCGAGTCCGTGGCGCATCGCGGTTAAGGTTAACCGACGTCCGTTAGATTTAAAAGCATGGCTTTGAACGAGATCGTCTGTTCATCTTCCCTACTCACAACGACTGAACCGCAAGCATGGTGAACTACGTCGGCAAAGAAGTTGGTCCAGTTGGCTTTGGTCTCATGAGTGCGTTGCCTTTGTCTATCGCTTCGTCCTCCGAGTGCTGACCGTCACCTCGTTCTACGCAGGCTTGACCATGGGGTCGAAGGTCAGCATCGACGAGGCTGTGGAGTGCTTGAAGACCGCCCTCGAGGCAGGCGCGAACGTCTGGAACGCCGGCGAGTTCTACGGCAGCCCTGACCACAACTCGATGCACGTCATCAAGGCCTACTTCACCAAGTACCCCGAGGACGCCGATCGTGTTGTACTCAGCGTCAAGGGCTGTATAACGGGAGCGGGCACTCCGGCTCTGAAGGTCGATACCTCCGACGCGGGTATTCGCCGCAGCGTCGACTTCTGCTTGGACATCCTGGCGGGGACGAAGAAGATCGACGTGTTCGAGCCGTCGCGCAGGAACAAGACGGTGCCGCTGGAGGAGACGATGGGCACCTTGAAGGCACTCGTGGAGGAGGGCAAGATCGGCGCTATCGGGCTGTCGGAGGTCAGCGCGGATACTATCCGCGCAGCGGCCGAGTACGCGCCGATTCTCGGCGGCGTCGAGGTCGAGTTCTCGATGTGGTTCACGGATATCCTGGAGAACGGTGTCGCGAAGGCGTGCGCAGAGCTCGGCATCCCCGTCATCGCGTACACGCCGCTGGGATCAGGGTTCTTGGTGAGTTCTGGTTACAGGCTGAGGACTTCCGGGCCACTTACCATATGATACAGACCGGCCAGATCAAGTCCTTCGACGATATTCCCGAGGGAGACTTCCGCCGTCATAGCCCTCGCTTCCAGCCGGACGTCTTCGACACCAACCTTCGGCTCGTCAACTTCGTCCAGGAGCTCGCGACGCGTAAGTCCTGCACGCCCGCTCAGATCGCCATCGCCTGGGTCTGCGCGATGAGTGGCAGACCGGGCATGCCGACCATCATACCGATCCCTGGCTCCAAGTCGGTGCCGCGGATCAAGGAGAATTCCACGTTGATAGAATTGACGGAAAGTGAGGTGGAGGAGGTCGCTGCGATGTTGCGCGAGTTCGAGGGCAAGGGCGAGCGATTCTTTGGTCACATGAACGCACTCAACTGGGGTTAGACGTTCAGAGGTCGCTCGGTAGAACTGTGAAGTAGATCGAAACGTACAAGAAGTCCCGCTGAACGTCCTATGTGTAGCAGAATTGGCGGCATGGTGGCAAGGATACGCTGCTATCGCTTGTGTAATTTACCTCGATAGCAGCTGCATTGACAAGTATGCCTTCCGAGTCCGGGTCGAACGCGTTCGTATGTCTGCACTGCCAAAAAGTTCGTCCCTGCGCCGCCTCTCCTCAGCGTACCGCGTTTTTGTCTCTGTGGAGTTCAGTAGTAATATAAGAGTGAGACGGCGCGGCGAGCGCAGCCATGACCACGCGCCATATGCGCGATAGTATTCTAAGGGCGATAGCCTGAATAGCTGAGTTCCGCAGATGAGAGTGCAGACATAGCCACCTGAGAAAGACAAGAGGAGCCTGAGGTCAGTTCGACAGCGAAGGACCTTCGCAGAATAGTGGCGCAGTTGCCGTGCGCCGTGAAAGGGTATGAGATGGTAGTAGACTCGCCCGCGGGCTCTGTTGTGTTGCATCTGCTGGTCGAGTCGTGAGGTTTGCGCGTCAAATTAGATGCCGAAGGGCTTTTAACTTATACAGAGTGCCCTTCGAAGTCTTCGAGCTCAGCTGCAGCACGATGAAGGCGCGCTGCAACCGGCGATCGCGCCGATCGAACCGGGTTCAAGGGTACCGGCAATTGCCGCACAGCGATCACAGCCAGCCAGTGGCAGCAGCGTCCTGCCACTCGCTAGCGGTCTTTGTCAAATCCAGTGCCCACGCAGTCATCGCGCACTGCAGAAATCGTGCTGTATACTACCGGCAGTCGCTGTATGGAAAGTCACAGGACGAATGCGGAAAATTTTTTGATGTCATCAACAGGGCGGCACATACGGCGACCACGAGCCCTTGTGGGTTGTCTCCTGCCCCCATGTCTGCGCCACTGCCCGTACTCGCTCGTGATAGAGCTTCGCACCCCTCTACAAGCTCGCTCGTCTTGGCTGAAGCGCCATGAACAACGGAAAATCTCGCCCTCTATCGCTCTTATCTCGTCAACATCGCCTCCAGACGCTGAGCTACGGATCGTGGCAGATTGTGTATCGCTGCGAACCGGGTACGTGGCTCTGGATACAGATGTCTCGACTTCAAAGCATCGTCGGAGACACCCTCTCGCTTTTCTCTTGTACTCTTCAATTCGATCGTCGGCTGTGCCTATTTCTTCCTTCGATACTAGCGGGCTGCTCATGTTCCACGTCGACGGTATGGCTCAGCGTACGCTTCGTACAAGACATACGATTGGTGTGTTCTGTGCCGGAATGTCGAGACAGCATCGTCGGGGCCTCATGCTCTGGTGCGCGGCAATTATGGCGCTTTCTCCTCTTGTGCGGCGCGGTGCCCGTTCATTTCCATCATCACATGCAAGGGCGACGGGCATACATCGCGGGCCGGTGAGTCAGCGGAACCTCAACCATTGCCATTAACGAGATGCGATCACACCTCCGTCAGTCATCGATCCTTCTGGGCCGTATACGCCTCTTGAGGGCCCCGTCTCGCTCGACTTTGTGCCCTTCTCCTCGCGCGCTGTGTCGCGCTCACTACCTCGAGGCCTCGGAAGTCTGCACGGGCCGCCCTACTTCTTGCTCTGGCCCGTACTTCTTCGTTTCGGGATCTCCGCGTGATTCTTCCGTCGGTTCTCATGGGTACGCATGCCGGCTCCCACGTTATTCGGCATCCATATGTCATTCAATGCAATGAGCTGGCAAAGTGCCGGCGGTCGCGACCATCAACCTTCCGGGTCTTCTACCATTCACGCTGTCGAGGACGAGACTCCGCCAGGGACCGCTCACCGGGGGCTTATATGGGTAGCTACTCGGGTCGCTAGCCGTTTATCGTCCATCCTTCCCTCACTGCCCGTCTTTCCCTCACCGCACATCCTTGCCCCCTCCCAGTTTCGCTTCGCGCTGCCTCGCAATTCTTCTGTCTCGTACTCGAGTGCGTGGACCATGACGGCCTCCTCCTCCTACGCCCACGCTTGCCCACCTCCTTCGACTCTCCGCCGAACGTCATGGATCGGTGACTCAGGCTTACGCTGTCCGGCCGCTCGGGACGCGCAAGCTCTTGGCTTATCTAAGCCCCGTGCTCGAGGCGCACGGGGTCGTGGGAGATGAGATCAATGCTGCTTGGACGCCAGACCGCCTCGTCGATATCGCGGAGCGCCAGATGAAGAGGATTTGGGAGATGGGCAGGGCGGCACTATGATTTGGAAAACTGCAACGAATTTTCGAGGTGCGTCGGTGCATTTTTCTATCGCATGGACCATCGTCTGAGATGCGTTCCAGCAGCCGCGCCGCTCTGCGAACCACGTGTAGCTCGTCGCGGGTATAGTTCTCGGGCCGTCCCGGGACTCTTTTCGGGCCGACCAGGCTCGAGAAACGCCACCTCGGGCGACGGAGCGGTGATGCGAATGCGAGACTGGGCCTTTGCGCGCGTGTTGAGAGGTCTCGCGTGGCGAGAGGCGCACGACTTGTCTACAGCCCTCAATCTTACCGTACGTTGCCTCAATCTCAATCGCGAGATTTCGCTGATTTTCCTACTCCAGAACCTAGCGAGATCACCGAGAATGTACAACGGAGACGGGCATGCAGGCGCTGGGAGTGCAGTGCGGTTCTCCCAAGTTACCAGTACCCGCGAGAGAACTCCGTCGCCGTCGCCCTCCCTACTGCGCTGCAGATACAGTTGGAAAGCGGGCCCGACCGACAAGAGGAGAAGAGAATTCTTGGGAGATACGTAGCTCCTGGTGCGCTTGCCGTTAATATGTGCCTCCTCGCCACTGAAAGACCTTCAGATGTCCAATCTCATCCTGCCCTGACGTCGACGCCGCAAGTGCGCTTCTCCAGCCTCGCCGCCGCTCCCGCGGCCCCCGTCCCCGAGGCGCAGTCGAGCGGTGTCCCACTCTACCGTCTCCTCGACTATCCCTGCGCGGCGTTCTTCGTCGACTTTTTGTGGGACGAGCACAAATTCGCACGGGCCCTGAGCCACCCCGCCTGGGATGCCGTCATGTCGACGACGACGGCCTCGAGCTTCCGACTCTGGATCAGCTTGTCCCGCGGCCGGTTTATGGAGGTGTCCCTCCCATCGCGCCCCCTCACTGGTCGAGTGATCGTGACCGCCGCCCGCCGACACCTGCACCAGCGCATCACGAGCGTCTCGCGCCCGGTTCCCGATGCGCAGGAGGTTGTCAACCTCCGGGCGCCGCGCCGTGCGAATGCGCGCGAAAGGCTCGAGATCGACCGTCTGGGGGCGAAGACGCTGTTCGGCGGAATCCAAGCGACGGCGGAGGGTATTGTGCTGCATCTCGCGAGCAACGCGTAGATTCGGCGACTTGTGGCTTTCTATTTACGACCACGATCTACATGTCTGGTACATGGGATCATAATGTAGTTTGTCTGTTATGTCGACCGGATCATCGTGTACGGCTTGAGCGCTCTCTTCACTTTACGCATGGGACTTTGGCGTCTTTCTACTTATCAAATATTATACACATACTCATCTCATCTCTGTACGCAAGAAGACGCCGTTGTGGCTGTTGGTTCACTTTGTACAAATTGTACATGGCGTTCATGAGCATCTGCACTGTCAATCTGAGTTGCGCGATATGACGGAACGGCTCGCATTCAGAGACAAGCGACTTGACTGAACTTCAATCCGTCGACCGCGACGGCAGTAGGGTTCCGTAAGGAACCCACCTGTTTGATACAGCTGTATTCTATACAGGTTTCAAACAGGTATCGAACAGTTTTTTACAGGAGGGTCCCGGGGAGGGCTGTTTGGAATTGTATATATCTACCAGCTGCTGCAGGCTTTAGCACCGATGAGCAGTATTTTGACAAGGATGCTGCATCAACAAGACCGAGAACGTACAGTGAATGTGGGGGGGCCGCCGACGACGTCGCTATCGGCGCCTTGGGAGTTGGGACCGGGCACCTCCGCCCACGTCATGTCACGGTGTCACAGTTCATCTTCGGGCCCGCCCGTCAGTCGTGCGTGCTCTGCGTAGTCAGGGACTAGCAAGACATCCCAGAAGTCGGGAAGAGGGAGGATATAGTGTATAACTCACCCCTCAAGGGCTAGGGGGTCAAATACCAGGATCTGTTTTTAACAGCCTGTATACAACAGTTTTATACGTTACATACAGTTAGTTACATACACGAGCGAGATTGAGTTTTATACGGAACCCTAGACGGCAGACGGACGCACAGCGAGTCAATGGTGTCCAGCACGGATTATGATATTGTACAAACGTTACAAATGCGATAAGGCCAGTAATGTGACGGGAAAGCTGCGAATCCTGACGACTCGGTAGGTATCGTTTGTGTAGCGTACAGGTGGCATCACTCAAGGCAGCCATCACTCTCGCGGAAGATCTGGGATACCTCTGGCTCATGCCGAGCATTTATTGTGGCCTTCTCAGGCGCCTTTGGTACGACCTCGGCGATTCGCGTGCTCAGTGGCTTGACCGGAATCGCCGACTCAGCAAGGATCAAATAGATGTGGTATACAACATAAGGGACGCCTTGCACACAAACTGGCCAGCCAACGGTATCCGCTCCACGATTCATCCCTTCTGCAGTGATCCCGTCTGTCATGCCAAGCACCAGAGTATCTGCTTGCAGAAGGAGCGGGAGGGACACTTCTCCGACCCTTTGGGGACGTACCTGACTGACGAACAAAGCCTGTTTAGCCTTGGTATATGTCAATGGTGCGCTAAGCTAATTCGCTCCCTCTATATCAGCTGGGCACGGAGCTGGTGGGACAGCCTGCCCTCGATTATCTGGCCGAATTGCGAGATTGAGTGGGAGGATCTTCGCGCAATGAGAAAGCGCGACCTGAGGCGCGAGGTGAGTTTCTCCTATGCCATTTTCAGATGACCATTCTCGTATATAGGATTGCTGAATATCCTTTTCAGGACTCTTCATAGTTTGGCACTGTCGGATAGGAATATCGAGGCTAGTACATACTAGAGTCTAGTACATCTCTAAATGTCATCGGATGCGCTTTTGCCAGGTGCTGTGCTTGGCGCGCTCCCTCTTCTAGACTAATGGCTCATTATAATGCAGCTGTACCTCTGGTGCATACATAAGACATGTGCAGAGCGTATGACCGTGAGCGTCGATGACCAAGTAAGCAGCAGCGTGGGAACATACTCCCTGGGGAACAATGGCTGACGTCGGCCCGCACTGCCGACTGATCGAATCACAATCTTATCTTGACTTGCTGCATTCACTACTTAAGAGTCAGACTTGGGTCAGTCTATCGTTTGACCGCTCACATCTTCAATCATTCTCCTGCATAAAATATGAACCGCCCGGTAGAATCATGGGAGGAGAGCGTACTTCTCCTCGGCGAGGCCATTGACAACAAACACGCTCTTCCTGGAACAGACACCGCAAGCCGCATGCAAGCGTATGGCAAGAATATCCAGCAGCATCTCAAGTCTCGCCCACTGCACGTACTATTGAATGCGCCGCCTGCCATCCCTGTCGAGGAATATACGGTCACGCCGGTAGGCCGGGTTATGGTCGCTGCGCTCTTGGCACTCAAAAAACTGTACTTCATTTCCGCACATCCGGCTCTTCGACGCCTGTGGCCGTTCGACGACGCTGCCTGGCCGAAATTGCTCCGCTGGACCGAGTACTTCGCACCGATCTACAGCTACCACTCTGCCGCCGACCTCCCGCTTCCCAAAGATGAGGCCACCGGCCATCTCATCATGCTCGCATCGCTCGGAATCACCCAGTGCATCACGTCGCTCCCGAAGGCTCAAGCGGCAGACCTCCTCCTCAGCAGCGATAATAACGCGTTATCCAGCGTCATCGTCCTCTGGCTGCACTGGTCGCGCGTTACAAAGTCTCCGCTCGTAGAAATAATGTACACCTACGAGCCAGTCATGTCCTGCCCGAGCACGTTCCGCGCCGTCTGGTCCAGCCTGGAGCCCGAAGTCGCAAAGGACGTCATCGGGACACGATTGCTCGCCTCTGTAGGCGGCAAGCACAAGCACATCTTCCGCGCCGGCGCCGCCCACCTCCGCGCCCTCCTCGCACACGGCCCCTCCGCCAATGACGAACTCAAGAACCACATCTTGCTCATCGAAGAGATCACCTGCAAGTACCCCGTCAACTCGCGCACCTTCCCCGCCTGCTACATGGCCGCGCTCATCGCCGTCGTCAACGCGCGGCTCACCAACACCCCGGGCGCGGCGAAGGTGTGGGTCATGGCCGTGGTGATGATCCTGCGCCTCTGTTGCCGCGGCGACCACGCCAAGTTCCTCGCCATCGAGCACGGGATATTCCCGACCCTCGTGCGCCTGCGTCGCCTGCGCGAGGAGGACTGCGACGAGCCGCACTTTCTGAACCCCGGCGAGAACATACAGCGCCACTTCGGGGAGATCCTCGAGCTGGTGGCCGATATGATGAGCTACCCGAGAGCGCTGAGGGGCTTCCACGCGCACGAAGCTGCGATACCGAGCGTCAGTTACCGCAAGGACGAGGAGGCTATCCTAACGATCGCGAAGCGCCGCTATGCGCTGCTCGACCGTGCGGAGGAGGACTGGGCGCGATGGGAGACGTGCTGTAACCCAAACGTATGTTAATCTCGTTGAGCGGCTTCCCTTGTTTCTGACGCCCGTGTAGTGCCCGAATCCCAAAACATCCCCCGTACGCTCATGTCCGTGCGGCGAGTGTGTCTACTGCTCGAAGCAATGTCAGCGGGTTCATTGGTCGGGTGGTAATCACTCTCTCGTCTGCAAACATATCGAGCAGCCCGATACTCCCGGTAGGTTCTGCCCTCGCGGTCGTTGACTCTGTCGCTGATGCATGCCCGCTCTAGGCGTCTGGCCCAAAGTCATGCGCGTCCGCGACATGCACTTCCTCGTCGTCCTCGCTCGTGCGTACATGGAGACGCACTATGCCGACGTGCTCGCAGCAAGCCGCGGCCTCAACTGCGTCGTCGGCGAGCTGAGCGTCTATGGCATGCGCGAGGAGTGCAGGCTACAGTTCCCGGAGCCAGCGGCACGCCAATCGCGGAGCGCGGGGGAGGGCGTTGACGTGGTAGTGATTGTAAAGTATCATCAGGAGACGTTGCGGAGGGGCGTGACGGTCGCGCTGTCGCAGGAGCGGAAGGCGTGGCAGATGCCGAAGGATAGGTGTAGGACGATTACGATGACTCAATACAGTGAGTTTTCACACATCGTTTTTACACCCTGCCTTCGCTCATTGAATCGTTGCAGACCCGCCTGCAGAGCTCGAAGATGCAGTTGCTCCTGTAAAGGATACGTCTGAAGGCGAGTGCGTGGTTGTATAGGGTAATATAATGCGTTCTGGGTATGTGCTGAAGTTGATCTACGAGTTTTGAGGGCTTACGCGCGTAGGACTCTAGTTCTGTGTGACCTGAGGGTGTCCACCTGGGAGCAACGGTATGTGCCTCAAAATCTTCGGGCTTGAGCGTAAGAGACTCGGGCGCGAAGTCCTTGTCCGCCGAATCGACGGAGACACATTGTACACGACGGATGTGTCTAGGACGTACGAGCAGGTAGGCTCCTGCGCCCATGCCTACCGACGTCTTGTGGCGGGATAACCCGCGACGAGCAAGCGTCTATGTCAGCGTTGTGCCCAGGGACATAAATCGGATGCAGGGCCCTCAGTCGGCTCTACCTGTATATGCAGAGTACCGGCTAGTAGTCAATGTAGGGAAAAGCAAGCATCAGGTTATTGTTCACAATGAGGGAAAAAGCTTCCCACGCACGCCTTCCTTCCTTACTCTCGACTCGAACTTCATTCATCCCCATCTGTCGAGTTCACACTAGGTAATGCATAACCAGCGGTCTGTTGCATAGTCGGCCTAATGCGAAGCACTCAGTATGGGACACGGAGAAGTGCAAGCCCTTGGAGGCGCGATCTACGAGATCCAGATTCTCGAGATCGAAGATGCAGCAGATCCTCGCGCCAAACCCCATCTGAACGAGATACGCAGACTGCTGCAGAAGCGTCCCTTTGACGTTCTCCTCGACGAAACACCCGATATGAACCTGGCAGACTTCATGGCGCGCAAGCGCGGCGATGACATGATGTACTTTATGAGAGTCTTCGCTGCGCTTCGGCAGATATCTCTTCTCAAGGGTATGCAGAACGAGCGCATCTGGAACCCTGATCCCGCCATCTGGCCGCATCTGTACCGCTGGGCGGAGTACATGAGCCCGGTCTACCACGATATCGACATGGACGTCCTCTCGCCAAAGGTGCGAGACGAGATCTTCGGGCTCGTACCAGGCCTTGTCCGCGTGCTGCAGTGCGTGACCTCCCTCCCGCGCTCTGAAGGCATTGCTATCCTCAGCGATGTTGGCTACCTGCCCCTTCGCATTGCCGCCGATCTCTGGGCCGGCTGGCCGCGTATATTCGGATCCTCTCCCACCACGGCCCGCGTCCAGGAGAGCGTGCGGTCGCTCGTGACCATGTTCCCCCTTCTATGCACATTTCTCGACTGCGAGACTCCCGATACGCAGAGGGCGTTGAAATCCGAGCTGGAGCGCCTCACGAACGGCCGTGCGCACGGATTCCTCCGCACCATCGGTCGCAACGTCGAAATGGTCATCGACTTCGACGACGAGTCTGGGAGGACGGTCTACACCCAGATGAACTTCGCTCGACAGCTGGTCACGCTCAAACTGAGCATCGAGCACGTACCGCGAGCGACGATCAGCTCTGCGGTCAGCGCCCTGCGTCGCTTCGCCAAGTCTCCGACATCGCGCGCCGCCATGAGCATCCGCTACTCCGCGGCAGGGATGTTGCTGGCGTTGTGTCCGATCGACCCGTCCTCGCTGGTGCCTTCAATTCGGCTAGGGCTCTTTCAGGCCTTCGCTCAGATCCGCGCCAACTGTACGAAAGACGACTCCGCCATGTACAAGCCCGTTCTCCAGCTCATCTGGTTCGCGATGGTGCAGCGCAAAGCGGTCAAGGCACTCTATAAGTCGCGAATGGACCCAGAGTTGGAGATCCCACCGTCGGACATCATGAATCTGTACGAGGTGGACCAGATGCTCTTGGCGACATCAGCGCAGCGCCACCGGCTCCTCAAGGTAGCTGATGCCGACTGGGAGCAGGTCAACATCTGCTGCAACGCCAAGGTACGCCTTCGCGCATGCACTCGTCCATCCCACTCATTCTCGTCATAACAGGAGAGGAACTGCGCGCGGATACCGATGTATTCGTGCCCTTGCGGCGAGGCACTCTACTGCTCCAGGGATTGTCGGCGCGCACACTGGATAGATGGAGGTCACAAACAGCACTGCGCCTTCGCTCAGTCACAAAGGCAGGGCAAAACCCTTCGCCCCACGCCCCCAAGGATATGCGCTACATCACCCTCATCGCCCGCGAATACGTCGAGGACAACCTCACCAGTATCTACGACACAAGCACGGGTACCGCCGCATGCAACCTCTACTTGGCTAGCCTTGCGGGTCCTACGCCACAGCACGAACGCGCTTCGATCCCGCCGGACGCGCCGCCAAATGACGGCTGGCCGACCATATACGTGACGGTCACCTATATGCTTGGCGCAGACAGTCAGTGCAAGCGCAATATCGTTTTGCATGGGGGTCCCGATGATCCTGACAGCTCGCGCTATCACACGCTCACGCGCGCGAGATTCAGTAAGTACTCTTCTCATTGAGAAAACGCTAATATACTGACAGAGCCTATTACCTATTTCCAGGCCTGCCCCAGCTTCAAATTCCTCTCCTAGGCAGTCTAGACTTGGACTAGGTCATCTAGCGAGGCCTGTGGAGATATGAGCGTCCCCGCAAATCTCTCAACCTCGTCCGCACACTTCGAGCTATCTTTGGATCAGCATCTACGTCGAAGAATTTGAGAGGATAAATACGTACCGAAGCTATCACTTGCAGCGATCTATTCATCTCGGTCGACTTCTCCGCAAGCTCGGACTTGGGATGATCGACGTGGCCCTAGTTGTCGATTTATAAAGTAGATCAGAGCCGTTGCGTCAAATGTGACACTGAGGAGTTTGTCGAGAGGCGCGGCGTTCACGGGGGACGCTGATGCTCGAGGACATCTGAGGGTATCAGAATATGTGGTTGCGATAGCCGTATGTCAAGCGGCGCAGCGTGGAGTAGACCGTCAAGGTCACCACCGGCGTGAGAAAATACTTCCTAAATCAATTAATTCCATGCGAGTGCAACAGCGAAGGTGATTCTGAGGCTCACTGCGTGATGCATGTCTGGGAGTAGGACTATGCTGACGAAGCGGAGCTTGCAGCTAGATTCGAGCATCAGCGCCTGATTGACTCGAAAGGATAGTCACCTACCGAAAGGCTATACCTAACGACGCGTGCCCGAACTCAAAGGACTATACTAGAGAAAGACCGTACCGCAGATCGTCGACATAGGCAGACAGCACTGCGACATGGTGGAGGCGTGAGTGTACAGCGGCCAGGGAGAATATGAGACACAATACCATGATCCACGGAGAACGACTTGGGTGAAGTCCCCGGCGCGAGCAAGAACATCGGTCAGGCACCCGGATTCCAGCTCGGCGTTGACATGGGCTTGTGTGTAACAGTCCCTACAGGGTACAGCGGCTGCGAATGGTTAGGTTTTTAAACGGTGATCGACCGACGGAGGCTTACTGGACATTGTAGCGAAGCAGCGCATGGAGAGGCATTCCGACCGCAAGCGCGTGCCGGGCGACTCCATACGAGATCAGCGAGAACCAGCTGCTCAATCTAAGTCTCTGAGTCAGTGATAGGCAGACGGCGGCAGCAAGGGAGTAGACGCGTACCTTGATGACCGGCATCAACGTTCGTGCGTCAACGCGCTCCCGCCCGATAGGTGTGTCGATAATCTGCATGGTACAGCATAGCCCTATTTGACGGGTAGGTAGTGGCTGGCGGGTGGGATATTGGGAAGAGCGAGGGCGCTGAATGACGACGGTTGAGATGACGAAGTCCGCATGGAGGGAGGGCTGACCTTCACCATCGCCATGTCTTCATGCGACAGTTGTAGGGATGCTGTAGGCGCAGGAGGCTGAGTCGCGCGTCCGCATGGGACAAACGGGCAAGTCCGCCAGCTCTCAGAGATTCCCCGGGCGCTGTCGCCCGTCGGTCCTTCGCCAGTCTGATCGCAGCGTCAGTCGGTGGTTGCGCACACAATCAGACATAGGACGCACCTTGTATCTCGCTAATATGCGTTCGGACTGGCCAGAGATGAGAGCAAACCTTGATCCCAACAGGCGATCGCGGCGTCTTTCCAACTCGAGCATCGGAAGTTCTGAGAGCGTCCGTTGGCCGTTATCGGTGTCCTTGGAGGTAGGCATTTGCGAGCATTCCAAGAGCCTACGTCTACGGTTACCGCTCAATTCTTGAGGCACGGAGATGCGACTGAGATGGAGCAGCGTGACGGTTGGAGACAAGGATATTGAAATGTGATCGAAATGAGAACGTACCATTGTTTTCTATAGATGGAAGGAATTTCGCACGGTTGGCTTTTGCCGCTCGCGGCTCGCGTCCTGTGCTCTCTCCATTGTCAAGCGAATCTCACCTCCCACTGCCACTATCGCACTCGCCGCCTCAAGAGCAAAGCTCCCTCTTCGTCACTTTGAGGTAAACTATGTATGCATTCGTCTATATCTGAATCACACTGACAAGTAAAATTTACCAGGCAGTGAATTTCGCCTTAACACCGCCCAGCATCACAAACACCGTATCGAGTCGCTGGACCATCTCGCCCAGATGCCTGGAAGCTACAAGGATATTCAGGCTCTTGGGAATGCCATCAACAAAATACAGGTCTTTCACCCCTTTCAGCCGAACGACCCTCGTCTTCAGCCGCCTCTCCGCGATATACAGACGCTCCTCCAGCGACGACCTTTCGATATTATGCATGCTGATACGCCCTCTATGCCGTTGGATAACTTCCTTAATACTACGGAAGGCGACGAAATCTTCATCACCCTCAAGATCTTCTCAGCGCTCCACAAACTCTCTGTGCAGGAGGAAATGGAGCACGAGCACCTCTGGGAGCACGACGCGGCGACTTGGATAAACGTCTTCCGCTGGGCAGAGTACCTATGCCCTCTCTATCAGGCTGTGTCATGTCCTTCAGACCAGATCGACATCATGGGAACCGTCATCCGCGTCCTCGAGGCCCTCATCACCGACCTCGACGATTTCAAGGTCTTCTCGCTGCTCGTTGATACTCTCGCGTACCTCCCTTTCCGCCTAGCCGCCGATATATGGGAGGGCTGGCCTCGCATCTACGATAACGGCGCTTGCTCCCTCACGCCCAAGTCGAAGACCGCGGACTGCGTGCGGCAGAGCATCGCCATCCTCCAGAGGATCTATGATCTCCTGAGTTGCAAGAAAGAGGAGACGTATCCTGCAATGCGGTCGGAGCTCCTCCGCGTCGCTCGCGGCCGTCCTCGCAGACTTCACCGGATCGTCGGCCGCAACATCCAAACGCTCATCGCGCTCGAGGACGGCACCGGCTACCTACTCTGGACGCAAATGTACTTCTCCACGCAGCTCATCCTTCTCGAGGTCGGCACTGACGACATCTCCAAAACCGCGCTACGCTCCGTCGTCGATATCTTGCGACACTACCCTGCCTTTGAGAAGATGATGTCAGCCGACGCCTTTGCGAAGGTGCGAGAAGCGGCGATATCCATGCTCGCCATGCTCTGCGGACACCACTTCACCGCCTCGGTTGACGCTCTCTGTCTCGGCGCTTTCCCGCTCTGCACACAGATACGTGCGCGCTTCCCAGCCGACGATCCGGACAATTATGAACTCTTATCCGAAATGTTTGACAACGTTCTTTTCTCGCGCAGGGCGGTGCACGGACTCGTCACGTCGTGCGGTCCAACCCGTATGATCATGCGAGCATGTCGCAGCCAGACCGAAAAATCCAGGTTACCGCTGCGACTCGCTTCTCGTTGCTCGAGGAGGCGAAAGCGGACTGGGATCGCGTCGGTAAAGTTTGCTGTAACATTGATGTACGTCCTCATGATTGCTGTCCTAGCCATGCCGCTCACGCTACGAGATCGCAGTCTGGTGAGTGCAAGGATGGCCCCGTCTGCGCATGCCCCTGCAGCCAGGCGCTCTACTGCTCGACTCATTGCCAGCGTGCGCACTGGACGGACGGCGAGCACTCCAAGCTATGTCCCTTCTCCGAGGACAGCGACGCAGATCTCCCGCCCGAGCCGATCTCCCCAAAGGACCTGCGCTTCCTCGTCCTCATCACCCGCGCGTATGTCGAGAAGCACATAGCCAGCATCTACAACCCCGAGAAGGGGCTCGGCGCGTGCGCTGTTGATCTTACTGGGCCAGAGCCGACGCACACGACCTACGCCTTGCCCGACCCCCCGCCTGTTGTCGACTGGCCGCTCGTGTCTGTGCAGGCTCTGTATCGCGACTCGAGCACGAGGAAACGGGCTTGCAAGGTTGTGCTATACGGCGGGCCCCAGATGCGCTACCGCATGCTCAACCAGGCGAGATTTGGTAAGCGTCTCAACACGTTGAGCTTCTCCAGTATTTTGCTGACTCATATGTGACCTTAATCGTATCTTCTCAGTATTGCCCGAAATGCGTGTCCGTATCGTGCACGACCCGTCTTCGGAGTAGCCCGCTTTGCTTCTCGAGTATCAATGAGAGACAGCGCTGCACACGGCATCGACAATACTGCAATATATATATCTCCTAAGTATATTGCTATCGGACGAGTGCACAAAACATCCCCGGAGTGGGCCGCTGTCAAGCTGGCATAGAGCGTATGACGCGCGTTGCCAGGGGAGTTCAACGTCGCCTTCGAAGAAGAATGAAGGAGAAAAAGTACGTCAATGTTCGGCGGACCGTGAGGCGGCCGATCGGACAAACATATGTAGTAAGGTGGGCATGTGCGGGGCGGTCAATAGAGACACGTGCGAGCGGGCCAGTAAATTTCGTTTCTACACGCCTATCGCTTCAATACATTTACACGACGAGCTGGATTGTACGACTGTGAATGCTAACAGCTTGCAAGTCCAACGTGATGTACCGAGTTGGACTTTGACCGTCGTCCGTCACCCCTCCCAGACAGTTCAACCGTAGCCCCTCCCACTCAACGGCCGCGCCTTCCATACGGTTCAATCTTCGCTCATCGCATCCGCGACCACAGGAGCCTCAGGAGAACCCTAAAAGCACAGTGAGTACAATTTGCAGATGAGAGTATGTGCGAGAAAGATGTACGAGATGATGTGCGAGAGAGATGTACGAGATGATGTGCAAGAGATCGTGCGAGGGACTTTGCGAGAGAATAAGTTCACGAACCTCCAGGTCTTGTTTTTTTACTATAGCGCTGAAAGCTCATCCCAATCAGGGAGATTGAACATGGATGGTAGCCGTTGCCAGACGTCTTTTAGCCACGAATTGTAGGCATCGCGCATGGCGTCCATGCACGCATCACAAATATCACCGAAATTATCGTCATTCTCCATCCAGGGCGTGAAGTACGTCAACGGAATCTCCATGAAGTTCCGCATATCGTCCTGATTGATAGATGCCATCCTGTACTTGAGACAAACAGGCTGCCCGCACCCGATCTTGGTCGAGGCAAAGACATCGAGCGGGAACTCCTTGCGGAGAATCTCGCATCCGGCGAAGCAAGCGACGAGTTCGTTGTGCTGAAAACGCCTCTGGCGGCCCAGCCAAACTTCCGGCGCATCGAGCGCGTTGGCGGGGTGCTGCAGCGTTTCGTGGTACACCATCGGGAACAGCCAAATCGCGTGTACTTCCTGCGCGAGGCTCGTGATGGCCTTCAGCTCCGCCACCTTCCAGTTGCTGCGCAGGTCGAGGTCGTAGTAGCGCGTCATATCGAGATGGACTTCGCACAGTTCTGATGAGAAAGGTCGGGCGAGGTGCTGCAGAGCGCAGCGCCGGAGTACCGGGGCGTCGTACTTGTGAGCCATTCGTAGTACGCCTTCGAGCGCCTCAAAAGTCGTTCGAGCAGGCGGGGGAGGGAAGTATCTGGGGTTATAAGTCAATTGGGAGTGGACACACCAAGTTTTGTCGGGACCGCGTACGTAGGCATATAAAGCGCTTTGAAGAAATGAGCAGCATCACGCGCATCGTCATCCCGTAAGACGACGAGTGGCACGTCGTCGTAAGTGTCCTCTTCTGCAGCTCGTGGAAAAGCGACCATATCGCGAAAGAAGTTGGAGCTCAGGGCGAGGACTCCACGATGCAAGCGAAAGAGGCGTGGGGTGACCTGGATAACAAGATTGCCGTCGTCGAACCACAGCTCGGGGTCTCGAGTGCAGGAGCTGGTCATCCTATCCGCGCAGAAGAAAGGCAAGGAGCGAGAGGTCACAGGTGTTGTTGGTACAATTGGAGGGAGAGGCGTAGGCGGGGTGACCAAGGCGTAGACAACTAGACGCGTTCACTTCGATCACGACGGGTTGGGAAAACAATAGATTCGGACCGAAGGGGTTCAGTTAATCTAATCTTATCTCCTGTTCTCCCACGGTTCTCCGGCTCCGGGATCGCTCATAAAGGATGGACGAACGGGATGAACGGGTCCTGCTAGGCAGACGCTGGACAGTCCATACTTAAACTTTCGAAAGTCCACGTCATGATAAGACCCTCAAAGCCCTGCTGTGCTATACAATAAATAGGCAAAATCTGCGATACAATACATTGCACAATGCAGGGTCCTCGATACGAACATGAATTCATATTGGCTTCGAACGCCTACTTTTCAACCTTCCGGTCACTCGAACGGTCCGATGACTGGTCGCCCAGACGGTCCACCTACTGGTCGCCCAAATGGTCTACTTACTGGTCGCCCTCGACCGTGACAATGCGCGCGAAGGTTCCTGAAGGAAGTAAGCAGGTAGAACGCTATCGAGAGTGTGGACGGATAAAAATGCGTAGGAAGAGGGACTGCATAGGGAGAGTTGACATAGGGGGGAATATCAGGGGAGGACCGGTTGCTCAAAGGAGAACGACAACACGCGAGAAGATGAAAGACAACGCGCGGGCAGAACGACAAGGTGCGAGGAGAAAGCCGACAAGGCGCAAGAGAAGCAACGGGAGAACACGCGAGAGAAGAACGACAAGAGAACACGCAGGAAAACCGACAAGGAGAACGCGCAGGAAGAATAACAATGCAAACGCTAACGCACCTCCCGTACCCCAGATACCCTTCCGCAAGCACGCCAGCTGCACGATCTGGCTGTGGTCTATGAAGAGGTTCGCGGTCGCGCCCTGGTTCTGGATGTGGTAGGCGAAGACTGCAAGGAAGTGTCAGTGTCGCCGATGCCCGAAAATCAATGAAGCAGAGTCACCCTCGGGGTCCGCCGCCTCGAACATGATCTTCTCCTTGGGGAGCGCACTGGTCACGGCGGAGATGACGTCCGTGCGCCAGCTGCGGACGTTCTCGGTGATACCCTCGGACTCGATCATGATCATCTGCGAGGCATCAGCAAAGACGAAGAATGAGGGGATGAGGACGCACGTAAGCCCCGGCATCAAGAAAGGTCTTTGCGCGGTCGATGAGCCATTTGGGGTCCCGCGTACCGGCGGACTCGAGCTCCTCGACGGACGCATCGCCGCCAGCGCCCCATCTGCGGTCGAGGGTTAGACGGGGGCATGAGCGATGATTGGAGACGCACTGGATGCCGATTTCGGGCTTGGGCTTGAGGCCCTGGGCCGCGGTGAGCTCCACGAGCGAGGCCCAGTCTTCGGTGGGGATGGAGAGGAAGCCGGAGGACAGCTCGAGGACGTCAAAACTGTGGGGGAGGATTAGCACAAGCCGATCGCGCGAACGGGCGACGCACCCCATGTTCTTGCACGCCTCCAAGTACTTGGTGATGACGTAGCGGTCGCCACCCGACGCCGACAGGACGCGTTCAATGAATCCGCCCGTGCTCACGTAGCAGTCTGGCCAACGCGCGTCAGCTGAAGCACGTTCCGGGTCGAGCGTCCCACGTACTGTGCTTGTGCGCAACGTCGATCAGCTTGCTCAGCCGGTCGGGCGGCATGAGCGTGAACGAGCCGCCCGCGAACTTGATGCCGTCGACGTACTCGCCCCAGTCGCTGAGCAGCTCGTCGAGGTAGGTCGCGGTGACCGGTGCGTAGTACGGCCCGCGAATCTCGGTGAGCCCGCGCTTGCGGGGCTTCGCGGGGAGAGTGTTGCTGGGGAGAAAGGCAAAAGGCTCCGTGGCGTTTGTTGGTGAGGAGCTCGAAGGCGCGCGGGTGGCGGGGGAGGTGCGGAGGCCGCGAGAGGCGAGCCGCGATGGGCCGGCCTTGAGAGGGAAAAGACGCGCGGCTTTGGTGGCTAGCATGGTAGTCGTCGTTGACGTTGAATACGAGAGCCGCCGACGTCGCCATATATACGTCCTGCGACCCGGACGCTATGAACGCATTGTGAGTTCATGATGGCGCGGGACAAGGCGCATGTGAGGGGGACCGTGGGAGGCGATAAGATTAGATGGGCGGTTCAAGGAAGCTGTCGTCGAGAGGCCTAGGACGCGCCCAGGTTTACAAGAAGCGTACGAAGCAGAAGAGAGACTTTCCACGAGGTCTGGGGTTGTCAAGTCGGGGTCAGCGGCAGCGCGTACATGTAGATCACGTGACACGCGCCTACATCCACCCACCAACACCGCAGCCCGGCCGAGCTATACTGCGTTGTTTGGGGAAAAGGGGGGTCCAGTCGAGGTAGTAAAAATGGTGTCGGATCATATGCTGGCGTGAATCAAAGAGGGACGGGAACAGAGGAGGAGGTGCCACACTGGGTGCCGGGGTCGATCAGGCCAGCAATGTCAGTGATGACAAGGGAGAAGTGGTGCGTACCGCAGACGGTTCTTTGGTCTGTCGTAGACGGTACCTCTTCCTCTTGGCATCCGTCCCGGAAGCGCGTCGCGCCAGTGGCATCATCTCCGACCACACACTCACGGTTGTTGTGATAGCGAGTAGTGACTGTAACGCAAGTCCACTGAGACGTCGGTCAAGTGTCCGTCAGGTAGGTCCTGAGTCCTGACTAATTGAGGGAGGACGGTGGTCTTCGCGAGCCGCGTAAGCGGTGTCGCAGGCATGCCCTAAGCGGGTATATGCGCGAGAAATGGGAGCTTAAGGATTCGGAAAAGCAAGGTACGTCGAGAGGAAATGTAGGGCTATCATCAATTTCCATGACAGAGCTCATGAAAGAGAATTGTCTTCGAGATGTGAGGCGCGAGGGGGGGCGAGAGCAGAGAAGTGATCACTGATCTCGGTACTAAGTTTAATAATAAGTTTAACGGTAGACGCATTCGCCGCGCGCGTGACCAGCGCGTGACCGTGGCGGCGCCAGCAGGCGCCCATCACGCCACGGGCCGGCATCCGTACCGGGTGCCTTTGCTCGCAGACCGTCTGTCGTGTTCGAAGCGAACCTCCTGGTTGGTCACCCTGCGTGCGCCTCTGCCAAAGCTCCCTCCCATTGGATCAACAGCTTCTCTCCGCGTGCTCCTTCTTCTGCGCAGACAGGATGACCGGCTCCTGCACTCGCGACCCCGAGCTGTGGTTCGGGGACGGCAACCTTGTCATCCAGGTCACCCCACGGCTCTTTCGCTTGCATCGCGGGGTCCTCGCCCCGAGCTCCAAGTTCTTCCGCGACATGATGGCTTTTCCACGAGCCGCAGAAGAGGACACCTATGACTATGTGCTACTCGTCGTCTTACGGGACGACGATGCGCGGGACGCTGCTCGTTTCTTCAAAGCGCTATACATACCCAGGTACGTGGCTTCCATATCATCATAAAAGGGGTGATGAATTTATTTATCATTGGCAGATACTTCTCGGGGCCTCCGCCCGCGAAAACAACTTTCGACGCCATTGAGGGAGTACTGCGTCTTTGTCACAGATCTCGACGATGCTGCTGCTGGTCCGGAGCGCACATACGCCTTGGACGAAGATGAAGAGGTAGCGGAGCTGAAGGCCGTCACGACCCTCGCGCAAGAAGTACACGCGACATGGCTGCTCCCCATGGTTTATCACGACACGCTGCAGTACTCAGTACCCAGGTTGGACGCGCCCGAGGGATGGCTGGGTCGTCGGAGGCAGTTCAGCCGCGGCGATCTTGCGGTCTGCCTCGCTGGGAGCAACGCCCTCATACCTCGGACTGCGCCCCATTGATACGGCCCTGCCGTCCATCCCGTTGCACGACCTAGCAATATATCGCAAGACGCGGTGGTTTATTCCGACGCATGGCTCAATCATAATCATTGATCAACCCAGTCATTGTCCCCCGAACGACTCGACCGGTCTCATTGTCACTCTCGGGGGTGCGTGCTGGTTGTTCGTGAGGCGTACGCAATTGAAAAGGTCCGTGCTCTCGTGCTTATCCATGCCTATTGTTCTACTTTTGGCTTACTATTGTTCGTCGGATCATCGCGTGTGCATGGCGGGTATTTTTAGGTGACGCATGGACCTTTGGGTACATCTAGGACCTTTGGGACCTTCAGATGTATAAAAGCTCGGATGAGGTGCGTGCGTACCGTTCGCCGTCCTCTCCCTGCGGTGTAACATTATCTGCAGTTCGCCGCCTCTTGAGATCACCGCCACCTACAGCAGATCGTCGCTTTCCCTTCACCGTCAATTCCGGTCCTCGGCAGTCTCTGTCCTTTCTCTGCATTCATGTCCGCTGCGCGACCCTCCCCTTCGGGCGTCCACCGAACACACCTGGGTCGCGAATCCGAGTCTGACCGTCGTCGAAGCCATAGCTCGGGTGCTGGGGTGACTCGCGATGCAAGACCGGCATCGCGCACTACACCTCCCGCATCACGCACCAGGAGTTCAGCACTGCGCACCACGGGTTCAGCATCGCGCACCACACCGCGCACGTTTTCGCAGCCGCTGTCAACGCTAGACGAGCACCCCGAGTCATTGGGCGTGGGATATCGCTCCGCGGACGATGACCTCGAGTCATTCAACGAGGACCTCGATTCGTTGGACGACGTATTCGATTCGTTGGGCGACGACCTCGACTCGTTGAGCGAAGATTCTACATCTTCATCATCAAGCAGCTGGCCCTCGGTATTTAACTCATCAGACGAGTTCTCTGAGTCGTCAGGCTTGGAGAGCCTTGAGTTTTCAGACGACAGCTCCGAGTGGTCAGACCCTTACTCATCGAGAGTGGGCTCCCGGTCGTCCAGAGCGGGCCGCCGGTCGTATGGCGCCTACGCTGGGCAATCGGGAAGATATCGCGCGTCATCCGCCAGCACGATGTATCCATCCGCCAGCACGGTGTATCCTCCTTCGACGCTATCCTCCGCAAGGACCTTCTCCGCAACGACTTCCAGGCCATCCTCCATGTTGACTTCTACTGCTTCGTCCGTGCTAAGTACAAGGCCATCTTCTGTGATCACTTCGACACCATCCTCGGTCACGACTTCGACGCCATCCTTGGTCACGACTTCGCCGCCATCCTCGGTCACGACTTCGACACCATCCTCAGTCACG